>OX463236.1:43875002-44475002 GCA_949820135.1 Sylvilagus floridanus | reverse complement strand
TTTGAATCTTTCCCACTTACTAGCTAGTTAACTGTAGGCAAATCACCTGTGTGCCTCAGTTTGCTTATCTGAAACAGAAATAGCAAGAATATACAGAGTGTTTATAAAGATGAAGTGAATTAATGTGAAGGCTTGAAAACCATGTTCAGCATATAGTAGGTACTCTATAAATGTTAGCTATTGATTACTAGCTTTTGGCAGTAACTAATAAAGATTCTTAACCTGGAATTCTTGAGGCTGAGGAGGAATAATGGTTTTGAGCAAAGAGGCAGAGTAAGCTTCAGGCTTAAAAACATCTCTAACTTCCTGAAAGTCCTGGATAATGACACTACAAGTTAATAGGCTATTGAGATTATAGTAGATGGAGAAAGGAATTGTGTGGCCTTTTCACTCCCTGCTTTATAGTCAGCATTACAAGATGCAGCAATTTATAGGATAATTTCCAAGATAGAAGCAATAAAAGCTTTGACTTAAAAGGTGAAGTTTGTAGAGAATTAACATTGTTCCCTCTTGAAGATTGATCAATTCCACCCCATCCCCCCAGTACCAAAGTCTTCTGATAGTCAAGTCCTTTGTATAGATTGGAATATATTTTCAGGCACAACATATGCACATCCATATATTTTAAATCATTTGTCCTTATAATGTTTAAGTGCTAGGAAACCACTGTATTTCTTAGGGAATAATGACAAGAAAAAGTGATACATGTTCATACAGACTGATTGCTTTTTTTCAAGTATTTCCTTTCCATGGTTGAATCAGCAGATGCAGAACCCAGAGGTAACAGATGATGGACTTCCTCATTACTAATAATGTTTTTCAGGGTAGAGCTCACTTGGATGAAGACACTTAATTTTCAACCTACTGTAAATGTTAAGGTCAATATTTCATGTTACATTCATTGTGTTTCTACTGACTTTTTAAAAATCTGTTGTATTTCAGATAAGCATAAGTATACAAAATATATAAATACTTTTTTTACATCAGGTATTTTTAAGGAAATAAAGCATTACAGATACACCCTTTTCCTTACTGAGAAAGTTTTCCTGCCTTTCACTGTTTAAAATAGCACAGAAGTCCATCTGAGATGTGTGAAGGGTTCTGTAGGACCTGTCATTAGAAAGGGAACTGCTGGAGCATGAAATACATTTTTAGTTGTAACCTTGCTATTACACAGTGGTTCAGCAAAATGCTTCTGCCGGTTGATTGTCTCGGGGGCAGTGTCTAAGATTTCTGTTGCTGCATGCTGCTGCTAATGCTCCTGGCTTGCTGCCAGTCTGCTGGGGATTGCCCAGCTCGGCGTTGCCATTCATATCCTTTGCCAATTTGGTGGTGGTGGTGGTGGTCCTGTCAGCTGGAGGTGCTGCTTATGAATTCTTGAAGTTAGTCCCTTGGCATTTACATAAATTGCAGGTGTCTTACTGCCCATGGCTTAGATTTTCACTTTATGTTTCTTTGTCATATAAAAGTTTTTCATTTTAATACTAATTTATCTTTGTGGTTTGTATTTTATGTCTTAAGAAATCCTCTTATAATTTCATAAAGATGTTCATCCCTGGTTTCACTTTTAGTAGTGGAGAGTGTGTTTTTGTAGTTTGTGACCCATACGTCAGCCTTCATACTTTTCAATATTCATACCCATTTTTCATAGTACCTTTCATTTAAACATTCATCTTGTATTCACTCTGTCACATATCAAATTTCCGTTTGTAACCTTTTCTGTGTGCTCTATACCAGTGCCACATCCAGCCCTATTACCCGGTAGCCATTACACTCCTATATAGCTTTCCAGAAAGAATTACTGTTGGGGGACTGACAGTTTCATCATTCTTACAGTTATGTACAGTTGTCTTTGCTGTCTTGAAGCCCTGTAGTCTTATATAAATTTTAAGGTGAGCTTATCAAGTTCCTGAAAATTTTAGTGGGATTTTATTTGAAAACAAATGTTCATTTGTGGAGAATTATCATAATACAGGCTTTGCATTTACAAACATATCTCCATTTATACTTTTATGCTGCTTAGTGAAGATTTATGTCTGGTGGCTTTTGTTGCTATTGTCCATAGTAACGTTTAAATTGCAATCGTTTATTGTGGGCAAGGCTTATGCCAGTTTTTATCCCTTGATGTTCTGTGAGGTATCCTTTCTAAACTTTTCATTCTCATACTTTTAGTAAGTGTTTTCAATAATCTTTTCTTTTTTTCTTTATCTTTTTTGAAAGGCAGACCAAGAGAGAGGGAGAAACTAAGACAGAGATCTTGCATCCCCTGGTCCATTCCCCAAATACCCTCAACAGCCAGGACTGGGCCAGGCTGAAGTCAGAGGCCAGGAACCCTATCCTGGTCTCCCACATGGAAGGCAGAGGCCCAAACAGTTGGGCCGCCATTGGCTGCCTTCCCAGGCACGTGAGCAGGAAACTGGGACTCTGAAGTGGGATGTTGCGAGCGGCAGGTTAACCCACTGTGCCACAGTGCTGGCCCCAAAAATGGTAGTTTTGTTTCTTCATTGCATTTGGGAATTTAGTTATACCTTTTACTTTTATTATCTTTACAATTATATGGTAATTTCTGAAATCTAAAATGTGGCATATGTATACATATTTGAAAATGCAATAGCTATAATTTTGTTTCAGAATGGCACACTTAACCACACATTTGCACAACATTGTAACTTGATCATTATAGTATTGCATCAAATGTGATCACTGTCAGTGACTCTGAAATGAGCATTTGGAGCAGTAATTGAAGTGCTGCTTGGTATTCCCACATCTCATACCCAACTGCTTGATTCACATGTTGCCTCAGCTTCCAATTTCAGCTTCCTACTAATATGCACCCTGAGAGGAAGCCAGTGACGTTCCAAGTCTGTGAATCACTGGCCACCTACACAGGAGACACAGACAACTCTGAGATCTTGGCTTCAGCCTTGGTCTAGCCCTAGCTCTTGGGGGCATTGGAAGAGTGAACTGCTGAGGGCATTTGAAGGTCTGTCTTGTCTGTCTCTGTCTCTCAAATAACTTTCAAATAAAGGAAAATACACTTTAAAAGAAAACATTTTTAAAAATACATCATAGTTTTAATGCTGTGGAACAAACACCTGAAAAATACCAGTTGAATTAAACTGATCGCTGATGGTGTTCAGCCTGGCAGTCAAGTCGCCAGTTGAGACATGTGTGTCCCACATTGGAGTGCCTGGGTTCGATTTCCAGCTCTGGCTGCTGAGTCCATCTTCCTGCTAATGCAGATCCTGGGAGGCAGCAGAATGGCTCAAGTAATTGGATTCTGCCACCCACAAGGGAAACTTGCACTGAGTTCCCCACCTTGGCCCCAGCCAGGCTTGAATATTTGGGAGGTACACCAGGGAATGAGAGCACCTGCTACCTTCTCTCCCATCCCCCTTGCCCACAAATAATTTTTTTAGCTGATTAAAATAAGATTCGATTAGTATCGTGATACGGTCATACAGAGTCTTCTGTACTGTTAAAATAACTGAAGCTGTGCTTGTTGAATTCCAAATGATGTAGATTCATAAAAACAGTTTTATTCAGGTATGATTGACATAAAGTATACATTTAAAGTTTATAACTTAATAAGTTTTGAGATACATATGTCAAAAAGTTCATGGAAAATGAAAACCATTTTAATACAAAAACTTTGAAATCCCATGCATATTTTCAGAGTAGGCATTTTCTGTGAACTCTTTGCAATACGTTCATGTAGTAAAATAAAGCTGGTACCAATCACCTCCAAAATGTCCTCATACCCTCTCCCACACATCCTATTTATTTTCCAGCAATCATTGGTCTTTGTCATTGTTAATGTGTATCTTCTAGAGGTTTCTGTGAATAGACTCATATATTAAGTACTCATTTTTGGTGGCTGCTTTCATTGCAGATACTTTGAGTTTCATCCATGTAGGGCTTGTCAGCATCTCCTTCCTGTTGTGCACATGCACACCTGCATGGTGGGATTCTCACTGCTTGCTTATGCCTTCACCTACCAGTGGATGTATGGTCAGTTTGAGCTTTGGGCTAATACTAATAGAGTTGCTATGAACATTCATATAAAAGTCTTTGTAGAGACATACGCTTGTTGTTGTCTTGCATAAATGCCTAGGACTGGGATAGCTGAATCATATGGTAGGAACTTCTGAAGAAACCACCAGGGGCCATGCTGTGGCATAGCGGGTAAAGCCACTACCTGCAGTGCTGCCATCCCATGTGGGTGCCAGTTTGAGCCCTGGCTGCTCCACTTCTGATCCAGCTCTCTGCTATGGCCTGGGAAAGCAGTGGAAGATGGCCCAAGTCCTTGGGCCGCTGTACTCACATGGGAGACCTGGAAAAAGCTCCTGGCTGCTGATCAGTCCAGCTCCAGCCATTGTGGCCAACTGGGGAGTGAACTAGCAGATAGAAGACCTCTCTCTCTCTCTCCTCTCTCTCTCTCTCTGCATCTCCTCTCTGTGTGTAACTCTGGCTTTCAAATAAATAAATAAATCTTAAAAAAAAAAAAGACCCACTGAAGTGCTTGTGATATTTTACATTCCCACCAACAATGTGTGAATCTAGTTACTTTACATCATCAGCACTTGTGGTCTCAGTCTGTAATATGAGCCATTCTAATAGGTGTGTGGTGGTATCTCATTGGTGTTCTAATAATGAACTTATCCGTTATTGGACTTGTCCTTTCATTCTTATGTTGAGCAGAAGTTTGAGGTGAGCATTTGACACAGCAGTTAAGATGATGTTTGGGATGTGTGGTGGAATGAGAAGGCCAAACCAAGATGACTGCTGGCAAGTGAGTGTCAGTTACTCAGGAATGGCTTGGGAACCCACCTGGCAAAGGAGCCTGCCTGGGAACAGGCAATGATTGGTTAGGGCATAAACCGCCCTTGACAGGATTGGCTGCCTTGGCTATATAAGCTGCTGCACCAACTGAAATAAACGAGTCTGCAAGCTGCTTGCCTCTAGCCTGCTTTCAGCTGACTCCCGGTGTCTGTGTTGTGACTCCGTGCCTCTTGCTCCCACCATGCTTCTCTCAGAACAAATCCACAGCAACAGGGATGCCCACATACCTTTTCAGGGTGCCTTGGTTCAAATTCTGACTCCTCTGTTTTCTGATCCAGCTTATTGTGAGTGCACACCCCAGGAGGCGGCAGATGATCTGCTCAAGTACTTGGGTCCTTGTGACCCATGTGAGAGACTCAGGTTGATTTCTAGTTCCCTGTCTTCAGCCTGGCCCAGCCCTGGCTATGGTAGGCATTTGAGAAATGAACCAGATGATGTAAGATCTCTCTCAAACACAAATAAAGTGAAATAAATAATACATTTAAAATTTTTTAAGATCATTTTTTTTAAGTGGGAGAGATCTGTCTGCTGGTTCACTCCCCAGTGCCTGCAACGACTAGGGCTGGGCTGCACTGAAGCCCAGAGCTTCATCCAGGTCTCCCACATGGATGCAGGGGCCCAAACACTGTATCTTCCACTTCTTTCCCCAGGTCATTAGCAGGGAGCTGGGTCAGAAATGAGGCAGCCAGAAAAACCAGCACCCATTTGGGATGCTAGTATCACAGACAGTTTTACCCACTACACCACAAGACCAACCCCAGAAATTTGGAATTTTTGACAGATTCATCATGCTTTTCAAATGGATTGTGCTTTTTATGTTGTATCCATAAAATCCTTGCATAACCCAAGATCACAGATACCTTCTCTCTCTAGCAGTCTTATTCAAGATGTACAAATTAGAGCTCTGGTCCATTTTGGTTTAATTTTTATATGTGGTTCCAGATACTCATCAAAGGTCTGGAATACAGTTTTTGTTTGTTTGTTTTGTGTTTTTGCTATACGATTAGGTGATTGGTCAACATCATTTGTTGAAACACTGTCCTTTCTCCACTGAGTTGTCTTTGTACTTTTATCCATATAGACAAAAAAATTAGTTGTCCATGTATGTTTTTGTGCTCTGCTCCACTGACCAGTTATTTGTCTTATGCTAATGCAGGTACTGCCTTGATTTCTAGCTTTATAACAGGTCTTTTTTTTTTTAAGATTTATTTTATTTGAAAGAGTTACACAGAGAGAGAAGGAGAGAGAGAGAGAGAAAGGTCCTCCATCCTCTGGTTCACTCCCCAGTTGGCTGCAGCAGCTGGAGTGCTCCAAAGCCAGGAGCCAGGAGCTTCTAGGTCTCCCACGTGGGTGCAGGGGCCCAAGGACTTGGGCCATCCTCCACTGCTTTCCCAGGCCATAGCAGAGAGCTGGATCGGAAGTGGGGCAGCCAGGACACAAACCAGCACCCATATGGAATGCCAGCATTGCAGTCAGCCGCTCTACCCACTATGCCACAGTCCCGGCCCCATATAACAGGTATTAAAGTTGTATTAGCCTTGCAACTTTGTTCTTTTTTAACTTGTCACTGCTGTTACAGGTGTTTCACATTTTCACATGAATTTCGGAATCAGCTTGTTGGTTTCTATGGAAAAGCCTACTAGAATTTTGATTGGAATTGTGTCAAATCTATAGATCAATTTGAAAAGAATTGACATCTTGATATTGAGTGTTCCTACTCATGTACATGGTACACCTCTCCATTTATCTAGGTCTTTCATTTGTTTAAGCAGTGTTTGTAGTTTTTAGAGTACAGGTTCTGTATATGTTTTGTCAGATTGATCCCTGAGTAAAAAATTTTTATGCCCCTGTAAGCAGTGTTTTTCTCAATTTCCAATTATCCACTGGAAAATACATAAAATATGGTTTATTTTTGTGTGTTGGTCATAGGTACTACAATCCTGCTTCAGTCACCATTACTCGGTACAGTCTGGTTTTGTATCACAACGTGAGTCTAGACATTCACCACACCCCATTAGCCATCGTCATAAGCCCTAGAAACAGAGGACAGATTCAGCACCATGTCTGCTGATGCTTCATTTCCCAGACTGGGAGATCAGTTCCAAATAAGCCATGCTTTCAGGGATCACCTCTTGAGAGAAAAATAATCTGGTTCATCTACTGACAAGCGGTTGTTAGCATCACCTGGAAGCCAGCAGAAATGCAAGACCCTCTCCAGCCCCACTGACCTGGAATCTGCATTCTGACAACTCCCTTAGGTGATTTGAAGGCACATTAAACTGTGTAGCATCAATTGCTGTTGACAGAATGATCCCTGTAGATCCTTTATATCTGGGGACATTTCAGAAACTAGCTTTGTCAGAAACTTATAGAACGGAGTCAGGCCAGCATCCCATACAAGGAAAATAAAGACTCCTGACCTTGCTAGGTTGCTTCATGAGGCCGAGGAGTTGGTCTCCATCAGTCTTTTTACAATGTTTATTGATCCACCTTCATAACCAAGATGAAGGCTACTGGAAACCATGGCTAAGTGATTGGGGTCATCATCATGGTATTTTCTAGAACCTGGGAAGTAGTTTCTTAGTCTCCATTGATTATTCAGCCGCCTCCTTAAGACTCCTTAGGCCTCTTAATCCTAATTGTCCTTCCTCTGAATTCTTTCCAACCACAACCGGCTCTCTCAGTCCGATAATCCTCTACATCTATTCTTTGATCTTCTCAGGGTTACTTATTAACCTTAACTTTCTCCAGATCTCTTCCGATCTTCCTCTTTCCCTTTCTTCCCTGTCTACTACTACACTTTTGTGACAGTATTCTGTACTTCCTGGCCTAGCCAGAGTCCAGCCTCAAATCATCTGTCAACTTGAAAGTGGCTGAACATTGCTGGAAAAATCACTCCACTGTGCCAACTGGAACTCCTACAGATGTCTGCAGCGTTGCTGGGTCTCCTTAGCATTCGTGCTTAGACTGTGTGCTCATTCTTCACCGTTTATTTGCGTTTCCTGAACGTACTGTGACAAATTACTGTAAGCTTGGTGGCTTAAAACAACAGAAATGTATCCTATCACAGTTATGGAGGCCAGAAATTCAAAATATGTCTTTCTCTCTCTGTGAAATAACAGTTTTCAGCTGAAATGAGGAGGCACATCCTTCCATGGTTCTCAGGAGAATCTACTCCTTGGCTCTCATCTTCTGGTGGTTACAGGCTTCCTTGGCTTAAAGCCAGCATTACTATGATCTCTACCTCCTCCTTCTCTTGTTTCTTGCTTGTCTGTAAAATCATCCTCTGCCTCTCTTCAGGACAGTTTAGGGCCTCCTGGAAAGTCATCTCATCTCAGGTCCTGAATCCCATCTACAAAGATGCTTTTTCCAAATAAGGAATTTGGAAATTCCAGAATTGGGAGTTGGTATTTTGGGATAGGCATTATTCAAAAAATAATGGTACTTTATATCATTCAAAAATAATTTTTTCTGAAATGTATATATAAAAAGTATATGAAAATGTACACATACAGTGAGACCCAGAAGTAGGACATTATGGCAGGTGTGTGGCACGCGGTGGTTAAGATGCTGATTGAGAACCTGCGTGCGGGTCAGAATGCTGCATTCCAGTCCCAGCCCCGTTCTCCATTCCAGCTTCCTGCTGATGCACACCCTGGGAGGCAGCAGTGATGGCTCAAGTCCTTGGGTCCCTGCCACTCACATGGGATTCTCAGATTGAGTCCTGGGCGCGTGGAGTGAGCCAGCAGGTAAGAGTTCTTTGTCTCTCTCTTCCTTTCAAATAAAAGGTAAATAAATAAAAATTTCAACAGAACACTACCAGTGCCTTTCTAAGTCCACTCAACTTCCCTTCCCGGACTAAATCCTCAGTTCTTAATATCTCTTCTTTTTAGCTTTTACTGTTTTAAATATGTGGTTTTGACTGTTGGCTCTTGAAATTTACAAAACTAAACCATATTTTATTTGCTTATTGTCCCAATAGGCCTTTTTTATAGTTTATCCATGTTGATGGATTTGGCTGTAGCTTAATAATCTTCCCAGATATAGTTTCATTGTGTAAATATGCCATTATTCATGTCTCCATTTTATTGATGGACATTTGGATTGCTTGGAGCTTTTGCTGTTATGAAACCACACAGTGGAATTGCTGGGTTATGGAATACATATGCATCTACAACTTTGGTAATGTTGAACCACTTCTTAAAATTGTTATGCCAGTTTATACTCCTTCCCAGGAAGGCATGAGGGAGCCCGTTGTTCCACAGTCTTACCAATAGTTAGCACTGTTTCTCTATGTAATTTTTCACCAAGTTGATGATTATGGAATATTTCATGCTAGTTTTAATTTCCTTGATTCTCAGTGAGTTTATACATAATTTAGTGTTTTAAAGAAGTATTTATTTGTTTGAAAAGCAGAGTGACAGAGAAAGGGGGAGAGACAGAGGTCTTCCATCTGCTGGTTCACTCCCTAAATGGCCACAATAGGTGAGGCTGATCCAGGCCACAGCCAGGAGCCCGGAACACCATCCTGGTCTCCCAGGTGGGTGGCAGAAGCCCAGGTACTTGGACCATCCTCCACAGCTTTCCCAGGCATATTAGCAAAGAACTGAATGGGCAGCAGAGCAGCGAAGACTCAAACCAGGGCTCCATTATGGGAGGCCAGCATCATAGATGGCAACTGAACCTGTTTTGCCACAATGCTGGCCCTGGAAACATCACTTCTTTTCGTTTTTTTCGTTTTTGTTTGTTTGTTTGGAATCTTGTATTTATTAACCCTCTGAGTGACCCCTGAGAACCTGTTGAAGTTGCTCTATTTCCTGGCTGGCTGCGTTCTTCCTCCAAAAGCCTTGAACTGGGGAGTAGTATTTGGAGAAACAAGCGTTGGACCAGAGTTAAGCCATGGCTTGCAAAACCTGCTTTCCATGAGTCCTGCGAAGAATTCCCAGACTCAAGATGTTTTCTGGGAAAGCTGCAAATACAAAATGGGAAGCCTGTTTAAGCCTGTTTTTTTTTTTTTTTTGACAGGCAGAGTGGACAGTGAGAGAGAGAGACAGAGAGAAAGGTCTTCCTTTGCCGTTGGTTCACCCTCCAATGGCCGCCGCGGATGGCGCGCTGCGGCCGGCGCACCGCGCTCCTCCGATGGCAGGAGCCAGGAGCCAAGTGCTTTTCCTGGTCTCCCCATGGGGTGCAGGGCCCAAGCACCTGGGCCATCCTCCACTGCACTCCTGGGCCACAGCAGAGGGCTGGCCTGGAAGAGGGGCAACAGGGACAGAATCCGGCGCCCCGACCGGGACTAGAACCCGGTGTGCCGGCGCCGCAAGGCGGAGGATTAGCCTGTTGAGCCACGGCGCCGGCCCAAGCCTGTTTTTTTTTAAAAAAAAAAAAAAAAAAGAAAGAAAAAAAAACTTTGTTAGCCCTGCAGAAACAAGGCTCTCAAAAAATTGGGTAACGACTCAGAATTCTTCCTCTCCACAGAAATCTTTAGTATAAGACAGAAGATTTATATGATCTGAAGAGAAACCAGAGTGTAAGCATCACTTCTTAATGTTCATATTCTTTCTGTGAAATTCTTGTTTTTCTCTACATTTTTTTACTCAATGACTTGTTGTAGTCCCATCATACTCTGGACCCTGTCACAGAATTCGTTCAGTGAATGAAGATGTGTTTGCCCCCTCTCTTCTTCTGTACTCTGAAATTTATGTAAGATTGAGGGGCAGGCACTGTGCCTCAGCGGGTTAGAGCCGTGGCCTTCAGCACAAGCATCGCATGTGGGCACCAATTCATGTTCTGTATGTCCCACTTCCCATCTAGCTCCCTGCTAGTGTGCCTGGGGAAGCAGCAGAGAGAGGCTCAAGTCCTTGGACTGCACCCACTTGGGAGATCCAGAAGAGGCTCCTGGCTTTGGCCTGGCCTAATTCTGACTTGCAGCCACAGCCATGTGGGAAGCGAACCAGCAGGTGGAAGATTCTCTCTCTCTCTCTCCCTTCCTCCCTCCTTTGCTACCTCCCTCCCTCCCTTCCTCTCCTTCTTCTCTCTCCTCTCCTCTCTCTCTCCCTAACTCTGCCTTTCAAATAAATAATGTCTTTTTTAAAAATTTGAGATTTGCCATTCCTTGAATACTTGACAGAGCTCACTAGCTCTAGAATTCTCTTTAAATTACTGTCTCAGTCTTATTTACCATCAATGATGCTAAACTTTCAGATGTTTTGCTCTTAAGTTCTATTTTTCCCCTTTCACTGAATTTTCAAATTAATTAGCATTAAGTTTGTCACAGCCCAGTGTGTGTCTAAGATCTGCAGCATGTGCAGTCACGTGCTCCTTTCATTCCTGTTATTTTTGTGCCTTCTATTTTCGTGGACCCGTATTGCCAGTGGCTGTCCATTTGATCCATCTTTTCAAAGGATCGAGTTTGCCTTTATTGCTGCTGAATATTTCGTATTTGTTTTGTTTAATTTCAATGCCTATTAGCATCATTAGCTCTTTCTTCCTGCTTCGTTTGGGTTTGTTTTTCCCCTGACTTGAGATGGTACTTGGCTCATTCATTTCTCAGCCTTACTTTTCCTTCAGTGTTCACACGTGAGATTTTAGATATGATTCTGTCACTACCCACTTCAGCTTCATCCTGCAAGTATTTCATATGCAGCGTTTTTATCACTGTTCTGAATATATTCAAATTCTTTTTTTTTCTATCTCTCGTCTTACTACAGAGATAATAACCACATTGTGGTCTCTACAATAATCAGTCCCCTGAAGTTTAGTGAGACTTGCATTTTAACCTAGTTTGTGGTTGAAAATTTTAACCATTTCGTGAGCTTGAACGAGTGTGTACTCTGATGAGTGGAGTGTTCTGTGCTTGCCCTGTGTATCAGCAGTTATTTTATCTTTTAAATCTTCTCTGTTAACTGAAACACATGTAAAATGAAGAGCTAATAAGTTGAAAATAAAACAGTAGAGGAAAAAAGATACGCCAAGCAAGACGGGGTTCCTGGGCTTTGGGTCTGGAGTTTGCTCAGCTGCATGAATTGTAGGTTTATTGGGGGACATGTTAGCCATTATTTCTTGCACTTCTTTTTAAACTCCATTTTCCCTCTAAAAATGGAGCAATTCCTATCCTATCTTCCAGGTGGCTGATTTCTCTCCTCCATGTCCTCTGTCTGCTCTTGCATCCATCCATTAAGTTTTTAGTGTTATATTTTTCATTTCTAAACGTTCCATTTGATTTTTCTTTTATGTATTGAGACTTTTTCTTTACTGAGACTTTTTTTTTTTTCATCTATTTCCCCACAACAGCCAGGACTGGAGCCAGGAGCTGGGAACACAAGCCAGGTATCTCATCTGAGTGGCAGGGATCCAATTACTTGGGCCATTGCTTGCTGCCTCATAGGGTCCGCATTAGCAGGAAACTGGAGTCAGGAGCCACAGCTGGGAATCAAACTAAGGCATTGCAGTGTGGATGAAGGCACCTAACAGCTGGGCTGAACACTTGCTCCCCTCAGGCATTAAGTGACTGGTTCACAAGTTTATCAGGTAATTGTACTCTCTCTGACATCCCAGGGTTATCATCTATTATCTCTGGTTTTGGTTGGAGGTAGTCTATTCTTGGTCTGCTGAGTGATTTGCATGTATTATTTTTATTTGAAAGGTAGAGAAAGATCTTCCATTCAATGATTTATGTTCCTAATGCCCGCAACAGCTGAAGGTGAGTCAGGCTGAAGCCGGGAGCCCAGAACTCAATCTGGTAACCCATGTGGGTGGCCGGAATCCAAGTACCTGATCCATCACTGCTGCCTCCCAGCCTCTGAAGCCAGAACTGGAAGAAGAGCAGGACTAAAACCCAGGCATTTGGCTATGGGATGTGTGTATCCCAGTGGTGTCTTAACTGCTGAGCCAAACACCTGCTCCAGTGGGTGGTTTCCACTTGAAACCCTAACCTTTCAGGTACTGATCGATCTTAGCCTTTCTTTTCAACCGGGCATCCTGTGCCTCCTCCACAGACTGCCTCCTTACACCCTCCCCTGGCTGCAAGTGCGGGCTGTTCATTTGGCCGTTGCTCCTGGAGTGTTTGGTTGCAGTAGCTGTTTTGTCCAGAGGTTTTCTGTCTGGGTAAGCTGCCTCCTTCCTTGTCGTTTTCCTGGGAGAGTCAGCTTTTGTTGTTTTCCGTCTGTGCCCGTTGCTGTTTCTACCTCACCCGTCTTCCTCAGTTCCAAGCCTGGAATTCACGAAGCCAAAAGAAAACCCAACCACCTTACTGTCTTGGTTCCCAAGATTCCTAGCCAGTGCCCTCCATCTCTCCGCCTTTCTGAGGCTTCTTACATTTCTTATACATAGTATTTTGTATACTATGTGCCATGTTTCGTTGCACTTAGGGGGAGAAATAAGGAAAAGTACTCACACAGGCCGGCGCCGTGGCTCAACAGGCTAATCCTCCGCCTTGCGGTGCCGGCACACCGGGTTCTAGTCCCAGTAGGGGCGCCAGATTCTATCCCGGTTGCCCCTCTTCCAGGCCAGCCCTCTGCTGTGGCCGGGAGTGCAGTGGAGGATGGCCCAAGTGCTTGGGCCCTGCACCCCATGGGAGACCAGGAAAAGCACCTAGCACCTGGCTCCTGCCATCAGATGAGCGCGGTGCGCCGGCCGCAGCGCGCCGACCGCGGCAGCCATTGGAGGGTGAACCAACGGCAAAAGGAAGACCTTTCTCTCTGTCTCTCTCTCTCACTGTCCACTCTGCCTGTCAAAAATAAAAAAAAAAGAAAAGTACTCACACATGGACTCCGAAATTTTGGGAACCTGAAGTCCTTCAAACTGTGTGTTTACTAAGTGAGAAGGAGAGAGACTTCCCAGGGAAAATGTGCCATTACCTCTGTCTCAGCTTTCTTCCTGCCTCACACAATGAGCAGAGATGTGAGAATCATCATCAAAGAGTGGCAACAATTGGAACACAAATTTTCCCTTTCTTAGGATCTCAATCTGAAATAGTCAATTTATAGTTTCGTTTTACATCAGAAGCTGTGTTTGTGCTCGTGATTTTCCCTGGGACATGAGAAGAGGTAAGCAGAGACTGTTAGAACTGTCTAACATCAGCACTGGAAATACAACTCGTTTCACAAATGGGACTTGAAGTGTTGGGAGCCTGGGAGTCGGCATAGCATCCATACTGCTCCCAAATGGGAGAAACCTCTGGGCTCCAATTCAGGTTTGGTTTTTTGTTTTTGTTTTTTTAAGATTTATTTTCTTATTTGAAAGGCAGAATTACAGAGAGGCAAAGAGAGAGTTTCCATCTGCTGATGCACAGCCAACATGGTCACAATAGCAGGAGGTGGGCCAATCCGGAGCCAGGAACCAGGAGCCTCTTCCAGGTCTCTCACGCTGGTGCAGGGGCCCAAGCACCTGGGCCATCCTCTACTGCTTTCCCAGGCCATAGCGGAGAGCTGAATCGGAAGTGGAGCAGGCTGCGGCTTTACCCACTATACCACAGTGCCAGCCCTTCCAATTCAAGTTTTTCCCCTGCTATTTCATGTTGCTTCTGATTAAAAAAAATTCTTTGATTTAAATTTTTTAAAAAGAATGAACTTACATAAATTAACAAGGAATGCATTTGATTGCAAATAATGGAGAAATCTTCTAGTGGTTTAGGTAGAAGTTTATTGGTATCATAAGCCAAATGCCTTACCTCTGGGGGTGGGGGGGTGGGAACTCAGTACACCTCCTGTGTTAATACCTGTGTTAATACCTCCTACACACGCGCGCACCCCATGACAGTTGGTCTGCCAACCACTACTGAGGGATAAGTAATAATGAGGAATGGGAATCCACCATTGCCCTTGACAGTGTGGCGGTCTTGTCCTTCCCAAGGGCTGTATCAATGCACATCTAGGAACAGCAGCTTAATTAGACCAGCCCAACAGAGTAATTTTAGAGGAGCCTGTGGAAACTAGCAAGTATAGATGATTCTTTGGAGGTGTTTTGCTGAAAGAGAAGAAAGAAAAAGGTGTTTTGCGCAGAGAATTGAAACAGCTGAAGGAAGGTGTGAGATCCCAGGAGGCCTTTGTGTGTGCTTAGGATTTAAGCTATTACAGCATGTTTTCTGATGGAGCATTAATTCACTTTAGAATGGAAAAGAAGGTTGATGGAAAGAGAGGATAGTAGGAGGAGAAAACAATTTTAAAAGATTGGTTTGTAGATTGGGTGATAATCAGTCTCAGGAAATCCTCTGATTGCAGCTGTTTCCCCCTGAAAATGAGTAAAAACAACACAGGGTAGATGTTTGAGTGGAGAGGAGACCACATGACAGTGATGCACAAAAATGAAGCAGTGTTGTGCTAGGTAGAGATCCTAGCCAAAATGGGACAATAAGGAAAAAAGCAAATATAGAAATCAAGAAACGAGGCCAACACTGTGGTGTAGCAGGGTAAGCGTCTACTGTGGTGCTGGCATCCCATATGGGCACCGGTTTGAGTCCCGGCTGCTCCACTTTTGATCCAGCTCCCTGCTAATGGCCTGGGAAAGCAGTGGAAGATGGCCCAATTCTTGGGCCCCTGCACCCACGTGGGAGACCTGGAAGAAGTTCCTGGCTCCTGGCTTTGGATCAGCACAGCTCCTACCATTGCTGCCAGTCGGGGAGTAAACCAACGATGGAAAGCCTCTCTCTCTGCCTCTCAAATAAATAAAATGATTAAAAACAAAGAGAAATCAAGAAACTAAACTTAATAACACAAGCTACATGTCTGTACATTTAGAAAACTCATGGCAGATGTCCTAACAGCACTCTGGCCTCAGAATCAGCCCTTAAGGCATTTGGATCTGGCTCAAGAGCCCATGAGAGTATTTTAGGCATGGGAAGCCAAGACACTCTGGCAAAAAAAAAAAAAAAAAAAAAAACAACTAAATGAAATATTTCTGCAAGTGAGATCCCAGTGGCCATCAAAGAAGGAGGTACCTTTCTCTGAAAGGAGGAGAGAACTTCCACTTTGACTATGACCCTGTCGGAATAAGATCGAAGTTGGCGAACCCTAAAGGCTTCCATATCCTCGGCAACTCATGACTAGAGCCTAGGGAGATTACTGACGCCATAAACAAGAGTGTCAAATTGTTAAATCAACAACAGGAGTCACTGTGTACTTACTTCTCATGGGGGATCTGTCCTTAATGTGTTGTCCAATGTGAAGTAATGCTATAACTAGTACTGAAACAGTATTTTTGCACTCTGTGTTTCTGTGTGGGTGCAAACTGATGAAATCTTTACTTAGTATATACTGAATCAATCTTCTGTATATAAAGATAATTGAAAATGAATCTTGATGTGAATGGAATGGGAGAGGGAGTGGGAGATGGGAGGGGTGCAAGTGGGAGGGAAATTATTGGGGGGAGGAGCCAATGTAATCCATAAACTGTACTTTGGAAATTTATACTTACTAAATAAAAAAAAAAGAAAGAAAAAGAAAACTCAGTATCTACCAGCTAAATGCTAGAATTAGCTTAGAAGGACATCTGGGAGGCCAGTGTTGGGGGCTGCATGTTGAGCCACTGCTTGGGATGCCTACATCCCATATCAGGGTGCCAGTTCAATTCCCAGCTCAGCTGCTTCTAATCCAGCTCCCTGCTAATGCTCCTGGGAACTAGGAGATAATGGTTCAAGTCTTTGCATTTTTGCCACCCAAATGGGAGACCCGAATGGAGTCCTGGCTCCTGGCTGCTGCCTGGCCCAGCCCAGCTGTTGTGGGCACTTGGAGAGTATATCAGCAAATTGGACATCTCTGTCTGCCTTTTGAATAAAAATATTTTTTAAAAAATATTTAAAAAAGAAATGATGCTGGAACAATTTATTGTCCATATTTTTAACAATTAGATCCTGTCCTCTGAAATATTAAAATAAATTTTTTAAAAGATTTATTTATTTGAAAAGAGTTACAGAGAGAGAAGGAGAGACAGAGTGCTTCCATCTGCTTGTTCACTCCCCAGATGGCCACAACGACCAGGCTGGGCCAGGCCAGAGCCAAGAGTCATAACCTTCCTCCCAGTCTCTCACTTGGGTGCAGAGGCCCAAGCACTTGGGCCATCCTCCACTGCTTTCCCAGACACATTAGCAGGAAGCTGGATCAGAAATGGATCACCTGGGACTCGAACCGACACTCATATGGGACGCCGGCCTTGCAAACTGTTGCTTTAGCCTGCTGCACCACAGCACCGGACCCAAACTTCACAATTTTTAAGCCAGACTGTGGATCTGCAGTGGAAAAGGATGTCTTAAGCAGACACACAAAAAAAATTCACTATAAATGAGATAAGTGCTATATTCAATTATATTAAAAATGAAAAGCTCACTGCCATGAAAATAAACAAGTTACATCTACCTGCCACAGTCCACATGTGTTTCAGGCAATGCAAAAATGAGTGCATAAAGAATAAATACAGGGCCGGCGCCGTGGCTCAACAGGGTAATCCTCCGCCTTGCGGCGCTGGCACACCGGGTTCTAGTCCCGGTCGGGGCGCCGGATTCTGTCCCGGTTGCCCCTCTTCCAGGCCAGCCCTCTGCCGTGGCCCGGGAGTGCAGTGGAGGATGGCCCAAGTGCTTGGGCCCTGCACCCCATGGGAGACCAGGTAAAAGCACCTAGCACCTGGCTCCTGCCATCGGATGAGTGCGGTGCGCCGGCCGCAGCGCGCCATCCGCGGCAGCCATTGGAGGGTGAACCAACGGCAAAGGAAGACCTTTCTCTCTGTCTCTCTCTCTCTCACTGTCCACTCTGCCTGTCAAAAAATACAATGCAATACTATATTTATTAAGCCCTGAAGAAGCAAAAGCAAAGTGTATATTGTGTAGATATTTGTATTTGATTTGAAAAATGTATTTTAAAGAGCAAGGGAGTGATAAACATGAAATTCCAAACCTGCTCAACTTGGTAGGTAGAGGGAACACATGTGGGCTTCCGGAGTGCTGGTGACATTGCAGGTTATGAAGCAGGAGTCAAGGTCCTGTGTGTTTGATTTGTCATTATACTTCATCGTGAAAGCTGTCACCTATGAAATGTTACAAGAAGACTTCGAAGAAAACAACTAAATAACAATATGGTGACCTATGAGGGTACTTCAAAAAGTTTATGGGAAATGTTGATTTGGACGCAAAAGCCTTTGAAAGCTATGCAGTTTGTTCATAATAGGCATTTCCCATGACCTTCGTGAAGACCCCTCCTGTGCCAGATGAGGGCTGCAGACAAGTGCTGTGGGCGGAGGCAGTGCCACTCAGGGCTCCCCCTGCACAGCCAGTGCTCTCTGCCCTCCTTCGTCTGCGCACCCTGCTCACCCCCTTGTGGAAGGCAAGGCTCTGCCTTCCAGCCCTTATTGCTTGCCACCGCCATCTCAACCTCCTCTCCCTTTTCTACCAAGACCGTCCCTGGCATTAGAGTTGAGTTACAGTGTCATTTTCTAACTGCCCTAGCAGAACTTAGTTCTGCCTCTTCCCCTTCAAATACACACACACACACACCTGTCTGCAGGATGAATTCTGTCTTCAGGGGTGAAGCATCGCAATCGCTCCTGTTCCTACTCCTCTCCCTGCCCACCCACCTCCATCCCCCAGGGAAAACCACACTGGGCAGAAGGAGAAACAGCAGTTTTTGGGTGTCAAGGTGTTCCTTAGGATAACCACATCCCATATTGAAGTACCTGGGTCGAGCCTCAGTTCTGCTTCTGATTCTAGCTCCTGACAAATCATGTGGGGAGACACGGATTGAATTCCCAGCTCCTGGCTTCATCCCGGGGCCCATCCCCAGCTATTGAGAGCATTTTAAGAGTGAACCAGAGTTGGGAGATTGTGTGTGTGTGTGTGTGTGTGCGTGCACGCCTTTCAAATAAGTAAAAAAACAAAAGACATTAAAAAGATTTTAAAATAGTATTTTTTAAAAAGAAGGATTGGGCCCCTGCAGTGGCAGGAGCCAGGGCAGAAGCCTGTGGCCGGAGGTTGCCTCTGTATTTGACGATGGATGTGCAGTCATGGCAAACCAGCAGGGTCTGCTGATCGGGAAACTGGAGACCAAGCTGGGGAACAGACTGGACTCTGAGGCCGAGTTGGAACCCATGGGAACAAATGAGACCCTAAAGGACAAACGACCCACACCATCTGTCTGCCTCCTCCCCGGGACTGCCTAGGTGAAGTGCAGAAGCGCCCTGTGGCCTTCTCAGAGCCGCCTGTGCCTGGCTCAGGACACAGGGAGGGTGGCGACCTGGCAGCCGCTGCGGGAGCTGCCAGCCTGGCTGCCGGCCCACAGCAATCAACTGAGCCAGCGGCTTGGCGACAACACGCGAGAGCTGCAGCCGAGCCTGGCAGACCACACCAGCTTTCAGCAGCCCAGCACGCTGGCTGCTGCTTCACCACTGCCGCCTTCCAAATCTCACACAAAGTTCTGCCCAGGCCTTGGCCAGGAGCGAGAGACAGGAATTCTGGGAAGTGTAGTCCAGGAGCAGCAGGGAGACCAGTGTCACCGGATGGTGTGAGTTGAAGAAAGCAGGAAGGGATGATTGACTCTTCTGATTCCCTCCACGTGTGTCTGGAAATGCTCAACCAAGGGCAGAGTCTTAGCCTCCTGGGCTGGGGAAAGTGCCAGCCAAGTACAGAGTACCACGAACAGCACTGGTGATCAAAACGGGAATCAAGATGACAGTTCCACATGGCGTGGCTAACTGGAAAATGATCAGCAACATGGTTTCTACTCCCCTCTCCCTGACGATGTGAAGTCATAGGTTTGCCCCAGAAGAGAATTCTGAGTTCAGGAAATAGGTAGCATGATCTGGGCGTTAAGGAAGTTCCTACGCAGCTGTTTGGTATTGCTCACTTTTCTAATTTCAAGGGAAGGCTTCGCTAAGACGTTTTTTATATCTCACGAGATACTCTCATGACACCAGGCTGGTTGCCCATCTTGGTTTGTGGTCAACATCTGCGAGAGGTCGCAGAGCCTGCTTCCTCATTAACCAAGCTTACACATGCTCCCTTCACTCTGCATTAGAACTCCATCTGCACCTCGCTACCCAGCTCAAAGACTAGATTCCGCAGCCTCTCTCACTGCTACTTCTGACAATAAAACACATTACTTGTGGATGATATGATTGTGTACAAAGAGCTCCCCAAGGAATCTAAAAGTAAATTATTAGACATAATTGCTTTTGACAAGATCAATGTAAAAATTCAATTTTTATTTCTATATACCAGACAATTTTAAAACATAATGATTTATTTTTAAAAGTAAATATCAATATTAATGACTTAGAGTATCACAAAGCTATAAAGATCCTAGGGAAAAAAATCTTAAAAATGATGTGCAAAAGCCATATACAAACAATTACAAAATGTTAGCAAAAGAAATCCAAATAGAGAAATTTCTCTTGTTTATGACTAGAAAGTCTTTATCAGAAACGTCTCACTTTTTTCCAAATTGATCTACAGTCAAAAATCCCCAGCAGGATTTTCATGAAACATGAAAAAATTGTTTCTAATGGATGTGGAGGAGCAAAAGACCAAGGATAGCTGAGGTATTTCCGAAGAAGAAAGACCAAGGAGGGGGTTGTCCTGGCAGATGTGTTCATATGCAACTGTATTGGTTTAAGTTTGTAGTAATTAAGAGAGTGCTCTGTTGGTGCAGAAATAAATGAAGTGACCAACAGAATAGAGAGCTGAGAATCAAACTCTCGCATATTTGAACTTTTAAGCTAGGCTAGAAATAGAGAACTAGGGAAAGGAACTGCACAGCAAACGGAGCTGAAAAATTGACTATCCACATGGAAAAATGAAATCTCTTACTTCAGATCGCATAAAAAAAGCAAACTAGAACTATTCAGAACTTAAGTGCCAAACATAAACCTTAACTCTTAGAGGAAAACATGAGGATCCCTATGATCTTAGAATAGGGAAAGATTTCGGAAGCCACCATGTTAGCAGCATCTCATGATTTGTGTTCAAGTCCCAGCTGCTCCACTTCTTTTTTTTTTTTTTTAAGATTTATTTACTTATTTATTTATTTATTTGAAAGGCAGAGTTACAGAGAGGAAGAGGCAGAGACAGAGAGGTTTCCATCTGCTGGTTCACTCCCAAAATGGCCACAATGGCCGGAGCTGGGCTGACCCGAAGCCAGGAGCCTGGAGGTCTCCCAAGCAGGTGCAGGGGCCCAAGCACTTGGTCCATCCTCCACTGCTTTCCCATGCCATAGCAGAGAGCTGGATTGGAAGTGGAGCAGCCGGGCTGCGAACCAGTGCCCATATGGGATGCCGGCACTGCAGGTGGCAGCTTTACCTGCTACGCCACAGCGCCAGCCTCTGCTCCACTTCTGATCCAGTTCCCCTGCTAATGTGCCAGGGAAGACAGCAGAAGATGGCCCAAGTGTTTGGACCCCTTGCCACCCATATGGGAGACCAGGGTGGAGTTGCAGGCTGCAGGTTTCAGCCTGACCCAGCCTTAGCCATTGCAGCCATTTGGGGAGTGAACCAGCAGATGGAAAATCAATTATCTTTCTCTTCTCCCTGCTATCCTTCCTCTTTCTCTACTTCTGCTTTTCAAATAAATAAACAAATCTTTTTTAAAAAAGAAAAGAACAGGGGAAAATTTCCTAAACAAGCCAAAAAACTACACTAATAAAAGATATGCACAAGTCCGGATACACTAAAATTAGTCATGAAAAGGTAGCACCGAAAGACATTTTAAAGATAATGAAAGGGGCTGGTGTTGTGGCACAGCAGGTTAAACCACTGCTTGTGATACCAGCACCCCATATTAGTGCCGGTTCGCGTCTCCATGGCTTTGCTTCTGATCCAGCTCCCTGCTAGTGTGTCTGGGAAAGCAGCAGAAGCTGGCTCCACCACTTGGGGCCGTACCAACCACGAGGGAGACCAGGATGGAGCTTCTGGCTGCTGGCTTCGACCTGGCCCAGCCATGGCTATTGCGGCCATTTAGGGAGTAAACCAGTGGATGAATATTCTCTCTCTCTCTCTCTCTCTCTCTCTCTCTCTCTCTCTGTATGTGTGTGTGTGTGTCCCCATCACTCCACCTTTCAGATAAATAGATCCTGAAAAAAGAAAAATCGCAACTGGAAGAAGCTATGACAGCAGAAAGGATTAGCATGCAGAATATACTCATAAGGATTCCTACTAATGAAGAAGAGAAAGCAAAACAAATGAACAGAAAAGTACAAAAGAGTCAAACCGCACAGATAGACCACCCCTGCCTAGAAACTCAGGCTGTCGATGTCCAGTTGGAAGGGAGTAGTGGCGGGGACTTAGTATAACCACCTTGGGCAATCACGTGTCTGCAGTTGCCTGCATCGTTGCCCATGTCATAGGATCCAGTAAATAAACCTAGGACCATCCCAAAGAGGAACCTTAGTGCCTGCGTTATATGAAATAGTTAAAAGAATGTTCATGGCAGGAAAGATTGTCTTAGAAAAAGAAAGGGAAGCAACCCAAGTAGCTGTTGGCAGGAGAAGATAGAAATGAATTTTAGTGGAATCTCACAATGGACTAAAACTGAGTGAAAACTAAAGCACTAAAGTTTTCCTGGCCACATCGGCGTTCTCCAAACCAATGTTGAATGAAAAGGCTGTGGAAGACCAAACCCAGGGGGATACGACTTTTATTTATGAAGCAAACCCGCTATGTGTTACAATGTGGGATGCATTCTTACACTATAGTAAATGTGTCATACACATGTGTAATACATGATGTATTCATATGCATGTATAGTACATCCACATGTAGCATGTTCATGAATATTTGGTCAGGTCCAGTTTTTAAAAGTGAGGGAGTGACAGATGCCACATTCAGGAGACGTGTAGTGTCTGTGAGCGAGCAGGGACAGAGTGGGAGCCCTGATCTCTTCTTCAGGTCAAGGTGGAAAATGGTGGCGATATTCTAGCTCTTGGTGGGGCATAAGGTTCTCCAGGTGTTCGCCACGGAATAACAATGATTGAAACAAAAAAGGCCATGCATGGACCAGTGACAATGGTGTGCTGTGAATGCAGAGGTTTTATCCATTCCTTTTTTGTGCCCTTGAAGTCCATTTTTAAAAATATACCGAAACTGTGAGAGAAATTGTCCTTAATCCCACTACCCAAATGCAGCAAGCGACTCCTTTTAACGGGCTGCATTAATGACCTGGAACATGCTTTTATGGCTTCCCAATGAAGTGTGAAGTGTAGCAGCTCTTGTCAACAAACTGCCAAACGGGCGGGCGGGCGCTGTACCACTTCCAGCGGCTCTGAGGTCACGGCAAAGATGCTGAAACCCTTGGCTGGGAACTCCAGAAAAGATGCAAAAAGGTGCCAGCTATGTTTCCCAAGGGACAGTTTTTCATTTGTTTGTTTTTAAAAGCTGGTTCCAGAAGGCTCATTTAAATTCTAGAAAAAACAAACAAGAATATTGCAAAGTCAAGGTTTATCCTAAGTGCCAGTGTTTGTGGGCTTTTTTTTTTTTTTTTTAAGCTTTATTTATTTGAGAGAGACTCTTCCATTGCTGGTTCATTCTCGAAGTGGCACAATAACCACGGCTGTGCCAGGCTGAAACCTGGAGCCTAGAATTCCATCCAGATCTCCCACCTGGCTGCAGGGACTTAAGCACATGGGTTATTCCTCTGCTGCTTTCCCCGGGCACATTAGCAGGGAGTAGGATCAAAAGTGGAGCAGCCGGGACTCGAACCAGCGCACATATGGGATGCCGGCAATGCAGGCAGTGGCTTAGCCAGCTGCACCACAATGCCAGCTCCTTGCATTTAAGTCACACCTATACTGGAATGTGTTTTACACATTTTTCAGGGTAATTCTGTTACCGGTGAATGGCAGGGTTCTTGTCTTCCCACAAGAAAGAATTCAGGGGTGAGACAGAGTAGTGGAAAGTAAGTAGCAAAGTTTATTAGGGAAGGGACATCCATAAGAACAGATGGACAACTCTCCAGACAGAACCTGAGAGAGAGTGCCCAGTTGCTTGAACTGGGGGGTAGGAGGGGGAGCGAGGTTACATGGTTGAGTGGAGAGATTACAGCTGGGCAGGCAGGCGGGCAACTCAGCATAGAGGCAGAGGGCTGAGTGTGCCATCCGGTTGAGGCCAGGGGTTTTTAAGGAGATGGATCTTTGTCTCCTCCTGAAACAAAGGATTTTATGGATGTAAATATTAAGAAACTCCTATCTGAGTTTTACCCTGAAGGTATCAGACAGGAGGAAGCCTAGCTGGCGCAGTCCTAACCCAGGATCAGAGCAGGTCCAGAGTAGGATATTTGAAATGCAGATACTGGGCTGCATCTGGGAGATTGTGGAAGATTGTCAGGCAGAAGGGGTGGGGACCCCCACCTGGCAGGTTATCGGTAGGAGGGGCAAGGCAGGATGCAAATACTGGGCTGCCCCTGAAATATTATCAGGATGACTTTGAGATGCAGATGCATATGCTGGGCATAGATGTCTTTTCTTTAGGCCTTTGTCACACACACGTAAGCTCATATCTGACTTCCTACCTAACAATTCTTTATTAAAATTTTCTTTATTACTCAATACAGCCCTCATGTCCGCATAGCAACCCTGAAAGGCATTTGGATTTCAAAAGAACAGCAAAAAAGTAGGTTGGGAGGGTAGAAGGTGTGTGTGCTTTTCAAGCAGCCACTGCCGTAGATGTCAGACAGGCAGACAGTGTTTTGGTTGTCACAGGCCGGGTGTCATCGGTGGACCCCGCACTGCTGTACACACTGCTTGAGCCTAAGAGTCTAAAGAAAACCCACACAGGAAGTCTCTGCCATGCTTCCAATTAGCTGTGGGCTCCTGAAACTCAATTTTGTCCTTTGCAGAACTGGGACTAAGTTTCCCTGCCTCAGGCTGGGCGTGAGGACCTTGTAGATGTGACCAGTCAAGAGCCTGGAGTGACAGCAGGCCACAGGGAGCCCGGCAGTCCATTGACAGCTACTTGGCAGTCCTCAAGCATGGCTTTCCTGTTTGTAATGGCCGGGAGGCCTTGGGTTTTTGCATTTCTGACTGCACTCATCAGATCTCATCTGCCGCACAGTCCCTAATCAGGAAACGGAACTCCAAGTGGATAGCCTCATTCTCACAACAGAAAATGGAACTCCTTCTGCAGAAACCTTTTCTGGGGTGATTTGCAGAAAGACTTGATGGCGACCACTGAGGATTGCCAGGCCCTGAAATATTCATTACAGTCGGTGAAAAGCAAGAAAGATCCACGTCTGTCTGCACTTCATACCATGCATCATTTTTCTAAAACGGTGCCTCTGAAGCAAATACTTGTCCCCACTGCTTCCCATTATCATTTCAAAAGGCTCCTTCTCTTTATTTCTGGCTGATCACTCTTTGAGGGCGGCACTCCCAGAACTGTCAGCTCCAAATCTCTCTGCCCTTGAGCTCCTCTGACAAGGAAGTGAGCATCTGTAAATAAACCCTTCAGTGTCCCCGGGAAGGAATCCTGTTAGAGTTTGTCTGAAATGCAAACACTCCGCTGGCGACTGAGCAGGCGGGAAGTTGTCCATGGTCAGTTGTCCCCCCATGGAGGGGGCAACGAGCCCCAGGCTTGTCCATAGCTGCCACTGTCAGTCTCTCAGGGACAACAGGGAAGAAGCCTCTGCGAAAATCATTCTCTTCTGTTTTTTTTTTTTCTCCACAAGGAGCAGGAAGAAGACCTGACTGGGAGGTGCTCTGGCTTTACCTTTGTGCTGAAACGCCAACACCAGACCTGCCCCAGCCCCAGGGCTGCTCCCAGTTGATCCTTGCCCCTTTCCAAACAGAACCTGCACCAGTCTGCTGGCTGAGCGAGCATGGCAGGGCCAGTGTTTTTTGTTTTGTCTTGTTTTGATTTAAAAGATTCAGTTACTTATTTGAAAGGCATATTTGCAGAGAGGCAGAGGCAGAGAGAGAGAGAGAGAGAGAGGTCTTCTATCTGCTGGTTCACTTCCCAAATGGTCTCAATGGCCGGGGCTGTGCTGATCCAAAGCCAGGAACCAGGAGCTTCTTCCAGGTCTCCCATGTGGTACAGGGGCCCAAGCACTTGGGCCATCTTCTACTGCTTTCCCAGGCCATAGCAGAGAGCCAGATTGGAAGTGGAGCAGCCAGGACTTGAACCGGCGCCCATATGGGATGCCAGCACTGCAGGCGGCAGCTTTACCCACTATACCACAGTGCCGGCCCCAGGACAGTGTTTTTTCAAGCCAACATTGTGGGCCAGCATCAATACCTGGTACAGAAACATCTGAACTGGGATTTAGTCTTTTCCTGTTGCACATGTGGCTCAGGATGGAGACTCTTGATTTTGTAATGTGTGCAGAGGTCATTTCCTAAGAGGTCAGAGGCCATGTGTGGCAACTGGGCTGCCAACCGCTGAGATGCTCTGAGGCAGAGGACTCTGGTTTTAGTCATTATGGAAAACCTCAATCCAGCGTTTCTCAACCAGAGCCCAGCGACTCTGTTCTCAAAGGGAGGGCAACTTGCTAGAGTCGTGCTAGCAGGGTTGGCGCTCAGAGCAAAGGCGAGAAAAAGGCCTGGCACTGGCAGCGGGGCAGGCATCTTGAATCCCCCTGCACCCTGTTCCCCCTCCCCCTGTCTCCCCAGGGAAGCTGTTCCCACCAGAGTGGAGAAACAGGGATCCTACTCCCTCTGCAACGGCACAAAGCAGCCAGACACATGCAGGGACGGCCACTCCCCCTGTCCCCACCTCATCTCAAGGCACAGTGGAAAAGACCAGAGGAGAGCAAGAGTGAGGAGCTCATCGCTCCCCCATCTCCCTAATCCCACTTCTCAAGCTGGGGTACAAGTATCTCGGAGGACCATGCTGTGCGGCTGGAGATTGGGATGAGAAGAGTAAGAGAAGCCACAATACCAAACTGCCGTGGTCTCCTAATACCACTCAAAGATTTGGAAGGCTAAGATGTCATTTTTTTCTCCTGTAAGTTCAAGTCAAACATTACTTCAAAAAAATTTTATAAAGATTGACTTGTTTGAAAAGCAGAATTACAGAGAAAGAGAGAAAATGCAAGAGAGAGAGAGAGAGATCTTCCATTCACTGGTTCACTCCCCAAATGGCTGTAACAGTCACAGCTAGGCCGAGCTGAAGCCAGGAGCTTCTTCTGGGTCTCCCACATGGGTGCAGGGGCCCAAGGATGTGGGCCATCCTCCACAGTTTTCCCAGGCACATTAGCAGGGAGCTGAATCAGAAATGGAGCAGCTGAGACTTGAACCTGTGCCCGTGTGGGATGCCAGCACTACAGGCAGCCTAACTCTACTGTATCACAGCACAGGCCAAAAGCATTACTTTTTTTTTTCCCGACAGGCAGAGTGGACAGTGAGAGAGAGAGAGAGAGACAGAAAGGTCTTCCTTTACCGTTAGTTCACCCTCCAATGGCCAGCGCACCACACTGATCTGATGGCAGGAGCCAGGTGCTTCTCCTGGTCTCCCATGGGGTGCAGGGCCCAAGCACTTGGGCCATTCTCCACTGCACTCCTGGGACACAGCAGAGAGCTGGCCTGGAAGAGGGGCAACCGGGACAGAATACGGGGCCTCGACCGGGACTAGAACCCAGTGTGCCGGCGCCACAAGGCAGAGGATTAGCCTATTGAGCCACGGAGCTGGCCCCAAGCATTACTTTTTAAAAGACAAACCTTTTCTTCCTGAAGCTGGGTCCTGCTAAGCCCACACTGTTTGTAGTTAGAAGCAGTGACTGGGGGCTGGGCTTGTGGGGCAGCAGGTAAAGCTGCTGACTGTGACGCCGGCACCCCACATGGGTGCTGGTTCACGTCCAGCTGCTCCATTGCCAATCCAGCTCCCTGATAAGGGCCTGCGAAAAGTAGCACAAGCGGCGCTCGGGCCCCTGCCACCCACATGGGAGACCCGGATGAAACTCCTGTCTCTTGGCTTCAGGCTGGCCCAGCCTTGGCTGTTGTGGCTGATTGGGGAGTGAAGCAGTGGATGGAAGATCTCTCGATCTCGCTCTCGCTCTCACTCTCTCTCTTTCCCTCCCTCTAATTCTGACTTAAAAAAAAAAAAAAATAGAGGAGCTGCTTGAAGCCCTTGCTGGATTGAAAGACTTCCCTTCACTCCATCTCTGCAAAAATCAGAGCCCAGGCTCACGATGGTGCAGGTGGTGTGTGGTGGGGTTGGGTGGTGCCAGGCTGGTCATGACTGGGAACTGACAACAGCTGTTGCTGACCCCGGGGTTCCGCAGATTGCTCTGCGAGTGCAAAGTAGTGTGTGTTGGCAGCCATGGTCCTGCATTCCCACCAACTGGGCGTGACGGGCAGGCCGGGTGAGGTTCAGGCTGTGTTCTCACCAGAGGAACCAGAGCGGCTTGTCGCTGTGGCAAAAGTGCTGAAAATTTGCACCCTCATTTGTTTTGTTCCGGGGTGGTGAGCACCAAGCCAACTCTGCCTAAAGAACATTCCCCCAGCGACAGTACCTGCCAGAAGCGTTACCTGGCCTGACCAGATAAGCCTAGCCGAGCTGGTCTGCAGGGAATTTTGCATCGTCCTCTACCACCAAAAGATGCACATTACTGAGTGTCAGTGTGAAAACTGTAAAACTGTAGGGACTCCTGTCTTGCGAGTGCACTTGGCTTTCCCTTGCACACAATGCTGCTTTCAAGATGGACACTTTTCGGCCGGCACCATGGCTCACTTGGCTAATCCTCCGCCTGAGGCGCCGGCACCCGAGTTCTAGTCCTGGTTGGGGTGCCGGGTACTAGTCCCGGTTGTTCCTCTTCCAGTCCAGCTCTCTGCTGTGGCCCGGGAGGGCAGTGGAGGATGGCTCAAGTGCTTGGGTCCCTGCACCTGCATGGGAGACCAGGAGGAAGTACTCGGTTCCTGGCTTTGGATCAGCGCAGTGCTGGCCATGGTGGCCATTAGGGGAGTGAACAAACGGAAGGAAGACATCTCTCTCTCACTGTCTATAACTCTTTCTCTCTGTCTCTCTCTCTCTCACTGTCTAACTCTGCCTGGCAAAAAATTAAAAAAAAAAAAAAAGATGGACATTTTTCTAAATCCTGCCCCTCTGAGTTAGCTTTAGGGTTCTCCTCCTGCCTATCCTCGTGGCTTCCTAATCCTTTGTCACAGGTCTACCAGAGCTTAGGGGCACAGCCTTGAAATTTATGTTTTGCAAAATTTATTTGAGAGACACACAGAGAGAAAGGCAGACAGAGCTCCCGTCCACTGGTTCTGTCCCCAGATGCCTGCTCAGCTGGGGCCGAAGCTGGGAGCCAGGAATGCAATGCAGGTGCACCTTATGCCTGGTAGGGAGTCAACTATGGGAGCTGTCAGTGCTGCTTCCCAGGGTACACATCAGAGGAAGCCGGAGGGAGGAGCCAGAGCCTGAACTTGAACCTGGGCACTGAGAATGGGACACAGGCA
The DNA here is from genome assembly GCA_949820135.1 of Sylvilagus floridanus. Lineage (NCBI taxonomy): Eukaryota > Metazoa > Chordata > Mammalia > Lagomorpha > Leporidae > Sylvilagus > Sylvilagus floridanus. Next base: position 44,445,804 of record OX463236.1, on the reverse strand, counting down.
TCTTTAGCTTCTTAATCGCTGGTCAAACACCCACTCCCTTGCAATTTATATGTTAACACTTCTGTCTCCCCATCAGGCCCTGAGCAGATTCTCAAGGGCAGACAGGGATTGTACAGTGTGGGGTTTCCATCCCCTAGTGCTCTGCCAAAGCTCTGTAGCTATTGCAATCAGTTCTAAGTCCCCTTTTCACAACCCGTCTTAATTTTTTTTAATATTTATTTTATTTATTTGAAATGGAAAGAGAGGTCTTCCACCTGCTGTTTCACTCCCCAAAGGCCCACAACAGCCATGGCTGAGGCAGGCCAAAGCAAGAGCCAGGCACCGGGGCTTCCCACATGGGTAGCAGAAACACTAGTACTTGGGCCCTGATCTGCTGTCTTCCAGGTGTGTGAGCAGGAAGCCGGATCAGAAGTGAAGGAGCCGGGACTCGATCCCACACGCTCTGATATGGGATACAGGTGTGCTACGTGGTGGGTTTACCTTCTCTGCCATGATGACCATCCTCTCATCTTAATGTTTATGGTCTCGATTCCCTCCAAAAGTTGTGTATTCTTTTAGTTGTCTCTTGTCTGTCTTACTGAAAGGGAGTATTGGGTCATCTGGGGCCAGAAAAGCAGAGCAAAATGCCAGTCCTCTGATTATGTCTTGGGGTAGTAACCCATCCTTGTCCTTGGAGCTAGGGTTCTCATGTCTTCTGCCAGCATCCATGAAATTGTGGAATGCTAACCTACGAGCCTGCACGTGGGGTAAAAAGTCACAGAGCCTTCACAGTGCTTGACGATGGGGAGCGTAGCAGGGGCAGGAAGCGATGGATGCAATGGCCCGGAAGCCCAAGGGAGGACAGCCTGCTCCCTTGTTACTTCATATGTTTATTTGTTTGCTGTCTGCTTTTTTCCCACAAGATTGCTGATTGCATCAGTGAAGGAAGTCCCAGCACCTAGGACAGAGCCCAGCGGAGAGCGATGAGGTGGTCCAGGCAGAGAGGCATGCTTTGCACCATGGCTCGGAGCACCTGAGCCCTGCTAGGAGCTTGGGCTGATCCTGGAGGTGATTGGAATCCTTTCAAGCATTTTGCAATTTGCATTTTGGGGCGGCAGTTCCTTCAGCAGTGTTAACTGAAAGGCAGCCAGACCACAGGAGTGTGGGAGAGTAGGTTGGTGTGTGTGATGGAGGGGGATGGAAGGACACTGGGATGGGGAGACCGTGAGTGTTCCAGCTGCTGGGGAAGTAAAACTAGCAGGGCTCGGTGATGGATGGATATGGGGTACATATGTGAGTAGGGGCCACAGGTGGCTCTTTGGGTAGCAAGGGGATGGTTCGGAGATTCAGGGGAAAGGGGGTATACCTGGAAGTAGGACATTGAATCTGGGCAGAATTTTGCCTTAAATATTACTTGTTTAAGGGCAGGAAAGGCCACCATCCTGTAAGCCCTTGACACAGATTTAACAGCAGGTGGTCTTTTGCTGGTGCCAGGATCAGAACGGGGGTTCCTGGGGTGGGCATCCCAGTGCCATAGTTCTCCCAAAGGAGAAACAGGTCCCAGGACTCCTGGTAGCTGTGTCTGAGGCAGCCTCAGCTTGGGCAATCCCCATTCAACCCGAGCTCTTTGCACTTCTCCAATTTCTCCTTTTCGTGTTTTTATTTTTAAAACTGACATGCATTAAAAAGCACAGTTCTTGGGTTTACATCTCTGAATGTTTGTGATGCATATAACCATGTAACCACCACCCAAATCGAGATACAGGACATGCCCTCCTCTCGCCCCCAGAAGCTTCTCTGTGGCTCTTCCAAGGCATGACCTCAAGGCAATCACTCTTCTGACTTTTATCAACTAAGATTATTTTTTGCTGGTTTTTAAAAAAGTATTTGAAAGTCCGAGAGACACACACCGAGAGACCGCCCATCTACTGATCGATTCCCCAAATGTCTTAAACAGGTGGGCCGGGGCCAGGCTGAAGCCAGGAACCCAGAACTCAATCCAGGTCTCCCACATGAGTAGCAGGAACCTAAGTACTTGAGCCATTACCTGCTGCCTCCCAGGGTGTGCACTAGCAGCAAGCTGGAAATGGAAGCGGAGCCCCGGCACTCTGGTATGGGGAACGGGCATCCTCCCAAATGCCATCTTCAACACAACACCAAAGACCCACTCCTGCCCCATTTTTGCTGATTCTTGAACCTCACAGGAGCAGAATCATATAGTATGCCTTTTTTAGAATATGTCTTCTTGGGGCCAGTGCTGTGGCTTAACAGGTTAAAGCCCTGGCCTGCAGTGCCAGCATCCCATATGGCCACTGGTTCTAGTCTTGGCTGCTCCTCTTCTGATCCAGCTCTCTGCTGTGGCCTGGGAAAGCAGTAGAAGATGGCTCAAGTCCTTGGGCCCTTGCACCTGCATGGGAAACTTGAAAGAAGCTCCTGGCTTCAGATTGGCCCAGCTGCAGCCATTGAGGCCATTTGGGGAGTGAACCAGCTGATGGAAGACATCTCTCTCTCTCTCTGCCTCTGCCTCTCTGTAACTCTCATTTTCAAGTAAAATAAATAAATCTTTAAAAAAAAAGTGAGTGAAAACCCAAAATGAGAGGCAAAATAGGCCACTTTCCGAGCAAAAGCCAAAGCGGTCAGAGTCCTGGCTGCAATCCATTTGCAGCCAATACGTGGGTTGTGTGTCCTGCAATGGCCTCATACAGCCCATTCAATGAGCATTTGCAGAAACCAAATGCACTCAACCAGCATTTGTAGAAATAAGGTGCATCGAAGGCAGCACTGTGATGTAGCAGGTAAAGCCAGGGCACCAGCACCAAACGTGGGCACCCATTCAAATCCCAGTTGCTCCACTTCCTAGTCAGTTCCCTGTTACTACACCTGGTAAAGCAGTGGAGGATGGCCTGAGTCCTTGGGCCCCTGAACCCCTGTGTGAGACCCAGAAGAAGCTCCTGGCTCCTGCCTTTGGATCAGTGCAGCTCCAGCCATTGTGGCCATTTGGGAAGTGAACCAGCGGATGGAAGACCTCTCTGTCTCTACATCTTTCTGTAACTCTGTCTTTCAAATAAATAAATTTTTTTTTAAAAAAATCTTCTTTCTTTCAGTGGCTTTGAGGTTCACATGGTTATGTGTTTCAGAATTTTGCTTTTTTTGTTGTTGATTATATGTGTCCCCTTGTATGAATACAAAACTACTGATGGGCCTTTAGGTTGTTGGAATGAAGCTGAGTGAACTTTTGTTCTTGGAATTTTCACCTGAAAACTCCAAGGAATTTGTATGTGTGTGGATGAATAGTAACAGAAAGCTTTTTTATTTTCTGAGATTGATTTATTTCTTTGAAAGACAGAAAGAGAAAGAGACACACATACACACAGATCTTCCATCCACTGGTTCGCTCCCCAAATGGCCCCCACATCCAGGACTGGGCCAAAGCCAGGAGCCAGGAAATTCACAGGTCTCCCACATGGGTGAAGGGGCCTAAGCACTTGGGGCGTTTCCTGCTGCCTTCCCAGGTGATTAGCAGGGAGCCGGGTCAGAAGTGGAATAGCTGAGATTCAAATCAGGGCTTATATATATATTGAAATTGGCAGCTTAACTCGCTGTGCCATAACACCGGCCCCAGTGGAAATCATCTTACTGCTGATCTCAGCCTGAAATAATCTTGAAGATTAACAGGTCCAAGCTGCAGGGGACAGTAGCTGAATTCCCAGGGGTAGAGGGTAATGTCACAGGACTGCAGTTGTTTCTGTTTTGAGAAAACACACAATCATCCTGAACAACTGTTCTGCACACTGAAGCTGTTTGCCTCACCAAGGAGCAGGACTGGGGAAAAGAGATGGAGGCGGTATAGGATGGACTCCATGTACTTGGACAATGGCACGGAGCTACCTCCAGTGTGGAGCCCTGAGTTTAAAAGGTGGTTTTTCTGGATCACAGCTGGACACTATTTTCATTTCTGGGTTCACACTCACCCTGTAACACACCCTTCACCAGGAAATCAAATGGAAGAGGGAATCTCCAAATTTCTCCTGGAGAACTACTCACATCCCTGGTTTCTACTGATCACATGACATCCTCACTCACTCTCTTCCCAAATAGTTCTGATATCCCAGGCAACTCTACCGTGAAAATCAGCAAATATTGCCAGTGCTAGACTCAGGCACCCCAGGTTTTAGAAGAGAAAGAGAATTCCTGTCGATTAAGAATTTGCCCTCTGCAGGAAGCGTGTGAGGTGTGTAACGTCACTTCCCTCTCTGATCCACACAGTGAGACAGGCTTTGTGACTGCCCCTTGACCAATGTGGCAACACAGCTGCTGAGAAGTTGAGCCAGGACTTGATCCCAGACATGTGGGGGCTCTTCCGCCCCAGCACGTGGCTCCTCTGAGACAGCAGACCCCCAGCCTGGTTCACACTGTCACTATGGCTCCCCACATTCACATGGTCCCCCACATTTCTCTCAGATGACTGTGAAATGTCACTGTCCTTTGACAACATGGTGATATGGAAAGTAACCACTGGTCTTGAGGCTAAATTAACACCCACTCAGAATTACATGGAGGCAATGTGAAGAAGCTCAAGGTGGGCCAACACTGTGGTCCGGCACATTAAGACACCACCTGTGACATCGGCATCCCATATGAGAGCCAGGTTGGTTTTTTGTTTTTCTGTAAGATTTTATTTATTTATTTGAGAGGCAGAGTTACAGACAGAGAGAGATTTCTTCCACCTGCTGATTCACTTCTCAAATGGCCACAACGGCTAGAGCTGACCTGATCTGAAGCCAGGAGACAGGAGCTTCTTCTGGGTCTCCCACGTGGGTGCAGGGGCCCAAGCACTTGGGCCATCTTCTGCTGCCTTCCTAGGCCATCAGCAGGGAGCCGATTCAGAAGAGGAGCAGGTTCCTATACGGGATGCCAGCGCTGGATTCATGAGCGCCAGTTTGAGTCCCAACTGTCCCACTTCTGATCCAGTTCCCTGCTAATGTTCCCGGAAAAACAACAGAAGATGGCTCAAGTACTTGGGCCTCTGCCACCCAAGTGGGAGAACTGGATGGAGCTCCTGGCTCCTGGCTTCTGCCTGGCCCAACGCCAACCATTGTGTCCATTTGGGAGTGAGTCAACAGGTGGAAAGTCTTTCTCTCTCTGTCTCTCTTTTATAACTGCCTTTCACATAAATAAATAAATCTAAAAAAAAAAACAAAAAACTTCAAGGTGTCACCAGTGTGCAATGGTGACTTCCAGAAATCTGGAAACCAAAGAGGGACCACAGGAAAGCTCAGCAGTACCCTGCCCTGGCTGCCCCCTGTTCCTCTGCTACTGCCCAGTTCTCATGAGATGAGGAGCCCGAGAGTGGGGTTAGTGCCCCAGGTCCTGAGAGAGGGAAGCCGGCGTCCTGGACTCAGGGGAGCACTGGTGGAGCCGCTGTCAGCTGGGAGGACACCAGGCAGGGCACCTGCTGGCCAGAACTATTTCTCCAAGCTGCCTCGAGTCCCAGCCCCCAAGAGCTGTGAATAGCCCCTTCCCACCTTCCCAGGCCTCGGCCTGCCTTCCCATACCCAGCCCTGGCTCATGGTCCTCGGGCGTCAGAGGCAGGATAATTTCCTGCTTCTTAATTTCTGAGGCTAATCAATCCATCCCTTCCCCTGTTTGCCTAGAGGAGCTTATTTCGAGAAAAGCCTCCAAGGAAGCAGTTACGGAAAATCACGCAAGAACACAAGTGGCTGGGAAACGCACGCTCTGTGTGTGTCGTGCAGAACAAGAGCGGCCAGCACGGGGCACTCTGAGGTTGCAAGGCGCCTTCCAGAGGAGTGAGAAAACATGCCACAGATGCTTCTAGAAAGGAGCGGTACTCATCCCTGCACACTGGGTTGCATACACAAACAGCAACTGCTCGAAGTAGGGCAGTGGGGGTCCTAGGGATAAAGGTGGACGTGGGCTCCTTCTGCCCTCAGCCTCAGCGCCAAGACCATGGTGAGGACACCTAAGGTCAAGCTGCCTCCAGGTCCCCATGAGGGCACCAGGGCTGGCAGGGCCCTCATCTAGGACATGCCCTGGGGCGCCCCATCTTCTGGAGGTGTAGGACTGACAGCAAACTGCTAAGTCCAAGGGACAAAGGGCACTGGGATAGAGCCTAGGGGAGGGATCATGGATTCCAGCTGCTGCACACGGAGGGGCAGCCCACCAAGGCCAAGCCGGGAAGAAAGTGGCCCCCAAGAGGCCTCGCCCACCAATCCAGCCACCAAAGCAAGTGCCTGGCTTCTGGCAGTGCTGAGCGGTTTTCCCTTGTACAAAAAGGAAAAAGAGAAAAAAGGCTCCAATTGTTGGCCTGGTTCCCAGAATGGAGGTTGCAGGGGGAAATGGAAACAGCTGCTCACCCGGACCACTGCGCCTGGCAAGGGCAGGCCCCCGGGGGGGCTGGAGGAGGAGGTGGGGCCCCCAGGCTCTGCTCCCTGGGACCTGTCCAATTGTTGCCCAGGAGCATCCCTCCCTACTTCCTGCGGAGGGAGGGCAAAGAGCACCTGGTTGGGAGGTTAAGTCCCAGCTGAGCCCCTGACCAGATTCCTGGTGTGCACACAAAGCATCGCAGCTTGCAGGAGCCCCTCAGCCAGGGGGAGGTAGGCTGTCCTGTTGTCTGAGCAGCGGCCGGGGCACGGCAGTCCCCGTGGCTCTGGCCCCACACTCCCTACTGGCCTCAGAGTGGGCAGCCACCTCCCTGGTCCCGTGCTTGCGTATTCTCTCTAGGCTGGCCCCAGCCCCTGGAGGCCGGGACCTGGCCTCCTGCACTGTGTCCCCTGCAGCTCTGGGGAGGGAATGGGCACTTAGGAAGTATTTATTGCCTGGTTAGTAACAAGCCCTGTCAGAGCCTGTGATTTGGGGTCCAGCAAATCCGGGTTCCAATTTGAGCTCTGCCACCCGCTGGCTGTTAGTCTGAGATGAATGCCTCGGCCTCACCAAGGCTCCGGTTTCCGGGCTGTAAAATGTGGCTAATACTTCACAGAGCTGAAGGAAGACGGAAGGAAGTAGCATATGGCAAGCAGGAGGGGACCCTGTCAATGACAGTTCGCTTCTCCCTAGCAACCGCAGTCCTTGATCACTCCAGAGACGGGGTGAGAAGCCAGTGGGGCCTGTCGCAGGGACCTTGTTGGTTTTAGGGTGGCATCTGTCGCTGTGGAGAGAGAATGGTGCATCTGCTGGGCTCCACACTTGGCGCCGGGGAGGAGCCTTCTGCGGTGGCTGCCTCCATTCCCGAGTGACCTGCGTGAGTGACCTGCAATGGGGTGCTGTTCAGACACAGTGTGGGGTGAGCCCAGCCTACAGCCCAAGTCCTCAAGACACCTGCTGTCTTTGACGCGCTCACGCACCTGCCCTGGGCTCCCCAGCTGCTCACCTGTTGGGGGAGTGGAGGATGGGGTGGGACTGGTCACCATGGAAACCGTTCATGGAACACATTAACCTTCCAGAATAATGTTTCTGGAACAGAGTGGAGGGTTTTTAATATACATGGCCTATTCTGGTGAGCAGGAATTTTTAACCCCTGCCTGCCCCGAGTCTGAACAAGCCCTACAGTGACTCCTTTGGGTGGGGTTCCCGTGTCTCAGGCATCTGCAGAATGACAGATCTGCAGGTCACTGGGTCACTTCATGGATTGCAGAGCACCCTCGGGCACATTATGTCTGGCAACTTTCCCTGACAATCGAGGAGGCAGGCAGGAGAGGCGTTCTTAGCCCCATTTCACAGACTTCAAGTCCCAGAGAGGTTGAGCCACTTGCTCAAGGTCACACTGCTTACTGTTTATGACAAGGACAGAAGCTCGTTCCCACAGCACTGACTTGGTGTTCTTGCCACAAGCCAGGGAGGAGTTAGCATCACTGTTAGACTTCACATACCGAGCTTTTTTTTTTTTTTTTAAATTTATTTGACAGGTAGAGCTATAGACAGTGAGAGAGAGAGAGACAGAGAGAAAAGTCTTCCTTCTGTTGGTTCACTCCCCTAATGGCCACTATGGCCGGCGCGCTGTGCTGATCTGAAGCCAGGAGCCAGGTGTTTCCTCCTGGTCTCCCATGGGGTGCAGGGCCCAAGCACTTGGGCCATCCTCCACTGCCCTCTCGGGCCACAGCAGAGAGCTGGACTGGAAGAGGAGCAACTGGGACAGAATCTGGTGCCCCGACCAGGACTAGAACCTGGGGTGCCGGCGCCGCAGGCAGAGGATTAGCCTAGTGAGTCACGGCGCTGGCCAACATACCGAGCTTTGACAGTAAGACACACACACACACACACACACACACACACACACACACAGAGTCTGTTTCTTTCCTGGCCTCAGCTTCCTACCACTCTGGGCAGAAAAGGTTCAGAGAGTATCTCCCCCACCCACTTTGGGAAAACGGTGTGCAGGGCTGCAGCGGGGTGCCCCTGAGACCATCATTAGCCTTGCCCCAGCCACCTTTTGGGAGGTGGTTAACTTTTGATGAGGCCATAAATGTGAGGCCCTAAGCAGGGGTAGGTGACATCCAGCCCATGGGCCATACTAGGCCCGTGACATCATTTGGTCTGGCTGTGCCAAGGCGACCACAGGCAGGACTTGAAATCCAGTAAGTCTATAGCAGTTGATAACTCTGCGTGGTCCCCAGATGAAGCTATAAATACCCAATGGCTCTTCGTAGAAAATGGGTTCCCCACACCTGCATACAATGATGCTGTGGTTGTATGAGGAGAGGAGACGCCTGGGCTGGAATGGCTGTCCTGCCACATGGCCCCTCTGCTGCCTTGGTTCTCTGCAGAAACCCCACCTGCAAGAAAGCCTTCCCCAGATGCAACCTTGACTTTGGACCTCCCAGCCTCCAGAACCGTGAGCTAACTAGACTTTAATTCTATATCAATTAGCCAGTCTGCATTGGACGTTGTGGTACTGCGGGTGACGTTGCCACTTGTGACCCCCGCTTGCATCTCTCATCAGAGTGTCTGGGATAGAGTCTGCTTCTGCTTCCCATCCAGCTTCCTGCTGGTGCACCTGGGAGACATCAGGTGATAGCCCAAGTGCTGGGCTCCCTGACACCCACATGGGAGACCTGGGAGGCTAAGACAGAGTCTCTCCCTTGCTCTCTGCCATTCTGCCTTCCAAATAAATAAAATATTTTTTAAAAGATTAAAATTTTAAAACCAAAAGAGAAACTCCTGTCACATGGGAAATTATGTAATTTACATGAGTCGCTGAATGCTGTGCCTGGGCTATAGTTATGCTTCCATCCAAGTTCATTATTGGTGAGTGGTCAGTGAAATGACTCATTTTTGTAGTTGTAATATCATGCAAATACATGGAAGGTATACTTGGTACAAATCACTTTTTTAAAAAAAAATCATTTATTTACTTGTTTATTTGAAGGGCAGAATTACAGAGAGAGGGAGAGACAGAAAAAGAGACTCCCTAAATGACTCCAACAACCAGGGCTGGTACAGGCTGAAGCCAGGAGCCCAGAACTCCATCCAAGTCTCACAATGCAGGTAGCAGTGACCCAAGCCCTTGGGCCATTTTCTGCTGCTTTCCCGGGCATATTAACAGGGAGCTGGATCGGAAGCAGAGAAGCAGGGATGGATGCTGGCATCACAGACAACAGCTTAACCCGTAGCACCACGATGCTGGCCCCTGCGGATCACTGTTAACATACCATAGGTTTCATTTTCCTTTTGCTCACTTGCTGTCTTCCCCACTTGGAATGCCATCTGTGTGAGGCACGGACGTGAGCCCATTTTGCTCACCGCTCTACCCTCAGTGCCCACAAGACTGTGTCCATGATGGAAGGTTGATTTGTGGAAAGAGAGCGAGTGAGAAAGAAAGAAGTAGAATCTCCTAGATGTATCATCGACAAGGACCGTCCGCGGGGAGCTGCTGCAGATCACAAACCCCTCATGTCTGCAGCTTGTACAAAGGCCACGAGAACCCAGCGTGACAATAGTAGCCTGCGCTGGCTTACAGTACAGCCAGAGAGGTGCCACAGACTGGATGAATGGAAGCAGAGCACCAAGGAAGACAGACAGCGACCCAGGCTGTCCCCCAGCCACCCCAGACCCAAGGGCTCGCCAGGGTCTAAGAGCAGGTAGTTCGGAAGCAGCACCCAAACCCCATTGTTAAGTGTTTGTTATTTGTCAGACACGGAGTGACACAAAAACTCATAATGTGCTGAATTGTGTGTAATTATTACTCCAAATATAGTTTCCTCATTTCAGGATACGCTCTCTGCTGCCTGCTCAGGTTTGGTTTGGTTTTTTGTTGTTTTTACGTGAAAGGCAGAGACAGACACAGAGACCGAGAGAGTTCCTATTTTCTGGTTCACTCCGCAAAGGCCTTCAGTGACAAGGCCTGGGCCAGGGACAGAGCCGGGAGCCAGGAACACAATGCAGGTCTCCTAGATGGACAGCAGGAACCCAATTACTTGGCCCTTGGAGGCAAAGGCATGGCCCTTGCCTCCCAGAGTCTGCATTAGCAGGAAGCGAGAGCCAGGAGCTGGAGTGAGGAACTGAACCAAGGTGCTCAAATGGAGGACACAGATGCCTTTATCACAGTGTTAAACCTCTAGTCTTGTTTGAATTCTTACACAAGAACCTTAAAGGTTAATCAGGAAAGGTTTTCTGGTCCAGGTTAGTTCCTAAGGAAAAGTGCAAGAAACATTCTGAGTGAGCCCATTGGAAATGGCGCTCCTACGGAGCTGACCCTGAACTTGGCTGAGAAGGTGCTAATTGTCAGCCCTGTTTACCTAATCGCCAGACGTGTGCCCTGAGCGCCCTACAGGACTGAGCCTATTGGAAATGTGGTTCTTACAGCCCAGCTGGCCTGCGGAGCCCTGGGAGAGCAGCTAGGGCAAGACAGGAGGCCATGAGGAACCTGAGACCCAAGGATCTGCTGTACCCACTGTGCTGGGGACAGGAAGAGAAAGGGCAAGGCTCAGACACAGAAGGACATTTGGGGGAAGGTCAAGGCCAAGAGCTCTGAGAAGGCCGGCAGGCCAGGCCTCCCAGGGAAAGGGCCACAGTCTCTGGGAGCCATCCCGGGAGAGACCTTCAGTGCAGAGGCCCGGACAAGAGGACTGTGTCCCACTGTGGCCCTGTTGGCGTTTTCCTAGGCCTCTATCTAGCCAACAAGCCTCAGTATTCTCTTCTGTAAAATGCCTTTCCATATGTTTTCCTGTTTTTATGTTAAACTGTTTGTCTATATCCCAATTCCCTCCAGCCCTCCAGAAAAGTAGGACTCTGGGTAGACATATGAGTATTCTTGATTCTAATGCTGTGCTCCACAAATATATAAACACATATCCCTCTGGCTTTTCTTTAAGATACCTGTGATGAAATGGGGTTCTCAAATGTAATGTCCTTGAAATTATGAATTTTTAATTTCATGATTTATGATATTTTTGTGATGTCTTTTAAGAGCTTCTTCCCTAGCCAAGATCAAAGCTATGTCCATGCCCATTTTCTTCTGGTGGAATATCCCACCTCCAAGGGTGCTGCTATTCTTAGGGACCTGTGCCCCATGACAGGGGCGGGCAGGCTGTGCACGGGCCACACTGTCCTCTGAAGCCAGGAGGACCTCCAAGGGAAGCCCCCGCACCGCTTGGCAGTGCCGTCCCTACAAACCAGCACAACCACACTCTGCAGCCTCGCTGCTATGCCTGTGGCACTGGGTCCAGGCAGCAGTCACTGGGCACAAAGTATGGCTCCTAGCCACCTCCTCCCCCTGCTCTGGCTCAGCACAAGCAGTGCCAGAAGGACCTATGGACAGGTAGATGCAAAGTGCCCCGGATGCTGTGTCCAGCTGCAGGAGCTTGGGATACTGTGATCAGCACAGGGCAGTCTGCTCACCACATGCCAGGATCTGCCAGGGACCATCTCACAGTGACTGACAAATCCTCCTGTCATGGCCACAAAGCAGGGCTTTGTGACACTGCGTTAGCCCTGTCCTCTTGTCCGGGCTCTGGGGCCGGGCTGGTCAGGCCAGGCCTCTGCACACAATGAAAGCTCAGTGGGGTCTGACTCGCATTGGGCAGTCAGCATGGAGAATAGCCCCAAGAAGCCAACTCCCTGGCAACAGCCAGGTCCACAGCCGCCTCCCGAGGGGGCAGGGCGCCAAAGGGCAACCTGAATCTTGCGAAGTCTGGCCAGCTCCCAGGCGGGGCTCCACAGACACCCGCCTGGGCCTGATTTTCCTGTTCTCTGTCTCCCCAGGCTGCCAGGAGGCACTTGATAAATATTCAAGAGCTGTGGCCTCCGCCCACGTCTGGAGGACATTCTTAGGCAGTGAACTGAAGAGAAGCTGGGAGGGGCACTTTAAAGGAACCCAGAAGCCCACTCTGTCCTTTGTGCTCAGCCTTTGGTTTCGGAGGGCCCCAGGGGACGTGCCCAGCTGCAAGCCTCACCACCCAGGCTGGGCGCGAGCTGGGCGCGTGGTTTCCAAGGCTCGGTGCTCGGGGAAGGCGGAGGGGAAGTCGGGCAGCCTGAGCCGTGGTGTGAGATCAGTGACACTCGCCACTGTGGTGCTTCCTGAGTATGTAAAACATCAACAGCAAGTAGAGTCATTTCAGGGGAATTTTTTTTTTTTTAAAGAAGAGGCTGAATTAAACATTTGCATCTTCACGGGGCTGGCATTCAGTTAGTGCATGGATGCCCATGGTAGAGAACCTGGATTCCCTGCTGGCTCCAGCTCCTGACTATAGTTCCTGCCAATGCAGACCCCTAGAGGCAGCAGCTGACAGCTCAAGTAACTGGGTTCCCGCCACCCATGTGGGACACCTGCATTGAGTTCCTGTCTATGGCCTTTGGCCCAACTCAGCCATTGTGGGCATTTGGGGAGTGAACTGGAACATGCAAGCTTTCTCTCTCTCTCTCTCCCTCCCTCCCTCCCTCCTCTCCTTCCTCTCCTTTCTCTCTCTCTCTCTCTCTCTCTCTCTCTGCTTGTGTGTCTCCTGGCCTCTCAAATATATAAATTTTAAAACGACACATCTTCCCTCATCAGAGCAGCCAGCCTTGGTCTCCTGCAGTCACACCTGAGACTTCACAGGCTCTCCCTTCTGCAGTTCACCTTGGCTTCCTGCCTGTGCGCCGCCCATCACCTGGTTGCCTGTGAGCCACTAGGCCTCTCCACACCACAGACCCCCTTTCCCACTCCCCACAGACAATGGTTACATCCACTCCTTAGTCTAAGGCTTCCCACGTGGCTCAAAATAGTTGATGGACTCCCCACCCCATCCATTATCTCGAACTTATAGTCTGACATACATTGAACAAGTTGCCTGTTAGACCTACACAGAACATCCAGTGGATGAGAAACTCTACCACGACCAAAGCGACTGAATTGAGCAACCACACTGAATGCAACAGGCGCCATTGAAAAGCAACAAGACGTAGATGGGTGCGTGGTTGGTTCAACCAAAAGATTAACGTTAGAGAATAGGAGCACGTGGGTTTGCAGGCCCCTACCAGGTGCAGGTTTCTGGAAGTGGGGTCACCATGTCCTCAGGCCCATCAGACCGGGCATTTTGCCAGTCCTCCTCTGGCTCACAGACCCAGGCCCTGGGCGCCTGGGACTAATGTGGGTTGGGCCCAGGCTGTGTGCTACTGAGGAAGGCCCTGCCCAGCCCGACCTCGGTGGGAGAACTGATTGGAGTTAGAGGCTCTCTAGCCATTAGGGGCCATATGCCCCTTGGAGAGGAAGCTTTGGAAGCATCCCCTAAAAGTGCATTTTGCAATGCAGAGGATTCCCAGAGTCCTGGCCCACGCATAGACATCATAGACGCTCCGTGGTAATCTCCTGGATTGACAGATCCCCAAGTTTTCTCCAGTCCTAAGAGTTGCGGTTTATTGTTTGCTTGAAGCCTGCTGGACTTCCATTTTCTGGCAGAGCCCTCTTGGGTGGAGAGACATCTTCTTGTCCGCCACCAGCATGTGGCCAGTCACAACTGTGCAGAGCCTCATGGTGCCACCTTGTGCTTCTGGCCTGCAACTGCACCTTCCCTGGGGCCTGAGCTCAAGTTCACCACTGCCCCTCCCCCACCCTACTCCCTGCCCCTCTCACTTGCTCCCTCAGATACAGCTGCACTGGGCTCCTTACATTCCTGCCTCAGGGCCTTTGCATCACCGGTTCCCTCTGCCTGTAGGTCTGGTTTTGAAGCCATATATGCAAGTGAAATCTGTACATCAAAGCCAATTTGAAGGAAGATGCGTTTATTTTCATTAGGCCTGAGATTGAGAATATATCACATGAGAACATAATTTTTTTTTTAATTTGAGATATCTTTAGGGAGAGATTAATGAAAATTAGGGAGGGTATATTAGTCAGCTACACATAGCAACCACAAAATCTCAGTGGCCAACAGCAACAAAAGTATTGTTCAACTTACTTACAAATGTACATTGAAAAGTTCCCAGAAAATTGGATTAAAAGACATTTGCTTTGGTGCAAACAAAATTTGAAATCTGTGCATATGAGAGATATTCAAAATGTTAGTGGAAAATATTCCTTATGAATAAGAAAAAATTGGGAGGGGGGCAGCGCCGTGGCTCACTTGGTTAATCTTCTGCCTGCGGCACCGGCATCCCATGCAGGCGCCGGGTTCTAGTCCCAGCTGCTCCTCTACTAGTCTAGCTCTCTGCTGTGGCCCAGGAGTGCAGCGGAAGATGGCCCAAGTGCTTGGGCCCCTGCACCTGCATGGAAGACCTAGAAGAAGCTCTTGGCTTTGAATTGTCCCAGCTCTGGCTATTGTGGCCATATGAGGGAGTGAACCAGTGGATGGAAGACCTTTCTCTCTATCTCTGTCTCTCTCTCTCTCTCTCTCTCTCTCTCTCTCTCTCTCACTGTCTACAACTCTACCTGTCAAAAAAAAAAAAAAAAAAAGAAAGAAAAGAAAAGAAAAAACTGGGGCCAGTATTGTGGTGCAGCAGGTTAAGCTGCCACTGTGTGCATCACCGGCATCCCATATGTGCACCAGTTGGAATCTGGCTGCTCCGCTTCAGATCCAACTCCCTGCTAATGCACCTGGGAAAGCAGCAGAATACGGCCCAAGTATTTGGGGCCCCTGCCACCCATGGAGTCCCGGGCTCCTGGCTGACTCCTGGCTTTGGCCTGGCCCAGCCCTGGGTGTTGCAGCCATCTGGGTAGTGAGCAAGCAGATGGAAGATCTCTCTCTCTCTCTCTCTCTCTCTCTCTCTCTCTCTGTGTGTGTGTGTGTTTCTCCCTGTCTCTCTGTCACTCTACCTTTCAAATCAAAGAAAGAATGAATGAACACACTATGCTTGGGTTTCAATGTTGCTTTGCACTAAAATAAGCTTATGCTTTCATTCACTTTTTCTAGAAACCTTTTCAAGTCCCTTTGTTTCTCCATGGGGGAAATGTGGCTCTACTTCATTGCAGGATGGGGAGCTTATGAATTGCTAGTGAGTCCTCTCATCCTCACCCCCTCAGAGGAGATGGGGACATGGAAGGACAGAGCCAGGAGCTCCCTGCCCCACCGTGTGGTCAGCAGCCTTCATGGGGAAAGAGAGCTTAATGGGTGGAGGGTTCGATGCCCGGCTCTTCTGCTTTCCTATAGCAGGACCAGTGCTGGCACTGCCCCAAAGCTGGAGAGGGCTGCAGCCTTGGAGAAGGGATGGGCCGCTCCAGAGCCTGGGGCAGGGGCAGGTTGCCCAAGCCCCAAACCTTTCTCCTCCCACCGCCCCAGGAGGGAGTGAGCAGGCTGCAGGATGCCCCTGGAAGGCCGGCAAAGGCAGAGGTGGGGCAAAGGAGTCCCAGGGGAGCAGAAGCCAGCAGGAGGCAGCGGGAGCCTCTTTTCCAGCCTCTCACCTGAGCTTTTCCCACAGCGGCCAGACATTTGAACAGACACCTGCAAAACTGATGGGTGATTTGTGTCTGTCCCTTAGAGCTCTCTTTTCTCAGCCACAGGAAGCCAAGTTTCAAAGTTGATTGGAAAAGGGGAGGGTGGGGCTGTGCCATGGAAAGAATGAGGAGAGAACAGATGGTGCCTGCTAAAGCGACCAGATTTTTCCCCCCAGTTAATCTGGGAATGACCTAATTTACATAATATTTGCATAAATTTCCATTTCAAATGAAAGCTGTCCTAACTTCGAGTGTATGGGAGAAAATAAATGAGATCAAGCCATCTCTTGTAATTGAGCTGCAGGCCCGGTACTGCTGACTTCTGTGAAATTCAGGTCAGGCTGCACCCTGCACAGAGGGGGGGGAAGCTGCCCTACAGTCAGTTCCCCAGCAGGAGCCAGGCTGCAGCAAGCTCTCCCCGCCTCTCAGATAGACAGGGTCACCTGCCCCCCCCACCCCCGGCCAGGTGTGTGTGCTGGGGGCTGGGGGGTGAGGACACACCACCTCCTCTCTGACCCAACAGGGAAGGAAAGAAAAGACAGGGACTGCTGACGTCAGCGCGACCTCATGGACATGCGGCCCAGGCCCCACAGACCTGGTACTTGTATGTTGGGGGAGGGGCATGCATTCAAACGCATGGGACACGAAGGCACATGATTCGCTTCTGCCCCACCCCAACAGGCGACTCCTCTCGTTCTCCACCAAGTGCCAAATCCCATCGCACAGTCTCACTGCCACCCAAACACGAGCAGGCGCACAGAAACACACACATGCACAGGCACACGCGTGCACGCACAGACAGCCGGTCCCAAGCTAGTCAAGGGAGCTGTGGAAAGCCGGCTGCGTCAGTCATCTGTTCACCAAGTGTCCAGCCCCTTTCTCTACTTCCCAGGCAAACTTACATCCGGGAAAGTTTGCAGGGGCAGTGAGTTCCAGGCCAGGGCAGATGGTGACAGAGCCAGGGCTGGAGGCGGACCTGCTGGCCTGCCCTGCAGGGAGTCACCCAGAGAAGTGCCACAGCCATAGCCAGCAATGGACACAGATGGCACTTACTTCACACACGCTCACCTGTCAAGGTAGCCTTGAAACTGTCCCGTAGGTCCTTGGGTGAGAGGTCCCGAATGCTGGGGTTGGTGTGGCTCTTCCATCCACCAACTCACTTCCCCCAAATGCCTGCAACAGCCGGGGCTGGACCAGGCCAAAGCCAGGATCATGGAACTCAATCCAAGTCTCCCATGTGGGTGGCAGGGACCCAAGGACCTGGGCCATGACCCCTGCCTCCCAGGGTGCACATTAGCAAGAATGCTGGATGGGAAGCAGAGCTGGGACTTGAACTCAGGCCCTCTGGTAGGGGATGCAGGCATCTTAACCGCTGCGCCAAACGTCCATCCCTTGTTGTCTGCCTGGATGTTCCCCTGCAGCGGTTTCTGCTCAGAGTCTTCATGGCTTCCCAGCCCTGAAGTTAAAACCAGAAGGATCCCTGCCTCTCTCCTACTCCCCTGACACACAAGCAAAGCACAGCCTGGCTGCTCCGTCAGGGTGGCAGGGAGTTTGAGGAGAGGGGGAATGGGGAGGTGTTTTTTTAATATTTCAAGAGTTTAGGGAGCAGACATTGTGGTGTAACAGGCTAAGCCACTCCTTGGGACACCAGTATCTCGTATCAGAGTGCTGGTTCCAGTCCTGGCTACTCCACTTCTGATACAGCTTCTTGCTAATGGGCCTGGGAAGGTAGTGCAGGATGGCCCAAGTACTTGCGCCCATGTGGAAGACGCAGATGGAGTTCCTGGCTCCGGCTTTGACCTGGTTCTGCCCTGGTTGTTGCATGCATTTGAGGAGTGAACCAGTGGACAGAAGACCTCTCTCTGTCTCCCCCCCCCACACACATACTCTGTTTCTCTGCTTTTCAAATAAATATCTAAAAGAATACTTTTTAAAAATTTACTTTATTGGGAAATAATGACCCAGACAGAGGTCATACAAACTCAAAGACCGAGAAAAAACTAAAGGAATGTGTTGCTAGCATGACAAAGAGGGAAGAAAAGAACAAAGAAAAAAGTCAAGAGTGCAACCCTGCTGAATTTTTCAAGTGCTGCACCCTCTGAGCCCCTGCCCCACCCCACCCCACCCCAGACCTCCAGGAGAGCCAGACCACACAGTGCTGAGAGCTGGCCAGGGCCTCTGCTCACGCCTGCAGTGTGATGCAATGATGGCTGCCCGCCCAAGAATGTGGTTAAGGTGTGGTTAGGGAGCTCACAGCAGCTCCACACAGATGCTCCTGCTGGCTAAGGACAAGGCTGGGGGACAGGGAGAAGGGATGGTATTAAGTTACAGCTTGGGACACCACATCCCATATCAGGGTTCAAGTCCTGGCCCCACTCCTGATTCCAGCTTCCTGCTAACCCTGCGTCAGTACTGAATCCCTGACACCCCCAAGTGAGACCCGGATTGAGTTCCCAGGTCCTGGCTATGGCCTGGCCCAGCCCTGGCAGCTGTGGGCATTTGAGGAATGAATCAGCAAATGGGAGCTCTCTCTGTCTCTCTGCCTTTCAAATAAATAAATATTTTTTAAGAAGAAAGAGAGGGAAAGAGGAAAAGCTCCAGAAAGCCAGACACTTTCAATCAGCCAGCACTTTAAAGGCCCCAGACCAATCAGCAAAGCCATTACTTTTGGGGTCACTCCGTGCCCAGCTTAAGAAATGCCACACGTTAAGCCAGCGGTCAGCAAACTCTCTCTGTAAAAGGCCAGACAGTAAATATTCCAGGCCTGGCAGGCCACAGGTCTGTGATGCAATGGCTCAGCTCTGCCACTGGAGTGCAAAAGCAGCCACAGACAACATGCAAACGAACAAGCGTGGCTGTGCTCCAAAACATCTAGACCCTGCAATTGGAATCTCATGTGATTTCCATGTGCTATGAAAGTATTCTCTTTTTTTTTTTGGAAATGTTCCCCACTGAAAATCATTCTTTAGTTCACAGTCTCTCAGAAACAGGCAGCAGGTCAGACTTGGCTTTAAGCAAATCCAAAAACAAAAGGTTGGATCTTCTTAAATGTAAATTAAGAGTAGATTGATTTCATTTATGGAAGAATTTACCTTGATGATCTAAAAAGGGATTCCCTGAATGCATTTGCAATAACAGGTGATGGTAACTTCTTCCTTCAGCATTTCCTTTCTTCTTTTCTTTTGTTTTTTAGCATCTGTGTTTGTCCTTTTCTTTTTGAAGATTTATTTATTTGTTTCAAAGGAAGACTGACAGGGAGAAGAAGAGACAGAGGGAGTTCTTCCATCTGCAGGTTTGCTCCCCCAACTGGCTGCAAACAGGTGGAAGCCTGGAGCCAGGATCTCCATCCAGGTCTCCCTGTGGGTGGCAGGAGCCCATGCACTTGGGCCATCTCCTGGTGCTTTCCTAGGTGCATCAGCAGGGAGCTAGATCAGAAGCAGGGCATCTGGAACTCAAATCATCTCTCCAGTATGGGATGGCAGTCTCACAGGCAGCAGCGTCACCCCTGCACCACAACACTGGCCTCAGCTTTGGTGTTTTTCAAAGTGGCACTTGGCATCTACCAGTGGGCTTCAACATTCAAAGGCATCCTTTTCGATTGGAGAGAAAATAGCATAGAATAGAAAGCAATGTATCAGGGTTCATCACACACAATCTACATTAGTACATGTCTCATAAAATGTTGCCGGGTGTGTATTTTTCCCATGTGTACACTTTCTGTGTGTGTGCTGGATAGTAACATGAAAGTCTTTCTTACCGTGGGCCATGGTGGCAGAGTTGGAGAGGCTCTGCGCAGATGAATCTTGGGAAAGAGCCTTGTGAGTTGCCCCCAGACACGTTTCTCACTCCACCCTGGGTTTCTATGCAGAATGAATCTGAGAACCCTGGTCAGGTGTCCCTGGAGTGATACTCTGACAAATGGGGTCCCGGTGAGAGGTGAAGAGGGCACAGCCCTCACCTCGCGTCCATCCTCTGCACCCCACCAGCACCTTGTAGATAAGGAACTTGGCTTGGAAGAGGTGCTTGGTGATCTATGGAATGAGTTCATGAATGAATTCCAGGCAGCAGGGTCAGAGGTCCCAAAGGCCCTGGGATTCAAGGGAGCATAGCACAGTTGTGGAACTGAAAGAAACTCAGAGGGAGAGGTCTCCATGCCCGTTCCCCCAGCTACACAAGCGTTCACTAAGGGCCTGCGCGGCTTTGTAGCAGGCAGGGCATTCTCTTCTTCCCTTTGTCAGGTAGCGAGCGGCTAGCTTCTCCTCCCGGGCACAGGAGCTACACACAGACGCTTGGAAGTGCTTCCCTGGCACGAAGAGGAGACATCTATGTTAGAGAGGGAGTGATGCCAGCTCCCACAAGGGAAGACAGGGAGAGCAGCAGGACCCATTTCCGTGGGACTTGTAAAGCAGTAAACAGCTGGTGACCAACCCAGGGCGGCTGGGCTGCCCAGGGGAACACTGTCCCAGGAGTGTGGGAAGACGCAGGTGCAGCCCCTCTCTGCACGGGAGCCCTCCCCCATGCAATGCCCTGGAGCTCCTTTGAGATCCCCACCTTGCCATGGCTCTGCAGCCCTGGGCTGGACGGTGGTGTGAAAGGTGCCACTCACAGGCACTGGCAGTTCATGGACCCAGAGGTGCCTCAGAGCTCCAGAACAAAGCAGGAGCTCCCAATGACTGGGCCTCTGTGGCTCTCTGTGCGGTGGCTGGAGGCCGCTTCCTGGGGGTGAGCTGGCTCTCCTCTGGGTGTCTGGCCCTGTGGGTCCATTCTGGGCTTCCTCCCTTCATGATGGGGGTTTGAGGCAATTCCCAAACACAGCAGGGATTGAGGAATAGGCTGGGAGGGCAACTCACAGGCTGAAGGGCAGCAAAAAGCACCAAGCAGGCAGGTGTCTCCCATCCCCTCATCATTCCTGGGGTCGGCTGAGCTGGGCTTACCATGTGGTTTGCATCTTGCAATGGGAGGCCTTTCTGCCCATCCACAGAGGGCCACAGGCTTCTGGCTCCAGGCAGAGGAGATACCGAGGCGTGGGCTGGGGTGTCCCAAAGAGCGGAAGTCTCAAGTCCCATGACAAAGTGAACTTGGGTGCAGCGCCCCCTGCTGGGCGAGAGCCTGGTCCCAGCTGGTCCACGTGCGAGCAATGCTGGGAGCCCCTGGGGGGTCTCACTCAGATAAGCTGGCCCTTGACCCTGTACTGCGCCATAGGTCTGGGGCACAGCTGATCGCAGGAAGTGCTTCACGTGCATGATGCCTCTGTCACTGCCGCGTCACCCCTGACGGTGAACCCAGCCTCCGCGACCTCTGTCGCCCACCCCTAGACCTGTGATGACCTCCAAGGTGGCCTTGGGGGGAGCCCAAGAAAGAGATCAGAAGTCCTGAATTTCCCCTCCCTTTTCCCAGAGAGTTTCTGGCGCAGTGTTTTGTTCTGCTCTATTATTTTATTTTATTTAGGTGAAACAAACATCTGGTACACAGATCTTCATACATTTTAAAAACCTCTCTAACCCCCTCCGGGTGCTGTAACCCCTCCCTTCTCCCATCCCGCATGTTGATTTGAATATGAACTTAATGGACGCTGAATAAGTCAGCAAACAGGCTGTTTGTACTGCGGCTGAACAGATGTGTGTCTGACAAGATGTGCGCACCAGGGCAACTGTCACTCAAAAGATACCTCCAGTAAACGCCCTCCCACCCAGGGGAACCCCAAGGCAAGCTGCAGGCCCTGCCAGCCCTGCTCTCCTGCAGGAGAGCACAGGACAGCTGTCATCTGGGGACAGTGCAGGTGGAAAGGCCACCCATCTCCTGGGACGCACCTGCTGGGCCCCAGGCTGAAGACTCTGGGGTCCCCCACAGGCCAGGAAGAGGCAGCCCCCCGCGTCCAGGGGCACACAGACCTGCTCAGGGCTGGGGAAACAGTCTGTGCTCAAACATTCCAATGGATCAGGATGAGAGACCAGGCCTTCAATATTGAACCCAGCCGGGTCCAAGCAGCTCAAGAAATGCTGGCAAAAGCAACCAAGTTCATAGAGGGGAGTCGGCTGCGGCCGGTGGAAGGATTCTTGTCTGACATTCCCAGTTTGGGACTTGGCAGAGACCCCAAGAGTCTCTCCTTGGGGCAGCTGAACTCTAGAGTAGTCACCCAGGCTGACATTATCACCTCTCCCTACCAAGGACTATTCCAGAAGCTACACTAGTCATGGGATCTTGGGATA
The DNA here is from genome assembly GCA_949820135.1 of Sylvilagus floridanus. Taxonomy (NCBI): domain Eukaryota; kingdom Metazoa; phylum Chordata; class Mammalia; order Lagomorpha; family Leporidae; genus Sylvilagus; species Sylvilagus floridanus. The sequence continues at coordinate 44,423,757 of OX463236.1, read as the reverse complement.
AGACCCCAAACCATGAGCAGGCATGTAGTGTAGCAGGTAAACCTGCCGTCTACAATACCAGCATCCCATATGAGTGCTGGTTCATCTCCCAGCTGCTCCACTTCTTTCTTTCTTTGTTTTTTTTAAATATTTATTGAAAGGCAGAGGCAGAGAGAGAGAGAGAGAGGTCTTCCATCGTTGGTTCACTTCCCAAATGGCTTCAACAGCCGTAGCTGTGCTCATCCGAAGCCAGGAGCCAGGAGCTTCTTCTGGTTCTCTGACATGGGTGCAGGGGCCCAGGGACTTGGACCACCTTTTACTGCTTTCCCAGGCCATAACAGAGAGCTGGATCAGAAGTGGAGCAGCCAGGGCTCAAACCGGCGCCCATATGGGATGCCGGCACTGCAGGAGGCGGCTCTATATCACAGTGCTGGCCCCTGTTCTGCTTCTGGTCCAGTTCCCAGATAATGACCTGGGAAAAGCAGCAGCAGATGGCTCAAGTGTTTGGGCCTCTGGCTCCGGGCTTTGGCCTGGCCCAAGCGCTGGCTATTGCAGCCCTCTGGGGAGTGAACCAACAGACGGACAATCTCTTTCTCCGTGTAACTTTTGACTTTCAAAATAAATAAATAAATCTTAAAAAAAAAAAAAAAAGACCCAAAGCTGCCTAAATCCACATGCTGGCCTCTCTGTGTGTCTGCCCCACCAAGAACAAGGCACAGGTGTGTGTGGGAAGATCATGACCCGGGTTCTAGCTTTGCTCCGAATCAGTGGGGCCACCCCGCCTGCTGCTTCCTTTCCTCATCTGCATTACAAAGGGTGTGAGGGGGAGTTGAAGACCAAGACCTCCAAATTCCTGCAGATTTAAAGCTCCATGGGAGTTTTTTCTTGGCTGAACTTTGCCCAAACTACAGGGTTATTAGAAGGATTAAATTGGATGAAGTAGGAGGACCCCTTGCAAACTAAGACACAGGGCCCGTCAGCTTTTGTAATGACGGCGCTCCTGTAAGCCCCGGATCTGCCTGGGCCACCGCCTCCCAGATACTGTTCTTAACGGATTTGCCAGGTCCTTAGATGGGTGATTAAATGAAAGCCTGGCTGAGCCTGGATTAGCTCTCCCGGAGCTGCACTTGGGGGCCAGTCGTGCAGAGTCGCTTCTCAGAGTCAGGTGAGGGTCACAGACCGAGGTGAACAGGCGGGCGGAGGCCGCTCCTCCTGCCCCGCCCCTTCTCTTTACTGAAAGTCCTGGGCCCAGCAATACACCCTAAAAGAAAGAGTGGGGGCCAAGGTGCACGCCAGTACTCAACACACTTGGGGAGAAGGCCAACTCCAGCTCGTAGATTCCAAGACAGCTGTGCCTTGGCTCTTGTCTCTGGAACCACTTCACCAGAGAGCAGAGGTATTTCCTAGGAGCTTACTCACCATGGATGCCATCTCAGTAATGTAACAACACCACCGCAGGGGCAGGTTCTCTGCCATCATCATCCCTGTTGTACACGTAGGCGATAGAAGCTCAAAGATGTCACACAACCAAGTTCAGAGAGGGAGAGTCAGTACCTGAACCCAAGGGCGTCACTGAATAGCAAAGTCCACACCCTTACCTGCTGAGCCAGGTCTTCTCCAGAGAGAGAGAGAGAGAGAGAGCACAGATGGCCTGGAAAGGACCCGTCAGACAAGTCCCTAGAACCTGGTACATTCAATAAATCAACTCCAAACTAAGCCTCAACAACTTTGGAGAAAGGACATGACTAAGATTTGGGAGGTTGTATCTCTGGGATTCCAGCAGTCCTTAAATACAAAAGCCGAGGTGGGCGTTTGGGGCAGTGCTGAGTCACCGCTTAGGATGCCCATATTGTGTATTGAAGCGGCCGGGATGGAGTCCTGGTGCCTCTGCTTCAGATGCACCTTCCTGCTGATGCAGTCTGGGAGGCAGCAGATGGTGCCTCCAATACGTGGGAGACCCAGATGGAGTTCTGGGATCCTGGCTTCCATCTGGCCCAGCCCTGGCTGTTGTGGGCATTTGACAAGTGACCCAGCAGATGAAAGACCTCTGTCTCTCTGCCTTTCAAATAAAAATGAAAACAAGGGAATAGGCAATTTTAAAGCAAAAAGGAATTAAACTTCAGTGATAGCCTTGGCAGCCAAGGGAAGAAGCCGCTGCCTTGGCTTAACACTCTGGCCCAACCAGGGACATTCCAAGGGGACTTTTGGCACATGCCACCCTCCCATCAGATTTCCTCCTCCTGCCAACCCTGGTGGGTAAGGATTTTATTTTATTAAGAAAGGAGGCACTCGGTCTTTTTAATTCCCTAATTAGTAAACAGTGAAGGGACAAGTTTTTTTTTTTTTTAAGGATTTATTTTATTTATTTGAAAGTCAAAGCCACAAAGAGAGAGGGAGAGACAGAGAGTGAGCGAGAAAGAGATCTTCCATCTGCTGGTTCACTCCCCAGTAGACCACAGTGGCCAGGGCTGGGCCAGGCTAGGTCTCCCACATGGGTGGCCGGGGCCCAAGTACTTGGGCCATCTTCTGCCTTCCCAAGTGCATTAGCAGGGAGCTGGATTAGAAATGGAGCAGCCAGGACTCGAACTGGCACCCAGATATAGGGGGTGGCTTAATCCACTGGGCTACAGCACCAGCCCCACCACAGAGCCACTGCCACTCCCTACATGGGGTCCCCGTCTGGAACAGGCCTCCCAGGTGGAAATCTAATTATTTTGAGAACACTTTGTCTTGAGCTGGAGGTTCTGGAGCTACCTTTGAGGGTCTGTACAACACTGGAGAACAAACTAGGGCCAAAGCTCAATGCCCACGTGGCCACATTCATGGCCCTGCTCCTAGTTCAAGGGCAAATGCGCCCTTGCATGGCCTGAGACTGCTGAGCTCTCCACTCGGTGCTCAACTCTTGCTCTCTCAAGACCACCAGGTCCACAGTGGAGGTCACAGATCCAACGCTCTGTCAGGGAAATGGGGTATCTGGATCGATGCTTAGCTGTTCCTATTTCTCCACAGACCTCAAATGTCATGAACCCAGAGAGCCTCTTGGCTTGTGGAAATTGAAAGTTGGTAAATTTCACAGAGACAGCTGATCCTTGTGATGCAGGAAGAGGAGAGGGATTGGAGGGGTTGCTGGTTACCTTTCTACCCCATCCCCATCACGATTTTATTCTGCTATTCCTAGGACAGACTCATGGATTAGAGCAGCTGTCAGATCCCCATTCCCAACCAAGGGAAAGGACCCCAGTCAAGCCCCCTAGGATGGACATGTCCCCAAACTGTTTCTCATCCACAGTTTGCTGTGGTTTTACCATGCAACTGCACCCCCTCTCTATTGCGTGTGCTTGGACAGGGGTGGATACCTTGTCCTCCTGCTGGGGGGCTGGCTAGTATTCTGATGAGACCCAGTTCAACAATTCTGTCCTCTGTCTGAAGATCCAAACTAGTGATCATATCCATCAAGTTATGTTAAATTGATTTTAGAAAGAAAGAGGAAAGAAGCCAATTGATGGCCGGGCAGAATCACGACAGTCTCCCTGGAAGAGGTGGGTGGAAAGAGCCACAGGGAGGCCCGAGCACCAGGGCTCTGAAGCCAAGAGCTCTGCACACTGGCTGGCAGCCTCCCTTTCACAGGTGAGCACCGCACTGTGTACAAGGTGGAAAAGGCAGCCTTGGTTGCATCAGCAGGTGTATGCTGTTACAACAGCATTCATCAGACAGAATGTTGAGACGAGAGCTTCAAGTAGAATGGGAGAGACCCCAACATGCATGTTGGAGGGAGGAGGAGGGGTGTCATGGCAACAGTGTGCCAACAGTCACAGGTTTCCCAGGAGGTGTGACAACACGGTCTTGTGCGTACAGAGCAGAACACAGTTGGGGCCTACCCTAGTCCATTTTTTGTTGCTGCACCAGAAGGCCCGAGGCTGGGTGATTTATAGGGGAAGGAGGCTTACTTAGCTCATGATTCAGGAGGGTGGGAAGTTCAAGATTGGGTGCCAGCATCAGTGCAGCTTCTGGTGAGGGTCTCAAGCTGCTTCAACACATGGGGAAAAGCAGAAGGGCAGGCAGGCATGCAGGGAAGAGAGAAAGTGGGCCAAACGCAAGGGAATGCTAACCTATGCCCATGAGAAAGGCATTGGCCTCAGGTCCAGACACCTCCCAGCAGGCCCCACCTCCCAACACTGCCACCAGGGCCAACTCATACCAGCCTATTTCAGAGGGGACAGTCCATATTCAAAAGACAGCAGGGCCATGACAGTCAGCTCCCAATAAAGGTGTGGTTTGGAAAGTAACCACATGAACGTTGGAAGTTAGTTCCTTCAAAGGCTTGCCACAATGCTGGGATTCGAACATTTTGGCTCCAAGTGACAAGTGCCCAACTCAAATGCACTTACAAAAGAATCTGATGCTTTGCCTAACTGAAAAATCTAAGGACGGAACTGACTTCAGTCACAGCTGAGTACACGCGTTCAGCATTGGTGTGAGTTAATATTTCTGTCTCTCACTGTGCTGTCTTCTAGGTGGTGTTACTCTTTGATTGGCAGGCTCTTCCCACACTTGACAAGGTGGACAGTACTGTTTTGATACCTCACGCTGACTTCCTTCCAGATTAGCAGCCTCAGCAGAGGCTTCTCTAGAAGCAGTATAGTTCCTAAGATTATCTCTCATTGGTCTCCTCTCAGACATGTATCCACTCTTGAACCAATCACCAGAGCCGGGGGAAACAAAGGAGTGATATGATTGGTCTAGCCTAGGTCCTGTGTCCAGTTCTGGTTCTAGGGCGTGATGCCAGCCCCACCAGAACACACGACTTAATAATAATGGAAAGTAGTGCCTGGCGTTGTGATGTAGAGAATTAAGCCCCCGCCCATGATGCCAGCATCCCATATGGGTGCTGGTTCATGTCCTGGCTGCTCCACGTCCCATCCAGCTCCCTGCTGAGAAAAGCAGAGGAAAACAGCCCAAAAGCTTGGGTCCCTACCCCCCACAAGGGAGACCCAAATGAAGCTCCTGGCTCCTGGCTTTCTGGCTGTTGCAACCATTTGGGAAGTAAAGCAGTAGATGGAAGATTCTCTCTCTCTCTCTTTCTCTCTCTCCTGTAACTCTTTCAAATAAATAACCTTTTACAGGGTAGTATAAAATGATTGTTGGAGGAAGGTTGAACAGGCAGGAAGAGCACCCTCAGCCCCAAACAAGAGAGTGGAGTACAATTGTCTGGAGCAAAGGTTCTGGAGCTCCTGACTCTAGCTCCCCGTGACTGCTTTGAGGAACAAACAACTTTCTGAACCCTGTCTCTGTGAGGCCTTCTTCTAACCTCATCATGGGCACATGGATCAGGATTCCTATCTTCAAGCAACCACACCCACTCTAGCTTATCTTAACAGAAAAAGACTTTGTAAAAGCATCTTAGGCCGGCGCCGCGGCTCAATAAGCGAATCCTCCACCTTGCGGCACCAGCACACCGGGTTCTAGTCCCGGTCGGGGCGCTGGATTCTGTCCCGGTTGCCCCCCTTCCAGGCCAGCTCTCTGCTGTGGCCCGGGAGTGCAGTGGAGGATGGCCCAAGTGCTTGGGCCCTGCACCCCATGGGAGACCAGGAAAAAGCACCTGGCTCCTGCCATCGGATGAGCGCGGTGCGCCGGCCGCAGCACGCCATCCGCGGCAGCCATTGGAGGGTGAACCAACGGCAAAGGAAGACCTTTCTCTCTGTCTGTCTCTCTCACTGTCCACTCTGCCTGTCAAAAAAAAAAAAAAAATAGCTTCCTTTGGCCGGCGCCGTGGCTCAACAGGCTAGCACACAGGGTTCTAGTCCCGGTCGGGGCGCCGGATTCTGTCCCGGTTGCCCCTCTTCCAGGCCGGCTCTCTGCTGTGGCCCGGGAGTGCAGTGGAGGATGGCCCAGGTGCTTGGGCCCTGCACCCCAAGGGAGACCAAGAGAAGCACCTGGCTCCTGCCTTCGGATCAGCGCAGTGCCGGCTGCAGTGCGCCAGCTGCGGTGGCCATTGGAGGGTGAACCAATGGCAAAGGAAGACCTTTCTCTCTGTCTCTCTCTCTCACTGTCCATTCTGCCTGTCAAAAAAAAAAAAAAAAAGCATCTTAGTGATCCACAGAATCTCCAGCAGGGTTGGAGAAATGGGCTTTGGGCTATGCAGCCACAAATATAATAACTAAATCCCCACCCGTGTGGTCCCAGGCCCGATCCCACGGCACAGCCACTGCCGGCACCTCTGTCCCTGCTGCCTCCGGGGTTCTGTGTGTCTGCCCTGCTCCACCCCCTTTCCCAAGAAGCAATGCCATGCAGCAGCTGCTCCTTTGCTTCTCTTCCAGACATGGCTAATGATGTTGCATCAGCCTGTGTCGCATGCCTGGGTCCTAGCTGCAAAGGGGGCAGGGTGACTGAGTTCTGAGCTGCACCTGGTGCCGCTGCACTCCTAGAGGCATGTTTCCCAGAGTTAGGAAGGCGATTCAAAGCGATGCTGGGCTGGCATCCCAAAGAGCCACGTCTGCCGCCCCATGGTCCCAAATAGTCAGGTTTCCTGCCTCTTTGGGCAGGAAAAGAGAAGCCAGTCACTCACAGAAGAGCTCGTTCTTGAGTAGCAGCAATGTTTCGGGCATTGCACCAACCTCCCCGGCCGCACTCTGCTCCCAAGGCACCCTTGACCAGTCTGCAGCCCAGCCAGAGGGAGGCAAGGAAGGGAGCCTAATGCTAAGGCGCCATCACCTGGACAGAGGGGCCTTGTACTCCTTTCTCTGCCGACCTGGATCAAGGTGGCCTTGGAGGCTGAGGTCTTGGAGTGACACAGAAGCATGGCCGTGCTATGCTTCCAACAGTCTGCCAAAGCAATGTCTCTGGAGAATTCCTTTGTGTACAAGTCCTCTAAGGTGTCACCAAATTATAGTTCATAATGAAAACACAGAGGAAAGAACCGCCACCGTGGGACTGGTAGGGGGTGCTGAGTCACTCAGATGCACCTACCCGGCCACTCTGGCGGTGAGCATCAGCAAGCCCAGTCTTGGGGCAGTGGTCCCTCATCTCATCCGTGGGGATGTGTTGAACCCTAGAAGGCCCCAGATCTTCCCCGCCCAGCCACGAGGCCCTGCGGCCCACGGGCGTTACACTTCCACGCAGGCGGCAGGTGGCCCCCGCGGCCGCTAGCTGTCGCTGTGAAGCTGCGGGAACCGGGCCTCCCGCCACGGACGCGCATCGGCTCGGCCTGTTTTCAATCAACACGTTGTCATTTTTCTCCCCCCAGGCCCCAGGGGTGTGCTAGGAATTTTTATTTATTGAGAAATCCTGTGATTCAGCTGCCCTTTGTCGGCCTTGCTGGAGAGAATGAGGGTTGCGCTTGCTCCTGCCAGCCCCCTGGGCGGGGCTGCCAGCCAGGGTCTTGCAGCACCACCAGCCGCTTGCCCCGCCTCCCCCTCCCCCTCCCCCTCGCCCTCGCATCCGCTAGATGCACGGGTCCCCATCCTAGAAGCTTCCTTTAACTCTGTGAGTTAAGGCATGCACACCAGCTCCCAAGTAAATCAGCCAGTAGATTCCATCCTTACCTTTCCTTTCTGACGCACAAGAGGAAGGGCGTGTGGGGGCGGGAGCAGCAAGAGCTAAGCTATTGCTCCATGTTTCAGAGCCTGCTCTTGGCAGATAGTGGTTTAAAAGTCGCACCTGCTTCTGGAACCGCCCTCCCTCTGCTACTTACTAGCAGGTGTCTGGCAGGTCGCTGCCCCCCTGCCGGCACCACACGATTTATTGTATTTGAAAGGCAGAGTTATAGAGGGGGGAAAAAGAGAGAGAGTGCGCGCCTTTTTTTTTTTTTTTTTAAAGACAGAGTTACAGAGAGAGGTAGAGACGTGGTCTTCCATCTGTTGGTTCACTCCCCAGATGGCCGCAACAGTTGGAGCTGCGCCAGTCCGAAGCCTCCAGGAGCCAGGAGCTTCTTCCGAGTCTCCCTTGTAGGTACAGGGACCCAGGGACCTGGGCCATCCTCCACTGCTATCCCAGGCCATAGCAGAAAGCTGGATGGGAAGAGGAGCAGCCAGGACTAGAACCAGTGCCCATATGGGATACCGGTGCTTTAGGCCAGGGCTTTAACCCACTGAGCCACAGCGCCGGCCCAAGAGAGTGCGCTTTTATTCACAGGTTCACTCCCCAAATGGCCACAAAGGCCAGGGCTGGACCAGATCAAAATCAAGAGCCAGGAGCTTCATCTGGACCTCCCACATGGGTGCAGGGGCCCAAGCAATTAGGCTGTTCTCCACTGGCCTTCCAGGCACATTAACAGGGAGATGGAGCCAAAGAGGAGCAGTCAGGACTTGAACTGTCATCCATATGGGATGTCTGGCATTGCAGACGGAACCTTAACCCCTTCACAACAATGCCGGCCCCTGCTCACTCTTTTTGAGATTTATTTCTTCATTTGTAAGCCCGGTGGTATCTACAGATGCATATACTAAGTAGGATTACAAATACAGAGGAACTCACGGATCTGGCCCATACAGGCATTCTGTAAGCGCCAGGTAAGTTGATGTTAGTAGTTCACTACCAGCCACTCTGCACATGCAGACGGAATCGGGACTGCACCCTCTTGAACCTGTGGCAAGGTGCTGTGTCAGGAGTCCAAATCCAGTGATGAGTATTCAGAGATGCCACACACCAATTGCTGGTTCTCTTTTCAATTGACACATTGTAATCATACATATTTATAGGGTGCAGCATGGTGATTTGATCCATGTGTAACAGTGTGTCATGAGCAGATCAGCAAAATTAGCATTTCCATCTCCTTAAACACTTATTGTGCTTTTTAAATATTTATTTATTTGAAAGGCAGAGTTACAGAGAGGTAGAGACAGAGAGAGAGGTCTTCCATCTGCTGATTCACTCCCCAAATAGCCACAACAGCTGGAGCTGTACTGATCCAAAGCCAGTAGCCAGGAGCTTCTTCTGGGTCTCCCACACGGAAGATGTGTGGGAGACTTAGGCCATCTTCTACTGCTTTCCCAGGCCATAGCAGAGAGCTGGATCAGAAATGGAGCAGCCAGGATTCGAACCAGCACCCATATGGGATGCTGGCACTGCAGACGGAGACTTTACCCATTACGCCACAGCACTGGCCCCAACATTTATCATGTTTTATATAGAGAAGCTTTCAACTCCTTTCTTCTAGTTTCTTTTTTTAAAAGAATATTTATTTTCAAGAGAGAGAGCTTCCATCTGCTGATTCACTCCGCATATGGCCACAACAGCCAGGTCGAAACCAGGAGTCAGAAAGTCCATCCAGGTCTCCCATGTGGGTGGCAGGAGCCCAGCCACTTGGGCCATCTTCTGCTGCCTTCCCGGGGGCATGAGCAGGGAGCTGGATCAGAAGCAGAGCAGCCGGGACTAGAACCAGTGCTCCAATAAAGGATGCTAAAGTCAAAAGCAGTGGCTTACCCTGCTACACCACAGCGCCAGCTCTTCTAGGTCTTCATAAAATATACAATAAGTTATTGTGAATGACAGTCACTCTACTGTGCTGTAGAAAGCTCGAGTCTATTCCTCCTACCCAACTGTATTTGGGGATCTGTTCTCCAAGCTCCCTGTATTACCTGCCCCCTGACCCTACCAACACTGGGATCGGAGCCCCTTCTGCTTGGGTAGATAGTGATGCCCTTGTTCTGAGCCCACTGGGAGGCTCTTGGTCAACAGCCATAGCTTTGTGGCAACCACAGGGGTCCTAGAGTCTATAGGAGAAGGCCCCTTGTGGGTGGAGCCGGCCTTCACTCCTTCCCCAAGGTTAGGCTGGCACCCTCTGGTTTTCGGCTACTACATGGCCGCTGTGGATTTTGGAGGTGACCTCAGGAAGAATAATGAGGCCCCAGGCCCTGGACAGCCTGAGGAAGTGTGGAAAGAGAAAGTAGGGGCTTTTGCCAGAGGCACTCCTGGATCTGCGGAAGCTAAACGGGAAAAACAAGGGTGGTGCCCCTGCTGGCCAACCTGAGCAACTACAGCCCCTTCAGCTTTAGGGAAGAAGCTGTGGTCTGAGTGGAGGTAGAAGGCAGGTGAACACTCAGTAACCAAATTGGGACTGGTCATGTTGAGCAGTGGATAAGGAAGGGATGTGCATAGACAGATGAAAGGACAAACGTCATCTTTGCTTTTTTTTTTTTAAGTTTTGTTTATTTATTTGAAAGGCGGTACTGGGGGTGGGGGAGGTCTTCCATCCACTGGTTCACTCTCTAAAAGACCTCAACGACCAAGGCCAGGCCTAGCCAGGAGCAAGAAGCTTCAGCTAGGTCTCCCACATGGGTACAGGGGCCCAATGACTTGAGTCATCTTCCAATGCTTTCCCAGGCACATCAGTAGGGAGCTGGATTGGAAGTGGAGCAGCCGGGACTCGAACCAGATACCATATGGGATGCCGGTGCTGTAGAGGGAGGCATAACTCACTGCATCACCACTCTGGTCTCTAAATGTCACCTTTTACACCACCCAAAGCAGGGTGCTGGGCTTAGTAGGGCTGTGGGAGGTCAGTGGCCCTGCAGAGGAGGACCCTCAGCACGTGCAGCCTTGGACAGCCAGGGCAGAGCACCTACGGGGTCAGTAGATGCATCTGGGGTGCAGTCATCTGACACTTTTCCCACGAGGACACAGATCAAAGGCCATCACTGAGCCCTTCCTACATGAGTTCAAAGGAAACACACCCAGCTTGGCACCCTGGCTGTCTTCTCACCAGTACAGTCCTCAGAAGGCAGAGCATCCTCAGAAAAGGCTGAGGGTGAAGACCCGGTTGATAGGATGCCCAGCTCTTGTCAGGGCCATAGCTGCCATCCTGAGGCTTGTAGGGCCCTCAGCCTGCCCACTGCTAGGATGCAGCAGAAGCTATTGCAGTGAACCAACCGTGAGGTTGACCAGCACTCCCAAGTGTGCTCTGCCTCATCAAGTCAGAGTGGACAACATCTAGAAAGGACTGAGCTCACTCACACTGCAACCTGGGCTGAGGGTGCTGCATTCGTGTTTGGAAAGCTTGTGGCATTGCTGGTGAGAGTGGAAAATGGTGCAGCACTGCGGGAAACACACTGGCAGGTTTTTCAAAAGGTAAAAGCAGGCTTACCGTGTAACCCAACAACTCCATTCCTGGGTGTGTACTCAAGAGAAGTGAGAACCCATGTCCACGTAAGAACTTACACACAAACGTTCACTGCGGCATAATTCATGATCGCCAAAAGACGAAAGCGACCCAAACATCCATCAGCTGATGAATGGATGAAGACATTGTGGTAGATTCGTGTGATTCGCTCCACTCAGCCATGGAAAGGAAGGAAGGGCCCTCGGCCTACAGCGTGGATGGATCGTCAAACACTGTGCTAAGTGAAATAAGCCAGACACAAAAGGACAAATATCGTAGGACTCCATTCGTACGAAACATCCAGAATAGGCAAATCCACAGAGACAGAAAAGATCAGCGGGGGATGGAGAGTGGGTGTAAGGCTTATTTTGTGGGAGATGAAAACGTTTTGGGATTAAATAGTGCTGATGGAGTGATGTTGTGGCCCCGTGAGTGAAACCACTGCTTGGGACACCCCCAGCCCAGTTTGATTCCTGGCTACTCTGCTTCTGATCCAGCTTCCTGCTAATACGCCTGGGAAGTGACAAATGACGGCCCAAGTTCTTAGGTTCCTGCCATGACACAGGAGACCTGGATGGAGTTCTGGGCTCTTTCTGGCCTCAGTCTGACCCAGCCCTGGCTATCTTGGGCATCTGGGAAGTGAGATCTCTCTGTCTCTATCTTTGAAGTACATACATATATACACACATAAACGTCTATAAATAATGTTGATGGCTGCACAACTTTGTGACTATACTAAAAACAACTGAATTTTATGGTGTGTAGCAATATAACCATTACTAGGAAAAAACAGCCTTAAACATTTCAGCTGAGCATGCTCAGACAGGGAGGGGCAAGTGGGATGGGCATTGTGGGCAGTGGAGCACGGTGAGGCCCCCTCCCTGAGCTGCACCTGCTCTGAAGCGGCTACAGGACCACAAGCCATTTCTGAGCCCACAGAAACTGAATGGTCCTGCTAGGCTCCCACTACCCTCCTTCTCTGCCACCCTGGGCCACCTCCTGTGATACCAGCCCCAAGCCACTTCACTGGTCTCTCCATGTCCACCCTTGTCCCCCACCTCCCTTAAGTCTGGTCTCCAATCAGCAGAGAGATGCCGTCAAAGCAGAGGTACATGACATCAGCCCTCTGCTCAGAACCTGCCCTGGCTCCCCACCACCAAATGCCCAAGTCCTTCCAGTGGCCCACAAGGCGTGATGTGGTATGCGAACCCCTTGTTACCCCACACCTCACAGACACACCCCAGCCTCCCTGCTCACACCCTGCTTCCATCTCCTCCAGAAATCCACTGCTCCTCCGCTTGGGCTTGCTCTCTGCCTGGAAGACTCTTCCCAGGAAGCTCCAGGGCGCCTTCCCACACTTCCACCGCTAGATTCTCACCTTATCATGGGAACCTTCCTCGACCACCCTACTGCAAGTGGCCATCCCCACCCCCATCGCCTTAACCCCTGGCCCTGTTTATTTTTCTCAATAGCATTTACTGGAGCTGGTGCTGTGGCGTGGTAGGTTAAGCCTTGGCCTACAGCCCCGGCATCCCATATGGGTGCCTGTTAGAGTGCCGGCTGCTCCACTTCCAATCCAGCTCCCTGCTATTGCTCCTGGGAAAGCAGCAGAGGGTTGCCCAAAGTGCTTGGTCCCTGCACCCACATGGGAGACCTGGAGGAAGCTCCTGGCTCCCAGCTTTGGCCTGACCCATTTGGAGTGTGAACCAGTGATGCAAGATCAATCTCTCTCTCTTTTTCTCTCTCAATCCCCTTCTGTAATTCTGACATAAATATCTTTTAAAAATGGTATTTACCACCATTAATGCATCATATATGTATACCACACTTAGAAATTTATTTTATATGTCATAGATTTACATGTCATATCTATCTGTGTTTCATCCCAGTGGAAGGAACTGAAGACCATCCACAAAACCGAAACACAAGGTTATTCATTCCACGTTACTGCTGCGGGGGAGTCAGTCCCCAGCATGTTTTGGTTGAGATCCTGAGGCAGGCAGAGAAGAGGGAATGGATGCTCCAGCTGTGCCTTGGCTGCACACTGTTGGCACGGGAGGCTGTCGGTGAGCTAACTGGAGGCAGCACACCCTATGTGATTGCTTAGGAGTGCATACTTGGCTTTCTCTGGTTGGTCCGAAATCAGAAGCAGGGACAAAAACTAGGGAAATTCTCCTCTATTAGCCAGGTGTTGGCCTTTGGAACCCATTGTTCCTGGGGTTATTGTTGAGCTTCCTCGATTGTTGCTAGAGATAGGAACTGGCTTCCTGGTTCTGAGCGGCAGGTTTCCTGGGTTGTTTGTTGTAGATAAGGGAGGCGGTTTCCTGGACGGGTCAGAGTTCTATTTTTATAAGTGGTGCAGCCAGTGTCTACTTGCATAGTCAGACTCCCATCCCACACTGAAGTGTGAACAGTAAGAACCTGACTTTCTTTTGCGTTGTGTCACCATGGCCTAGAATAATGGTTGCTGTCTATGGGCACTCAGTAATTATTCATTATTGATAATGATAAAGTTCCTCCAGGTCTAGTTAGGAAGATTGCAACTCTGCCACATGACCAGGGGAGAAAACCAACTACATGCAATTCATTTCTGTTTTTTTTTTTTTTTTTTTAAGGCAGAGTTACAGAGAGAGAGAGAGAGAAAGAGAGAGAGAGGTCTTCCATCCGCTGGTTCACTCCCCCAAATTACCACAATAGCCAGAGCTGGGACAATTCAAAGCCAAGAGCTTCTTCTAGGTCTCCCATTGTGGGTGTAGGGGCCCAAGCACTTGGGCCATCTTCTGCTGCCTTCCCAGGCACATTAGCAGGGAGCTGGATTGGAAATGGAGCAGCTGGGACTTGAACGGGCACCCATATGGGGTGTTAGCACCTGGTTTTACCTGCTACGCCAGTGTTGCCCCCCCATGCACCCCATTTCTACAAACGCTGGTTGAGTGCAGTTAGTTTCTGTAAATGCTCATTGAATGGGCTGGGTGAGGCCACTGCAGGACACACAACCCAAGTATTGGCTACAGATGGATTGCAGCCAGGACTCTGACCGCTTTGGCTTTTAGCTCGGAAAACGGCTTCTTTTGCCTCCCACTTTGAATTTGCCCCCACTTTTTTTTTTTTAAGATTTATTTATTATTTGAAAGTGAGGGTTACAGAGAGACAGAGGCAGAGACAGAGTGAGGTCTTCCATCTGCTGATTCACTTCCCAAATGGCCGCAACAGCCGGAGCTGGGTCGATCCAAAGCCAGGAGCCAGGAACTTCTTCTGGGTCTCTCACATGTGTGCAGAGGCCCAAGGACTTCAGCCATCTGTTACTGCTTTCCCAGGCCATAGCAGAGAGCTGGATCGGAAGCGGAGCTGCCGAGACTTGAACTGGTGCCCAGATGGGATGCCGGCACTGCAGGCAGAGGCTTTTACCCACTATGCCACAGCGCCGGCCCCCTTGCCCTCACTTTTAAGAGCCCTTCAGGTCCCGGTGTGAATTACACTTTCAGGGACTGCTCGGCCACCTCGGGCTTCACCAGTGCTCACCGCATCTAGAGCGTGCTGAGCTCTTCTGGAGGAGTGCCTGTGTGGTGACTGTCTCTTTAATGAGCTGCTGATCTCCTCGATTGGATTATTTCTTTAGCACAGAAGCCACGGCCTGCATCCAATGCAGGTGCAATATCGGCGGGCATCAGTGAGCTGTCTTCCCCAGCTGCTCCGTTTGACCTTTCTCCCAAGCTCCAGATCAAACGTCTCCCTGACCCCAGGATTCTCCCATCTTCACACACACGAGTCACACCTGCCTCACAGCTGCTGGCAGGAGGGAGGTGTGTATTCACAGGATGCTGGCCTGGTGACCCAAGGCTGGGGCTCTTGGGCATCTCCACTATTTTTTGATAAGGAATCCCATCAAGTTTTTGTTTGGGCTTGGGCTTTGAAAGGCACAGAGACAGAGAGAGTTCCTGTTTGCTTGTTCACTCTCCAAATGCCTGCAACAGCTAGAACTGGGCTGGGCTGGAACCCGGAGCCAAGAATTCGATCTAGGTCTTCCACCTGGATGGTAGGAACTCAATTAATTGAGCCATCATTGCTGCCTCCCAGGGTCTGCATTAGCAAAAATGTTGGCGTCAGGAGCCACAGCTGGGCACCAAGCCCAGGAACTGCAATATAGGACATAGGTGTCCTATACGGCACCTTTTTATTTTTTAAGGCAGGAAGAAATAGAACTCCCATCATTCCTCGAGTACCCACAGCAACCAGCACTGGACTAGGCAGAAACCAGAAGGAAGACCGCCATCCAGATCTCTTAGGTGAGCAACAGAGACCCAAACACTTGACCCATCACCTGCTGCCTCCCAGGGTACACATTACTAAAAGGTGGACCTGGGAGCAGAGGCGGGACTCGAACCCTAGCAGTCTGATATGGGAGGCAGGCATCCCAAGTGGCGGCATCTTAACCACCTTACCAAACATCTGCTCCCTGCTGTCTTAACTGCTAGGCCAAAGGCCCGTCCCCCAAGTTTGCTTTTTTACATATTTTAATGGTTCTGAGGGATCTGTTCCTCTGAAAAGGAGTTTCCAGGCTCGGGTTAACTCATGCTCAAGAGAAACACAGAACCTAGACACAGGCCAGGCTGAAACTGGAGGCAGAAGCCACTCTACAGCTGAGCAGCAGGCTACACGCAGCTGCACAGCCACAGTGGGAGCCCCACTGGGACCAGGGGCTGGGGCTGTGTTTCACCACAGACTCAACACCAGCCACCTGTAGTCGTTCTGTAACTAGGAAGGAATGGGCGGTAGGAACACATGCCTAGTTTCAAATGAGCAACGCCATGTTTCAATGGCGATCACTTCCAGTGGCCACTCATTTTGTCACTTTCTGTAATCTGCCATGACAAGACACAGCAAATAAAAAGGCAAACCAGAGCACGGCCACCGTGAAACAGGGCTCTGAGAGCCGAAGCTGCTTTCCCCAGTTCCTGCCTGTGAGCGCTGTGTGCTCTCCACACGTGCACCTGATTTGCAGTGGCGCACAAGGAAAGTGCGCCCCCTTCAGGATGTACTGTGCAGTTTCAAAGCAACAGTTCAAACAACAACAGGTGTAAAGACCGATTTGTTTATTTGAAAGGCAGAGTGACAGAAAGTGAGAGATCATCCATCTGCTGGTTCACTTCCCCAAATGGCTGCAATGGCTGGGGCTGGGCCAGGCTGATACATAGAGCCTGGGCGTTCAGCTGGGTTTTCCACACGGGTGGCAGGGGTGAAAGTACTTCGGCCATCTTCCCCTGCTTTTCCAAATGGGTTAGCAGAAAGCTGGCTGGGAAGCAGAGCAGCCAGGACTCAAACCAACCTTCCTATATGGGATGCCCACATCACAAATAGCAGCTTAACTTGGCCCCAAAGCAACAGGTTTAAACTCGACAATAACGAATCTACATGGTCGAATCCTAGCATATGGGTGAATGTATTTCATAAGCAATCGCGACAGGGAAGTGAACACGGGGGAGAATCTCTACATGTTGAAGGCTGCAGAAGAGAGAAATGGCTTCACTTCATTTAGGCAACTTCTGTTTCCCCCAAAACACGGTGAATAGAAACCAAATGCCCTTATCCCTGGACCCCAAACTTCCAGATGTCCCTTCATCAAAGAACCAAATATGCAAAAGAAGAGGGGGTGCAAGACTTCCCTCCGCTGAGGTCTCCTGGTGCTGCTACCGCGCCCATTTCTCAGATTCCTCCGGATCCACCGTGGGGCTTGGAAGGCCATCAGCTCCTCCCGCAGCCCCCGGGAAGACGCTGGGCTCTTCCGACAGACCCCAGCCCTTGGGAAGTCCCTTCCTGTGCCTAACTTAGATCTCTCCTGGCCATGCAGCGCGATTCCCTCTTGCCTGGGTATCGTAGGAGAAGGAACAGCTGCTCACCGCCCTCCTTTTAATCATCCTTAATGGGCTTATAAACAGTTATTAGGGTCCCCTTCAGCCTTTGCACAGCCTCATTTTACTTGCATTGAAGCCGAGCGCTTCGGAGGAAGGCATTTGACTCGGGGCCCCACACACTTGCAAAGTCTTAAATGGGTAATCAGCCACTTCACCCACTTTGCACCACACGAATGAACAGCTCTGCCTGCTTCGGCAAAATTGAAGCCCATTCAAGGGAGCTCAGTAGCAGCCAGCCCCTATTAACAGATCACACCCAATCCGGGGTAGGCCAGGGCATTTTACAGATGCTCCTCTGTTTTTGAGAAGTTGCGCTGATGCACGGACGTACAAAAAACAGGCAGCTGCTCTCTCTGAAATTCTTCCTTTGTAGGATGGTTCCTGCCTGTCTCCCATAGGCCATTGTGGGCCTCGGGGTGGGGGTGGGGGTGGCGGTGGGGGTCCCTCCCATCTGATGCCCAGCTGAGAAAGCAAGTCCTGCTTTCGTGGGCTCTCACCGGGTCCTTGCTTGGGATTACTGGACGAAGCCCAGAGCTGCTGGGGTGCAGGGCAGGGAGCTACAGCCAGACTTGTTCACTCTCTTCAGGGCACGCACTGGAAACTCCACTTCCTAGACAATCATTGCGTCACTTACTCTCAGTTTGCTGCTCACAACAATGGGTGAAAGTCAGAATTGTGCGCTTGGGTAGAGCTTCCCACTGTGTCTCTACTCAGAGCCATGCGATTCCTGGCATCTACAGGAAGTGGGAAGGGACAGGGCATGCAGAGTGTACCATTGGAGTGTTGCAGCTCTGAGAAAAACAGAGGCCTCACTTTGCATTCTTTTAACCAGAATGGCTAAAATTACAAAGACTGACAATTCCAAGTGTTGGCAAGGATATTCAGCAGTTGGAACTATGGATCTTTGCTGCTGGAGTGGGCATTAAAACCACCACTCTGGGACTCTTTGGTAATACGCAGCAATTGCTCCAGCAGTCACAGGCCCTGGTACTTGCTCAGATGCCATGAGAGTTTACCTTCACTGTTCTGCTTCTTTCAGAAAGACGTGAGGTGATTCACAAAGGCGTGCTTGGTGCTGAACCCTAGAGTATGGTTCAGTGAAGGAAACTGGGTGATGCTAAAATGAAGGCAGAGAAAGAAGACGAAAGCAGATGTGGTGTGGTCTTCAGAGAGTCCTATGCTCTTCCAGGGGCGAGCTGAACAGAGCATCCCAGCAAGCAATGCAAAGAAGGAACGCAGCAACTGGGCGTCCAGAAGTTAACAGTCTCAGCAGATCGGACGCCATCTCAGAAGGCAACTGTGTGATCCAACCTCTTTCTATTTGTTTAAACATCATTACATACCCTACGGGGACTCCTGAGTCCACACTGTGCCAAGCCCCCCACTGCCTCTTTAGAACTCAGGTCAAGGCAGCACCCTGCTGTCACTCAGCCCTCTCCTGGTGTTACCTGGACACCACTTAATTTCCTGGGTGGGGTCTGGGGGAAACCCTGCTCATGAGGGCTGGGTTCCTGTGCTTCGGTTTGCCAGCCCCATTTTGGGGAGCCAGGCCTGCGTCCTCAGCAGGTGCCTTGTCACTCAGCCCATCTATTTCCTGCTCAGGGCCCCTCCGTGGCCCCAGCCCCTCCCCATCAACAACTCTGCGTGGGGCAGCTCCCCAGGGGCTGGGCTCTCTCCATTTTGGCATTTGGGTTAGCAGGTCTTTCCACTTTCTGGCTCCTGTTTTGGAGTTGAATTCATATATTTTTCCAGTCACTAGGGAGGAAAAAAAAAACAATCGTATAAATCAAAGAATTCAAATCATTCTCTTCCCCTCGCACCACCACTGCCAACCCTGCTCTGTCTGACTCCCAAGGAAAGGTGAAGCATGCTGGAACGTGGGACTCACTGGGGGCCAGCTCAGTGACATAGCAGATCAAGCCGCTGCTTGCAGTACCGGCCTCCCACATCACCAGGGCGTCAGTTCGAGTCCCAGCTGCTTCGCTTCTGACCTAGCTCCTTGCTAATACACCTAGGAAGGCAGAGAAAGATGAACCAAGTGTTTGGGCCCCTGCCACTAAGGTGGGAGACTCCGATGGCTGGTCCAGTGTGGCTCAGCCCTGGCCATTGTGGCCATTTGGGGGAGTGAACCAGCCAATGCAAGATCTCTCTCTCTCTGTCACCCTGCCTTTCAAATAAATAAAATAAATCTTTATTAAATAAAAAAGCACATCTCTGAGCATTTGAACAGTAGTCCCCAGCCTGCCCTCTCAACAAGCCGCTCAGAGCACATGATGGCACCTCCCATCATGCCTCTCCAGGAGGCAAGGTCAGTGAGAATCCCAAGGCCATCCTACTGGGGAGAGGTGGAGGCCTTGGAAACCCTGAACACCATGCAGGTGTTGCATAAATTAGGTCCGAGCTGTACTGGGGTTAACCATTGCTCTCTAATTTATTTTGTTTGTTTGCAAAAGACCCTTGCGTCCCTGCTGTCAGAAGGAATTCACCAAGCAAGGAAGATTTTTATTTACAGGAGGTTGCATAGAGATCTGTAGACACAGCCACATGAATCCGGATATCCCGCAAGGCAGCCATTTTTGAGTGTGACACAGCCAGCAGACGCTCACTGACGCGTTAGTTCACATTAGGCCAAGTTGGCGCGTTCCTTCCTCTCTCAGGCACACAAAACCCCACAAAAGTCCTTTCCAAGCTCTTGCTGGGGAAGACGGGGTGGAAGGCAAGCCCCTCCGCCTGCCATTTCCACCCAGCAAGAGCAGTCTCTGGGCTCAGGATCCCACCAGCACTTATGCTAATGCGGGCACATTATGGTAACAAGTACCTAATAATAGAGGGGAATTGAATTCCGCGGCAGCGGCAGCAGCAGCCTCTTGCTGGAGAGGAGCCATCCCCTCGCAGGAGGACCTGGGCGCTTCGCTTTGCATCGGAGGGTGGCACGGAGCCAGCACACTTGCCTCCTGCATGCGGTTGCCTTCTTTTATTCACGTCTATAATTGAGCCTTTGTGAGTTGGAGTGGAAAGGAGCTAAACTGGGAACTCATTTCGAGGGTGCGATGAGAGCCCCAGACGCCAGCTTGACCTTCTGTTTACCTTGCTCACCGAGAGGGGATTCCTGGCCCCAGGCTACGGGGAAAAGACCCCAAATTTGCCTTTCCCTCTCCCTTCCACTGTGGATAGGATGCTACCAGAAGCATTCTGGAGGGGGGGGGGTTACCAACGAGCAGAGGGAAAATGTGAATTTTTCAATTCACCCCTTCTTCAAATTGCTTCATGCTGCAGGAGGGGCGGCCCAAGAAAGAGGTCCGGTCCCTGGGTCTGGACCTTTCGGTTGGCCCCCCAGTGAGGCCTCGCTCACCAATCTGTACGTGAGCGCCTGGGAGCCAGCTGTGTTCACGGTGTATTGAAGCAGAGGAAGGCTCTGCCCGCACTATGGGCAATGCAGCCAAAGGGATTGACAAACTGAGTTAAGAGCAGGAAATTGCATGAGGCCCCCTGGGGCTCTGCCGGCCTGGACTATGAAAAGCTTTCTTACGGCTGGCAACGGCACTTAATTACCTGGGTCTGTGGCCTCGCCATCAAAGACGGTGCTCATCTGGACAGTTTCCTAAGGAGAGGAAACAGACAGCCTCAGACACAGCCTGGCACTCCCCCCTCTTCCCCAGGCGAGGCCCCTCCTCCTCCTCACAGCCCTGGGGGGGGTGTGGGGGGTCCTTCCTCAAAGCCCCCTTGGCATTTGTTTATTCAACAGGGACTGCGCTGGATGCTAGGGACAGAGCAGTGACCAAGGCAGGTGTGGTTAGGGTCACTGATGAACAGAGCCCGCGATACAGAATGACAAGGCTGTGACAGCGGAGATGTGTTGGGCAATGTGGAGGTGGGAGCCCTTCAATCCACACTTGGGGATTTAGGAGATATCTAAGCTCATAGGAGGAAGACCGGAAACGCCACGCAGCATTGGCTGAGACCTACATCGCCTCACTGGGGTCATTAGCAGGTGGACCCATCAGGTGGGCACAAGTGAGCTGCAGGTGCTCCCATCTCTGGCCTGGTACTCCCACCCTCTGCCTCCCCTTGCCTGGGACAAATGCCATGTGTCATCTGGGCCATCCTTGAGCCCTGTTACCAGGGACTCTGCGCCTCTGTCCGAGATCTGACCTGTGCCCAATGCATTAGTCCCTGGATTCCCGGGAAGCACTGGTGCAAAGAGCCTGTGGCTACCAAGCGTAATGTGTGGTGTTCAGCAGGACTCTCAACGCCACTCATCACCACGAACGTGATCACCTATTCTCTTCCCTGCAGCTCCCCAAGAAGAGAGGAAACAGGGAGTAGATGATCAACTCCTGAACAGCCCCACATTCCACGGTCATGGGGATTTAGTTATGTAATAGATGGATTTAATACAGGTATGCTTCCAAATATCTATGGAAAACAGAATTAAAAGATCAGTTTATTCTGGTACAGAAAACTTTGAAACTGCATGCCTGTGCAGGATCTTCTAAAAGAAGCTTTACCTGCTTTACCTGCTATGCCACACCACCAGACCCTAAACTTGCCTTTTAATTCTGTGAACTTTTCCAAGTGAGCTCTTCCTATGTAGTGCAAAGGCCATTTCTGAGTGGCATTCCCAAGGGTGTTTGACTTAGAGGAAGAAAACTCCATAGACCAGAGATGCCCCTTTTGTCCTGTTTGGAGACTGGCCAGACTGTGTAAGTGTCCCCAGGAGATGGACCTAAAGCTGAAAATCCCAGGACATGGGGCAGGTGTTAGGCAATGTCTAAGACACTGCTGGGGACATACCTGAATCCCGTAGCGGAGTGCCTGGTTCCACTCCTGGCTCCATTCCTGACCCAGCTTCCGGCCAATGTGCACCCTGGGAGGCTCAAGTACTTGGGTCCCTGCTACCCACATGCCTGGATACCTGGATTGTGTTCCAGGCTCCTGGCTTCACCCTGGCCCATCTCCAGGGCCATTAGTGGGCATTTGAGGAGTGAGCCAATGGAAGATTTCTCTAGCTCTGTGTTTGTGTGTGTGTCTTTGCCTTTCAAATAAAACGAAAGTACAGAAAAATTTCTTCAAATTCTAGCACACCGTGTTGACCTCTGCGTTGTATGGATGGGTCTTAGATCCTGCTGAGACTTATTACTGAGGGGGGGGGAAGAACTGGGGCAGTGCCCTTGAAGGCCCATCACCCAAGCCTACTCTCCAGCTATCCGGTATCTGCATTGTTTTCAAAATGTGTGAGGTTGAGGGAGTCCCCAAAGCCCTGTGGCTAAGCGGGCGTAGCCAACCCGGACCCATGCTGTGCTGGTTCTCTATCTGTTTTCTGCAGCGTTGTGGAAGAGGGAAGAAAAATTAAATCCCGTCGAAGGCTGACGTTCTGGTCTTTAAGCTCCACTCCCCCAACTCACTCTCCTGGAGAGCTGGTGTGGATAATAAACATCACTACTCAATATTTATGAAATCCAGTGCTTCTGCAAATAGATCAGCAGACATGTTCAGTGGAGGGAACAAATTCTATCAGGAGCTCGTCACACAGCAATCTGTTCCAGTGGCCAAACGCAAGTGCCTCCCAGAATGACAAAACACCCCAGCAGGCTGTGTGTGGCAGGGCCCGCGGCTGGGGTGGGCGGCGCAGGAGCCCCTGGCCAGCCATACTCACCACCACAACCTCTCTCTTGGGATTCTTCATTCCTGCAGGGAAATGGACAGGCAGAAGTTAAGCTTCCTGGGCACTAAATCGACCTTAAAATTCTACCCCTTTGAACTCAATCTTACAGACATGGCAAAGAATTTTGCTGTCTGCAGACATGTTTTTTGGCAGCTTTCTATCTTAGAAACACACACACACACACACACAATTAAACTTTTTTTTTTTTTACTTTTTTCCACCTGATTTTTATTACTGGGCCTAGGAATTAACTTTCAAATTTAGTTTCAGAAATAAGAAAAAAGATTGGGTTGATCATTTGTTTACCATATGAGGAACTAAGCACTTTTTAAAGAGTAACTTGGATAGAAGACAGTTTGTGAAAACATTTATTAAAATCATCTCACTCAATATGATCAATAACCATTATCATCAGATTTCTCTGCATGCGTGCACATGCCTTGTGATTAAACTAAGAAGAATAATTTTATTTTTGTTATTTATTTGAAAGGCAGAGAGCCAGAGATCCCCCATCCAGATGCTTGCAACAATGAGGCTTGGGCCAGGCTGATACTAGGAACCTAGAAATGTGGGTCTCCCACGTGGATGGCAATGACCCAAACACTTGAGCCACCGTCTGCTGTCTCCCAGGGTGTGCATTAGCGGGAAGCTGGAGTCAGGAGCTGAGCCAAGACTCCAACCGAGGCACACCAATGTGACATTCAAGTGTCCCAAACAATGGCTTCACTGCTGTGCCAAACGCCAGCCCCCAAAGAATTATTTAAAAAAAAAAAATACTTTCTCAGACTTTGTTCTGTCTTTCCTCACAGCCTGGAGCCACCTTGAGGCAGCAGCTCGCTGGCCAGGGCAGGGTGGGACACTTCCTCAGGCCTGGGACTTGCACAAGGTCCCTAAAACCATGCAGCTGTTTCTGCTTATCTGATTGCCCCGTTCCCCTTTCAAACTAGTCTGACCTGGATAACATGTGCACTTGACCTCATGGATTGCCACTGGGGAGTAAAGTAGCATGTTTTCTTTGCAAAGAAGCACGTGTGCAAGAGCCTTGGGTATCATCAGGAGTGACCACTGCCCCCAACATGCAGCAGCAAGTATACGCTGTGTTGAACACATAGAGAATTCTTTATTCCTGTCCCATCCAGTCGGAAGCAGGCGGGACCCAGGGGAGATATCCCAGTGGGTCAAAGGCATCACACTCCGTGCCCTTTCTCCAGCTACCTCTGACCTCTGCCGTACTCCACTCATGGGTGGTATGGCTGAGAGCCCTCAAATGCACAACTGAACCCTGATTTCTCTGTCAAGTTTGTGCCTTTAGATGCAGTGCAGCAGAGCGCAAAAATAAACAAGCGGGGCTGGCAGTGTGGTGCAGCGGGTTAAGCCGCCACTTGCTATGCCAACATCCCAAATCTGGGTGCCACTTTGAGTCCCTGCAGTTCTGATTCCTACAGCTTCCTGTCAATGCACCTGAGAAGGCAGCAGAAGATGACCTAAGTATTTGGGCCTCCACACCCATGTGGGAGACCCGGATGGAGTTCCTGGCTCCCGACTTTAGCTTAGCCTAGATTTTACTATTGCAGCCGTTTGGGAAGTGAACCAGCAAATGAAAGCATGCTCTCTCTCGCTCTCTCTCTCCATCCCTCACCCTCTCTCTGTCCATCTCTGCCTTTCAAATAAAATAATTTTAAAAAAATAAGAAAAAAGAAAAATGCTGTACATACCTCCTTTCTTTGCCCTGTGGGGGGAAAGGATGGACGGGAAATAACGTGAAAGCATTCTGACCTGGCACACACCCAACATCAGGTCCTTTGGGTAGTGGAGATCCTCAGGGCTCAGAGGCACCAGGACTGGGGGCCAACTAGAAGGCTAGATTCCCACCCCGATTCCAAACGAGGCACCCCATCACTATGGGTTTTAGATGAGGGGATTTGGGGAGTTTGAAAATTATCGCCTTACAGAAATCCAGGAAGATGTTGTTCCTGATTAGGACAGCTAGTGAGGACCCGCCCGCCCCAAGCAGCCTGCCCACAAGTCTTCCTGTCCCATGTTTCTGCCCAGTAGCCAGATGAGCAGAAGGCTCGCGCACAGCAAGGCTGGCAGTGAAACACTGGCTTCCTGCAGCATGAGGCGCTGCATCTGGATGTCCTTGAACACCGTGATTCCGTGACCCTGGTCTCATTCTTTGCTATTTGCCAAATGTTGCCTGTCACATCGTTCCAGGTCATTCCAGAGAGTCCAGATCTGAGTCTGAATCGTTAGCTGATTTTTTTCATTCTTCAGCCAATCATGCTGGAAACAATTACTACTTAGATTGTAGGTTGTTGAAACAGACAAGTTCAAGGTGCATATTTGACATTGGGACCATAAATTGCAAGTGGGCTGCCATGTTTACTGGACTACTTACGGTACTTTACCCAAATCCCATTACAGGACCCTACCATCTGACAAGCTTAACTATCACTCTTTTGGAGTCAGATTTTTTCCTCCCACAAATCCATTTGTGGGTAGAGTCCAGGTAAGAATGCCTTTTTTAATTACAGCAGATGGTCATGTTCATGAGGAGTGAGCCAAAGATGGTCAAAGATTTCAAGGGTTGCTAAGAGCAACAAACTTCCCCAATAAAAATGTCAAAATTCAATGCACATCTTTATGCTAATGCCTTATACTTTTATATAATCTTGCATCCACAGATTTGTGAATTAATTGACAGTAGTGAATTTCGAAACGTCTTCAGAAGGCTCATGCTTCTTAACGCCCCTCCTTTGTGCCATTGAGGAATTCTGAGACAGAGCTTCCAATACCCCAAGGTACTTGGGCATGGAGTTAAACTTGGCATCTAGAATTCTAAACTCACTGGGAATGTGCTGTGAAGAACAATGCAACAAGATTTTTTAAAATACGCCTATAGCATACGAAACATTTGCTCTATGTCTGGAATACCGCTAAGTGCTTATTTGAATGTGTGCATCTAATTGTTGAGTTCTACAAATAAGGAAACTGAAGCTCACGGGGTTTGAGCCAAGATCTGAAGTGAGGCCTTGTCTAAATCTAAAGCCCAGGCCCAGAGCCAGCGTTGCAAGAGCTGTCTAGAATCCAGAACCCGGCTCTAGCTGGTAACAACGCCCTGCTCTCTTCCATCCCCTCTCCTACCCAGCATCAGTGGGAGAAGACATTTTTCAGATCGTCACAAGGAGAGACGTCTTAGTGAGCGGGCGAGAATGGCAAGGAGAGAAAACAGGCCTCTGCTCACGGCCCCGAGCAGGAAGCCCAAAAAGATCGCTGAGTCTCACAAAGCCCCCATGAGCCACTGCTTTTTAGCGCCTGTTTT
Source organism: Sylvilagus floridanus (assembly GCA_949820135.1). Taxonomy (NCBI): domain Eukaryota; kingdom Metazoa; phylum Chordata; class Mammalia; order Lagomorpha; family Leporidae; genus Sylvilagus; species Sylvilagus floridanus. Next base: position 44,397,784 of record OX463236.1, on the reverse strand, counting down.
CATCCCATCTCAGACTTCCAGTGTTCTACAAACAAGGACCCAGCACAGCTCTCGCTGCTGGTTACCTGGCATTTCTGCTGCTTTTATCTAGGGCAAGGTCATCACAAGGTTGATGGGCCACCTTCGCTGAGAGTCCATCAGGGGAAGGATTCCCTGGGCCCACAGGTGACAAAGAGGGTCCACCAGGAGCGGGGGGCTGGGGTTCCTTGCCCTCAGTTCCCCACCTCACTGTGTGGGGAAACCCTAATTCTGCATTCCCCCCTCTCCTGACAGTGTATCGGCAGCACCGTCCTAAGGGCCCAGTGCACTGGCAACTTACAGAGGCTTCTTGTCCACCCCGGTCTTCCAGAAGCAGTGTCTGAGGACGGCTTTGGCCAACAGGACAGCCAGGAACACCAGCAGACCCAGAAGCAAGATGGAGCCCAGCGTGATGACAAAAGGCACATACCATGCAGAGGGAGAGTAAATGTTCTTCTTCAGGATCTGGTAGGTGACCCTGGGCTTGAACAACAGACAGACAGCGGGGAGGGTGAGAGGAGGGTGGTAGCATCTTGGCCATCCAGCACCTCCTGAATGTTGAGTGTCTATTCCAGCACTTTGCAGTCAACTCTTAGTCTTGCTCTACACGCTACACATCTGTGTGGTCACAGCTCTGGCGGTGCAACCCATTGCCTTCTTGATAGGATTTTTCAGATACCCTTTAAGTCAAAATCCAGAACATTCGGGGAACTGAGAAACAATGCCAAGCCTAATTTCTACCTTTCTGCCCCTTCCCCAAAACTAAAAAGCCCATTGACATTTTTTTCTGCCCTATCCTGGCATCACCCAGGGGCTAATATAGCCATTGGCTGTCACTGAGAAGGCAGCATCCATGGGGGTTGTTGCTTTAACACCTTGTAGGCCTCGAAGTGTTGGCTTGATGCAAGCCACCACGGCCAGATGAGTGGGCTGATACCACAGTGAAACCTCATATTCAGCATCTGCTTCCTAGCGCGGGAGACAGATAACAAAGAAGTTATGGAGATTTCAAAATCGGATTTGTCACAATCAGGTCACGCTATAAGCCCAAGAAAGGTGGCAGGTTCCTTACCCAGCTCCTGCTACTGACAGCCTCCATGGCGTCAGATGCACCTGTTCACTGGGATCCTTCGGACTCCAGTGCAGACAGCGAGAGTGCACCATTAATCAGCTCTTGGGAAGACCCTGAGAAACCAGACTGGCCAGGCACCCCCCTAGGTAGTTTACTCAGATTCTGATGAGTTTTCCTCTGGCTACAAATCTAGGCTTGCTCACCAGGGGCTGCAGCTCTTGCTAGGAGCAGGTGGAGGAAAGAAAGGGGCAGGAGCATCAGCATCAATGACCTAGTCCTGTGGTAAGAGTCCAAGGGTCCCTCCACATCCATTCTGTTATGGCACCTGCTTACTACCATCTGCAGTTACTTTTCTTAATGTGTGTACTTGTGTGTATTCTGTCTCCCTCTCTAGACCAGCGGCTCTCAGACTGAAGTGTGCATCACAGGCTTGTTCAAAGAAAGCACAGAGGGCTGGGCCCTAACCCTTAGAGTTTCTGATCCAGTCGGTTGGGAGGGAGGGTGGGGGTTCCAGGTATGATATCCCACCCTGGGAATCATGGTGATGATCACCGTTGGGTGAGATCGGATGTTAATCATCTGGGGAGGGCCTGAGAATTTGCGTTGCTGACAAGTTTGCAGGTGGCGCTGATGCTGCTGGGCCGGGAGCCCCAGCAGGAGAATCACTGACCTAGAATGTTAACTCTGAGAGCAGGGCTCCGTCTTGGCTTGCTCACTCGTTGACTGGCACATAGTCAGTAAGCCAGTATCTGTGCACTGAGTGAATTTTTCTGGAGTGGCATGTGGGAAGTAGATAGCATACTGACGCAAGGGACCCTTGGAAAGAAGCGGAGAGGCGCATGTGGCGACTGGCTACCTGCTTTCATGGACGGTGACATGCAGGGCTCTGGGGAACAAGCAGGAAGGGGGCTGGGCAGGGTGAAACTGGACACCCGCACGTGAGAACCAGCTCCTGCACCCCATGCACCATGCATGCAGGGTCAGTGGCTGATCCATCCCGGGTCCCTGCACAAACCTCATTCCATTAGCACAAAGAAGGGATGGTTCAACACCTCAGCTCTCCTTAGGCCATCTACCTACCTCCTGAATCAAAGGGCTCCCTTGCTGAGGGAAGGTGATTCCGGTGTGTGTGGGGGGGGGTCCTTACCCAGGGAGTTGTGGTGACCATCGTGGTTGGCTGGGGGATGACTTTAATACTCAGGGTCACTGTCCCTGTTTCAATAAGAGCCCCGGCCCTCTTCCTGCCCGACAGCAAGTTGTCATCCGTGATGTAGACGAGGAGTCGGTAGTCCCTGGTCTTGTCAAGCCCACCAGCATAGTCAAAGCGGGATGCCAGCAGCAGACGTGTGACGTTGGATCCAGCATCAGGAGAGAAGGTGAAATGACCGTTGATGTTGCCTAGGGGGATTTGATGCAAGGGTGTTGGAAGGCCACGAGAAAGCAAAATGTAGAAGACAAGCGATTTTTTTCTCAAATGTCCTCACCTGTTCAGAGGCACCAGGGCTGAGCCGTTGGAGCCCTCAGCTGCCCCAGAGAGTTCTTTTCTTTTTTTTTTTTTTTTTGACAGGCAGAGTTAGACAGTGAGAGAGACAGAGAGAAAGGTCTTCCTTTTCTGTTGGTTCACCCCCAAAATGGCCGCTATGGCCGGTGCTGCGCCGATCCGAAGCTAGGAGCCAGGTGCTTCCTCCTGGTCTCCCGTGCAGGTGCAGGGCCCAAGGACTTGGGCCATCCTCCACTGCCTTCCCAGGGCCACAGCAGAGAGCTGGACTGGAAGAGGAGCAACTGGGACAGAACTGGCACCCCAACCGGGACTAGAACCTGGGGTGCCGGAGCCACAGGTAGAGGATTAGCCTAGTGAGCCGCAGCGCCAGCCAGCCCTGGAGATTTCATTAACACAGAGACTCTTGCTCACAGTGTGGCTGCAAACACAGATGAGTGGAAAAGGACAGCAGTACATGCACCCTAAACATCCTCATGCTGGGGATCAGGCAGAGGTTTCTGCATCCCGGGTGCAGCCCCAGCTAGCTTATCACTGATTTGGCACCAACACGTGTGACTCACACGGAGACATGAGTGAGCACCAGGAGGAGCGGGCAGGCCACTTCCCTGGTCAGAAGTCAAGCTACCCCACAACTCTCATAGAACCTGGTCTTACTGCTGACACTGACCCTGGTGCCCCCCAAAGGGAGGGGCCTCCTAGCTTCGCAAGGACTGCAGCCCCAGGTCCTCGTGCACCCACGCCATGAATCCCTGAGCGCACATGAGCACACACACACACACACACACACACAGCTCTGCTGGAGCTCCCGGCTCACAGCTCAGGGAGCCTGGGGCTGAAAAGCTGCCTCGTGCTCATTCCTCTGGTGCCTCCAGACTCATTACCGACTGCAAACCAGGAAATGGAGCAGGAGATGAGGCAAGTTTTACCCCCTCTGCAGCCAAGGGCTCCACGAAGGCCTTGGTGTTCCTGGTAGGGATCATTTCCATCTCTAGCAACTGCAGTCTCTAGGCGGTGCCTGCCCCTGGGTTTTGTGACACAGCCTGTTCCGTTCAAGTTCCTGCTCTGCCAGGGGCTCAGCGGGAGGCCGCGATGGATTTTCACTCTTTCACGCGGAATTGCTCTGCTTGTTTGGGTTTAAATCGCAGGCCCCCAGCACTTCATTAGAGGAGCTATTTTGGTCTAATTTCCATTGAGGGGTGTTCTTTTTTTTTTTCTTCCCTCCCCACCATGGCATATTTTTAAAGAGAGAAAATGAATGGAGCAGAAGAGAATTCCTGGGGACATGTTTCAAAATGCATTTAATCTATTTAATCTATTCTTATCCAGAGAGAGGCCTGGGGTTCCCTGCCCCCAGTACAAGCTTTCAGGAGGAGAGGTGGTTGAGGGAGCTGGGTGGAACTTATTTATTTATTTTTTTTAAATTACACTAGTGTAGTAATTTAAGGCTGATATAACGGTCTGGAAATTTGGGAGGGGGTGTGAAACATCAGTGGGATTTCCCCTTTCCTGGGGCCTCTGAGCAGCCAGGTGTGGGGTCTGGGAGGGTCTGGGAGGGTCAGGTGAGAAGGGGAAGCCACGAGCAGCCCCAGGACGCAGAGGGACAACAGAGGATTTGGAGCAGGACAGACCTGAATGCCAATCCTGGTTCCACCCCTCTCCAGCTAAATGGCCTTAGGTCAATCATCTAACCTCTCTAAGCCTTTGTTTTCTTGTCTGTAAAATGGGAATGGTTGTGTTGTATATCAGGAACCATTAGAGCATCATCTCTCTCTCCCCAGGCCCCACCGCTCACATCATGCCCAGCTCTGTGTGCGACCACAAACCCCACCACCTCATTCTCCCAGGACCCCTGTGGAGTCTTCAGGAGCAGGGCCCAGAGAGGTAGACCCCCGGCACTGTACCTGGACCAATGGAGTAACGGAAAGACCTGGGGCTGGAATCAAGGTCAGTGCACGTCAGCTTGAAATTCTGAATATTTGTGCCAACTTTCAGATCCTCTGGGATAGCCAGGAGGTAGGAGTTCGGGATACAAACTGGCTTTTCATCATTTTCATCAAGGATGTTCACAGTCACCTAGGGCAGCAAGAAAGAGACCATTCTTGATTATGGGAAACTTGCTGAGGACTTACTATGTACCAGGCCCTTGTCCCGGGGTCAGCCCACTTAACCTCACATGAGATTATTCCCATTTTACAGATAAGAAAACAAAGGCTCAGAAAGGTTAGATGATTAGAGAGGAGTGAAGCTAGAATTTGAATTCAGGTTTGTCATGCTCCAAATCCTATGCTGTTAGCTTTATTTATTTATTTGAAAGTTAGAGTGACAGAGAGAGAGCAAGAGGAAAAGAGAAAGATCTTCTGTTTGCTGGTTTCTTCCCCATTTAGCTGCAATAGCTGGGGCTGGGCCAGATGAAAGCCAGGAAGAAACTGCATCCAGGTCTCCCACATGAATGGCAGAGACCCAAGTACTTGGGCCATCTTCCATTACCTCTCCGGGTGCATTAGCAGGGAGCTGGATCGGAAGCAGAGTAGTCAAAACTCAAACCCACAATCTCACATGGGATGCTGGCATTGCCAGCAGCAGCTTAAGCTTAGCAGCTGTGCCACAATGCTGGCTGCTATGCCATCACGTGTGTGTGTTACACATATGTTACCTATGCTGTTACATGTGTGCATATATTGTGTGGATACATTCCCATGTCTCCCCACCTGCATGTCCTGGGTATATGGGCTCCCGTGAAGACAATAACCAGTGGTTTTCCAGTACTAGTTCTGGATGCACAGTGACCCCCCAGTGCTTGGTGCCCCTCGTGAATTGGAGGGTCAGTCTCTACCTTTGACATATCCAGCAACATTTCTCAAGCCTGGCTCGGCTTCCTTGGTCCCACTTCAGACACCTGAGTTGGTATCCCTGGAGGGTGGGGCCCGGGCATCTCTTTTATGTTACCCAGCTGATTCTAACAGGCAGCTGGGGCTGGGAAGCACTGGGCTCGAGTGAGTGGGCCAGGGGAAGACAAGATCTCATCTGCAACCTGGGTGATTCTCACGGCGCTAAGCTGGGAGCGAACCTGCCACAAGTGGAGGCCAGCCCGTTCTCTCTCATCACTGCCTTTTATGCCCGGTGAATTGGAACAGAGGCTGGGAAGCCTGCCAAGGCAGAACCATAGACTGTCAGCCCTGAAAGGGACGTGTGTGATCACTTAGTTCATCACCCTTTTTAACAGCTCACGCACTTTGAGTCATATTCATTCTACCTTTGAAATTTGGGGGATTTCCGCTATTTCTGAGTCCGGGAATAAATTGAAATGTTCACTGGAGTTGCTCCCAAAGTGGAGTCCATTCATTATTCTCAAAAAAAAAAAAAAAAAATCACGGCCTAACAAACACTGCAGTTATCTGCAGCGTTCCCTAGCTAGCATTGGCAAGACCCGCACATCTTTCAAAACACCATCCCTGTAATTCAAAGCGAGTTATCAGAGGCCCTGGACTATTTGCACGTTGGGTTATCAGGGTGCCTCGCCATTGAAGAGGTAGAGAAATAGGGACACAGAGATAAGCACTGCCCGGACCCCCTCAGAAAATTGGGGTCAAGGTTGAGAAATTGAACTTGGTCTTCTGACTCTGAAGCAGTCATTGTCTGGATCACACCGGGCTGCCTGCCACTAGCCTGCCTGCTTTTTCACTTTAATAGGAAAGTCCAAAAATATAGTTGAGTCTTTGTGGCTACCGTGTCAGTCCCAGATAATCCTAACCATTGACAACACGGACCTATTAGACCCTTGCTATTCAAAGTGTGGCCATGCAATGGGGCTGGGGTTGTGCCGCAGTGGGTTAAGCCACTTCTCAGAATCCCACATCCCACACTGGAGTGCTGGTTTGAATCCCAGCTACTCTGCTCCTGATCCAGCTCCCTTCTAGGTACCTGAGAAAGCAGTGGATGATGGCCCAAGGGCTTGGGCCCCCAACCACATGGGAGACCAGGATGATGCTCCTGGCTCCTGGCTTTGTCTGGCCCCGTTCTGGCTATTGTGGCCATCTGGGCGTGAACTTCCACATGGAAGATCTCTCCCTCTCTCTCTGTCGGTCTGCCTTTCACATAAATACATTTTTAAAAATTCTAAATTATGTGAAAGGCAGAGTGACAGTGAGAGAATGAGAGAGAGAGAGAGAGAGAATGAATCTCTCATCTACTGATTCACTCCCCAAATGGCCCCAACGACCAGGGCTGTGTCAGGCCAGAGCTAGGAGCCAAGGGACTTGGACCATCCTTCACTTCTTTCCCAGGTGCATTAGCAGGGAGCAGGATCAGAAGTGGAACAGCCAGGATTGGAACCAGCACCCATATGGAATCCCGGCACTGTAGCCTGTGGCCTAACCAGCTATGCCACAGTACCAGCCCCTAAATATTTTTTTAAAGGGTAACTATGGAGGCAAGCACTGTGGTACATCAACTAAGCCCCCCTTGGGATACCTGCATCCCATATACCAGAGCCTGGGTCTGAGTCCTAACTCTACTGCCAAGCCAGCATTCCTGCTAATGTGCACCCCCGGGAGGTAGCAGATGATAACTCAGCTATCCAGGTCCGTGCTACCCAGAGGGGATACCCAGATGGAGGTCCTGGTTCCTGACCTTGATCTGGCCCAGCCAGATCATAACTGTTGTGGCCATTTGGGGAGTGAACCAGTAGATGGAACATCCCCCCCCCTTCAAATAAGTAAAAGTAAATGAGTAAACTTCAAGTGCAGCTGCAGCCGTGCATGGGCACCACCTGGAAGCAGGTTGGAAACACGGGATGGCCGGCCCCAGCCCTACTGACCCAGCATCTGCACTTCCCACGGTCTCAGCCTCCGAGGGAGTTGTGAGATCTTCCCACCTGGTGTGTGTGTGTGTGTGTGTGTGTGTGTGTGTGTGTGTGTGTTGGGGGCATGGGAGCTCGGAATATGCAGAAGTTGCTCTTGGGAAGGAAATGCATACCTGCAAAACCACAGCCAATTTCCAGGCCTGTGCATCTCACCACAAGCCCATGGCAAAAAGCAAAGTGGGATTTAGAGGGCCATGGCATGAACTCTGCCCCACAAAGCAACTGTTTGTGGGCTCAGCAGACGTCCCAATTTCTGGCCACCTGTCTCAGTGCTTCTCCCAGTCACCTACTCATTCCCCACCACATCTCTAGGATGTGCCTGAGTAGAGTCCCCACAGCCATGGGAACACCTCGAGGGGACAAGAGACCCTGAACCAATCAGTTAATCAGACAGTGGCACTCACGGTGACCAGGCTTGTGTCCTCGCTGTTGGTGGCCTGGATTCTGAGGGTGTAGACTGGGACTGTCTCATGGTCTGCTTTAGTCACCAGCTGGAGTTCTCCCGTCTTGGGATTGATCCAAAACACGTTCGGGTACTGGAGGCCAGCCCCTCCGCTGGAGATGGAGTACACAATGCTGCTCTGCGGGAAGTCTAGATCAGCCGCGTGCACCTGTCCAACCCGGGTCATAGCTGTCGGAATAAAGTACCGGAGGTGAGGCTGCCGTGTGGGCTGAGTAGATGACTCCACGGCCCCCAGCAACCGGCTCTATCATCCATGCATGCAGTAGCACCATGAGCTGTAGAAGACAATTTGTGGCTTTATATGCACTCCAAGGACACCCATTAGTTCGCTATCATAAACACCATGCAAAGAATGCCCAATCCTATACACACGTTTCTGCAGCAGCGTTGTCTAAAAGTCTCTTGTATGTTTTGACTTTTCTATAATGAGCATGAATTGCTCTTATGAACCAGATGAAAAAAAAAATTTCAGGAAATGTAGCAATTGATGGTTACAGAGTATAGATTTTAGATACCATTCCATTTTGCCTATCTCACAAATACTGTTGGTGGGACTGTTGGAACTCTGGTTTGGCTTGTTTTCTGGAAGTTCTTTCTCATTAATTGCTCTCCTCGAGGGCAGAAGCACTTGCTCCAGTTCAGGTCTAGGCCCCAGCACTAAGTACATGACCCTGTAGTAAGCCCTGAGAATTCCTAAATAGCTCACTCTTGTTGAACGTGTTATTCACTGGGGAAACCATCAGAGCTGAAAACAATTTTCTTTGGACCTTTTTTTTTTAAAAAAGAGATTTAAAAAAAAGATTTATTTATCTGAAAGACAGAGTTCCAGATGGGGGGATGGTGAGAGAGAGAGAGAGAAAGAGAAGGAATGAAGAGACAGATCCTCCGTCCTCTCGTTCAGTTTGCAAATGGCCACAATGGCCGGGACTGGATCAGGCCACAGCCAAGAACCTGGAACTCCATTCTGCTCTCCCACGTGGGCGACAGGAGCCCAACACTGGCGTCATCTGCTGCTGCTTTCCCCGGCACAGCAGCAGGGGGCTGGGTCAGAAGCAGAGCAGCCAGGACTTGTACTGGCATTCGTGAGGGACGCTGGTGTCACAGGTGGTGGCTTAACCTGCTGTGCCAAAATGCCAGTCCCTGGGCCTTGTTTTTGTGTTTATTTTTTGTGTTTATTTATTTTTTTATTTGACAGATAGAGTTAGATAGTGAGAGAGAGAGACAGAGAGAAAGGTCTTCCTTCCATTGGCTCACCCCCGCAAATGGCCATTACGGCCAGAGCTACGCCGACCCAAAGCCAGGAGCCAGGTGCTTCTCCTGGTCTCCCATGTGGGTGCAGGGCCCAAGCACTTGGGCCATCCTCCACTGCCTTCCCGGGCCACAGCAGAGAGCTGGACTGGAAGAGGAGCAGCTGGGACTAGAACCCGGTGCCTAGATGGGATGCCGGCGCCGCAGGCGGAGGATTAACCAAGTGAGCCATGGCACCAGCCTGTGTTTAGTTTTAAAATGTAATGTCAGAAAGTGGAGACCATCTTAAAGAAAGAGAATAGGGACCAATGTTGTGTAGTGGGTAAAGCCACTGCCTGGGACACCAGCATCCTGGTGCCCATTATGTCCCAGCTGCTCCCCTTCCGATCAGCTCCCTGCTAATGCACCTGGGAAAGCAGTAAAGATGGCCTGAGTGCTTGGGCCCCTGCACTCACATGGGAGGCCTGGAGGAACCTCCTAGCTCCTGGCTTCAGCCTGGCCCAGCCCTGGATGTTGTAGCCATTTGGGGAGTGAACCAGCAGATGGAAAATATCCTCTTCCTCTCTCTCTCTCTCTCTCTCTCTCTCTCTCTCTCTCTCTCTCTCTCTCTTTCCCTTTCTCCTTCTGTCTCTGTAATTCTGCCTTTTAAATAACTAAATCTTAAAAAAAAAAAAAAAAGAATAAAATGGAGAGTCATTGATTTGGTTTGGGGCTTTTTTTTTTTTCTCTCTCCCATGGAAGATGCATCCATGATCCTCAAATGAAAAGCCATGCAAGAGCTTTGTTGACCAGACTGTCTTAGGGAGGGACCAGTCTCGCCTCCTAAGAGGGAGAGATGGGAGCAAATGAAGCCGGCACGCTGAGGGCGCTAAGACCACGCAAGGGCAGGACATTCAAAGAGCAGATGGAGGCAATGCCTTCATTTTGTTTTTCAGTGAAGGAGATATTTAGAAACAGGAAACCTCCTCTCCCTGTTTAAATTCCAGTTTTCTGAGTGAGCAGGATAAAAGTCTTGGTGGAGACCAAGAGGAAACGCGTGCTACAGAAATGGGGGATTAGCTGGACTGGAAGAGCACCAACGGAAAGGAAGGCCTTTCTCTCTGTCTATCTCTCACTGTCTAACTCTGCCTGTCCAAAAAAAAAAAAAAAAAAAAAAGAAAGAAAGAAATGGGGGATTAGCAGAGTAGGGTGAGCCAACAAAGGCAGCAGTCAGGGGGTTCAAATGCAGTTTCATCAAACAGCTTCCAAAATCCAAGTTTCGCTTGCAGGGCTTCTCAGCAGCAAGGATTAAAAAAAAAAAGGCACCAAGCACACATGTCCTCCATGAACTGCAGAGCTGGCCGCCCGCCCCCAGAGCGCATGCGCTGTCTTGTCTCCCAGTTACCTGGTCTGTTTTCTGACACATTAAATATGTAGAATGGCTTATCAAAGACCAGAGGAAACTCATTTTCTGGCCTTGTTACGATGTAAAGGTAGATGTCATCTAAAGACAGAAAAAGGAAAAAATTTTAAATCGCAATCCTTATTCATTTCCTCAACATCTTTAAAAGATTTATTTATTTATTTATTTATTTGAAAGGCAGAGTGGTGGAGAGAAAGAGAGAGAGCTTCCATCTGCTGCTTCACTCCCCTAAATGGCTGTAATGGCCAGAGGTGGTCCAAGTTTGAAGCCAGAAACCCAAAACTCCATCCGGGTCTCTCGCATGGGTGGCAGGAGCCGAAGCACTTGGGCCATCTGCTGCTGCTTTCCTAGGTTAGCAGGGAGCTGGGTTGGAAGTCGAGGATCTAGGACTCGACGGGTGCTCAGATATGAGAGGCCGGCATCAAAAGCAGTGGTTTAGCCCACTGGGCTACAGTGATGGCCCCTCCTCAAGATTTTAAGACGGCTTCTGTGTGTGGGCTTCATTACAGGGGCTCCTCTGATAATCACACGCGCAGGTCACTGCGGCAGAACCTAGAGGCTGGCAAGCCCAGCAAGTGCAGAGTTAGACAAACTGGATGGGGGAGAATGGGGAGGGGCCTGGATGGGGGGCGGTTCGAGGCATATGCAAAGATGCCAAGGTGTAAGCCTGCATAAATCGCTCAGGAAAGCTGCAAGTTCTTTGTCCTAGTGCAAAGGAGGAGGCGGTGCCTTGCAAGGGAGTAAGTGAGCTCAAGCTAGACTGTTAAGCAGAGGCCAGAGCATCAAATCCCTGTATGCTAAGCCAAAGAGTTTGAACTTGAATTGACAGCCACAAGACGTACTCAAGGTTGTTAGTCAAGGAAGTTATATGAAGGCATTAGCCACTGGTGAAAATGTGGACGATGCATTTATGTAGAGGTACAAAACTGAAAGAGAGACCTTTAAAAGACTTAATTGTCATTCAGCCAAGGAAGTGGAGGGCCCTGGGATTGAGGTTTGGCATAGTGGTTGAGCTACGCATTCTGTCTCACAGTGCTTGGGTTCAACTTCCAGCACCACTCCTGATGCCAGTTTCCTGCTAGTGCACTACCCCGGGAGGCAGCAGGTGCGGCTCAAGTGCTTGGACTCCTGCCACCTATGTGGGAAACTGGGATTGAGTTTCTGGCTCTTGGCTCAGTCTGGCCCAGCCCCAGCTGTTGTGGGTATTTGGGTTGTGAACCAATAGATAGAAGATCTCTTACTCTGTCTCCCTGACTTTTAAGTCAAAATAAATTAATTTAAAAAAATTTTTTAAACAGAGGTCCCTACCCGAGAGCCTTACTAGAGGGAAGAGGAGCTACAGCACAATACCTTGTGGTGCCTGGCACAGCTTAGTCATTGCTACCGAGGGAAGGTGCCCAATGAAAGACATCAAAGTGATGCTTGTGGGGCAGGTGTTAAGACGCCCGTGTCCCCCGTCAGAGCGTCTGGGTTCCACACTCAGCTCTGGCTTCCTGCTAGTTGCAGATCTGGGAGGCAGAGGTGAGAGCCCATGTAGCTGAGTCCCTGCTCCCCACATGGAAGAGCTGGATAGCTTTGGCCCAGCCCAGCCTTGCCACTGTGGGCATCTGGGGAGTGACCCAGCAGACGGCAGCACTCTCTCTTCTCTCTCACTTTCTCTACTTCTCCAATTACAACATAAATATATAAAATAAATGGAAGCTGCTACTTGCTTTTATAGTAAGGAGGGGCGATGTCCTGCACCTGGATCATCACTGTGTATTCATTGCCGGCTGCCAGATTACTTGGATTTTCATAATCTAGATCGCCAGTCAACTAGATCAAAACAGAGATCTTGGATCACACAGAATCCACATGCTATTTATTGCGTTGGCAGACATTTACCTTTGCTGCTCGTGGTTATGTAAATTGGCACAATCCTCTGGAAAGCACTGCAGCTTTAAAAAGCCAGGATCGTCCCTCTGCACGCTTGCCAGGGAACTGAACTCAAATGAACTCACCAGGAGAGAGCATCTAGGAGCAAAGACGCTCATCAGGCACTATCGCCAGCAGCACAGGATCACGACTTCAGAGCCGTTGAAGAAAAACCCAGTGGATCTTGCATGCTATTTCACATACTTGAGCAGAGCCCGTGTTGTGGTGCAGTGGGTTGAGCCACCGTTTGCAAGGCCAGGACCCCATCCTGGAGCACCAGTTCGAGTCCCAGCTGCGCTGCTTTTCCAGGCTAATTCACCTGGGAAGTCAGCGGAAGCTGGCCCAAGTACTTGGTTCCCTGCCTCCCACGTGTGAGACCAGGATGGCGTTCCTGGCTCTTGGCTTTGGCCCAGCCCAGACCTGGATCCTGTGGCCATTTGGGAGGAGTGAATCAGCAGATGGAAAACCTCTCTCTCCTTCTCTCTCTTCCTTTCACATGTATCTTTAAAACAATACTTAAGCATATATGCACAAAATCTATATAAGGTATATGCATAGGAAACAAGACAATTGCTTTTCACTGATGGGTGATGTTTCCCATGCTTTCTGAATCTCCAAAACTGAACATGTATGAATTTCCTAGACAGAAAAGCTTGGAAATTTTTTTGTAGGTGGACACTAGGAGTCCAGTGCTGAGACATTCTTGGGGCTCTGGAGAAGGAGGTAGGGAGAGGGGAGGGGGAGCCTCACAATGAGCCTGAGACTCTACCCACCTTTCCTGACTTCCAGGCCTTATTCTCCTTTCTCCCCACCTTCCGGTAAATCCAGGACTTCAATGGCTCTTTGAGACCCACCTCTTCTCCTCTCCCTGTTCCAACAGGGGGAGGGGGAGTGGGAGAAGGAGGAGGAGGAGACCCACCCCTTCCCCCCTCCTCCCAGGCCAGCGGTTGGCCCCGTGGAGTTGCTGTGGAAGGGCTCCCTACCCACCCTCTGCGTCTCATTTTCCCAGGAGTCCCTCGCGGTTTGACCACGCAGAATTGTTCAAGAAACACTCATGGCCCCAGCCCTGCCTCCTCTCCCTCCCACCCACTACAGGCGGGAATGAGCGCGCCAATAAACAAAAGGGCTTGCCCACGGAGGGCAGATGCGTCTGGAAGGGCTCACTCAGCAGACGCAGGCTGCGAGCTGTGCAGGAAAAGAATCCAGCCCCTCGCCCCAGCACCCCAGGCACAGCTGCGCGGCTCCCGGGAAATCGGGTAAAATAAAGAGCGAACGAGCAGCCGGAGTCACCGCGAAGCTTGTCGGTTACAGCCACTCTGAGAGGGGGTTATCCTGGGCATCTCTCTCTGCGGGGCAGCCAAGGCATTATGCATGCTGGACCGGCTTCCCCGATGCCCCTTTAATGATGCAATGACCATGAACTGACCACAATTTTTCCAGAGCCAGCTGGCTCCTGTGAAAACCGGCCGCTGCTGCCCACTCCAGATGGCGTGCTGAAGTTGAACTTGTTGTTCGGGGCTTCGCCGTCCTCATCAAAACAGAACGGGTTCAGGTCCAGGAGCAACGTGCCGTTGGCCGCTCTTTCAGGCACGAGAACGCTGCCGGGGAGACCCGATTCAGTATCTTCCCCCAGTAAGGGCCAATCCAGTGCTCCTCCCCCAGGCCCAGGCGAGACACCACCACTTCAATTCCAATTCCAAGTCACCTCTTCACTGGTCTCCCTGATTCTGCCCTGGGCGGCTGGCGGACTATTTTTAACACAGCTGCCAGAGGTTGCCTGTTCCAATGTTGTCAGTCTCTCCTGTGCCCCGAAGTCCCCCCACTTCCCTCTAGGGCTCCTCATTCTCCCTCGAAGTCCCAGCTGGGATCTGTAGGACCCCTCAAGCTGTGCCCCTCCCATCACCTTTCAGAAGCATCTGCTACTAACTTCTCCTGGGCCACTCACCCCTCACCAGCCTGGGCTCGGGGCGCTTCTTGAACCTTCCACCAGCTCTGGCCTGATGGGTTGCAGCACTCACTCACCGTGGAAGCTCCTCCCACAAAGGCCTCAGGGCCTTATTTCCTCATTCCTTGATCTTTAATCCAGGGTCCCCTTTGTAGCAAGATACCTGTATAACCCCTCAGCCAGCCACTTCTCCTGTGTCCTCCTTTATTATTATATTTTTGCTAGAGCCTTTTTATTTAAAAAAAATTTCATTTCTTTATTAGAAAGGTAGAGGGAGAGAAAGAGAAGGAGAGACAGAGAGACATAGTTCATCCACTGGTTCACTCCCCAAATAGATGTAATGCTGGGGCTGTGGCTGGGGCTGGGCCAAGCCAAGGCCAGGAGCCAAGAACTCCATCCTGGTCTCCCACATGGATGGCAGGGGCCCAAGCACTTGGACCATCTTCCTCTACTTTCCCAGGCACATTAGCAGGGAGCTGGATGGGAAGTGGAGCAGTAGGGACTCGAACTGGCACTCCAGTGTGGAATGCATGTAGCCTAGGCAGCTTAACTCCGCTGTGCCACAATGCCAGCCACTCCCTCCTTTGTTTTAAATTCTTAGCATTTATCATTACCTAATACACGGCACATTTTTTTTTTTTTTACTTATTTATCCTGTTTGCTATCTATGTCTCCCTACAATGTAAGCTCCACGAGGGCAGAGATCTTTGCCTACTTTGTCCTTGGCACACTCAATGACTATTTGTTGACTGAATGAATGATAGTATATGAGACCAGTGCAGTAGTAAACAAGAACATAAAAGAAATAAAAATCTGCCCCCTTGTAATCTAGCTAGGGAAAATTTCTGTACTACTCCTCTCTCGTTCTCTGAACACTAGGAATTTCCCAGTTTTTATTCTAGTGACTCCAGTGTCATAGAAGGTGTCATTCATTCAAAAGAGGTTGTTCAGAGTCAGAGGTGATGTCCCATCTCAGTTGACCCCAGGCACATGCATCTCGCCACCTCCCCCCCCCCCCAACTCTGGGCCTCTGGCAGGGCCCAGCTTCATGTGGGAGAGTCCCAGGAAGACTGAGTGACCCCTGTGGACTTGAACTCATTGAGGGCCTTTATCATGTCTTCGTAAAATGGGCATAAATCATGTCAGCTAGCTTTTGCTGCATCACACAACCAGCCCAGCAAGCATTGGTTATGCCTCAGAATATTATGGGCTGTTTGGAAGTTGTTTTGGTTCTGGGTGGGCTTGGCTGGTCTCTGAGGTTGCTGGCAGCTCAGCAGGGGGCTGGAGGGTCTAGGCTGGCCTCGCTCACACAGCCTAGAAGGTGGCTGGTCTCAGCTGCTTCTTGTTTCTCTCCTTGCAGGAGCCTCATCCAGGCTGTTGGCATGGAAACCCCAGGGTTCAGGCACGAGCACTTTGCAAAGTCTCGGTTGTCCTGCTCTGTGAATGCTGCAGTCACGTGGTCAGGCCCTATTTCAGGGACTAGAGGCAGAGACGGGTCTCTAGATGGGCTGGATGGCAAAGGCACACGGCAAAGGTGGCATGCATGCAGGCAGGGAGGAATTTGTGGCTGGTTCCTCTTCATTTAATTGGTTTTGTTACTGTGTGATTTTGTGCTTCTTGGCTACCTATCTTAATCATATTTTTTAAGAAAGATTTATTTTGTTTATTTGAAAGGAGGAGTGATGGGGCAGGGAAAGAGAGGGAGAAAAGAGAGAGAGAGATCTTCTATCTGCTGGTTCACTCCCCAGATGGCTTCAAGAGCCAGGGCTGGGCCAGGCTGATGTCAGGAGCCTGGAACTCCATCCATGTCTCCATCCATGTCTCCCATGTGTGTGTCAGGGCCCAAGCACTCAGGCCATCTGCTGCTGCTTTTCCAGGTGCATTGGCAGGGAGCTGGGTGGGGAGCAGAGCATCCGGGACTCGAACCGGCCCCCATATGGGATGCTGGCGTCCTAGGTGGCCGCTTGACCCACTGTGCCACACACAGGCCCCTTGGCAGAATTTTTATTTTTATTTTTTTTGACAGGCAGAGTGGAGCGAGAGAGAGAGAGAGAGAGACAGAGAGAAAGGTCTTCCTTTGCTGTTGGTTCACCCTTCAATGGCCACTACAGCAGGTGCGCTGCGGCCACTGGCACATCACACTGATCCGAAGCCAGGAGCCAGGTGCTTCTCCTGGTCTCCCATGGGGTGCAGGGCCCAAGCACTTGGGCCATCCTACACTGCAGTCCAGGGCCACAACAGAGAGCTGAACTGGAAGAGGGGCAACAGGGAACAGAATCTGGTGCCCTGACCGGGACTAGAACCCGATATGCCAGCGCCGAAGGCGGAGGATTAGCCTATTGAGCCGCAGCGCCATCGGCAGAATCTTACAAAACTACTTGATGGCTGCCCTGGGAAGGTGCCTGGAAGCCCTGCAGCCCCAGCATCACCATGTTTGCCATGAGGACCAATGACTGGGTGTGGCAGAGACACCAGGACAGGCTCGCTCCAGTCCTGTAACAGCGGGCTTTGACTCCCGATGCCTGGCTGAATGTTCTCCTGTGATCAAGAACATTTCCAGCCGCCTTCTCTCCTTCCCTTCCCGCGGGTCTAGAGGACTCGCCCAGCCTTGTCCAGCTCTCTCCGCATTCCCTCCCACATGCACTTCCCCTCGTAAAAGCCTTGCACATAACTCCTGCCTCGTACCTGGTTCTTGGAGCACTCACACTGACATGTGCTGAGTCCTTTTGAATCCTCTTCACTTTTCACTGCAACTAAATTACGCTCCCTTCAACATGGCCCAGCTTTTCTTAATGGCAGCTCAGTTGGGCTCTGGACCCAGTAAATATGGAGCTGGTGTTGTAGTACAGCAGGTAAAACCTGTGTCACCAGCATCCCTTAACAGAGTGCTGATTCGAGTCCCGGCTGCTCCACTTCCAATCCAGCTCCCTGCTAATGCATCTGGGAAAACAGCAGAAGATGGCCCAAGTGCTTGGGCCCTTGCCACCCACATGGGAGACCTGGATGGAGTTCCTGGCTCCTGGCTTTGGCTTGGCCCAGCTCCAGCCATTGCAGCCATTTGGGAAGTGAACCAGTGGATGGAAGATCTCTTTCTCTCTTTGTCTCTTTCTTTCTCCTTCTGTCGCTCAGCCTTTCAAATATGTAATTAAGTATTAAAAAAAAAAAAAGCCAGTCTGACTGCAGGGATGGTGTTGGGCTGCTGAGGATAAGTAGGTCTGCTCGTTGGAGAAAACGCAGGTGTCGCTGGGTCTCTCAAAGCCTCCTTGGCCGGGACCACCTGTGCGTTTCAGCAGACTTGGAGCCAGAGCGTTATTGCTGCCATGATGGCACAGTGTCTTGGTTTTATTCATAAGTACCTAAAATAGATACCAGTCACTGAGCACCAACTACAGGCTGTGGCACACCAAGCACTTTAAAAAACACTCGCTCCCCCCCACACCGCGCCCCGGCAGGCTTCTGCGCTAGGGAACCAGCCTTTCGGAGTGATTTCAAGGCCCCGACCTGATGAGGCCTGCAGACAGGATTCCCTATTGTCTGCCTTACACTGCCCGCCAGCTGAGCCTTGACTGCAACTCTGCAGAAGCCAAGCCAGGACTCTGCACCTCCAGCGGAGGCCTGCAGCCTGGGCCCCTCGGGGCTGGGGGCCAGTTCTTCTTCCCTCCCTGACACTTGGTATTTCCCCTCCCGCCGAATCGCGTGACTCGGAAAGCCACTCCTCCCCATCCATCAATACACCGGGCCCTGGCTCCCAGCCCTGAGCCCGTGGAGCCGCCCGGTACCCAGGAGGCTGCGCCCAGCCACATTCGGGAAGGGCCGAGCTTCTCCGCCTCGTGCTCACAGCAGCTTGCCCGGCGCTTGCAGCCGAGCGCCCGACAGTTTACAACCCGAGCAGGGACTGTCGCGGCGCCTTTGATGCCTCCCTGGGGGCCCTGCGCTCCTTCCTCACCAGCCTGGCCAAAGCCACAGTGACTCAGGGCGGGCAGCAGGGGGCGCCCGCCTCCTCCAGGCCACCCAGGCCCTGCATTGCGCAGACACGTGGCCGCCAACAACTCCCTGCTCCAGCGGCGAGCGGCGCCCTTTCCACCCACTCCACTACCTGCTCTTGAAAACAGCACAGCAGGGACACATGCCCAGGGCCCCTGAGATCAGTGTTCAGGAGCCAGGCGTGTGTGGCTGGGGTTGGACGGGGGTCAGGCTGACAGGTCCCACCCCCACTGCCGTGCCAATGGGCGGTGGGGTGCACAGGCTGTGGGCCTCCTCGCACCTGGGCAGTCGTGGGATCGCTAGGAGCTGGTCCCGCTGGGCAACCCCGAGGGACAACTCCAGTGCTGCTTAGAATTATCTCCAGTAATGAACACAGGTAGGTGGTCCAGTTATGGACTTGGGTGTGGCCGGCAGGGCTGATTTGGAGAGACCGTGGGAACAGGGCTCTGCAGGGACTTGTTCGGACAGGCCAGGACGTTCCAATGTGATTTCATCACTAACAGGTGGCAGAGGCTAAAGCTGCCCCCCCACACAGCAGAGACCCTGTAGGCCACGTGAGACCATGCAATGACTGTGTAGAGGCTGGCGTTCGACCCAGTGGTTGAGCCTCCACTTGAGGGGCCTGCATGAGTAGTGGGGTGCCTAGGCTCGAGTCCTGACTCTGTTCCAGGTTCCAGCTTCCTGCTAACATGCACCCTGGGAGGCAGCAGGTGATGGCTCAAATATGTGGGTCCCTGCCACCCTCTGTGAGAGATTCAGGTGGAGTTCTGGGTCCTGGCTTTGGCCTGACCTAGCCCCAGATGTTGTGGCCACTGAACCAGCAGATAGGAGCTCTTTGTCTCTGTCTCTCTGCCTTCGAGAGAGAGAGAGAGAGAATTAATTTTTAAAATTACATAACATGGGGTTGGTGCTGTGGCATAGTAGGTTATGCCTCAGCTTGCAGCACTGGCATCCTATATGTGCACTGGTTCAAATCCCGGCTGCTCCTCTTCCAATCCAGCTCTGCTATGGCCTGGGAAAGCAGTATGGTCCAAGTAGTTCAGATAGTCCAAGTACTTCAGCCCCCATACCCACATGAGAGACCAGAGGAAGCTCCTGGCTCCTAGCTTCGGATTGGCCCAGCTCTGGCTATTGCAGCCATTTGGGGAGTGAACCAGCAGATGGAAGACCTTTCTCTCTCTCTCTCTCTCTCTCTCTCTCTCTCTCTCTGCCTGTAACTCTGCATCTCAAATAAATAAAATCCTTTTAAAAAAAGAAAAAAAAACCCATGACACACAACACAGTTGCATTAAAAGGAGGAAATGGATAATGGCTGGAGACAGCCCAGTGCTCTCCAGGCAGTGCTATCCAGCGTTCTTCCTCCCTCAACCCCACCCCCCACCTCTCAGGGTGGAGGGACGAGGAAGAGCAAGGAGAGCCCAGAAGGGCCAGGCTAGGGGAAGGGAATTTCCCAGGATGCACCAGAAACCCCTGGGGGGGGGGTGTTAGCATACATCTAGATTTCCACATTTCTAAAAGAGAAGGAAGAGCCTGCAGACCATCCCCGCTCCATCCCCAGGGCCTCTTCCCGGAGGTTGGGCTCGGTTTTCCCATGTGATGGTGTGGTGGTCACACTCTTAACTGCCCGTGGTCCCCATGCCCATCCATCCAAGAGGTTCTGAGGCCGGGATAGGAACCTATTACCTGATGATGTGACCGATTTTGTCATGTTCTCATGGTGGGTGGGGAGGACCCTGGATGGCCTTAGTAACGGGATTCTTGGAAAGGTGCACACAGGGGTATAGGCTAAGCCAAGAGATGCTGCCAACCTTACTGCCCCTGGACCCAGGGCAGCCCATGGTGGGAGGAGTCCTTCCGGAAGCCGGCCCCCAGGACAGTGAGTGCTGTGTGCAGAGAGCTGCCTTTCCAAGAGCTGAGACCTTCAGGAGGTGGCCACGTGGGTAAGTACCCGACCCTCCTCCTCCCCTTCCTACACGGGCTTTGCATTCCCAGCCAGAAGCTGGAAGACAAGGGAGCCACTGGCGCTCACACAGCTCAGCCTCATGGGCACAGAGCAGGGGTGAACCCAGAACAGAGAAGAGTTGTGGTGTCCATCCTGCTGGGCAGGTGAGTGGAGAGCACAGGGAGACAGTTTCGGCGTGGTCAAGAGCGTCATGTTTCCATTGCCGCTCCCACGCCGTCTTGGTCCTTGTCCTCCACGTGGCCATGCTGTGTAAGGGATCTGTGTCAGACTTGCAAAACCAGGTGAGGACAGGCTCACGAGACTGTCTGCAAGAGACCCTCTCTGATCGTAGCTGGCCCCAGCTTGCAGGGTAGTCTCTGGGCCAGGCCCCGCCCCTCCAGAGCCACCTCCTGCTGCCCCAGAATCCAGGGTCTATGAGACCACAGAGGTGAAGCTAGCCCAAGGAGTGGCTGATGTTGAGGCCTTTTGACAAAACAGTTAGCAGGAAGGCTATACTGTTTTCAAGAAGGCATTTGTTAATTCAGAATCACAAGGGACTTCATTCTTAAATAACTGAATAGACTATGAAACAACCAAAAAAAAAATCAAAATATACAAAATAAGCCAGACTCCACTTGTGTCTGTTTTCCTCCTTTTGGTTGCTTCTTGCTTTTGCCCAATTTTGTGGAAGGTGAGTTGGAGGCTTTGCTGGGTTGGACATGTGTCCTGGGTTTGGTTTATTCCATTCCTGTTACTGGTGGTTTGTGTCTTGGGGAGTTCCGAGTTACTCACCCTAAGTCTCCAGCATCTATTACAACCGCTAACTAACAGCACCATCTCACCACCGGGGGCACTCCATAAAGACAAGACACAGTCCAGAGAGGGCCCAACAAGTCCCCATGGCACTTTCCAGAACCAGAGATGAACACGTTAGAGGCGGGAACCGAATGAAAAAACATTCTTAACAGAGTTTGCAAGTGGCGAGGGGAAAGAATGAAGAAGAAAGAACACGAAGGAGAAGGAAGGACAAAGGGTGATGACTTGCAAGCCTAAGAACAAAAATGGGTAGTTCCAATTCACTTCCAGCAGCAAGCCTTCCCCAGCACTTACCAGTCCTTCTGTCCCCACCTCGTTCCCCACCCCAACCCCCAGAGAAGCCAAGGCCGAAGTGCACGCGCCAGTCCCAACAGGTGGGTACCTGAAGGTGAGCTTGGTGCACCTGGCGGGGTTGTCATTGATGTCCTCCACGAGGAAGGTTATGAGCGCGCGGTTCTCCTGCCCCCCTGCAGGGCGGTCCCTCACCAGGACTTCCAGGGAAATGGCGGCCTTTTGTCGTAATTCACCTGCATCTCGGTCTATCCTCTGAGCCACTTGGATCATGCCCGTCCCTAAGAGGCAAGGATGAGAACATGGTCCTTCCAAGGGAAACGGATGGGGCCTGCCTTGTGGTGCAGTGGGTTAAGCCGCTGCTTGCCACACTAGTATCCTGCATCAGAGCGCTGGTTCGAGTCCTGGCTGCTCCACTTCCAATCCAGCTCCCTGCTCAAGAACTTGGATCCCTGCCTCCCACATAGGAAACCTGGATGGAATTCCTGGCTTCTGGCTTTTGCCTGGCCCTAGACCTGGCAGTTGTGGCCATCTGGGGAGTGAGCCAGCAGATGGAAGATATCTCTCACTCTCTGTCTCTCCCTCTGTCACTCTGCCTTTCAAATAAATAAACAAATAGATATATAGATAAATAGTTTTTTAAAAAGAAGAGAAAAATATATGGAAACTTGGAGGAAATGGCAAAAGACCATTCTAATATGAGAACTGGCTCATGAAGAACATATCCCTCCCCCCTTTTTAAGATTTATTTATTTCGAAAGTCAGAGAAAGAGAGAGAGAGTTGGAGAGAAAGGTTCACTCCCCAGATGGCCACAACAGCCAGGGCTGGACTAGGCCAAAATCAGGAGCTTCATATGGGTCTCCCACGTGGGTGGCAGGAGCCCAAACACTTGGATCATCTTCTGCTGCTTTTCCCAGGCCACTAGCAGGGAGCTGGATTAGTAAGTGGAGCAGCTGGGAGACGAACCGGCACCCAGAAGGGATGCCAGAGTTGTAGGTGGGGCCTTACCCACCACATCACAACGCTGGCCCCTAAACCCCAAACTCTTCCTTTAACAGCGAAGCAGGTCATGCTGATGGCGGTAGATTCGGGTGGAGGTTTGACCTAGTGGTGGCGGCTGGGGCCCTTTGGTTGGCTGTGGGCACGCCCTCGGAAGGCAGCTAGGATAGAAGCCAGGCATGTTCCTGTGTCTGTGTGTCCTGGCTCACCATGCAGCTGCTCTGCCATCGCGGGCGTCAGGGAGAAGCGAGACTAACACAGCCGCCGACCTTGAACTCTGACGCTCCCGACTGTGAGCCCAGACTGACTCCTTCCCAAGAAGCACATCTCAGATGTTTTAGTTACAGTGACGGCAAGCTGACGAATAAGGCGAGTTTGTAACTGAGAGACACGCCGGGAAGCTGTCAGAGCAACAGAGAAACTGCAGGGTAAAGGGCTCAGTGCTGCTGGTGCCGCCCTTCGTATGTACATCGCCATCATCCGACTCTTTCTTGTGAGATACCTTGTGTCCCGTTGATAGATGTCCCTATCTCCTCTTCCCTCTTGCTTAATTTGGTCTGCCTTATTTATCTCTTTATTTTTAAATGTTTGTTTATTTAAAAAGCAGAGTTATAGACAGAAAAGGAGAGATCTTCCATCTGCTGGTTCGTTCCCCAAATGGCTGAAATGGCCACAGCTGAGCCATAGCTCCTTCCAGATCTCCCATGTGGGTGGCAGGGGCCCGAGGACTTGGGCCATCGTCTGATGCTTTCCCAGGCGCATTAGCAGGGAGCTGGATCAGAAGTGGAGCAGCCAGGACAGACAGTGGCAACCACCTCCTTATCCCAGAAGACACAGAGACATCACAGGCGGCTGCTTAACCCTCCATAATGCTGGCCCTGCTTAGTCTAAATTTCTATAATTTCAACCAAGAGTCTTGCTAAATATTCTTCCCTCTCCCAACCCACTGTCCCTGTTAAAATCCAGCTGGGCAACACTAGAACAAACAGAATTCTCCATCGCGGCTGTCCCTCAGCCGAACGAGGGATATGAGGGCAGAGTACTGGGATGTTTTCAGAGGGAGGGTATGACTGCCTATCCCCGCCACAGCCACTCTGACCTTAAAGCATGTAAGGCATGGGGCTGGCACCATGGTTCAGTGGGTTAATCCTCTGCCTGCAGCGCCGGCATCCCATATGGGCACCAGTCCTGGCTGCCTCTCTTCCAGTCCAGCTCTGTGCTGTGGCCCGGGAAGGCAGCGGAGGATGGCCCAAGTGCTTGGGCCCTGCACCCGCATGGGATACCAGGAGAAGCACCTGGCTCCTGGCTTCGGATCAGCGCAGCTCTGGCTGTTGCGGCCATTTGGGGAGTGAACCAACAGGAGGAAGACTTTTCTTTCTGTCTCTCCCTCTCACTGTCTGTGGCTCTGCTTCTCAGATAAATAAATAAAATCTTAAAAAAAAAAAAAAAAAAAAGCATGTACGGCCAATGGCATCTGTCTTTCTGGCACTGTCCCAAGCAGGTCTCCACCACATTACCACGAGAACAAATGATTCCCGAGATCGATTGGGGGCTCAGGGTGGTGTCTCCTGTTCACCATGTACCGTCACTCATAGCGACACCCACTTCTCATCTCAGGGTGCCTGTGCCACCTCCACCCCCTATCCAGCTCCCGCTAATGTGCATGGGAGGCAGAAAATGATGGCCCAAATAATTGGGTCCCTGCAACTCATGTAGGAGGCCCCAATGGGGTTTCCAGTGCCTGGCTTCAGCCTGGTCCAGCCCCAGCTTTCGTGGGCATTTGGGGAGTGAACCAGCTTATGGAAGATCTCTCTCTTTGTCTCTCACTCTCTGCCTTTCCCTCTTTCTCTCACTCTTTGCCCTGTCACTCTGCCTTCCAAATAAATAAACCGTTTTTTTTTTTAAATAAAGAAAATGCACACCACATTTTTAAGGCTTGGCAATAAACAAAATCATGTAAAATACCTCATAAATAAATATTGAATGCATATCAACATGGTACCATTTTGGATTTACTGAGTTAAATCAAATAACTTGTTAAATTAATGTCATCTATTTATTTTACTTGTTTATTTTAACGTGTGGCTACAAGGGATTTTGAAATTCCGTATCTGGCTCCATTCTGTCTGAGGATGGTGTTGAGTGTCTTCAGCCAACTGTGGTGTCCTCAGCGCAGGTAACCCAGCCGTGCTCACGGACCCGCCCTCCTCAAAGACGATGGGGTTCAGGACGTGCTACCCCAAGGTGTGGCACCTTGGCACGTGGGAAACCCCAGGAAAGTCTCTGGACCCTCTCCTGCCCCTTCTCCCTGAAGCAGGCCTTCAAAGGCCCCCTGGCTTTCCTCTGAACTGGCCACAAGGCCTTCATGCCCGAGGTACCCTATACCCAGAATAAGGGAGCAGCCTTATCCCAGAAGATACAGAGGGGCCAAGGAGAATCTGAGCAGGCAGGCCTTGGCCAGCTCCCCCCTTTGTCCTCCACACACACTTCACGACCACTCACTTCTGCATCAGCTTGAAGCAAAAATCTGGGCAGGCATTTGACGGAGCGGTTAAGATGCCACCTGGGTGCCTGCACCTGAGTTTGGGCCTCATTGGACTCCCAGTTACACCTTCCTGCTAATGCACACCGGGAGGCTGCAGGGGGCGGCTCCAGGATTTGGGTACCTGGGAGATCCAGACTGAATTCCTGTCTCCCAATGATTTGGGGGGAATTTGGGAAGTGAACCAGTGGATGGGAGATGGGATGTATTCTCTCTCCCCACAAAATAAGATAAATAATTTTAGAAATACATAAGCATACACATTTTCCCTGTTTTATGGGGGAACATCCCTTCTGAAGGCTCCTTGTCACATAAAACTTACATTACATGCATCTGTGTGCTTTTCTCTTGGTTAAGCCATCTTATGTTACAGGGACCTCGGCCACGAACCCAACACTGGGTGAGAGAAGAAATCTCTTTGCTGCTCCAGAGGTGAAAGGTGACAGAGCTGTCAGCACCCCCACCCTCCCTGCCACCTGCTTTAATGCACCTCTGACCCTAGTGATGACCCTAGACCAGAAGATCAGACAGAGTAAAGCAGCCCACACGGCTGACATAGAGGGTGTGTGCGACTTACGCTGGTTTATCATAAAATAGCTGCTGGCCATGCTGATGCTGTACAGGAGGTGGCTGGGGACAGCTTTGTCATCAGGGTCCTCCGCAGTGACATTAGCCACGATGGTTCCTACGCTCAGCTCCTCTGGAATCCTGTGCACTCGCGTAGGGCTGGGACAGAAATGTAGCAGACACAGCTCATTTTCAGGGGCACGGGAGAGTGGAGTCTGGGCGGTGGGTATTTTGGTGAGTGCTAAATATAGCGCTGAGCTGTTTAAGTTGCATCAGTATGCTCCGAGGGAGAACAGAGCAGCTGAGAGGAAGGGCAACTGGCTTTTGTATTCGCCAAGATCACATCCCTGGGGAGGCAGAGAAAGCACCACGCGGTTACTGCGACAATGGACAGAGGCGCAGTCTCGGCTCTGTGTGCACCTGCTGATGCCATTTCACATCCGTCTGTGCATTAACACCTTTCAGACACGCATAGCTGGCTACCTGGCTGTTTTCTCTCCTCCTCGTCCTGATGTTTGTGCAAATGTCCTCTGAATTCTTTTTTTAAAAATCTCCCTGCAGGCTCCTTTGCTTGTTCCTGGCTCCCAACCTCCCTAGACGCCAGAAAAATTGTAAGGCCTCTATGGTCTAGCACCATGACTTACTTTGTATTTCTTCTTTGTTTTTATTGTCTTTCATTTTTGGGGGCAGGAGGATACAGAAATGTCCACACAGAACTCACGCACCTTTCCCAGTTGGTTAATCCTGAGATCAGCTCTCTGAACAGAGCAGCCAGCAACCCACCCACCCCCCCCCCCCAGCGGAAGACAAGGTCAGGCACCGTGCTCCAAGGACGATGGGCAAAAACTCCAACTTACCCACCTCCCTCAGACCTCTGGAAAAGGCTAGTGATGAGGCAGAGAGGTGAGAAGCTTTAACAGAACCATTTGGGTAAACTGAGTCATTGCGCATGAACCAAGGGAAGTTCACTGCTTAGCTCTGCAGGAAGCCCTCTCGCTTGAGGGGGCCCTCATTTCAGTGGGGGGCGCTCGGTCCTCTCTAATTTCCCAGTTTCCTGAATTGGAATTTTTCCTGCATGGGCTCTCCTGGAGGAGAGATGCCCTGGACATCAGTATCAGATAGACAGGACACTCAATTCGGGAGCTGGGAGTGTTTCTCTGGTTCGGTGGCACTGTTCCTGTAAGGCAGGTGGAGCCAGAGGAAGGAGAAACAAGAGGGAACCCGGCCAGAGCCAGCAGCTGGCTGAGAAAGGCTGGAATTGGGCTCTCACCGCAGGGCCTCCCCATCAGGCCTCCTCCCTGGATCCATAGGCTTCCCACCCCCATCTGGGTGCAGTGGGCTCCTATGGGGACCCTCAGTTACTGGGGGAGAGTTGTCTTCTTCTGCCCAAGGGGTCACTCCAGTGCTTTGGCCCTCCCTACCAAGCGTCCACTGAAGGCAGGCCGGGGGCTCCTTCTGCTTAGCTGCCACACCCTCTTCTCTGGGAGCCCGGGATGCTGCCCACCAGCCCAGCGGGGCTGGGAACAGGTAAAGTGGGTGGGGCCAAAGAGGCAGGGGTGGCAGGAACCAAACTGGAGCTGGGACGCAGCGGGAGGACGCCCCAGCTCCTGCAGCCGGCCAGGCCCTTCTGCCCGTTCTGTGACAGCTGCTGCTAGTCATGGCCGTTGTTTCTGCTTTGGTCACTGTGCCTGGGTTCTGTTAGCTTCCAATGAAGAGAACACAAAGACGCCTGTGCTGCCTACACAGCCCTGCCCTTGCTCTCAGACTGCTCCCAGGACCAGCATCACCAAGGAAACTGCTAGAAATGCAGATCCCAGGCCCAGTGAATCTGGGTTTGCTCACCGGACACCCGGGGTTTCTGCAGCTACTTGAATGTCTGGGGAGGACTGGAAAGGCAGTGACCACCACAGGCTCCCCCAGCTCCATGAGGTAGAGAGAACACCCCCACTCCCTCCCTCCTCCAGTGCAGCAGTTCTCAGCTGCAGGCGATTAAATCGGGGCACCCCATTGGCAAGGGGCACTGAAGGGTGGTGTCACGTCTTTACCCGCTGCTCTTCTCTGTGCATCCACACCCAGCAGCTGGGCTGGGCACCGTCCTAACATGCAGAAGTCGTGGTTAGTTTGCAAAGTGGCACCAGGACAGCCTGCAGCAAGGGAGCCGGTATTGGCCCATCGGGAGTAAAAGCCAGAAATGCCGCTAAGTGTCCTGCAGGGCCCGGGACACGAAAGCGCCTGGCTCAGCATGGCCGTGCCGCTGCTCTTTCCCTGCTGGCTGTGCTGGGAAAGCAGGTTCCAGGATGGAGGCTGTGCAGGCTCTTTGGTGAGGGCACAGCTCCTCTGATTAGTCCTGAGACGCTGAGCCTGGCAGCGGGTGGAAATCTTTGGTCTGTTAGATTTAGGGACCCAAGGTCAGGGTCAGTGTGAAATATCACTCAGCATAAAGGTCTGGCCAGTGAGGATCCATTCCAAACAGAGAGAATCAAGCTCTGACAGCAGCCACATGCCTGTGCCCTTCTCCCCTGACCCCTGACACCAGACAGCCCAGGGAAGGGGCAGATGAGGGCCACAGGCCACGCTCGTGGGAGAGGTTAGGGTTCCGGGTGACCAAGAATGGCTTCATCATCAGGACTGAGTATTCAGTAAGTGTCTACTGTGTGCATGGCATGGGCAGGTGGGAAAGGACTGTGAATACATGCAAAAGAAACAGAGAAAGACCCACTCGCCCAACTCTAAAATAAAGCGCCCCGCCGAGCAGGAGGGAGTCAGGTTTGTGTGTAACAAGGCGCCCTGCGTTCCTATTGCAGACTCCTGGGGGGCACGTAGTGGGCCCACAGTGCAGTATAACATCTGTCACAGGCCAGGGTTAGATGGGGCATGATTTCCAACAGCAGAGGTGGTGCCTGCTTGGTTGAGCTTACCACACTCCCATGCGTAACCATTCGTAAAGGAGGAAGGGCTGTCTCCACATTTTAGGAGCCTGTTTCTGGGTCTCAAGCAAACTTAGTGACTTGAGTCACTTGGAGGCTTGGTTTTGTTAACCCAGAATTAAGCAATTTATAGTGAGCACTGGGGGAAGGCGGCGGCGGGGTGGGGTGGATGTCTGAAGTTCAAGAGCACCAGGACAGCTTGCAGAACCAGTGCCTCATTAGACACCACCTAAGTCCTTTCAAGTCGTGGATGGCTGACGGACAGGGGCTCGCTCTGATGGCACAGCCTGGGTGAAGTCAGAGCAGCCACCCTGCCCCAAATCCTCCTGTCTGCCACCTACCACGGAGCACTGTTTGAAATAAAATCAAGGGCTCAACAAGGAAGGGAGACACGGTGCATGCGCTCTGCCTGGGCATGGGACTGAACAGGCTCATCATGCAAACCAAAGTGAAAAACCAGGAAGCTCCAGCCTGACCTCTGGGTTCCCCACCACCACCCCCAAGCATGTCAGGGTCGTGTTCTCTGTTTGCGAAGGTCAGTTGCTCTATTTTAGAAGATGTAGTCGAATCCAGATGGTTTACAAGATCTGCCCTGGGGAGAGCCGATTCTTTTTCTCCCTTTGCAAACCCATTAACCTGCTTTGTCACCCCACATGCAGGCTGGGCGGGGAGGACATGGAAGAACGCTCGGTGCCAGCCCCACGGCCATCACCCTCCTCTAGGGGTATCTGAAGGACCTGCGCAGCTGTGTGGGCCAACTCCTGCAGCCTGGTCTGGGCTGCGATGCCTGGCCTGTGCTCCTGGGTCACCTGTCAGCAGGACCCCCTGCACTCCTCTTTGGCAAAGCCTGCGGGGCAGTGGGCACCGATGAGCAGTGTCACATGGGAGTGGGTCTGCCAACACCCAGCATCCTCCCATCTCAGAGTATTTTTGCAAGCTTAGCTCACTGTTCTGATGGACTTTTTACTTTTTGGATGACAAATAATAATCATATCCTAATGGCTTTCTGCTGCTCGAGTGTCCCGTGCTGAGTTTACTCACTGCTGTGAGTGCAGTTAAGTCCAGGCAGGCGATTCTGCCATTTTCCTTGTGGCTGGGGGTTGTGTCCCTCTCGGGGATGGAGGCAGGCAGGGCTGCTGCAGTCAGAGAGCTGGGCTGTGTGGAGGGTCCTTGGCCAGCTCAAAGTCCCATCTTCCCCTCCGAACACCACCTGGGACAGGCTCAGGTCTCCCATTTGTACCTGGGATGGATGAGGCTACCTAGACACACACCCCCTCGCCCTCCCCTGCACCACCTGTCGGAGCTGCCAGGTCTTCTTCTTCGGTAAGAACCTTGGGCACCCTGGCAGGGGGCAGGTGCCTTAGGCGCCATTAGAACTCGCCTCTCAGGGCAGGTACTTTGAGAGGGGGGATCAGGAAGCCTTGAGGGATGGCAAATACCCCAGGATTCTGCAGTCAAAAACATGGAGCACTCCATTATGAAAGCATCTACATTGACCTTGGACATGGGCACAGTGGCTAGCAACGCACCTGGAGCATTGTCTCTGCTGCTTTGCCTGCCACATCCACAGTCCCCACAGGGCGTGCGGGTGAATGTGGAGGTGCGGGAGGCGTGGGGAGCAAAGGTGGAAGAGAGAAGCCCAGATAAAAAGCCCTGGAGAGCTCTCACTTCTCTCTCCTCCCGGCCGGGAGCCCTGTCCGCCCTCAGGCCTACCTGGTGAAGCGAGGGATCTCATCATTGATGTTCACCACATTCACCTGCAGCGCTGTGGAAGCTTTGAGGCCGCTGCTGTCCTTCACCTCCACAATGAGATGGAAACTGCCAGGGAAACGTTCCAAGGGAGAAAGTCAGACTTGGCAGGTGCTATGGCAGGGGGTGGGGGTGGGGGTGGGGGAGGGGACAAAGGGGGCAGGAGGAGTGAGGAAGTTTCTGTCACCCTCCTGAGGGTCCCCTCCTTAGGCCCCTCCCATGGTCACACCTGCTCTGTCTCCTCTTCCCTCCCCTCCCCCCTCCCCAGTCTCACTGCAGGGGCTCACACTTCCCCAGGCAGGCCCCTGCTCAGGCCAGCCAGGCTGCACGCTCTGTCCTGTCCCATCCTGCAAAGCGGCTCTCACAGCCACACAGGGATACGAGGCTCCCAGAGCATCCGTACTCAGCCCTACTGCCCGTCCCCGGTGCAGAGCGCCGAGCCCCACCTGGTGGACCCCAAGGCCTGGAGTTTTGTATCCAGGCTACTCTGGTGCTCACCGGCCCCTCTGATTCACTGCCTGTCTCTCCCCCAGGAGACAGGGCTCTGACCACCCTCCTGAGAAGAGGCAGGCTCTCCGGTCCATCACTCCTCATCTGGAGATTTGGGGCGGGAAACAGGCCTTTCTGACAACTGCCTCCTCCCTCCCTGCTCCCCTCCAGGGCTCGCTGCCCTCTGCACCGTGGCTGCTCCCTCACGAGCAGCCAGTCAGTCTTGGCTTTGGAGGAACAGTCGTGCTGGGAAGGTCATGGGCAAGGCTACCTGCTTTGTCCTGCCTCAAAGTCCAGCTCCGTGGTGGAGAAGAGGGTGCCATTGGCAGACATTCTGAAGCTCTTTGAGGGAGAAATCAGGAAATACTAAAACACAAAGGGGGAGGAAGTCAGTCAGCCGGCCAGCATGCCAGTACACCTTTCCCCAGAAATCGTGTCTGTCCAGTTTCCATTTTCTATTCTTGGCAAGTAGACATGTTTGATGGGTCCGGATGAGGTTCCAATGGGCAGTTCTTGGATTTAGCAGCTCCAGGGCCAAGAAGCTTCTGGATTTACTGCCCTGAACATCTGAGCCTGAGAAACAGGCCCTTGGGTCCTGCTTCAGTGTCGGGAAGCAGGCACAGGCTCCTGTCTGGGCAGGCTCTGCTTCTGGTGAGTCCAGGCTCCTCATCCCTGTTCTCACTTCCGCTTGCAGACGACTGTAGCCTTCGAGTCTATGGCTTTAGTCAACACCGTTCAAACAGCCTACCATCCATTAGTAGTTGGGCTATCGGAGAGTTCAGTAAGACCTGGTCTCTACCCTTGAAAGAACTTAAGACAGGGGCCAGCACTGTGGTGCAGGGGGTTAAAGCTGCCCCTGTGACAATGGCATCCCATGTTGGAGTGTCAGTTTTCATCCTGGCTGCTCCACTTCCGATCCAGCTTCCTGCTAATGCACCTGGGAAGGCAGCAGAAGATGGCCCAAGTGCTTGGGCCTTTGCCACCCACATGGGACACTGAGATGGAGTCTCTGGCTCCTGGTTTCAGCTAGGCCCAACCTCTGCTGTTGCAACCATTTGGAGGGTGAACCAGAGGAATTGAAAATCTCTCTCCCACTCTCCCCACTCCATCACTCTACTTTTCAAATAAATACATAAATCTTAAAAAGAATTTATGACACAGTGGGGTATAGAAATATGAACCAGCATCACTCATTGAAATGATGGGAGGGACCAGGGAAGAGATAATGACACGCCACAGGGCCTGGAGTCTAGCTTGGAACTTGGATCAGGGATATGGGAGAGCTGCCATTGAATTTCATCCCAGGTATGTGGCCACTGGTCACACGCTTCCCAGGTTTTCAGGTAGTTCAAAGTCTTTTCATTCTTTTTTTGAATGATTTATTTATTTACTTGAGAGGCAGAGTTAGACAGAGAGAGAAGTCTTCCACCCACTGGTTCACTCCCCAAATAGCTGCAACGGCTGGAGCTGATCTGATCTGAAGCCAGGAACCAGGAGCTTCTTCTGGGTCTCCTACACGGGTGCAGGGGCCCAAGCACTTGGACCATCTTCCACTGCTTTCCCAGGCCACCAGCAGGAAGCTGGATCAGAAGAGGAGCAGCCAGGTCTTGAACTGGCACCCATATGGGATATTGGTGCTGCAGGCAGATGCTTAACCTACTACACCACAGCGCTAGTCCTAAGTCTTTTCATCCCAGACTCCTGACACGCACGCCAGCTCTCATCTTGCCTGGAGCCTGTGGTCTGGCAGGAACACAGAGGCCCACCGGCACAGCACATGGGGCCAGTGACCAGGAGAACGTGTCTGTGCTGCCCATGGCATCCATCAAGATTGCTTCCTTGCTGTGCTGATGGAATCCAGGAGTCCGGGGGAGGGCCTGCATCAGAAGAGGCAGGTCCTGCTCTGGTCCTCACCACAAGACCTGGAACAGGTCCCTCCCTGGCCTGTAATGTGGGGAAGATGCCCCCAGTGGTTCCTCCATGCTACTGCGAGGACTGGGTGTGAATTCGCTCAGTAGAGTAGGAGGGGCCACCACATCAGAGACTATGTCACAGAGCTTTAAGGTTGAAAGGTTTTGTCATTTCCTGCCAGGGTGACGGCTGCTGTAGCCTCGAGGCCTCAGTTCTCCGGAGCAGATGATCAGTAGGGATTCTGCATCCGGAGCCACAGGCCCTGAAGTCCAAGATCAAGGGAAATGCCCCAGCTGGGGCGGTGGCCACCCACCTGCAGAGCAGTCCCGCATCTGAGCCCAGCCTTCCTGGCAGAAAATTCCTTGCTGGCTGTGATAGAATCATGGGGGTTTGGAGACCCCTGGGCATTACCACATGCACCTGAGTCAGGATGTCTTTCCACTGGCTTTGGAAAGATTGGAGGAGAAGGGTCCTTCTGCCTGACTGGTCCTTACCAAGTGTAGGGTCTTGGGATACAGACAGGATGGACAGGCCCTGCCCTCCCAAAGCTTATGGTCAACCGAGGGAAGAGACAAGCTATGGGAGAGGGATCTAAGAGGACTACATGTGGGATGGGAGAGGAATAGAGGGGAGGACCCCCTAGACCCATCTGGCATATAAGAGTTACACATTGGAGAAGTAATTGACATTCTGTGACTCTGGAGCCAGACTGCCTGGATGTGAATCCTGGTTCCATCATTTTCTTCTCTTTTTTAAAAGATTCATTGAAAGAGTTAAAGCAAGAGAGGGAGAAACAGAGAGAGACCTTCTATCTACTGGTTCACTCCCCCAGAAGACCACAATGGCTGGGAGAGGGCCAGGCTGAAGCCAGGAGCTTCTTCCAGGTCTCCCGTGTGGGAGACAGGGATCCAAGCACGTGGTCCACCTTCTGCCACTTCCCCAGGTGCATTAGAGGGAGCTGGATCAGAAGTGGAGCAGCCGACACATGGGACATGAACTGGCGCCCATATGGCAGCTTTATCTGCTACGCCACAGCACCAGCCCCTCAATCATTTTCCGACTATGTGAGTTTTCATAAAGAGTAACAGTAATAGGGTGCATCCTATGGAGCTGTGTGAGCGCTAGGCCATGCCTGGCATGCGGTGAACCCTCCGTTACCATTAACTCCATCTGTCCTGATGGAATGTAGGATACTGGGGGCAAGTCTTCATTTATTCCCTGCTATATCCCCAGTGTGGCATGAGGCTGGCACACAATAGTGGCTCAATAAATGCTTGCTAACTGTGAAACTGGCATTTTTTTATTGCTAATTTCCCACCCATGAGAGAACAATGTTCCCCAACTCAGAGAATCTTAAAACAATGCAGAGAAGACCCCTCCACAACAAATCATCCTGCCCGACAATTCTTGAAACATCTGCTTCAGTGTGGTCACGAGAGACTTGGCTATGAAATCCTCTCTGGTTTGGCCTACAGCCTAACAACCTATGTGGAAAAAAGGAAGAAAGAAAAAAAAGATACTACAGGGCTGGCGTGATGGCCCAGCAAGTTAAGTAAGTTGCCACTTGCCAAATGGCCAACCCATATCAGAGCGCTGGTTTGGGTCCCCATGGCTCCACTTCCAATCCAGCTCCTTGCTAATGCACCTGGGAAAGCAGAGGACGGCCCCTGCCAGCCACGTAGGAGACTCAGATGGAGTTCCAGGCTCTTGACTTTGGCCTGGCCTGACCTGACCCCTGGCCATTTGGGGAGTGAAACAGTGGATGGAAGACCTCTTTCCCTCTCTCTCCCTCTCTTTCTGTAATGCTGCTTTGCAAATACTTAAAAAACAAATTACAACAGATAGAAAGGGAGTGGAGAACCAGACAATTAGATTCATAAGAATTTTCTTTTTAAGTGCCACTGAGAGGTTGATTTCCTGGAATCTTGACTTGTTTTTCTCTTGTAGCACCAGGCTAATTTCTCTCTTCCCTGAACCTAAGAGCTGTGTTAATGGGAATAGCAGCTTTGTGTTTAGGAAGGAGGTAATATCCACAGACTGAAAACATCGTGTCATTGTGGCCATTTGCCAGCTTTCTGTAAAAACCTGGCACTCTCCCCTCCTTTTTAAGGCCTTGTTTAATCAAAGCTGCTCCCTTGATATTCATTCTTGGAAGACAGAAATGAAATAGAATGAAAAGCAGCAGCAGCACCCCTCTCTGCCCCAAGCACTGGCTGAGAAGAGTCATCAGATCAATTCAGTTAACAAAGGCTCCAAGCTCCGGGCTCTCCCCGCTGGGAGGATCCCGTTACCTCCACCCAGCTTTCTCCACCACAGCCCCTTTTAGCTCTGGTTTGCTCTCAGACACAAAAGCCTCCTTTTGGAAGACAAGGAGCCCTTCCGATGCCCAGTTCTCTCTCTGCTGAGAACGCAACAAGGTGGGAGAGGAGAGGCAGGTGGAAGGGGGCTGGCCCAGGGGCCCTGGAAATGTCAGCCCCCTCCCCCGCCCCCACCCCCGCTGTGGGGCAGGTGTGTGTGGGGGTCACACCTCCTCCAGGCAGCCACCTGGTCCCCGGCCAGTGATTCATCATAGCTGTTGTTTGCTTTTCCACCTGCAGTGGAGAATTCAGCCTCCCATCTGCTGCAGAAAAGAAGTAGCCAGCTTCCAGGTCACCCTAGGCCAAGTCTCCGGAGGGAAGGAAGCACCCTTCCAATTCCTGACACAGTGGGTAAAGCCGCCGCCCACAGTGCCAGCGTAGGTATCCCGCAGGGGCACCAGTTCCAATCCCGGCTGCTCCACTTCCCATCCAGCTCTCTGCTATGGTTTGGGAAAGCAGCAGAAGATGACCCAAGTCCTTGGGCTCCTGCACCAGTATGGAAGACCTGGAAGAAGCTCCTGGCTCCTGGCATTGGCCTGGCTCAGTCCTGGCTGTTGCGGTCATTTAGGGAGTGAACCAGTGGATGGAAGACCTTTATACTTCCCTTTCTGTAACTGTGCCTTTTAAATAAATAACATAAATCTAAAAAAAAAAAAAAACACCAAATTCATGACACAAAATTCTTACTCTTCCTAAGTCCAGGGAATGCTGATGATAACAGAAGCCACTGAGCACAGGGCCCCAAGCCCCAGGGGGCCAGCAGCACACAGCAACATCTTCCAACGGGCCTTGGCGAGGTGCAAACGTGATGCCACCATCCCTAGCAGAGCTCTAGGCTTAAACTGAGCCTCAGGTCCTCCCTCTCTCACTCTTCCGTCTTCCGTCTTCCAGGTGGGAGGTAGGGAGCAGGGAGGAGAGGGTGTCACAGAGGAAGACGCACTCCCATTGAAAAGCCTCCCAGGGGAAGTTCCTACTTGGGTTGTGTGGTTAGGAAGAACCAAGTGGGTTATAGGCCAGCGGCCAAATACTTTTAGGAAGAGACATGTTAATAAGGGCAGAATGCCTTTAAATGATGTCATCCTTGGGGCGGGGCTTGTGGTACAACCCATTATCTCATCTCTTGAGACACCTGTTGGAATGCCTGGTCCTAGTCCTGGCTGCTCCACTTCCTATCCAGCTTCCTGCTAATGTGCTGTGGAGGCAGCAGATGATGGCCCAAGTGCTTGGACCCCTGCTACCCACGTGGGAGACCTGGATGGAGTTCCTGGCTCCTGGCTCTGCCTGACTCAGCCCGACTGTTGTGAGCATTTGAGGAGTGTGAACCAGTGGAGAGAGGACATTCTCATTCTCTCTCTTCCCTTTCAAATACAATGAAAATAAATAACAACAGCATAACCCTTCGCTGGGCACGCTGTGGATCCCATGCCCTCACATCCTGTCACTCCTTTTCCAGAACCATCTGGGGCCTGTGCTGTGTCTTCAGGCTTTGCCAGCCCTAAGGAGAGTGATCTCCGTCTCGCTGAGAGAGTTTCTCCTGGAGTCTGGAGAGGGAATTGTCCAATACCATAGCTTTTTCCCTTTATGAGAATTTTAACAAGAATCTGGAGTAGAACACCTTTTTCTAAGGCGTCCAATTATGACTGTGGAGTTAGCTGGCAGATGCCGGGGCGGGGACGAGTGCGCAGGGTGTGGGGGTGGATGGTGGAGGTGCGCACACTCGAGGAGGAAAGGAGTGGGGCACCAAGGACAGCAGTGCCTGAACAGCGCAGAGCAGAAGGGGTCAGGCGACTTCCATTCTCACTGCAGTTACCTGGCCCAGGCAGATCCCCCACCCCCACCCCTTGTCTGGAAATACGTGGCTGACTGGTGGACCGGGAAAGTTCTACACAGCCATGAACCTCAAGAGAGCCAAGTTCAGCCTGCGATGACCACTCTATTCCCAGCAGATCAGAAGGCACAAGGGGTCGCCGCTTGTCGGAGCCATGAGCGAGGAGGAATGAGTCCCCACCCCTCAACCCCACCCCAGCTCCCCTCCCAGTAATCCTGCTACCAGCGAGGTTATTGCTCTTTTAATTTAATCTTTTGCCTGTTCTGGTGAAGATAAAGCACATTTCATTTTGTGCAAAAGCCCTTCCTGGCCAGTGCCGCGGCTCATCAGGCTAATCCTCCGCCTTGAGGCGCCGGCACATCGGGTTCTAGTCCCGGTCGGGGCGCCAGATTCTGTCCCGGTTGCCCATCTTCCAGTCCAGCTCTCTGCTGTGGCCAGGGAGTGCAGTGGAGGATGGCTCAAGTGCTTGGGCCCTGCACCCCATGGGAGACCAGAAAAAGCACCTGGCTCCTGGCTTTGCATCGGCGCAGTGCACCGGCTGCAGCGCGCTGGCCGCAGCGGCCATTGGAGGGTGAACCAATGGCAAAGGAAGACCTTTCTCTCTCTCTCTCTCTCTCTCTCTCTCTCACTGTCCACTCTGCCTGTCAAAAATAAAAATAAATAAATAAATTAATTAATTAAAAAAGCCCTTCCTTCATGGAGGGGCCAAGAGAAAGCCCCTGAAGGACAGACTCGCTGCGCTAGATCATTGCACCGCCAGCTGCGAAATGGCTTAACGTCCTGGGCGGTCCCGGTGCTGCCCCTACCCCGCCCAGTGGAAGGAGGCAGTCTGAGAGTTGGATGGGAGGAGAAGACATGGAGCAGGGGTTGGAATAGAGCTTTTCTATGGACAGAAAGTCCGTCTCTTGTTTGTGTTCTGAGCCCACTACTGACGAACGCCTTGGAGGTCCTGTTCCACTTGCGTCCCCAGCACAGTACAGAAGCTCACCAGGGAGGGTGTGCCACGGCCAGAGTTCAGCCTGCGCCTATCCAGACTCATGCACATGTGACCTTGTGCCATGTGACCATGTGACCTTGTGCCATGTGACCATGTGACATGTGAAATGGGTTGGTCTGCATGGAGATGAGCTGTGTTTGAAGTCAGAGGGTAAATTAAAGAATATAAAATCATCAATCATTTGTAGGTTTTATATGATGAAATGATAATATTTTGGCTACATTAAAATGAATTTCATCTGTTTGTTGTACTTTAAATATGACTACTAGAGCGTCTAAAATTACCTAGGCAGCATTGATTTCTAGCTTACGTGGCAGTGCTGTTCTGTTGAAGATACCAGTGTCGATCCAAACAATGTACAACTCCTTGCTGTTTAAATTTCTCTTCAATGAAATACCAGTGAGGCCAATGCCATGGCATAGCAGGTAAAGCCACCATCTGCAGCATGACATGCCATATAAGCACTGGTTCGAGTCCCAGCTGCTCCACTTCTAATCCAGCTCCCTGCTAATGTGCCTGGGAAAGCAGTAGAAGATGGCCCAAGTATCTGGGCTGCTGCCTCCCACGTGGGAGACCTGGAAGAAGCTCATGGCCCCTGACTTCAGCTTGCCCCAGCCCTGGCCATTGTGGCCATTTGAGTAGTGAACCAGTGGATGGAAGACCTCTGTGTCTCTCCCTCTTTATCTGTCACTCTCTGCCTTTCAAATAAATACACTGATCCTGGAAAAGAAACACCAATGGTTTCAGGGTCAGCTCCATCAGGCTTGTAGGAGTTGTCATTCTAAAGGAGTCGGGGTTTTAGGACATGTTCCCAGAGCAATGCTTCTAAACCTAGGCTTCCTTCTCTCGCTGCTGCCACCAGCAGGATGCTTCTTGGAGCCCCACCAGGGAAGACTCCAGGTGGCTTCAGGCGCGGGCGTGGTGTTTTACTGAAGTCGGTCTTTGTCAGCTGGGCATGGGGGAGGAATGGGGGTTGCGTGTGACGCAGCCTGCATCAGTCACACGGGGAGATTGTGTTCCGCCTGCGTTCGGCGTTCTCCTAGGAGCCCAAATGCCTTCTCGCGGTCTGAGAATCACTCCTAAAACCTGCAACCCCTGCCTTTGGGACAGAAGAATCGATCACCAGGGACATCACTCCAGACTCCGAGAGTCCCAGGAAAATGTGCTTCCATCAATCTGCACTGCTCTTCTCCGGGGAGCCTGGTGTCGTAAGGGTGGCAGCTGCGAACCTTGCCACGTCTCCCGTGAAGCTTCCTGGGTCCCTCTGGCTCACTTACCTCTGTGTCCAGAGTGTCTCCGGGGATTTGGGAGACAGTGTCTTGGAACAACGGTTCCCACCATGGCTATGCAGAAGACTGCCTGGCAGCTGCAACGTCGAGACACACCGCAGCCCAGGCCAACCCCGTCTGTGTTTGGAAACATTCCTCTGGTGGCTTCAATTCACAGCCAGGGTGGAGAAGCCCAGGGTTGGTCCCCAGCAAATTAACTCCTCTCCCTTCTGCCTTTACAGAGCAAAATTTGTCATTTAGTGCCCTCATGTGCCCAGAATAAAATAGCTAAGCACAAAGGCCATAACAAGTTGCCTCCTGAACTCGTCACCGCTTCCTGGTCCGAGAAAGTCTCCATCCTGATGATCATGCCTGCCCCTGCAGACCGGCTGCGGGCTTTCCATGCAGCCAAGCTGTCCAGCACAGGTGCTAAATACTTTGCTAACGCTTCCCCTTGCAGCTCTGAGTGCCCCGTTCCCAGACAACCCCGACACTCACTGCAGAACCCACGGCTGCAGGCGCCAGGTTCAAGCCCTGCACGCTGGTCAGTTCCAAGGGAGCAGCGCCTGCTGCAGTTACGCCTACGGGAGCTGTTTCCCTTCACCCGGAAGGTGTTTTTAAAGGGGCCATGACCTTATTCCACGTGCATTTGGAGATAAATAAAAAATGGAGATTTGAAAGTCAATAGCTGCCTTTATTATAAGATTCCTTCTACTTTTCCTCCTCTGCTTCTTAGACAAACTTCCCAGCGATGACACTGAATTATAATTATTTGGTATAAGGTGTGTCAGAGCTCAGCACACAGTACCCTGAAACACAGCTCTTGGCAATTGACAAAACCACAGAAGCCAGAGGGTCCCTGGGACCTCTTCTAGCCTTTCTCCCTGAAGCCTATGAGTCTGGCATGAATGAATGAATGACTTCCTCCTAGCTTTAAATGCTTCCAACTGTCTTGCAACAGCTTTGCCCCTCACCCTGAGGACTCTGTTACATAGGTCCTGGAATTTATTCCCCAGGCTCACTGGCCCTGTTAGAAGAAGTGCTGTTGATGCCGCAAGTCCTCAAGAGGCAGTAGAGACAGCCTCCGGCTGCTACCAGTTCCTGAGGGTTCAAGGCTCTCTCTCTCTCTCTCTCTCTTTTTAAGATTTATTTATTTATTTGAAAGACAGAGTTACAGAGAGAGGTAGAGACCGAGAGAGAGAGAGAGAGAGAGAGAGAGGTCTTCCATCTGATGGTTCATTCCCCGATGGCCGCAATGGCCGGAGCTGCACCAATCTGAAACCAGGAGCCAGGAGCTTCTTCCGGGTCTCCCACGTGAGAGACTTGGGCCATCTTCTACTGCTTTCCCAGGCCACAGCAGAGAACCGGATCAGAAGCAGAGCAGCCAGGACCAGAACTGGTGCCCGTATGGGACGCTGGCGCCCATATGGCTTCTGGTTTTGGGTTAGGCCCAGCTCTGGCCATTGCAGCCAACTGGGGAGTGAACCAGTAGATGGAGGACCTCTCTCTCGCTCGCTCTCTCTTTCTCTGCCTCTCCTCTCTGTGTAACTCTGAGTTTCAAATAAATAAATAAATCTTAAAAAAAAAAAAAAAAAAACACAGAAAGGGAGAGGAGAGACAGCAGTCGCCTGGAACCAAACCACGAGGGTCCTGTCCAGCTCCCAGGCTCCACCTCTGCAGCCTGCAAGCCCTGAGACTCTTTTCTTTTCTTTTCTTTATTTTATTTTATTTTATTTATTTATTTATTGGACAGGCAGAGTGGACAGTGAG
The DNA here is from genome assembly GCA_949820135.1 of Sylvilagus floridanus. Lineage (NCBI taxonomy): Eukaryota > Metazoa > Chordata > Mammalia > Lagomorpha > Leporidae > Sylvilagus > Sylvilagus floridanus. The sequence goes on along the minus strand of OX463236.1, from coordinate 44,356,922 downwards.
AGAGAGAGACAGAGAGAAAGGTCTTCCTTTGCCGTTGGTTCACCCTCCAATGGCTGCCGCGGCCGGCACGCTGTGCTGATCCGAAGGCAGGAGCCAGGTGCTTCTCCTGGTCTCTTCTCCATGGCCCAAGCACTTGGACCATCCTCCACTGCCCTCCCGGGCCACAGCAGAGAGCTGGCCTGGAAGAGGGGCAACTGGCTCATTTTCTTTAAAACTTGGCTCCAAGCAGCTTGGCTTCGTCTATTGAAAAAGATATAGGAATGCCTGCCTTTGGGGGTTTACATTTTACATTTACTTTAAGCATAACACAGGTGGATTTTTTAGCAGCCTCGGTTTTACAAAGACTGAGCAGCGTCTTCATGCAGGGCCTCTTGTGGAGTGTCTAATACCCAACAGCCCCTACTGCAGGAGGCACCGTTACTCTTCCTGTGTCACACGTGGGAAAGTAGACGCTAGGCTGGGTTGAGAACTTGCCTGAGACCATGCAGAGCTGCACTCCAGGCTGGGCTGTCAGAGTCTAGAACCCAGCTGCATGTTCCGACTACCTCCTACCCTCTGGCCTTTGGACACGGACAACGCCATCCCTGGTGCCACCACCCCAGCCCACCCTGGGAAAACGCGGGGCACTGGCTCCCGGATCAACGCCCGCACGGACGACGCAGCTTCCCTCTCACTAGGTGACTTACGCTGAGCGGTACGTTCCGTCTCGTGTCTTCGGGATCGAAGGCCTCAACCTGGTAAATGAATCCGGGCTTTGCTCCTTCTACGACGTAGAGGTCCAGACCTGCGCCAGCGTCCGAAGTGCAAGAAGAAACATCTTAGTGGATGAAGCAGTGGGGAATTGCAAAACACCGGGGCAGCCTTCCCCAGGCACAGGGAAGCCAGCGCGCAGGCATCAGGCATCGTAAGAGAGAGGAAGCCGCAAGAAAGGCCACGCCCACCAACACTCCCGGGGTGGATCCGATATGGAAATTAATAAAGTGCTGGGGGTGGGCGGGACTGGTGGCGAGTCTTCATCTATTTCCTCTGCTGAGAGGTGGTCTAGGGCACTGTCGGTGGCAGGAGAGAGGGTGGGAAGAAGAGGGGGTGATGAGGGCACAGCGTTGGGGAGCAGCCCCAGGTGGGGGCCTGCCGTGTGAGACCGTGCCGTGTTCCAGATCCACGGTAGCATGCTAATTGCTCCTCAACTGGGCTAAGGTACGTGAACATCTCAGCAGAGATGAGTGCTGAAATGGGGGCTCTGTAGTTAGAACAGAGAGGGGGACAGAATTGGGGTTCCGGAGGTTTAGGGAAAGGGCCAGAAATGGATTCCATCCACCTCAGAGTCCCCGGCAATCGGGCAGGGGTTTGCCGTGGCAGAATCAGAATTCAGACCCCGGCTGCCTTCTGTCTGAGCTTGGGCAGCCGCGTGCTTTTCACCTGTGCTCATGCTTTCCCTGAACCACTGACACCTGAGCTCTCACTGAGTTCCAGTTGCTGGCCTGCACATCTCTCTGGGAGCATCGTTAAGGCAAAAACTGATACAAGTGTGTGTGTGTGTGTGTGTGTGTGTGTGAGTTAGAAAGAGAGAGAGAGAAACGCCCTGGAGAAAAATCAAGAAAGGCAGTGCTGTGAGTTGGATTACAATTTTAGAGAACCTATGGAAGACTCACAGAGGAGGTGACATTGGAATCTGGATTGGTATAGAGGAGCCGTGGACAGGTGCAGGGGTGGGGGCGGGGGACAGGAAGAGGCAGAGGAAAAGCTAATGGAGAGATGTATGGGAGGGCGGGGCATGGGCATTGGCACATGAGTAGGGAGCCCAGGAGTGCTGGGGAGGGTGAGCCAGGGAACACGAAGGAGGGGAGGGAGGGGGCAGGGACTTGGCACATTGGATGAGGCCCTTCGGGGACTCTGGGTCTCCCTTTAAGTAATGTGGGACTTCTTAAAGGTTTTAGAGAAAGGGACTCCTTGATTTAGCTGGCGTTTTAATAGTATCCCTTTGGCTGCTGCATGGAGAATAAGGCAGAGGCCAGGAGGCCAGTACAGCCATATGCAGGGGAGACACGACAAGGGGCTTGGGCCATGACGGTGGTAGTGGTGGAGACCCTGGGGAGGGCTCAGATACTATGTGTTTAGAAGCTGGCAACATTTCTTAATGACCTGGTGTTGGGTATGAAAGAAAGACGCAAGTCTGACCCAAGAACGCGCAACTGGAAGGATGGGGTGGCCATTGACTACAGTAGGAAAGACCTAGAAGCAGATGTGGGCAAGGGTAGAGGGTGTGGGTAGCGTCAAGCATTTGATTTCGGGGCACATCGAGTTTGAGATGTCTATTAGACTTCCAGGTGGCTGTGTGGGGGCAGGGCAGGTGACCACTTGAGTTGAGAGTTAAGAGGAGACCCTTGATTGACATGACAGACCTGGGGCTTGTCAGTATCTGGATGGTGTTCAAAACCAAGAGCTTGGGTGAGGTCACGCAGGAAGTCCCCCTCTACTCTGGTCTCTTCCACTGCCCTGACACTATACTGGCCCTGGACACGCACCGCCCTCACTCAGCCAGTGACCATAGTAGGAAAGATCTTCATAAAATTTATGAGCAATGTGCATTCTCAATCTGCGTGGATCTCAAAATTTGTGCATCAAAATAAGCTTGTTTTTCCATTCCAGTTTTCCACCAACTTTTTGAAGTCCCCTTGACTGTAGGGCAGAAACTCTGATGGGCTCAGCCTCCTCCCCAGGACAGGAAAGGGACCAAGAGACACCACGGATATGAAGGGCTTTGTACAGGCTTGGACATTATTATTGGGCGGGCTGAGCTGGAAGACGTTACATTTATTCCCAGCTCATTAAGCAGCTGCCTTTGCCCAGGAAGCAGCTGCTTGTTTATTTACATTTTTTGTTTTCCTCTGTCCCCCAGGGTCCTCCCTGATGCCACCGTCTGGGCCGCATCACGTACACCCAGTGTATCTTACCTTCCGCCAACTTGCCCGGAAACTGAGGGGGCTCATTCACGTCTGCTACCTGGACCATCAGGTACTGCAGATCTATAACACCAACCTCATCCTTAACGTAAATCTGCAAATCAAATACGTTTGGTCCTGTTTCAAAATCGAGTTGTTCCTTCCCAGTGGTGACGACCTAGGACATCACACAGAAGTCTTGGTCACCATGGGAAAGAAGATCTGTTTCGTATGCTTGCGCTGTGTGCAAAGGGGCATTACTCGGCTGGAAGCTGCCAGCAGCCCGAAACCATGTTTCCTTCACTGTTTTGCCTTAATCCTTCCAGCATAAGTCCCCTGACACTTTGCTAAACATTCTCCGGCGTGTGATGCTGCTTTCCAAAAAAAAAAAAAAAAAAAAAAGTATGCAGGAGACATCCCGCTACAACTGACTGGAGATGGAAAGCCTGGCAATTAAAAACCCTTTCACCAGGACCGGTGCTGTGGTGTAGTGAATAAAGCTGCCACGTGCAGTGCTGGCATCCCATCTGGGCACAGTTTGAGTCCTGGCTGCTCCACTTCTGATCCAGCTCTCTGCTATGGCCTGAGAAAGCCCTAGAAGATGGCCCCAGTGCTTGGGCTCCTGCCTACATGGAGACCCAGAAGAAGCTCCTGGCTTCTGGCTTCGGATCAACCCAGTTCTGGTTGTTGCAGCCATTTGGGGAGTGAACCAGTGGATGGATGACCTCTCTCTCTCTCTCTCTCTCTCTCTCTCTCTCTGCCTCTGTCTCTTTGTAACTCTGCTTTTCAAATACATTAATTAATTAAAAAAAAAAAAACTTTCACCATTTGGGGGGTAGACTCCAAGCCAAGTGCCTTCACCACCCTTAGTTGCATCTCGATGTTGCTAAGAAGGGATGCTATACTGGCCTGGGATTGCTGTTAGGTCAGAGCTCAACTCACCACTCCAAGGCCATGTGCAAAAATAAACAAGAGGAGAATAAATTTGCATAAATAAGGAATATTGTCTTCACGGAGTGTGCATTTGTTGGATGTCTTTCCAAACATTCTTCCACAGTCAAAAACTTTTGTCCTCGGCACTATTAGTATTTTGGAGATGTGGCAAAGTTAAGCTACCACTTGGGATATCTGTATCGCATAGTGGAGTGCCCATTTGTGTTCTGGCTTCTCTGCTTCCAATCCAGCTTCCTGCTAATGCACCTGGCAGTCAGCAGATGATGGGGCTCGAGTATTGGGTCCCTGCCATGCACGGAGGAGACCCGGATGGAGTTCCTGGCTCCTGGATTCCACTATTGCTGCCATTCGGGGAGTAAACCAGCAAATGGAAGTCCTCCTTCTCTCTCCCTCCACCCTTCCCTATCTTTCTGCTCCCTCTGTCTCCATCACTCTGCCTTTCAAATACATAAATAAATAAATAGTTTTTGAAAACTGGCGTTGGGACCAGTGTTGAGGTACAGTGGGCTAGGCTGCCGTTTGAGATGCTGGATGCCACATCAGAGTGCCAGTTGGAGGCCCAGCGGCTCTGCTTCTGATCCAGCTTCTGCTAATGCTGATGTACCTGGGAAAGTAAGATGATAGCACAAGTGCTTGAGTCCCTGACGCGCATGTGGGAGACCCAGATGGAGTTCCAAGCTCTTGGCTCCAGCCTGGCCCCCACTCAGCAGCTGCAGCTATTTGAGGAGTGAACCAGTGGGTGGAAGATTCCCTCTCTCTCTCGCTCTCTCTCTTGCCCTCTCTCTCTCTCTCTTGCTCTCACTCTGTATTTCTTCCTTTCAAATAAATAAATAAAATAAAAAATACAAAAGCAAACCCTGCCTTCCCCATTACTCAGCGTTTCTGTCCTTGAGTTTCCCCATGAGTAAGGCAAGGGCTATGATGACACTTACTAGAGAAGGTCATTGTCAGGATTAAACAAGCTGAAACACTGAGGGCAGTCTCTGGCACTGAACAGATGCCCTGCACATGCTGACCTTCGCCACCCCTAGGTGTGGGCAAGAACTGTGTAAGTGGGCTTCAAAAAGTTCACGGAAAATGCATAACATGCCCAAACTATGCATGGTCTTGAAACTGCACATATTTTTAAATTTTATTTTCTACACACTTTCTTTTTAAGAAAATTTATTTGCTTATTTGAAGGGCAGAGTTACAGAGAGGCAGAGGCAGAGAGAGAGAGAAAGACGTCTTTAATCCACTGGTTCACTCCCCAGATGGTTGCAACGGCTGGAGCTGCACTGATTTGAAGCCAGGAGCCAGGAGCTTCTTCTGGGTCTTCCACGCAGGTGCAGGGGCCCAAGGACTTTGGCCATTTTCCACTGCTTTCTCAGGCCACAGCAGAGATCTGGATCAGAAGTGGAGCAGCCAGGACTCGAACTGGCACCCATATGGGATGCCGACACTGCAGGTGGCAGCTTACGTGCTATGCCACAGCACTGGCCCCTCCACATACTTTTGAAATGCCCCATAGGTCCCCCACAGCAGATATCTCTGTCGAGTCAAACCCCCTTTGTTTCCTCATTCATACCCTCACTTCCTGCTAAGCCTGCAGCTCCAACCCTGTTATTACCTACTGCCAGCCCCTTTGCCCTGAGAAACAGCTCTAATAGCCTAGAGGAAGAAATAAAACAGAAAAGTTTTCCAAAAGTGTCTTATCTTGGTTTCAAAAGAACTGGGTTGTTGGGGCCAGTTTTGTGGCGTAGCAGGTAACCCCGGCCTGCAGTGCTGGCATCCCATGTGGGCGCAGGCTTGAGACCCATCTGCTCCACTTCCAATCGAGCTTTCTGCTATGGCCTGGGAAAGCAGTGGAAGATAGCCCAAGTCCTTGGGCCCCTGCACTCATGTGGGAGACCTGGAAGAAGCTCCTGGCTCCTGGCTTCAGATCAGCACAGCTCTAGTCATTGCAGCCAACTGGAGAGTGGACCAGTGGGTGGAAGACCTCTCTCTCCCTCTCTCTCTCTCTCTCTCTCTCTACCTTTCTGTAAATCTGCCTTTCAAATAAATAAATAAATATTAAAAAAAAAAAAGAACTGGGTTGCTATCAACACAAATGGACAAACTTTTTTAAAAAAAAAAAAGATTTATTTTATGTATTTAAAAGTCAGAGTTACAGAGAGTCCTGCTTTTCCAGCCCTAGACTCCAGCTTCTCAGAGCCGTCCTTCTCGGTGTTGCTCCAAGAGAAATCCCCTTGATGCATGATCAGCCACACATGGCTGACTGAGGCTCCCGCGTCTCTCTTGCTGGCCCACAGCAAGCTTGTGTAGCCTGGGAGCTACAAACAAGGGTTCTTGGGATCAACTTTCCTTAAGTCGGCCAGGAACCTCAAGTCGGCCAGGAACTCCATCCAGGTCTCCCACAGTGGTGACAAGGGCCCAAGCACTTGAGCCATCATGCACTGCCTCCCAGGCCATAGCAGAGAGCTGACCTGGAGACAAAGAAGCCAGGATTTAAGCAGCATTCTACTATGGGATGTAGGTGTCCAAGCAGCAGCGTAACTTGCTAGGCCCATCTCAGAACACGCAATGTTCAATTGTGGTATCAGTAACAATCAAGAGGTCAGGTGCTTTGAAAGCAGCAGGCAAATTTCAAGGAGCAGAGACATCACCATCACTATAGGCAGAGGGCAGAGATAGGTGTCTGTCCCCTGGCAAGTGGTGACACAAAAGGCAGTGCATTCAGGTGGTGGAGTAGTATTCAGCCATGCCCAAGAAACAAAGCGTGGACACGTGTGACCACACAGGCGACCTTGCATCTTTGAGCCAAGTGAAAGAAGCCAGTTACGAAAGACTGCATACTATGGAGGCTCTTCAAAACCTTCATGGAAAATGGAACTAGAATTTATTATAGTTGCCTGGCAGGGGAGATACCATGATCACAGAGATACACTCATTTTGGGGCAAAACAATTTTGAACTCCACACATAGTTTTCTCCTAACACATATTCTCATGAACTTTTTTGAGACCCCTGAGTGCATGGATTTAAACATTTTTTGTACTGAAACAAGCTTATTTTTCAACTCCATTTCCATTCACTTTTTGAAGTGCCCTTGTATATGATGCCATTCATACAGAATGTTCAGAACTGGAAAATCCACAAGGACACAGCATAGATTAGTCGTGGCCAAAGACCGTGGGGCTGGGGAAATAGGGGTGACTGCTAACAGGCATGGCGTTTTGTGCTGGGGTAACAAAAATTTCCTAAAATTAGGTTGCAGTGATGGTTGCAAAACTCTGAATATTCTAAAACCCACTGATTGCACAATTTGCATGTCTGGATATCATGCTGTGTGATTTTGCTGCATATACTGTTTTGTCAAACTTTGCTTGAAACAGTTGTCAAGCAAATTGATAGGAATTATATGCTACTATAGTTTTAATGATTTTGTGATGATTTTCAAGTTTACTTGATATGAACGAAGCTGATCATCTTTTCATCTGATTGTTGCTTGTAGGCCCTGTCTATTCTGCTGAACTATAATCCTTTTACTTTTTATTGATTGAACTCTTTCGTTAGTGGAGCAGTAAGCCTTTGACTATAACGTAAATCAAATACATGAGCTAAAAAAATTGGGTTGGAAAAAAGATGTGCTCTGTGAATTGTATCTCAATAAAGCTGTTTTTAAAAAAGCAATCAGAGGGGCCAGCGCTGTGGTGTAGTGGGTTAAGCCGCTGCCTGCAGGGCCAGTATCCCTCTACACCACAATGGGCACTGCTTCGAAACCCGGCTGCTCCTCTTAGCCGTAGAAGATTGCCCAAGTCCTTGGGCCCTTGCATCCACGTGGGAGATCTGGAAGAAGCTCCTGGCTCCTGGCTTCGGATCGGCACAGCTCCAGCCATTGTGGCCAATGGGAAGTGAACCAGTGGATGGAAGACCTCTCTCTCTCTCTGCTTCTCCTTCTCTCACTGTGTAGCTCTGACTTGCAAATAAATAAATAAATCTTTAAAGGGGGGGGGGGCAATAAGAGGTCCAGAGAGAGGCTGCCTGGCTGCCAGTCTCAAATCAGCTACCTACCAGCTGTACAACTCAGAACAAGTTACTTAACCTCTCTGATGCAGCACCTGGGAAAAGGAAGTAGTACCACAAATACCATCATCTGATTGTATGAGGACTAGAGGAGCAAACACAGTTCCTTCCCAGTGTCCGTGTTCCGTAGGTATGAACGCTGAGCAACCTTAAAGGAACAGGCCAGCAGGAGCTGTCACAGCCAAGCCAGAGCCAGGGAGCAGGGACACAGCACACAGCTGTGTCACTCAACCCGCACCCAGGACCCAGGACTGTAAACCGGAGGCTGAGGTAGAGATTGGTAGAGATTGGACGTGTGCTTCCTATGCACCAGGGGAGATGAGAATGTGATGCCCCAGGGGCCCTGGCCCTGGCCCAGGTGTGCACACATTTTAAAAGCTCCCCAGTGGCTTAAATCACGAGCTGGGTTTCAAAACACTGAGTGTGTAGCACAGGGCAGCAACTGAGCCCGGACTGGGCAGGCCTGAGGACTTCCAGACCTTACAAGAGGGGAGCCGAAGCCAGGGAGGGGGGTGGGAAATGATCACTGGTGCAGAAGCCCACCCCCACCCCCACCCTTAGGGTGCAGATGCTGCTGACCTCAAAGTCGGTGTCTGACAGCCGGTTCACCCTAAAGGCGTCAGTGAGGGGACTGGAGTTGAGGATCAGTGGAAATCCTGGGGTCACAGGTGACTGTGACGCTGACAGTTTCACAGAGAACCTGTGCACTGAGGTCCCAGGCGGAGAATTCTCGGCCACGTTGCTGGTGGCAGGTAAGTGGATGAGCTGTAGCGCCTCTCCCCCTGTGGTTTTAGAAAGATACAACACAGCTTGAACACAAAACCGTTTGCTGGGAACAGGGACCTCACAGCTCGGGCTGTGGCTTCCACTTGTGGCTCAGGTGACTGTGGGACTTGGTGGCTCCCCAAGAATAAATGCTCTCGCCAAACACTGGAGATGGAAGTGCAAGATCTGCAGGAGACAAGAAAGCAACTACCACGCACCACGAAAGCAGCTTCCGTCCCGCACTTAATAAAGCGGCTGCTTTGCTTTACCTCCTTGCTTCTCATCACTTGCCTCCCAGCCCTCGGGAAGACCCAGGCAAAGAAATGTGGTGCCTCACGGGAGATAGGCATCCACTTGAAAGACCTTGGCTGCTAATGACATCCTCTGGCTTGCAAGGGTCCGTATAGCGCACAGGAGCGTATTTTTCTCCTCCGCGTCAGTGTCTGATCCGTAGGTCATCTGAGAACTGAGTGTGTACGGCTATAGAGCTCCAAAATCACAGTCGATCTCCCCACGCCCATTAGTAATCGCCAGAACTGTGGTTTGTTACTATTGGATGCTATGCCGCTGGGCGTCACGGCGAGGGGCCAATCAGGGCTGCGTGGTTGATTGATTCCCTTCCACTTCACAGAGGAAACCAGAGATTCGGGGAGGGCGTCGGAATCGCCTCGGGCCAAATTAGAGACCGGGAATTTTACAGTTCGTAAGAAAATGTATTTCTTCTAGGGAAGGCTAGGGATCGCTTTATGGTCTCCATGACACTGTGCAAGGCTTTGCCAGCTCAGAGAACAGCAGGCTGAATACTTGTCGTATTTCCACAATGCTGCTTACTGCCGTGGGCTGAGTAACATCCCCCAAAGATTCCTGTCCGCGCGAATCTCAGAATGCACTGTACCTGGACGTAGCGCCTTTGGAGGGGTAGTGAGTGAAACTGAAAGAAATCTGATTGCATTAGCTCAGCCCTTAACCCAGGGACTGGTGTCCTTGGAAGGGAGCAGGACTCGGAGACAGGTGCCGAGGAGAGGAGGGTCGGAAATAATCCAGGCAGAGACTGGAGCCGCAGCCACAGACCACGGCATGGAAAGCGAGCCCCAGAAGCTAGGAGGGAGGCAGGGGACAGAGGGAGTGACCCAGCAGCGCACTGATTTCAGGCTCCGGGTCTCCTGGACTCTGAGAGAACCGATGTCTGCTGTGTTAAGCCACCCAGCTTGGGGTAACTTTTTTTTTTTTTTTATGCCAGTCCTAGGAAATGAATAGAAGGTCTGTTTATCCTAAGTTCCAAGTAAGTGCATAACATAAAATCATCTGTTTAATTTACTCCCCAAAGCACCCCTCTAACATAGGAATTAATGTTGTTTTCCAGGCGAGGAAACGGATCAGAAAGACACGTAGCAACTAATAAACAGCAGAGGGGCCGGCGCTGTGACGTAGTGGGTAAAGCCATTGGCCTGCAGTGCTGGCATCCCACCAGTTCCAGGCCCGGCTGCTCCACTTCCAATCCAGCTCTCTGCTATGGCCTGGGAAAGCAGTAGAGGATGGTTCAAGTCCTTGGGCCCCTGAACCCATGTGGGAGACCCGGAAGAAGCTCCTGGCTCCTGGCTTTGGATCCACGCAGCTCTGGCCATTGCGGCCAATTGAGGAGTGAACCAGCGGATGGAAGACCCCCCCCCCCCCCTGCCTCTCCTTCTCTCGCTGTCTGACTTTCAAATAAATAAATAAATCTTTAAAAAAATAAACAGCAGAGCCAAGACAGACCCAAGGCCCACCTTCCCAGCTGGCTGCCCACCTTGGCCACCATCAGCCATGGGAAACACAGCACCTGGCAGAGTAGGGACAGGAGGGATGAGGGATGGGGGGCTGCCAAACAGGGCCAGATCCCAAGAAGGGAACAAGCCATGGGGAGAAGCCAGGTTTGTAGGAGGATGTCTTCCTTTTCATTCGGGGGAAGGCACAGAGGAGTAAATGGAGATGTGGGGAATCTGAAATATGAGCACACTCACTAATACACACTTCTAGACATCCAAAGTCATCTTATTGCATTGAGAGACTAAAATATATAGTGCAGAAACGACTGTCACTTGCAAATGAACAAGTTTTATGGACAAGAACTGTGCAAGTACTCAGAAAAACATCTGAGGGTTTAGGATGATGTGAGTACAAATAGACTTTAAAAATCTATTAAAATGGACGTCAAAATCACAACATGCTTGTGATGAAAATCAGCAGAGTAGTATGTTTGGAGTATTTAGAGATAAAAAAATTAAAAAGCTACCCCAAGTGATTTTTTCAAATGAGCAAAAGATTGATTGCTTTGGTGGGTTGGGTTTCGGAAGCCTAATTTGCTCCCATCCTCCTTCCCCTAAGTGGGAAATGTCACCAGGGCATGCCCCGAGCTGTTCAGGGTAGAGTGTCCCCACTGGTCAGAGAGACAAGGCCAGCCGTGGGCAAGGGGAAAGGCCGCATGTGTCTCATGGGACCTCCATCTCTCATTCCGGCTCTTCCCTGGCTGCCTCCCACCTCCCCCGGGACTTGTGCTCCTCCAAGCGAGGAGGAGAGATATAGCTTGGAACATTTTCCTCTGGAACAGCTTGAGGGAAGATAGGGCCCAGCCCAAATGAGCAGACAGAAGCAAGTAACCAGTTGCATGTTCCTGCACCCACCTCCCAGGCTGCTGCACGACCTGGTCCACCCTCTCCCGATGCAACCCTTTGAGGTAGGCATTGCCACTGCCACTTCACACAACCCCCGGGGGACCTGCTAAGGAAGTGGCCAGGATGGTCTTGGTTCACAGGGTGGCAGTCCACACATACCTACTGCAGTTTGTCCCTGCCACGTCGCTGTGCACCTGTGGTGCATTGGAGTTATTCCGTGACCAGGGACACTACAGCGAGATGGCTCTGGGGGCTGGTGAGAAGTTGGACTTTCAACCGAGGTGCTGTGCCTGCATGAGGTGCCCTGGAAGAGGCTGTCTTGTGCTGGTATAGGAGCTCGAGGTGGGCTAAGCCCCCCAACAGCTTCCCCCTGTGTGGGAAGGTTACCGTGGCCACCAACCCCCATGCATCTCCTGTGGAACTGGGGAGTCCAGAGAGAGGCTGTGTTCCCCAAATGCTGCCTGTTGACAGCTCTGGTCTCACTTTGCTGGGAACCTACCCACTGATTTTATTGCATTGATCCTAACTTTGACAGGGCCTGGATCTGAGACACTAATTCTATGAAAGAACCTGCTTTCCAAGGACAGCTCCATGTGGCCCCTGTATGTTTATACAGCTTTTCATGGTCCCCCTGAACTGTCAAATGTTGAATGGTAGCACAAGAGAGAATTTGGAAGACGTGGCAATTATCCAGTGCTCTTGTGCCATTTTGTAGGGAGCTGCTTGTTCCGTCTAGGGCTGAGGCTAGACCAACCAGGTTGTGGTCTTCCTGCAGAGTTCTTCCTGGAGATATGCAGGGCTGAGGCTAGACCACCCAGGTTGTGGCCTTCCTGGAAATCCTGTACTTTTCTCCTGGTGGCCTCTCCTCCCAGGGCAAGACCACCTATGCCAGGCCTATGCCATTGAATCCTCAAAACTTTTTAAGGCAGATATGCTGGGGATACTGCTAAGAAATATAGCCATCTGAGATGTCCATTCAGCTTCCTCGCCATTAAAAAATAATAGTGGGGCCAGCGCTGTGGCATAGTGGGCTAAGTCATTGCCTGAAGCACCAGCATCCCATATAGGCACCAGTTCGAGTCCCAGCTCTTCCACTTCCAATCCAGCTCTCTGCTATGGCCTGGGAAAGCAATAGAAGATGGTCCTAGTCCTTGGGCCCCTGCACCTGTGTGGGAGACCCAGAAGAAGCTTCTGGCTCCTGGCTTCTGATTGGCCCAGCTCTGGCCATTGCTGCCATTTGGGGAGTAAACCAGCAGATAGAAGACCTCTCTCTCTGTCTCTCCCTCTCTCAAAGAAATAAATTTTTAAAAAAATTGTATAATACTACAATGTCCCCAGACATTTAAGCCATCTGTGGGACATCCAGGAGTGATGTGCTCCAAAGGCCCGAGCTGCTGAGTGGCAGAGGGTGAGTGAGAGGCCAGAGCCAGCTCTCCCCGAGACACTGAGTGCTCTCCTCCTAGGCTGTTCTTCCAGGCTTTGTTGGGTGGCTTGAGTGCTAGAGAGCAAGAAGGAGCCTTTAACAGAACTTGACTTACACATGCATCTTAATTAGGAATCAAATTAGAGCTGCTTGAAGCGTACACTTTGAAAAAGCATGCAGAAGATGCCTTCTCAGTCTCCCAGCCCAGTGGAACCTCTCATCAGTGGCTGAGATCTGGATGCGTGATGTGAACGCTTGTTCTCCTTGCATCATGCCCTTTCCAGAAAGGGACTTCCGGGGCCTTCTCCTGGGAGCCTCCACAGCGTCAGTTACAGGGGAGGAAGCAGGCCACCCCGGGCTCCCAACACCACGAGCAGTGTCGTGGGTCTAGGATCTAGGGGGTGGGGTGCCCCCATCTTCCCCTCCAGGGATGCCGCTGCCCTCACGGACTGCGACCAGCACCCACTCAGCCCTGCTCCATTCTCTGCAGCACTTAATCCAAAGCAGAGCTGACACGCCTGGGGGGGGGGGGGAGAGCAGGGCACGCGGAATCACTTCACCACTGCTTGACTGTGTGATCGTGGACCGGCCCCGGAACTTGCGGGGTGATTCCCTTCAACTCTATCTCCAGGGCTGCCTGTCCCCACTCGACCACTTGGAGTGGCTGCTAAACAGGGGTCTATTAACCGAGACTCACAAGACTCAAGGGCAGGTCTTACAAATCTCCAGCTTTATTACAGAGAAAGCAAGGAGGGGGCAATAATGCTGAAGTAAGGACACACATCACAGCTGACGGCGGCCCCACAGCGAGAGATGGGGTGGCGGCAGGTGCAGCTTCCCGTTGTCCCCTTTTCTCTCAGGGCCACCTCAGGGTGCACTTTCTTGTATCAGGAAGCACTGACATAGGCACAAATACTGTTGAAGTCCACTTGGGGTTGCTGCGACAGAGTGCCACAGACGGGGTCACTTCATAAACAAAGAACTTTATGTGGCTTGTGGTTGTGGGGGTTGCAAAGTCCTAGAGTAAGGGCCCACACCTGGTGAAGGCCTTCATGCTGAAGGCATTACAAGACTGAAGTCATGGGGCTGGCACTGTGGTGTAGTGGGTAAAGCCACTGCCACCTGCAGTCCTGGCATCCCGTTTGGGTGCCGGTTCGAGGCCTGACAGCTCCACTTCTGATCCAGCTCTCTGAAATGGTCTGGGAAAGCAGTGGAGGATGGCCCAAGTGCGTGGGCCCCTGCACCTGCGTGGGAGACCAGGAAGAAGCTCCTGGCTCCTGGTTTTAGATCAGCCCAGCTCTGGCCGTTGAAGCCAATTGGGAAGTGAACCAGCGGATGGAAGACCTCTCTCTCTCTCTCTTTGGCTTTCCTTCTCTCTATGTGTAACTCTGACTTTTGGATAAATAAATAAATCTTAAAAAAATAAAAAGACTGAAGTCACCACGTGGGAAGAGAGATGATAGAGACAGAGACTGAGACAGAGCTGAACTCAAGTTTACGGCAAACCCGCTGTTGCGGTAATGAGTCCACGCCTGCCATGATGGCATGAATCCACTGGGGAGGGCGGAGTTCTCATGATCCAACCACCTGCTGAAGCTCCCCCTCCAACACTGTTGCAATGAGCACTAAGTTTCCAACACATGAACTCCAGGCGGCAGATTCACTCCAGAACAAGTACCTTGGAACGATGGCATCTCTGCTGGGTTTCTCTACCTTACTGCAGGTACATCCTTGTTATGTAATCAGCCTCAACTGAAAACAGAGCCCTGAGGGTCCCTCACCCAGACCAGGTGCCAATCGTCAAATCTTACACCATCAACAACACAGCTTACCAGCTGGTACCAACCATTCAGAAACTCCTAGCAGCTGTGGCTGCAAAGCAACACTATTAATGAGCATGCTCCACGCCTTCATCAGCGCGGGGCAGGAACAGCGTGGGGCAAAGCAACCCAAGCTAAGAGTGGCCGCCCAGAGCGCATGTTCACCCCACAAGTAGCATAAGAAGAAAATGCATCATAGATGGTGTTGCTTCCACATATGCAAAATCTTCCTGTTTCTTCCACCTCTGTGATGTTAGACCTTCCTGAATGGGGTATTCACCCACCAATTTGCAGGGCGGAAGAGCTGACAGATGCCAGGCAAGACCATAGAAGGAGCCTCAGTTGGCCACGGGAGACAAGAAGGTGACCCTCCGGATGACTATGTATGTGAGGCTGGGTTGTAACCCACAAGGCAAAGATGAGCCAGTCTGGGTGCACCCCCTTGGTGCTGGCCTGACAATGGCTGGTTTGCTGAAAACCTCTTCCAGCTCCACAGAGGTCAAGAGGGGTGCATTCCAGCAGATTGCAGTGACTGATGGCCTGGGTGGGGTTGGGAGGAAGATAACGGATTACCTAGGCAAGCAAGAGGAAGGGCGAGCTGACAGAAACATCTGCCTTTTGCTGCTTGGAGATCAGCTCCACGCAGGAAAGTGTGACCCGATCGGGCAGAAAGCTTTGGCAACCTTTTCGGGAAGCCATGTGTAGGACTAATTGGCCAACAGTTACACTTTCTGGAAATGGACTGCCTCTTCCTGTCTTTTCAAGTGATGAGAGCGTTCATACGCAATCACACCCTAGTTTCCAAGAAGGGGAAGACACTGAATCTGGGCCCCACCGATGACCTAGGGACCACGTTGGAGAGAGAGACCTATGAAAGCCGCTCACCGGGAGCTCGTGGGCAGACCCTGGATTAGCTGCCTTCTGGTGTTCACGCAGCTCTCCCAGCGACCAAGGAACCCTCCTCTCATTAAACACCCCGGCTCTTGGCACTTCCGCGGAGTTCCCTGGCAGCTTTGCATTCCCAGGGCAGTGGAACTAGACGTACCAAGCTGGGTCTTGCATCTTACACAGGATCTGCAAGTGCTGATGGAGCCAGAAGACTGTGTGCTGTCAACTCTTTCCACCACGACAGGTCAGAGCTTTAGTTTCTGTTCTCACGGGAGCCTCCTCTGTAAGCTGTTTGAGCAAGACTCTACAGGGTCACAAAGAGGAGTGTTTACTCCCCTCATCTGAAGAGGAGGCAGAAAGGACGGGAGCTAATGTAAGTGCCAACATTAGGCAGGCTGAAAAGCTACATTTCCCTATTCTGGGCGTTTCAGTAGATATTGGAGGGAACAAACCAGACCCAATAAGGAGTGATAACCAACAGAAAACCTTGATTGGGTACTCCTATGTATGTGGCACTTGGCAATGGTGGTCGTTTGGCCTTGTGGTCAAGACACTACCTGGGATGCCCACAACCCACGTTGGGGTGCCTGGGTTTGACCTGACTCCTACATCGGACTCCAGCTTCCTGCTAACGCAGACTCTGGCAGGCAACAGGTGAACTCAAGCAGCTGGTGGATTGATTGCCTGGCTTCGGCCATTGAAGGCAATTAGGGAGTGAACCAGCAGAAGGGAGGAATCGCTCTCGCTCTCGCTCTGCCTCTCAAATAGAGGAGTAAAGAAATATGAACCCTGCTATTGTGAGCCTGACATTTGAGTGGAGGAGACAGGAAGACACATCAGCGCTGAATGCCAGGGTCACAACTCATGCTACTTCTTGGTGTGTCTTTTGTCTGTGTCAGGCATGCCACTCAACACTCCACGTGCGGTTCACGCACAGAGAAGTGGTGCTCTAGGGTGTGGCAGGAAGAACATTAAGAGCTGCATACTTCCTTGAGGCGCCGGCACACCGGGTTCTAGTCCCGGTCGGGGTGCCAGATTCTGTCCCGGTTGCCCCTCTTCCAGGCCAGCCCTCTGCTGTGGCCCGGGAGTGCAGTGGAGGATGGCCCAGGTGCTTGGGCCCTGCACCCCATGGGAGACCAGGTAAAAGCACCTAGCACCTGGCTCCTGCCATCGGATGAGCGCGGTGCGCCGGCCGCAGCGCGCCATCCGCGGCGGCCATTGGAGGGTGAACCAACGGCAAAGGAAGACCTTTCTCTCTGTCTCTCTCTCTCACTGTCCACTCTGCCTGTCAAAATAAATAAATAAATAAATAAAAGAGCTGCACACGTAACCCACAAAGGCTCCCCAGGGCAGTGGGGCTTGAGGTAGGCCTTGGAGGAAGAAGATAAGTGGAAGTAAGGTGCAAACTGCAGGTGTATTAGGCTTGTTGTAGTGAGGTCGGCTTCCAGGACCCCAAAGGTGGGTGCCGGTGTGTCTGTCTGCAACTTTGATGTCAGAGCCAGGAAGATGATCTTTTGTTTGCAGACAAACAAAAGAAGGGAAGAGAGAAACAGTGTGCATCACGGCGGTCTTTAGAAAAGGCGGGACTTGGGGGTGGCCGATCGGCGCAGTGGTTGGGAGGCCTGTTAGGAGGCCCTTATACCATGTAGGAGCACCTGCATGTGGTGCTTGGCTCCAGCTTCCTGTTAATGCAGACTCTGGGAGGCAGGCAGCAGTGATGGTTCAAGTAGAGGGCTTCCTGCCACCCACGGGGGAGACCTGCATTGAGTTCCCAGCTCCCAGGCATTTAGGAAGTGAACCAGCAGGTGACAGCTCGCTCGCTCCCCTTCCCTTCCTCCCTCCTTGCTTCCAAGCCTTCCTCCTCCTTCCTTATAAATTATTTTTAAATAGGATTTCGCCTGTGCAAACAAAATCATAAAATAGGCATACGGCTTTGGAGGGAGGGAGTACTTCCTATGTGATTTTTTTTTTTTTAATAAGAAATCTCAAACACGTCTTGCAAACTTCTGTCATCTGTGCCTTTCAGGCGTCTGGTGATAAAGTTCCAACTGACAGCGTTCAAGCATGAAATTCGGGGTTCTTCTTAACCTCACGCTTCCCCCGGAGGCAATAAATGTCCCCTCTTAGCTCAAAGGATTTTGCCCCGAAAGCCCTCACTGTTACTTCAAGTAAGAGTCTGGACTATGTTAACACCTGCCTCGCAGTCCCTCTGCCCTCTGCGGAGCCCGGGAGCTGAGAGGGAACTCCAGATAGTTACTCTGTTAGCAGATCAAAGAGGAAAATGGAATGGTTCTTGCCATCGATCTGGGAAAAGGATTTGAAGGTAAAACACCCATCTGATGGAGAAATGAGTACTCTGATAAGACTAAAAGCTGTCTGCTGAACACCTGAGGCATTTCCATCTCAGACCAAAAGCTCAGCACCATGCTTTTTTTTTTTTTTTAACAGATAGAATTAGAGAGAGACAGAGAGAAAGGTCTTCCTTCCATTGGTTCACTCCCCAAATGGCCGCTATAGCTGGAGCTTCGCCGATCTGAAGTCAGGAGCCAGGTGCTTCTCCTGGTCTCCCATGCGGGTGCAGGGCCCAAGGACTTGGGCCATCCTCCACTGCCTTCCAGGGCCACAGCAGAGAGCTGGACTGGAAGAGGAGCAACCGGGACTAGATGCTGGTGCCCATATGGGATTCTGGAGCCGCAGGTGGAGGATTAACCAAGTGAGCCACAGCACCAACCTTCAGCATCATGCTTAACGGGGAGGAAGAGAAGGCAGACTCTGTTCGCTGTTTAACAAGGGCCTGTATCTCCAGGCCTGGCAATGAGATGAGCAAGGACTGGAAACAGCACGAGAATTGATTGAAAAGCCACTATGAATAGTACGATGATTTGTTGATAGACATCTGTACATCAAGGAAGAAAATATCCCATTTGCAAATGACATAAAAGAAAAACTTGAACCCTGCTCTTGGATTAGTGAATCTATACAAACAAAATACATGGTGATAATCAAAATGTGCAAGACCTACTTGAAAGAAATCTTAGAATCCTCCCGAGGAAAACCGATGAGACTCAGCAAGTATCTAGAACCTCGCTCGTGAATTAGGAAGATGCAACATGGTAAATAACAATCACTAACATTTACTAAGCATTTACTCCATGCCAGATACTCCTCCAAAGTATTTTGCCACGCAACTCATCAAAGATGTAAATTACCCCTGAACTAATCTGCAAATTGAACTTGATTGAATTCCATACATTATGCATATTCTACCTATTCAAAAATAAAATTTAATTGGAAAAGCTCAACTTCAATCATCCAAAATGACGAGATTAAAAGATCATCCAACCTTCCTGGAGCTTTCGCAGGAGAAAGAAGGAGCAAAAGAAGCACTTGGTTGACTCTTCAGCCCTCTGGTCCCCCCACACACACACTCAAGACGAAGACACCTGCTCAGCATCCAGTTGTCCCACACGGATCCAGAGAAGAGCTGGGATCTTCAGACAGACTTGACAAATGCACCAAGCTCTGCTATGAGAATTATTTCTTCAACCTTACACCTCAGAAGGACATCCTTGGAGCCCAGTTACCACAAGAGGAAAAGCAACATCTATACACACAGCCTAGATGGTGTCTCCTTAAGCATCCCTCTCCTCCAAGGATCCTGGGAGCTGCTACACCTCATTCATCATTGCAGATAAACCCACAGTGGAACAAGGCCTCCCAGAGGCAAATTCCTCTTTTTGGAATATTATTACATAGTGCTAGCATGCAAATGTAGTCAACCAAGCAAGATTCCAAAGCTGAATGGAGTTCCTACCGGATATGGCCGCCAGCAGGGCCAGGAGAATGACCACGGACTGCATGCTGGATGGCTCCTGACTGTGTGCATCTGCCCAGCACATTGGCCAGGACCAGGATCCTGCCTTGCACCCAAAGGTCGGCCCAGATGCCATCCTGTTCCCCTCCTGGTCTTGTTGCCATGCAAGAACTCAAACAGAGGCTTCGGTGGTAACTAAGGGAGACTCCAAACAGCACAGGACTGTTTGTTCTTTGATCACCTGCTCTGCGATGACAGGGCACACAAAAGACAAATCAGCCAGTTGCAGGCAGCCCAGCGTCCATCTTTTTGTTTCTTACATCAAAACAAGGGGCTGGCACTGTGGCATAGTGGGTTAAGCATCCGCCTGTGGCGCCAGCATCTCTTATGGGCGCAGGTTCAAGTCCCAGCTGCTCTATTTCTGATCCAGCTCCCTGCCAATGGCCTGGGAAAGCAGTGGAAGATGGCCCAAGTGCTTCAGCCCCTGCACCCATGTGGGACACCTGGAAGAAGCTCCTGGCTTCAGATCAGCCCAGCTCTGGCTGTTGTGGCCATTTGGGGAGTGAACCAGCAGATGGTAGACTTCACTGTCTCTCCCTCTCTGTCTGTAACTCTGCCTTTCAAATAAATACATCTTAAAATAAAGAAAAGATGGTTTTCATCAACTTGAAAGGCAGAGAGAGACAGAGAGCTCTTCCATCCACTTTTTCATTCGCAAATGCCCACAACATTTGGCCTGAGGCTAAGCCAGGCCAAAGCAAAGAACTGAGAACTCCATGCAGGTCTCCCACATGGATGCAGGGGCCCAGAACTGAGCCACCGTCTGCTGCTCCCCAGGTGCCTTAGCAGGGAGCAGGATCAGAAGCAGAGTAGCTGGAACTCCGACACACACTCCCATAAAGCTTGCAGGCATCCTGCAAGGTGGCTTTACACCTGCCCCAGAGTTGGTCTTAAAAGTCCTCTGCCACCACGTGTCTCAATAGAGAGCCCCAAAAGAGAATTCAGCAAAGCCAGGTGAGAGCTGAGACCCTGAAATGATGGGAAAAGCACAGTGCACCCACAATGGTCCCCAGCACCTTGTGTCCGGGCTCACTGTCATTCCCAGAGCTTTGGCCACAGGTGTCCTGACCGAGACTCGAGAACTAACTGGTGCCTGTTCTCAAGAGAGAAGCCAACAGCTGGGACCAGCCCCTTCCCTGTGGTGGTGGCCCTGTCCTGGGATCCCACCCATCATCACGGCTATAGAAGGCTATAGAGGGAGATTGTCCCTGCGGAGTGACACAGGCTGTTCCCCAGGAACGTGTGTAGCCCTTTGTCGTGGCCCATTGTGGTCCTGTGCCAGGGCTCGAGGAGCGCAGGGTCCCAGCCTCCACTGAGAAGTACAGTGGAGGAGCATATCAGAACAGGGGCGGACACACTGGAAGGAATAGGCCCTGCTGTTCTTCACACAACTGCCTGCATGGGGCAGAAGCCCAGCAACCCCAGCTGGTGGCCATGGAGTCAGGGTGGGGGCGTGAGCTATGGGGAGAGGCCGCGGGCTCTCTCCAGCACATCTGCGCCCCCCCCACAAGCCAGCACTTGGCACCTGCCAGTCAGCATGAGCCAGAGGAGCCACAGCAAGCAGGGTAGATCCCTGGTCCCGTTTCTTTTCCCTGCTCTCCATCCTTCCATCCCATGGCAAAGACAGGGTAGGCTGTTCCACGGGCAGGAGGGAGCCAGCTGTGCCAGCTTTGGGGCAGGGCAATGGCAGGAAATGAGATCTAAGTCAAGTGTACGTGGACGCTTTAAACTGTCAAGGATGATGAACGACCAGTGTACCTGCTGTTTCATGCTCCAGGTTTGCTACCACCACCCTGGCTTCAGGTCCCGGCCTCTGACCCGGGCTCTCCCCATAGCCTCCAGTGCACCCTCTGGGGAGGTGTCCACTGCTTTCCCAAGAGGACAGTCCTCACTATTCCCTTCCCTGCTTAAAATAACAAACGGCCTGTCCTTTAGGAAACAAATGGACTTTTCCTGCATGAAGCAAGGAAGAGTGGGAAGATTCACAATACTATCCTGTAAGTTTCTGGCAGAAGTAGGTAGATGACAAAAAGCAAAGTTTCGCTCTGTGCCTTTAGGCAAATTACTTAACCTTTCTGAACCTCATGGCCACTCCTTTTTTTAAATTTATTTATTTGAAAAACAGAGTTACAGAGAGAGAGAGAGAGAGAGAGAGAGGTCTTCCATTCTACTGGTTCATTCCCCAAATGACCACAATAGCCAGAGCTGAGCTAATCTGAAGCTAGGAGCCAGGAGTTTCTTCCAGGTCTCCCATGTGGGTACAGGGGCTCAAGGACTTGGGCCATCTTCTACTGCTTTCCCAGGCCATAACAGAAAAGCTGAATCAGAAGATGAGCAGCCAGGACTCGAACCAATGCCCACATGGGATGCCGGCGCTGCAGGCTGGGGCTTTAACCCACTGCACCATAGCACCAGGCCATGCCCACTCACTTCTATAAATCAGGGAGCACAAAACCTGTCATGCAGTTTTGTTGCAGACAGTACGTGAGACAGCAGAGTGACAGAAACAGGCCATGGCTATGGCCACGACACCCTGAACCCACCCACCTCATCTGCTCTCGGAAGCCGAGCAGGGTCAGGTGGATGGGAGAAACAGGCCTGGAGCTGGGCTCCCATCATAACCTTGTTTCCTGAGAGGAGCCCTGCAGGATGGTGGCAAGGGCTGAGAGATAGGGACTCGATATGCATTGGCTGCCTAGGAAGAGCCATAGACAACAGTTGCCAAGTTACCAATTCGCACCCCTCCGTTGTTCCTGTCATATTAGTTACTGTAAATAATCCATTTCATTATGCATAATTAAAGCTGAAGTGATGGCACAGATTAAGTTATGGCAAACGTCAGAATAATTAAGGCTTCGGATGAAAGGCACTCACATCTGTTTAATTTTCACCCCGACTCCACAGTGTGTTCCACGTGGCCCTGCCTTCTCAGGAGAGCCTGAGGCTCTGCTCCCCTGCCCTCGTGGGTTCCAGGGAGCGGGAGGGTCGTATTTTAGACTGTGATGTCGGTTTGTTCTCTCGCCATTGCAGCTTCGGCTTGCAGCTCTGAGCTGGTTGCTCCTCCTGCGTGTGGGTCCGTTCCCATCTCCCTCCGAAAGCACGTGGTCCCAGCACCCGGGAGCCCTCTGGGCCAGAACCGCACAGTTGGCTAAGCCATCCTGGTTCAGCCATGACTTTGGTGGGTGGGATGAAGGGGGCGGTTCCTGGGGCTCCCACCAGCTTCCCATTGTGTCTGGTCCAACAGTGGCTGAGAGACATCTCAGAGGCAGCTGCTGCACATGGCCGACATCCTCACAAAGGAGTTGCGTTCTCAACATTTGCTGACTTAGGGCTCAACATCAACACACAGATGGCTGGTAGCTGACCAACTTTTACATGATCTGGAATGTTCTTGAAACAAGATGGACAAAAGGCGAGACGTGCGAGTAGCAGCCCTGGTGTGAGTGTTCAGTGGTCCTGCTCCTGCAGCCTTCCACGGGCACTGGTGGGCTGTCCCCTTCATCCCTGTGTGGCCCTGCTGTCTGTGGCTCCCATCATGCACTGCTGCAAGGACAGGCTTCTGAGAATCCAAAGCCTAGGACAGAACACCCAGTTCCCACCATGCCTGCAGCCCTGCCTCCCAGGGCCCCCGCAGAGCCAGGCCCACGCCCCCAGTGACATTGACCCTTGCAGGAATGGAAACAAGCCCCTCCTTGGTCTGTCTGCCTTATGAGCCAGGGTTCTGGCATTGAAGCTGCTTCAGGTGATTGTCCCTCCACGCTCTCCCCCTCGCCTGTCTCCAGCCAGGTGAGGTCCAGCAGCCCTTATACTTCTTGGCAGTCACAGTCACTTCACACTTAGCATTGCCTGGGGTGCCTGGCTTCTCAGTCCATGCCGCCAGAGAACACCAGGTGATCCTCATTTCTTAGTAATAGCTTTGTTGGATTAAAATTCACTTGAAATACAGTGCACCCATTTAAAGTGCACAATCCAATGGCTTTTACTATATTCATAATGTTGTACGAGCATCACCACAGTCAATTTAAACATTTCCATTGCCCTCTTCAGAAACCCCTTACCCCTTAGCAATCACTCCCCATTTTCCTCCAGTGCCTTCTCTTAACCCCTGACAGCCATTAATCCACCTTCTGTGTTGACATTTCATGCAAATCGAATCCTACAAGATACGGCGGCCTTTGGTGACTGGGTTCTTTCACTTAGCATAATCTTTCGAGGTTCATCCGTGTCGCAGCACGTATCAGTACTTCGGTCCTTTTTTATGGCCGAATAATTGTATTCCATTTTATGGATAAATTGCATTTAATTTCTTCATTCGTCCGTTGATGGACATTTGGTCGCTTCAGTGTTTTGGTGACTGTGAATGATGTTGCTATGAGCATTCATGCACAAGTGTTTGCGTGGATATGTTTTCATTTCTCCTGGGTCAATACCCAGGAGTGCAATTGCAGAGTGTGACAGATGCACGCTCTACCTGTCACTCTTGTAGGCAAATATTGAACTTTGCTCAGAAGCCAGCCCCTTCTCAAGTGCCTTGTGTTGACTTTCCCCACTGCAAGCTGGAGGCTTCGTCCTGCTTAACCCCTCTGCCACCTCCTTCAAACATCTGCACACCAGCAAATCGTTTCTTCCTCCTTCCCCACGGGTGCCGTTCCTTGATTCTTTCAGCAAAGATTGGCCGCCTGCTATGTTCCGGGGCCTGATGTGCACATCGAGGTTATATGGCAGAAAACAAAACAGAGAAAAGCTCTCGGCCATACCACTTAGTGCACACCCGGTCCTTGCTCCTGGTGAAGCCTGCTGTGTGCCAGGCACTAGGACGTGGTTCTCCCATCAGGAAGCACAAGTGTAGGCTGGAGACAAACAGGTGAGCCCATAATTACGATCCAGTGGGCCAAGTACTATGTCCAAGGCAGGCACGGGGACACAGTCAAGGAAACTGGATGAAATTCAGGAGTGGAGCTGTCAGAGGAAGAAGTCTCCAGTCGTGACTTGGAGAAATTTAGGATCAGGGCCATTCCAAGCAAAGGGGGTGTACAGCACACAGGTATGAAGTGGCACAGCTTAGCGTGTGTGTTCTGCCAGTTGACTTGTCCCCAGGAGGCTCAATTTGGAGGGACAAAATTTTTTTTTGAACAGACGTTATCAACATATGCATGCAGTACAACATTCCAAGTGGTCCAAAAGGGAAGCAGAGGAAACCAAGTCTCCCTGTCTTACTGTCTCCTGTCCTGGCTCTGTGTGCTTTGATAGGGAGTCAGTGCACACACAAGCATAGACTCAACTTCATGCGGAATCCTATAGCCCATGATTTGCTTTGCTTTTTTTCTCTCAATATGTCTTGGAGATGCTAATGTATCAGTGCATCAGAACATAGATAGTATAGAACTGTATTAGATAATATCTATATCTATTGATGGGTGCTTGCTTTGTTTCCAGTGTTTTTGTTACCAGTAAGGCTCAAAGATATATCCTAGGGGCCGGCACTGTGGCACAGCGGGTTAACCTCCTGGCCTGAAGTGCCGGCATCCCATATGGGCACCAGTTCTTGTCCCAGCTGCTCCTCTTCTGATCTAGCTCTCTGCTATGGGCTGAGAAAGCAGTACAAGATGGCCCAAGTCCTTGGGCCCCTGCACCTGCATGGAAGACCTGGAAGAAGCTCCTGGCTCCTGGCTCCTGGCTCCTGGCTTCGGATTGGCGCAGTTCCAGCTGTTGCAGCCATTTGGGGAGTGAACCAGTGGATCAAAGACCTCTCTGTCTTTACCTCTCTCTGTCACTCTCTTTCAAATAAATAAAATAAATCTTTTAAAAAAAAAAAAAAAAAGGCCGGCACCACGGCTCAATAGGATAATCCTCTGCCTGCAGCACCGGCACACCGGGTTCTAGTCCTGGTCCGGGCGCCGGACTCTGTCCCGGTTGCCCCTCTTCCAGGCCAGCTCTCTGCTGTGGCCCGGGAAGGCAGTGGAGGATGGCCCAAGTGCTTGGGCCCTGCACCCACATGGGAGACCAGGAGAAGCACCTGGCTCCTGGCTTCAGATCAGCGTGGTGCACCGGCCGAAGCAGCCATTGGAGGGTGAACCAACGGCAAAAGGATGACCTTTCTCTCTCTCACTGTCCACTCTGCCTGTCAAAAAATAAAAAGAAAAAAAATAAATAAAACCCTAGGAAATATGTTAATCTCATTCCTGTACAAGTATATTTGTAGATTAAATTCCTAAAAATGGTACCCTGGATGCAAAGGCAATGTGCATTTAACTTTCTCATAGATGTTGCAAAATGTTCCTCAAGGAGATTATTGCAGTCCCTATACTGTAACTGACACTTGACAGTGTCGGAGAGAGCCCTAAACCCTTTCTGTGGATCATCTGTGCATGTCTCCCACTTGCCTACTGGGTGTTCTACCAGAAGTCCTAATATTTCAAGGAAAGCGGCCTTTTGTCTATAGTATGCATTATAAATATTTTCCCCAGTTTCCCATCTGATTTTGGGTTCTGTTGCTCTGGGGAATCCAGGCTGATACAGTCATATTCTGAGGAGAGGTACAGGGCATCAGGACTTCACCCTATCTCTTTGGGAGACACAATTCAACCCTTAACAGAAACCAGTCAGGGTCCAGGTGAATCGGGTGTTGCAAGGACTGGGGCGGCAGGAGGAGGGGCACGCCCATTCAAGCGACCTGCTTGCCCCGTACTCCGCGATTGCAACCATACCCGGAAGTACCATTTTGCACCATTTTGTACTCCCATACATCACGTGTAAGGGGTCCAAGTACTCCACAACCTTGGTGGTGTGACTTGTTCATTCTCTTAACCTATAGGTTTCCTCTCTACCATTCTACCCTTTTAAAGTATTTAAAGTGGATCATTTTGGGGCCGGCACCATGGTGCAGTAGGTTAATCCTCCACCTGCAGTGCCGGCATCCCATATGGGTGGCGGTTCTAGTCCCAGCTGCTCCTCTTCCAATCCAGCTCTCTGCTATGGCCTGGGAAAGCAGTGGAGGATGGCCCAAGTCCTTGGGCCCCTGCACCCACGTGGGAAACCCGGAAGAAGCTCCTGGCTCCTGGCTTCAGATCGGTGAAGCTCCAGCCATTGCGGCCATTTGGGGAGTAAGGAAGACCTTTCTCTCTGTCTCTCTCTCACTGTAACTTTGCCTCTCAAATGAATAATAAAAATAGTCTTTTTTAAAAAATAAAGTGGATCATTTTTCCTACGACAATCCTAATAGTCTGTATTTTAATAAGAATATTACCATATTATTGCTTACAATATTATTTGTGATGTTTTTATTTTCCTTGTACTTCCTGTTAATTACCCCCCCCCCAAACAAACTCACCCTACACCTGTATTCTCTCCAGCCACCAGGGCTTCTACCTCCTCCAGGGCACCAAGCGCTTGCTGGCCCAGGGCCTTTGCACACGCTGCTTCCTCTGTCTGGAATCTCCCCCTCCTGCCGTCCTCATGCCTGGCTGCCTTTCAGCTGGCAGATCCTGCTTCAGAGAGAGCTTCCTTGACTGCCCATTCCCCATCATTCTCCCTGCCTCTTTCTATTCGTGGTTCTTCCACTGTGAATTTCTTTGTGGTATAATTCATTTATGGCCCATCAGATAATGGGCTCCATGGAGCCAGGGGCCCTATCTATTTTGCACACGACTGTGGCTCAGGATGAGCCCTGGTACCATTAATTTGTTAAAGAAATGAAAGCATGGCAGAGGAATGTCGGTCCCGAGCTCAAACCAGCGGCAGAGACTCTGCACCCTTGATCCAGGCCGTGGACCCCAGATGGAGGACAGTACAGTGAGGACAATGAGGAAGAAACATCAGTTAAAGCCATGTTTACATTTTTTTAGGATTGATTTATTTATCTAAGCGGCAGAGTTACAGAGAGAGGGAGAGACAGAGAGAGAGGTTTCCATTCACTGGTTCACTCCCTAAATGGCTGTAACAGCCCGAGCTGGGCTGATCCAAAGCCAGGAGCCCAGAGCTTCTTCCAGATCTCCCATGTGGGTTCAGGGGCCCAAGCACTTGGGCCATCTTCTACTGCTTTCCCAGGCCATTAGCAGGGAGCAGGATGCGAAGAGGAGCAGCCAGGACTCAAACCAGTGCCCCTATAGGATGTGGGCACCGCAGCAGAGGCCTAACCTGCTGTGCCACAGTGCCCAGCCCACACATTGACATTTCTTGTCAAACGTAATCACTTAGCTTTTGAATCAAGGAAAGTCAGGCTCATTGTTTACAGTCTCCATCACTTGTAAAAATTTTAAAGCCTCTGCTGCTTTAAATGATATGAATTGGCTATGAATTCCACGGATTCCATGAACATAAGTGGCTCGTTTGCTGCGTTAAATTGCTTGATGTCCCGGTAACGGGCCTATGCTTCACCCAGATGTGAAAAGATTGTAACTGGAAGGTGTCGGTTATTCTCATGTTTCCTCCCCAGAACCCAAGGTTCTGGTGGTCCAGAGCAGGTGGCCAGCGTCCCGTCCAATCACAAAGTGGCTGATGGCCAGGCAAGAAGGATGTGAGTTTTGGCATTGGACTTGACCTTGATCTCTGCTCCCCTAGACGCTCGCTGTGTGACTCTGGGCCCATTACTGAAACCCCCTAATCCTGCTTTGTCCTCTGAACAATGGCAACAGCAGGGCCTGTCTATTGCTGAACTGACTGCAGGGACCAAAAAGGACCATGTACCTAAAGTGCCAGACGCTCAAGACAGTGGTCTCACAGCCCACGCTCACTGAGCACTCCAGCGTCACCGGGATTACAGCCAAAGGCTCCCTGGTTGTGGTGTAGGATGTTTTCCACTCTACCACAAATGGGAACAGACAGAAAAAAGGGGACGTCCTCCCCTCGAGTTAAAATGATTATCCCTGTGGCTGGTGCTGTGGTGCAGTGGGCTAAGCTACAACCTGCGACACCAGTATTTCAAAGGAGCACTGGTTTTAGCATACGGGCTGCTCTACTTTCAATCCAGCTCCCTGCTAAAGTGCCTGGGAAAGCCGCAGATGATGGCCCAAGTGTTCAGGCCCCTGTACCCACGTGCAGGTGGAATTCCTGGCTCCTGGCTACACTCTGACCCAGCTACAGCGGTTGTGGCCATTTGGAGAGTGAACAAGCAATGGAAAGTGGATCTCTCTCTCTCTCTCTCTCTCTCTCTCTCTCTCTCTCTCTCTCTCTCTCTCCCCCATCCATCCAACCCTCTGTCTCTCACTCTCTCCCACTCTCTCCATAACTCTGCCTTTCAAGTATATAAAATAAATTAATAAAAACAAAATTAAAATGATTATGCTTTACAAAAGGACTGCACAAAGATGGTAACAGCTGAGTCTCCCAGGCTGGGCAGGGGCTGGGCCATCCCGGCTCTTGGCAGCAGTGACCAGGGCTCTTATTGCTTCCAGGCCGTGCCTGGCTGATGAGATTGATTGACATTCATGCCAGCAGCATGAGAGGCAACTCTGAGAACCATTCCAAGTTTCTGAGTCACCAGGCCAGAAGATAGCCCTGCTTTTATGACTCAGATCCCCCGGTGGATCGTCTCCACGGAGATCTGTATGTACACTTAGGACAAAAGCCGGAGTCACCTTGGAGCGTTTGCTATAGAATAGGTTGAGCTGCGGGCTGCTGGACCCAGCCTCTGACACTGCGCCACTGGGACTCCTTGAGCTGCACCTGAGACGGGGATGGGGGGGTAGGGGATGGAGTGTCTGAGGCAGGTAACTAGAAGGCATTTCCTCACAAGCAGAATCAAGGCAGCAATGATATAGGTACACTTGTAAATTGTAATTCAAATATTCAGCCTTTGGCAATAATGCTTGGATTGGCTTAATCAACTCCATGCACACACGCACACATACACGTGTGTGTGTGTGTTTTTCATGGAATTTTGGGGGTAAGACGCTGTACTACCCATAGATAGGACTGGGGTGTGATGCAGAACAGAGCCTGCCCATCTTCAACGTCTTCATGAGGAACTCATCTTTCCACAGTCCCTACATGGAGGAGCATCATTCACCTGCTCATACTACACCAAGATGACTCAACCATGGTGCTCACCCAACCAGGGAGCCCCATGGTCTGGGCAACACTGCACCAGTTACACTTTCCTTCTTTCTTTCATCATCTCTCCAGAAACAGGGAGATGCTCAAAGGATGGAAGGTGCGTCAGTGCGATGGTTGTGTAGAATCAGGACTGGGAAAGTGTGTCCGAGAGGAAAAGGGGAAAGAGAAGAGGGAGGCAGGAGGAGACAGAGGAAAGCAGACCTGAGTCCCCAGAACAGGGGCAGGGGAAGTTTGAGATCCCAACCCCATTTCCGCTCTGAATGGCACAAAGAGCCTCGTTTCGGCCTCCCTGTTGGGAGGCCGCTTGTTAAGTCCCTGTGCCTGGACAGTAACCCCATTAAAATTGAACTTGTTTATGTGGGATTCTGTTCCAGGCAACCAAATAATTCCTGAGAAAATTGGGCAATCAGAGAATGAGTCTCCAAGATCCCGAGGACAAGGACATTTAATGAGGGTGTTGGGAAGACCAAGATTTACTTCCGAGCGCTTCAGCGAGGTAGAGACAGTGATACGAATGGGGTGCTGGTTCATTCCAGCTCTGGCTCTAAGGAACACTCTACTCCAGGATGGTGAGCTGGGATCTTACCAGAAAGGCCACACCCCAGGGGCAGCCAGCTCAAGTGCTTCTTTAATGGATGTCTCCTCAAATACCTGAGGCTTGGTCCATTAGCACAGCGAACGTCAGAAATGGATTTTCATTGTTGAGATTAGTAATTGTTCATAAGCGTGATGAATGTAGGACATGGACTGTCCCTGGTGAGACGTCACATTCTTCATGGTCACGTGAGCAGTGTGGTGGACACACAGATGTGGGGAGTGCCATCTGCCAACACCTACAGCTGTCCCCTCCTTGGGGATCTGCTTGGGTTACTAGGGGTCTTCTCACCTACAGCCCTTCTCCAGTGACTGAGCCGGGTGGGGAGCAGGGTGAGGGCGGGGAGCTTCCAGCCACTCCAACCCAATGCAAGACAACCCTGATGGGCAATATTCACTCCCGAGCTCAGCATTGGGTCCGTTAAGGGTTTACCAGTTATGCATTGTAATTCAGCTTTTCCCTCTGTCCAATCTGGATTCTTTCTCTTGCCCCACTTCCCTCCCCTTTTAAAAATTCACTGTAAATTTTATTGAACTTAAATTGGTCCAGCAGAAGCAGCCTGAAATATAGCAGCTATTTACTATTAATAATTTCCTACTGTTTATAATCTCCATCAGTATGGAAATAGACAAATTCCTACTCCCATAATTCTCCTCAAAAACTAGTAAGGGGAAAATGAATGAAATGTTTGGAGATCATCTACCCTCTTTGTAATATTCAGGTTTTTTGAGGTGCCTTTTTTAAAACAGAACTGGCAGACCATATATGTTAGGTGGTTTCATATTGTTTACACTGGTTCCTGATGGTGGTTCTCTCTCCTTTCTTTTAGGGTTGATCCCTAATAAACATGGGGTGCCCCAAAGTTCTCAGCACCTACTTGTCGAGAGCCTGACCACCTGGGAAGTCCAAGTTCAGCCCTCCTCCCCACCCCAGTTTCAGTGCATTTGAGGGCTGCCCTCTGTTTCCAAGATGGTAGCTCTTGCTGCACCCTCAGATGGTGGGAGGGGTGGAGGGCTGAAACCTCTTTTATAAGGGCATGAATCCCATTCCTGAGGCTGGGGCACTCATGACTTAACAATCGCTTCCCGAAGACTCTAACTCTTAGTACCATCACCTTGGTGTTTAGTTCCAACTCGTGAACTTCGGCGTGCATTCAAACCATAGCACTTATCGTCTCCATCTTCTCACAGTAACTGCTGGACCCTAAAAGGCCAGACTGAGTCAGGTCAGTTCACAATCACGGTGACGTGGTGACTCCGTCCCTCCTTTCATTGGGGTCTCGGTATTCAAATCTCATCTCTTTCACCATGCCTTCCTTAGTGAGTCAAACTGAAGCAGCCAAAGGACACACACACACACACACACACACACACACACACCATTACCTGTCACTGTGTCTGACTCCAAACTCATTTTTCTTACTGGAACTTATCAGCCCTGGATGATATCTACTTATGTACTTTGGTTTTTCTCTCCACCAGTAGGTAAGCCTCATTACCTGGGTCATTGCTATGTCC
The DNA here is from genome assembly GCA_949820135.1 of Sylvilagus floridanus. NCBI lineage: Eukaryota > Metazoa > Chordata > Mammalia > Lagomorpha > Leporidae > Sylvilagus > Sylvilagus floridanus. The sequence continues at coordinate 44,325,376 of OX463236.1, read as the reverse complement.
TGAGAGCCTGGCACTACACTGGGCATATTTTTTTAAAGATTTATTTATTTGAAAGGCAGAGTTACAGAGAGGCAGAGAAACAGAGAGGTCTTCCAACTACTGGTTTACTCCCCAAATGGCCACAGCAACCAAAGCTGGGCCAATCTGAAGCCAAGAGTCAGGAGCTTCTTCCGGGTCTCCCACACAGGTGCAGGGCCCCAAAGGCTTAGGCCATCTTCCAGTGCTTTCCCAGGCCACAGCAGAGAGCTGGATCGGAAGTGGAGCAGCTTGAACTCCAACCGGCTGCCCATATGGAATGCCGGCACTGCAGGCCAGTGGCTTTACCCGATATGCCACAGCACCGGCCTGGGCATAGGTTAAAAGTTAATCATTATTGGGGCCAGCACTGTGGCGCAGCAGGTTAACGCCCTGGCCTGAAGCACCAGCATCCCATATGGACACCGGTTCTAGTCCCGGCTGCTCCTCTTCCAATCCAGCTCTCTGCTGTGGCCTGAGATAGCAGTGGAAAATGGCCAAAGTCCTTGGGCCCCTGCATCCGCATGGGAGACTAGGAGGAAACTCCTGGCTGGCTCCTGGCTTCGGATTGGTGCAGCTTCGGCTGTTGCGGCTATCTGGGGAGTGAACCAGCTGATGGAAGACCTTTCTCTCTGTTTCTACCTCTCTCTGTAACTATGTATTTCAAATAAATAAAATAAATCTTTAAAAAGTTAATTATTATTGGTTGCTTGAATACATGAGTGGAATCGTATGAAAAAAAATAACTGTCAGGCTGGGCTGCAGCTCTGAAGCACTGTCCCTTTAAAGCCCAAGGAGCTGGTCTAACACAAGTGGCCACCAGCGCACCTTTTGGTCCCTTAACTCTGCCTTGCCCCCTTCTTCCTTCATTGCTTCCACCCTCTAAAGCACATCGATTCCTGTTCTTTCACAGAAGTTCAATTTCTGGTCCCCAAGAAGCAACTCATCTGACCAGCCCAATTATAAGAGCAGGTCAGCAAATATTTGTTTCTGCATCACACGCGATGTTTTGACTTCCAGGGGTCGGTTGGTGTGCCTCACAGGAACACTGAAACACAGGGACAGGTGAATCACGTAAAGTACAGGGCCCGAGGAGAGAGGGTGGTTGCTAAGCAGAAGCTGTGTGCTAAGTAAATTGATAAAGCAAGGCACGACTCCCCAGGATACTTTCAGTTCCCTTAGAACACTCTGTTTTCAAATATGACTTAGGCAGATAAGCAGCAACTACTTACCTACCAAAAACATTGATAACACAGATGAGTCATTCTTATCTATTTGTTAAAGCAATTCTCCCAAGTTTCTATAACAGGCAGCAATGTGTTTGTTTAGTTGTCGTGTATATTAGCAGAATAAATAAAGATATGTATCTCTAACTGGATCCTTCTTCCTAGAATTAGTCTGAATGAAGTTTTAATTTTAAGCACTAACAAAAAAAGGTAATGTGACTCAATTGAAAGTACTGGTGGTGGTGGCGGTGATGGTGGTAGTGGTCATGGTGATGGTCATGTGATGGTGATGATAGTGATGGTGATGGTGGTGGTAGTAGTAGTCATGGTGATGGTCATGTGATGGTGATGATGGTGGTGGTGATGGTGGTAGTGGTCATGGTGATGGTGGTATATAAGTGGTGAAGTGATGGTGATGATGGTGGTGGTGATGGTAATGGGAGTAGTAGTCATGGTGATGGTCATGTGATGGTGATGATAGTGATGGTGATGGTGGTGGTAGTAGTAGTCATGGTGATGGTCATGTGATGGTGATGATGGTGGTGGTGATGGTGGTAGTGGTCATGGTGATGGTGGTATATAAGTGGTGAAGTGATGGTGATGATGGTGGTGATGATGGTAATGGTAGTAGTAGTCATGATGATGGACATGTGATGGTGATGGTGGTGGTGATGGTAATGGTGGAAGTGGCGATGTGATGGTGATAATGATGGCAGTGATGGTGATGATGGTCATAATAATGGTATTATGGTGGAAGCAATGGCAGTAATGGTGATGGTAGTGATGGTGGTATTGACAGTGGTGGTGGTAATAACTGCTTATACCACTAGGTGCTTACTATGGCCAGGCCCTGAGAGAAAGCTTCATCTCTCAGACTTCCACTTCTACCAGATCTGGCTTTAGCTGTCTTTCTACCAGCTTAGGTTTCACAGAATAGGCGAATAGGCTGAGACTGACAGCTGTCCACAGGTCGCCTCTACTGAGCTGAGGTTTGGGGGAAATGTTGCCATCTAGTATCCCACAGAAGTCTGAACTCGTGAAGCAGATGAGCCAGCCTCCCTCCGCCTACTCCCCCAGCTCTTTTCAGGGAAGAGGTCAGAAGGAGAGTCTAGATACAGAAGTGAAATAAATGAAGAGAGCCACTCATCTGCAGAGAGAAGTAGAGACAGAGAGGTCTTCATTTACTGGTTCACTCCCCAAACAGCTGCAACAGCCAGAGCTGGGCTGATTTGATGCCAGGAGATTCGTCTGGGTCTCCCATGTGGGTGCAGGGGTCCGAGGACTTGGCCCATCCTCCGCTACTTTCCCAGGCACACCAGCAGACAGCTGGATTGGAAGTGGAGCAGCCAGGACTTGAACCGGCATCTGTATGGGATGTCTGCACTGCAGACTGAGGTTTTAACCTACTGTGCTGCTCTGCTGGCCCCTGTAAACTTTCCCACATTCATCGCTCCCTTCCCATCACAGGTAACGACACCCATCAGTTCTGGGCTTCCAGACCTCCTGTGTCAGGTGAAAGAGGTTTCTCTGATGACTTAACAGTGACCAGTGGAGTTGGTGCTATGGCATAGTGGGTAAAGCCACCATCTGCAGTGCCGGCATCCCACATGGGCACCAGTTCGAGTCCTGGCTGCTCTACTTCTGCAATGGCCTGAGAAAGCAGTAGAAGATGGTCCAAGTCCTTGGGCCCCTGCACCTGTGTGGGAGACCTGGAAGAAGCTCCTGGCTTCAGATCAGCACAGCTCCAGCTGTTGCGGCCAAGTGGGGAGTGAACAAGTGGATGGAAGACCTCTTTCTCTCTCTCTCTCTCTGCCTCTCCTTCTCTCTGTGTAACTCTGGCTTTCAAATAAATAAATAAATAATTTTTTTTAAAAAGTGGCCAGTGAGCTACTCTGTAGAGTGTCAGTGGCAAACCTGGCTGCTGGGGAAGAGGCTTTGGATGGGAGGCACTGTGTGGTATGTCTCAAACCCCAGACTAACTCAGTCTTCAGCTGCCGTCTAGCTTTTCCTGTGGATATTTCTTGATTTGGACTCACATATTTGCTTGTTTGATGCTGATCTTCCCAGTGAGTCTAATAGCTCCCTGGGGGTCAGGGCCCAGGTGCGTTTTGCTCGCTGCTGTATGCCCAGGAGCTGGACATCTGCACATCTTTGGGAGGATCTGATGTGATGAGCGGAGACTGGGAAGCAAGGCAGGCAACACTGGAGCTGGCGGTCAGAAAGGGCAGGAGACTTGGTCTAGCCTTGTGATTTTCAAATTGTTTGACCGCAGAGCCCTTGGCTCACTGGAACTCTGCCGCGGGAGCCCCGCCCACTTCGGGAAGGCAGCCTCTTCTCGCTCTTTCCTTCATGGGTTCCATCCAGGTAGCACAGTTTGAAAATGGTGGGTCCAATCCCTGCATTGTGCAGAAGAGGGAAACAGCGAAGTGTGGAAGGGGACGGAGGTAAGGGCAGAGGGGTAAAGTAGATGCGTCAGTGCAGGGAGTTTGCGTGGTCGCCTCTCTCCACTGTCACTCAGGGTAGCCGCCAGGATTTGCTCGCTCTTCCCCAAGAACTCACAGCCTGGCCCAAAGACAGAGGCCAGGGAGCATCCCAGGGGCTTGGAGTACATGAAACTTGCTGGTCAGCGACAGTAGCTTCAGGGACCTGGTGATTGAGAAGATGTGTATGTTGTACAGGGTCCCCCACCCTGACTCCAGAAGTGGCAACCAAACTGAGATGTGAGGACAAAGGCTTTTTCTTTTTTTTGTCCTTTGCCCAGCAACTCTAATTACAAACCCCTGTCCCGCTAAGATGGGTAAACTTGGCAGCATCTGAGGCCTGCCTTATGTCTGAACTATCTCTCAGTTGGTTTAGGCTTGGCAAAGCTCCAACCGCATTTTGCCAAGAACTCTTTCCCTTAATTTCTAATCCCCCGAGTGGCTTAAGGGAAATTTCATCCATATGTTCCGGAGTCATTTGCTGTGAACTCATCTTTTGGTAAGAGAAATGTGTTCTCAAGCCAGCACAGTCCGGAGAGTTGCGCATTTTCAAGCTGCACGGGTCGTGGTTTCTTCGGGAAGCATTTCCTGAACTCTCTAATTACAAGGAGGGAGAGAGAGCAACATTTCCTGCTCCCACTTTCCTTCCCCTTTCTCAGTGTGCTCCCTCAAGGCTGACTTGAAAAGCTCCATTGTTAATGAAGCTGGTGAGTGACAAATTTGCACTGGGATCTAAACAAGCTATGGATTTGTGTGTGTGTGTGTGTGTGTGTGTGTGTGTTTAAATTTCCACTTTTAACCCCATCTGCAAAAGAAACAAGCACTTATTGAACATATACTACATGGCAGGTGCATCTCAGCAGTTTCAGGGCATTATCCTCATAGATAAGAACTCTGAGACCTGAAGATATGAAGTAACTAGAAAAGGTGTGGACTTAAAATAAAAATGTGGGTTTGGCATCAAGGTGCAAAAGACTAAGCCACCACTTATATAACACTGGCATCCCAAATGGGCACTGGTTCAAGTCCCGGCTGCTCTTCTAATTCAGCTCCCCACTAAAGCACCTGGGATGGCCTACATGCTTGGGCCCCTTCTACTCACATGGGAGACCCGGATGGAGTTCTTGGCTTCTGGCTTCAGCCTGTCCCAAGCCCTGGCTGTTGGGCCCATTCCAAGAGTAAACCAGTAGATGGTAGATCAATCTGTCTTTCTCTCTTCTTATTGCTCTGCTTTCAAAATAAACAAATAAAATCTTTAAAAGGAAAAGCAAAGTTGGAGTCAGAATTCAATGCTAAGAGTTGTCTGACTCCCAAGTTCATGTCCTCCACACCTGGCCCTGCTGATTCCTAAACACAGACAGGAGGCCTAAGGTACTCTTGGTGACAGTGGCTGGGTCTATTGATGGGCAGACTTTTTGTAAGGTGCAGAGACGAGGCTGAGTGCATGCATCACCCCTTGTATTGTCCCTCCAGAAGAGTTTGGGACCCCCGCCCCCACTCCCTATGGTAAGGTGTCATGGATAGAATTTCTCAGCCCTGGAAGTGAAGGCTTGGCTTTTACTGACACTCTTAATGATGATGCGCCTCCACACAGAGCTACCAGCTAACAGGAAATACAGCTACTAGGAACACGGCAAACAGTACTGTGAGGATGAAATCAGCAAAATCCAAAATGCTGCCAATTCTATAAGACAAATAGTCCAGTTTCTTCAATAAATGCATGTCAAGAAGAAAGAGAGTGAGAGTGAAAGAGAGAGAAAGGGAAGGAGGGAGGGAGAGAGAGAGAGGGTGAGAGAGAGGAAGGAAGGTTATAGAGTATGCATGGATTGTATTTGGATGCTGATTTGAATAAACCAAAAATAAAATAAGTTGTGGAATAATCAGGGAAATTTGAGCACTGACTGAATATTTTATAATATTAACAAATTATTATTTTTAAAGATTTATTTATTTATTTGTTTTGAAAAAGAAAGGTGAGAGAAAGATCTTCCATCACTGGTTCACTCCCCAGATCGCCTCAATGGCCAGCGCTGTATCAGGCCAAAGCCAGGAGCCAAGAGCTTCATCCAGGTCTCCGACATGAGTGGTAGGGCTCCAAGCACCTGGGCCATCTTCTGCTGCCTTCCCAGGCACAGCAGCAGGGAGCTGGACTGGAAGCGGGGCCAAATGGGATGCTGGCGTCAAAGGTGGAGGCTTAACTCATTATACCACAACAAGTTACTATTTTTAAGATGTGATGATGGTATTAAGACCATTTTTTTCTCTTAGAAAAACTGCTGAGTGATTGACAGATGAAACAACATGTTGCCTGGCACTCATCTTAAAGTAACCCGGGGTGGGGTGAATCGGAGGGTGGGCGTGGCGCGAGGGTGAATGGAGATTGGCCAAGTGTGAGTGACGGAACACAGGGTTCACTGTTGCGCAGGTGTCTGCGTGTTTGACAGTGTCCATAATTTAAAAATTGTTTTGATTATGATGGTCAGTGTTCTGATTAAATGTCTTTCTCTCATACTTGTCTGAGAAGAGAGGGGTCTGTCCCTATGGGGAGAAGGGAAGTAGTGTCTCATTGAAGAGAGCCGAATTCCTGAAGCCTCAGTTTCCCCAGATGCACAGAGTTCCCGCTGGTTCAGACAGGGCCTCTCGCTGACGTGATGACCACAGAGCTGGACTGCAGGTGTGGGCCTGGGTGCCAGACTCGTTGAAGGTCAATGTGCTCCTCGCCGTGGCCTCTGCCCCCCACTCCACAGAACTGAACTCATGGTTATGGTTGTTAGGTTGCTCTGACTAATCCACGCCATGGTGTATGCTGACCACAAGCAAGAGGGGACAACATACTTGTGAGCTTAAAAAATATTAACTCCTGGGTGGAGTTACTTTGCATTCTGGAGGAAGCAACTTTGCATGACCAAAGGCTAATGGCAAAGTGAATATATGCTCTCTCCAGCATTCCATGAAAATAAGAGAACTTTAAATTTATTTGTATGACATCGTATTCTTTCTTTGAAATTTCCTTAATGGGCATTTTTTAGAAGATATTTATTTTTTTAATTTATTTACTTGAAAGTCAGAGTTACATAGAGAGAGAGAAGAGAGAAGGAGAGGCAGGGAGAGGGAGGGAGAGAGAGAGAGAGAGAGAGAGAGAGAGAGAGAGGTCTTCCATCTGCTGGTTCACTCCCCAATTGGTCACAATGGCCGGAGCTGCGCCAATCCAAAGCCAGGAGCCAGGAGCTTCTTCCGGGTCTCCCACACGGGCAGGAACCCAAACACTTGGGCCATCTTCTACTACTTTCCCAGGCCATAGCAGAGAGCTGGATCAGAAGTGGAGCAGCTGGGACATGAACCGGCACCCATAGGGGATGCTGGCACTGCAGGCGGCAGCTTTGCCGGCTACCCCACAGCACCCCCCCCCCAAATGAATGGGCATTTTTCAACATTCACAAAGGAAGTGCTTCCATGACATCTGACACCCAACTCTGACGGCTGTCAATAGCCATCTTGTTTTCTCTTCCTTTCTCTTCCTTTCCTTCCCCTATCCCTGTTGGATTATTCATTCAGGGAGGGAGGGAGGGAGAGAAAGAAAGAGAGAGACAGAGAGAAATGAGAAAGAGGAGCACACAATCCCATCTGTTGGTTCATTCCCTAAAAGCCTGCAAAGCCAGAAACTGGGAGTGCAATCCAGGTCTCCCGTGTGGGTGGCAGGATCCTAATTGTTTGAGCCATCCTAGGGTCTGCATCAGGATCCAGGACCAGGAGTAGAGCGCCAGTGTGGTTCGCATGCATCCCGACCAGCAGCATGCTTCCTGTGCAACCAGAGGCTTGTCTTAGGGTTTAACTCTAAATGCATGTCATCTGCAGGACTTCTGGAGTCATCGTGTTCTTTCCTTTCACATGCTCACAGAGGTGAGCCTCTGATGGATTTGTGGAGTGAAGTCCACCCAGAGATGACCAGTGTCTGGATTTGGAGATACAAGAAGGAAGCAGGCGATGGCGGGTGGCTGAGACTTCGAGAAGAGGCAGCCAGTGCTGAGCAGATCCTGGAGGGTGGGTTGGAGGCCTGGAGCCACACAATCAAGAATGATTTCGGTGCTGAGGAGGTACTTCCTTATCAGAGAGGGGGCAGAGGCTGGTTATGGAGAGCAGAGAGGGTCTGGCCCGCCTCTATGATTGTCACCTGGGTCACGGTGTAGGGTCCTATCACCACCCCAGAGCTGCCCTTGAGGGCATGGTGCCAGGACAGTGGAGGTTTGAGATACTGCAACTCGCTCACTTGAACTGTCAAAACTTTCACTTCCACCCAATTTGATAGCAACCTTTCCAAACCATATTACACACTTCCCTGCCTCCTGGAGGAGAGCTGTGCATGCAACATTGAGCTTTTTCTTGATGGCTTAAAGGCATTACCATCCGTGACAGCTTTGCACTGACCGCAAATGTGGCCATGCCTCCAGGAATTTGGGGGGATGATTTTGCATGCACCCCTCCCCCTCCCTCCATAACCCCCCAAGCAAACAGCCACTAGACCTTCCTGCGTCTGTTATAGTATCAGAATAAGGTGACTGTGGAAGGGTCTCTCTCCTGCCCTCTTTCTATCTCTTAAGGTACCTGATTGTAGGCATCGCCTCTGTTCTGTCTTCTCACTTGCTGCTTCCAGCCAAGCAGCGAGGATGTCACCGTTGTGTCCCCGGTCGAAGTCAATTGGCTACAAGTGAGGATCTGGGGGCAAGGCGGGGGCTCATCTCTGAGCAAAGTGTGTGTATTTTATGACATTTATTTTATGTCTGCAGCATCTCCTTGTGGCTTCCTTTCTGACTGTCAGCAGAACCCTAGACAGTTAAGGCTGCTGAGTCAGGGACATATTACTTCTTATTGCGCATGGATATTTGACACAGGCTCAAAACAGAAGCAAAATCTGAGTTCAGCCTCTCCCACAGATAACAAAACACGGCAAGGCATGGGAGATAGGTAGTAAGTAGCCCCAGAATATAGACACGCCATGAAAAACACACTCTCCTAGAGATCCCCAGAGCCTGGCCAAAGATAATTCCAAGTGGAAATAGTAATATTTTTTACAGGCAGAGTTAAACAGTGAGAGAGAGACAGAGAGAAAGGTCTTCCTTTTCCATTGGTTCACCCCCTCAATGGCTACTATGGCTGGTGCACTATGGCCAGCGTGCTTCGCCGATCTGAAGCCAGGAGCCAGGTGCTTCCTCCTGGTCTCCCATGTGAGTGCAGGGCCCAAGGACCTGGGCCATCCTCCACTGCCTTCCTGGGCCACAGCAGAGAGCTGGCCTGGAAGAGGGGCAACTGGGACAGAATCCGGCACCCCAACCAGGACTAGAACCCGGGGTGCCAGCACCGCAGGCAGAGGATTAGCCAAGTGAGCTGCAAATAGTAATTATCAAAAGGATGTTTTATTCAAAAGAAGGATGTCTGATGAAAAGAGCCACAGAATCTCACTTTAAATAAGAACCCATTCAACTGTGTCAAAATCAGTCAGTGTGGGAGCAAATAGGTGCTCATCTGTTGAAAGACGCTTTCCCAGAGCATAAGGAAACTCGGTGCTGGCCAAGGAAGCCTCCACTCCCCGGGCTCTGCCCTGAGTTCCTTCTCCCCTAAGAGCAGGTGGCCATTTTCCCAGGTACCCCACTGACAACTTTTGCTCAGACAGTCTTTCTCTCTACCCAGCATCACATTTTCAAAATTCATCCATGCTATCAGGTAAATAAACTCTTTTTATCTTGCCAAGTAGTATTTTTTTAAAAAGGATTTATTTATTTATTTGAAAATCAGAGCTACAGAGAGGCAGAGGCAGAGGCAGAGAGAGAGAGAAAGAGCAGTCTTCCATCTGCTGGTTCACTCTCCAGATGGTTGCAATGGCTGGAGTTTTGCTAATCCAAAGCCAGGAGCTTCTTCCAGGCCTCCCACATGGGTGCAGAGGCCCAAGGACCCTGCTTTCCCAGGCCATAGCAGAGAGCTGGATGGGAAGTGGAGCAGCCAGGACTTGAACCAGCGCCCATATGGGATGCTGGTATTGCAGGTGGCGGCCTTACCTGCTATGCCACAGTGCCGACCCCACCAAGTAGTATTTTACTGTGTGGATATACCCTACAGTGCACATATCCATTCTCTAGGTAAGGGACACTGAGATTGTTTCAAGGTCAGAGCAATTATTAGGAAAACTGTCGAGTCCTTTAGTTGTATGTCTATTGTTACTTCTCTCTGGGAAAAACTTAGCAGTCATGCTTTTGGTCATTGGATAGGCATACGATTCACATTTTGAGAAACTGCCAGACCAATTTCTGAACTGTTTATACTATTTTATATCCCTTCCAGAAATTCATAGAAGTTGCAATTGATTTGCATCCTTGCAAACATTTGATGCTCTCAATTTTTTAACTTTTAGCTATTTTAATAGGATCTGCATTTCTGTTTTAATTTGCATTTCCCTTATGGCTAATGATGTTAAGTGCTTTTTCATGGGCTCATTGGCCATTTACATATTTTCCTTTGTAAAGTGCCTATCCAAGATTTTGGATCATTTTTTTTTTAAGATTTATTTTATTTGGCCGGCGCTGTGGCTCAACAGGCTAATCCTCCGCCTTGCGGCGTCTGCACACCGGGTTCTAGTCCCGGTCGGGGTGCCGGATTCTGTCCCGGTTGCCCCTCTTCCAGGCCAGCCCTCTGCTGTGGCTCGGGAGTGCAGTGGAGGATGGCCCAAGTGCTTGGGCCCTGCACCCCATGGGAGACCAGGAAAAGCACCTAGCACCTGGCTCCTGCCATCGGATGAGCACGGTGCGCCGGCCGCAGTACGCCGACCATGGCGGCCATTGGAGGGTGAACCAATGGCAAAGGAAGACCTTTCTCTCTGTCTCTCTCTCTCACTGTCCACTCTGCCTGTCAAAAAAAAAAATAAGATTTATTTTATTTGTTTGAAAGTCAGAGTTACACAGAGAGAGAAGAGGCAGAGAGAGACAGAGAGAGGTCTTCCATCCACCAGTTCACTCCCCAATTGGCCACAATAGCTGGAGCTTCACTGATCCGAAACCAGGAGCCAGCCAGGAGTTTCCTCCTAGTCTCCCACGTAGGTACAGGGGCCCAAGGACTTGGGCCATCTTCCACTGCTTTCCCAGGCCATAGCAGAGAGCTGGATGGGAAGTGGAGCAGCCGGGACTCAAACCGGCACTCATGTGGGATGCAGGCAGCACTGGAGGCAACGGCTTTACCTGCTACACCACAGCGCTGGCCCTTTGGACCATTTTTAAAGAAAGATTTATTTATCCATCTATTTGAAAGGCAGAGTGACAGGGAGGGCGAAAGACAAAGAGAAAGATCTTCCATCTGCTGGTTTACTCTTCAAATGGCCACAACAGCCAGGTATGGGCCAGGTCAGAGCCAGGAGCCAGGAACTCCATCCCAGGGGTCCAAGGAGTCGGGCCATCCTCCACTGCCTTCCCAGGTGCATTAGTAGGGAGTTGGATCAGAAGCAGAGTAGCCAGGCCTCAAACTGGTCCAGTGTGAGATGCTGGTGTTAAGCGGTGGCTTACCCCACGATACCACAATGACAGCCCCTTGGCCAACTTTTTAATTGCCCTAATTGTTATTAAACACTTTTATTGCTGAGTTCTAAGAGCTGCTGCTATTGAGGCCAGCACTGTGGCACAGTGGGTAAAGTCACTGCCTGCAGTGCTGGCATCCCATATGGGCACCAGTTCAAGTCCCGGCTGCTCCTCTTCTGATACAGATCTCTGCTATGGCCTGAGAAGGCAGTAGAAGATGGCCCAAGTGCTTGGGCCCCTGCTCCCACAGAGATCAGAGGAAGCTTCTGGCTTCTGGCTTTGGATTGACCTAACTCTGGCCATTGTGGCCCTTTGGGCAATGAACCAGTGATGGAAGATCTCTCTTTGCTTCTGCCTCTCTATAACTCTGCCTTTCAAATAAATAAATAAATCTTTGAAAAACAAAAAGAGTTGCTGCTTCTTCTATACTCTGACTACCAGTCCTTTGTGAGCTGTATTAATGGCAAATATTTTCTCCCAATCTGTGACTTGCTTCTTCTCATGCTTAACAGTAGCTCTTGATGGGCAGAGGCTTCTAATTTCAATCTTATACTTTTAATTTATGATGACCCGGGGAACCCCTCACCAGATGTGTGTTTCCTTCAATCATTCTAATGTGTAGCCAGGAACAAGAACCCCTGCACTGAAAGGAGAGATGTGGCTGGAAAAACAGCAAGCTCTCGGAAGTGGAATTCTGAAAATACAATCCGGCATAGCCCAAGGGAATGCAGGGCAGGTGCTTAAACCCTCAGTGTGTGAGCCCAGAGAGCGTTTGGTGCGCATGCGTCGGGGTGAGGGTGCACATGGGAGGGATGGGACAAGAGAGGCCACAATGCTGCTGAAGCTCCGACCTCAGGCCTGCACAGCACCTTGCAAAATTGTGTGGGGTTAAGGAGATGCACACAGAAGAGCAAAGGCCTGGAGTGGCTGGTGGGGCAGATGGCGGCGCTGCCTGGCTGCGGTTTTCCTTGGCCCTTGCCACTTGGAAGCAGAACTCCTAGACCAGAAAGGCCAGCCACGGGTGGCTAGGAGGAAACAGCAGCTGCAGATGGATGGAGAGACCGCCAGGAGTCCCGAGCAGCTGCCGGAGAGTCCAGGTCTCCAGGAGCCGTGAATCACAGCCCAGGGAACAGGAAGACCTTGCAGGGGTAATTGAGGACTCACACTGTGATTTTTGAAAATCACAGAGCAAGGGAACAGTGCCAGGAAACCCAAGATGAGAAAATGTTCTCAGTGTCGAAAAGGGGGCACTGTCAGAAGCTGTCGGGTCAGTGCAGTGGCCAGCGTCTGTCCCAGGCATGTGCCCAGGAGAGCCCGGGCAGCCCCAGGCAGGTGCTCAGAACACTCAGGCCTGCCCTACCCACACAAAGCAGTTCTGACTGCAAATCCAGATGACGTGACTGCCCTCGCCCAACCCTGCTGCACTACACTTTCAGCTTCTCTTACGTTAATCGTGACTCTGCTGCTAATTATCACATTCAGTGAGCACCTGCTATATACTAGGCTAATATTTCTATGCTCCAGAATACATGCTCAGGGACCAGCGCTGTGGCATAGCTGGTCAAAGCTTCTGTGCTGGTTTGAGTCCTAGCTGCTCCACTTCCAATGCAGCTCTCTGCTACGGCCTGGGAAATCAGTGATAGATGGCCGAAGTGCTTGAGCCCCTGTACCCATGTGGGAGACCTGGAGGAAGTTCCTGGCTCCTGGCTTTAGATCAGCTCAGCTCCAACCATTGCAGCCATTGGAGAGTGAACCAGCAGTTGGAACACCTGCCTGTCTCCCCCTCCCCATTCTCTGTCTGCAACTCTACCTCTCAAATAAATATATAAGCTTAAAAAAAAAAAAAACATGCTTATCCCTGACAGACCCCAGTTAAAAAAAGCACTGGATTGAGAGTGAAGAGCTAGAGACTGGATTTTAAAATCAGAACTGTGGTACATCCAGATGATAGAATGTTACTCAGTGCTGAAGCACAGTGAGCTACGAAAGCCATGCAAACAGGAGGAAACGTGGACGCACGTTGCTAAGTGAAGGAAGTCAGTCCAGGGAGGCTACCTACTGCATGACCAATATGTATGATTCAGCCGCGTGACACTGCTATTGGAGACAGGTAAAAGCTCGTTGGTTGCCAGGGATAGAGAGGGGAGAGAAGTTAGGGCGACGAGACCACTCCATGCAACACTATGAGGGATGAGCTCTATGACCTATCATCCACATCCATAAGACATACAACAGCAGGAGCAAACCCTAATGCAAGCCATAGCCTTTGGATGACAGTGATGCATCAGGGCAGGTTCACTGCTCATAACAAATACACCACTTTGTTACAGGTCCATGGTGAGAAAAGCTGTGGCTAGGGCGTGGGGAGGGAGAAGTACATGGGAACTCTGTACTTTCTACTCATTTTGTTGTGAACCTAAAGTTGATCAAGAAAAAAAATCACTAATTCTTACGATCACCTGTAGCATGCATTTTATTATCCAAATTTCAGAGACAAATGAACTAGGACAGGCTTAACTATGTCCTAAATCACACTTGTGGTCACTGGCAGGGCAGGATTTAAACTCATGTCTGTCCAAGTGAATGGAAAATCCACAGTCTTTTTTTTTTAAATTAGGGTTTATTTTATTTATTTGAAAGGCAGAGTTAGAGAGAGAGAGGTCTTCCATCTGCTAGTTCACTCCTCAAATGGCCACAGTAGCCAGGACTAGGTCAGCCCAAAGCCAGGAGCCAGGAGCTTCCTCCAGGTCTCCCATGTGGGTACAGGTGCTCAGGTGGGACATTCTCTGCTGCATTCTCAGGTGCATTAGCAGGGAGCTGGCACCCATTTGGGTGCAGGCATTGCAGGTGGTGGCCTTACCCTCTAGGCCACAACGTTGGCTCCAAACCCACGATCTTGGCCATGGTATCCCATTGCCTCCCCCTGAACCTCAGCTTAGCTTGCATTCCATCTCAGACTTTCCTTAGCCCCACTTTGCTCACAGACTTCTCCCATCATCCCAGCTATGCTGCTGCCAGGACACTGACTGAGCCTCTGCCCAGGCCCATCGTCGTTCCCAGCTCTGCCGACCATCTGCTTGCCAACCTCATTCTAGCAAGTGAGCCCCACACCTAGCCCACACTGGCCAAGCCTCCACCTTGGGTTCTGCTCTAGCCTCACCTGGACACCCAGCCCTGCCTTCCCCAGCCCAGCCCAGCCCAGCCCAGCCCGGAAGGCAGACTCAGGCCAGTGTCCCAATGAAAGCCCCAGGCACAGTTGTAGCTGTGAAATGGAAGGACCCACGGCCCCTGCTGCGGAGACATGTGGTCGGAGAGCTGGTGGGAGTCAGGGTGATGGGGGGCAGGGCTCCAGGGCTTCTCGTGGAGCTATTGCATCTTTTGGTCTATGACCGTGAGGCAATGTCTTCCAGAAACCCAGTGGGTGCTAAGCCATGGCAAAACAAGGGGCCATTAACTGAGAGCCCCTTCCCACAGTGCTAGCCATGCTCTGATCTGGGACCTTGGAGGTCTTAGCCCTGTACTTGATCACATCTGTCAAGTCCCTTTGGCCACGTAACAGCACCTGCCCAGATTCTTCAGGAAGTGGGCATTTTGAGGGCTCATTTATTCTGCCTACTGCAAAGGTAAAGAGTAACCTTAATGCCATTCATATGCTAAGTGCCTCTCCTGCCTGTCAACCTTGAATGTCAAGGTTGCTAATGATTCAGGAGCTGTGATCCTGACTTCTGTCCCTCTGACAAGCATTGCCACCTGCCTCACAGTGGTACCTCGGAGCTGAGGCTGGGGTGCTGATCCTGTCCTCACCCACTGCTCCCCTCCAGAGGTCATCCAAACCCAGTTTTCAGCCATGGTTTACTACCCATCTGTCTCCTTTAGTCCTCTCTGTGAAAAAGAAAAATAAAGCCAGGAGGGTGAGGCTGTGAAAGAGCTCGAAGGATTTCCACATCACAGTCATGCATGAGTGCTACCCAATTCACTAGACCAGTTCTTGGTATGTTTGCCACTGGATTACACCTAAGCAACAGGTAGAAGCAGATATAAAAGCCTTCTGGGCGTAATCTAATCACTAAGCAAGCTTCCTATGCTTACCAAGCAACAGTGTCTCTATAATTTGGCCTTATACATAATTATCCACAAGTTAAGAATGCGCCGATGGGTGAGCAAAATAAATGACTTAATCATCAGCTACACAGTAACAAGTTCATTCATCTCTGGTTGCTACTGCAACAATTACCATGGGTGTAGCAGGTTCAACAATGCAAAGTCCTGTAGCTCAGAGTCAACGTGGATTTCATTAGGCTAAAATCACGGAGCAGGCAAGGCTGTACTCATTCCAGGAACTCTGTGGTAGAACCCACTTCCTTGCCGTTTTAGCAGCCACAGGCTGCCTGTAGTCCTTGGCCTATGGCCCCTGCAAACATCTTCAAAGCCAACAACGTGGAGGATCTCTGACCCTTCCTGTGTCGGTCACATTTCTCTCTGGGACCACAGCTGGGAAAAGCTCTCTCTACTTTTCAGGACTCATCTGATGGCAATGGCCCCATGGGGAACAATCCAGGGTCATTGCCACATCTCAAAACCCTGCACTTGATCTCATCTGTGAAGTCCCTTGGGCCATGGAACAGCACACGCCCAGATTCTTGAGGAAGTGGGCATCTCTGAGGGATCATTTATTCTTTCAACTGTAGGGTAAAGAGTAATCTTAATGTCATTCATATGTCAGGTGCCTCTCATAATCCCAGAGTTTGTGAGTTAGAGTTTATGAGGTTGGCGTCATTTATCTCGGTGTTTTGTTGTTGTTGTTTTATTTGAAAGGGAGAGAGAAAGAAAAGAGTGCCTTCATCCACTGATTCATTCCTCCACATACCTATGATAGTTGGGCTGGTCCAGGACTGGTCGCAGGAGCTGTGGTTGGCAGGAACCCAGTTATTTAAATCACTGTTGCCTCCCAGGGACTCAATTTCTGGAAGCTGGAGTCAGGATCTGGAGCTGTAAATCCAACTCAGGTGCTCTGATGTAGAACACGAATGTCTTAATTGCTAAGTTAAATGCCCACTCCCTATTATAGTATTTTAAGGGAAGGACCATCTTTCATTCATTAGGCTTAGCAGTAGCACAGAACGAATTATTTGTCAAAGAGTATTTGCTGGTACCTACAGTATGAGAGCAAAGTAGTGCATGCATGATCTTTTAAGGGAAAAGGTTGCTTCACATGTATGTCAATTTCTCACTCCTCTGTCTAGAAGGCCCTGACATACCTCTGGACTTACAGGTTAAAGATGAAACTGTAGAAGCCTATTTCAAACTAGTGGAAGTCAAAGTTATGAACTGTCGACTTCAAACAGGACATCTAGGTGGATCAACTCTACGTCCTGGGATGTGCCCTTTGAAGACTGGGCAACCCTGGGCTCCTGTTCTTCAAAGAGATCTAGACCTGTGTGGCCCAGAAGAATTTTCTGCGATTATGAAAATGTTCTGTAATCAGCACTTTTCAACAGAATGGAAACAGCTATATGTAGATACTAAGCACTTGAAATGTAGTCAATGTGAATAAGCAACTGCATTTTAAATGTTGGTTGATTGGCAGTGCCACGGCTCAATAGGCTAATCCTCCGCCTGCAGCGCCGGCAACCCAGGTTCTAGTCCTGGTTGGGGCATCGGATTATGTCTTGGTTGCTCCTCTTCCAGTCCAGCTCTCTGCTGTGGCCCTGGAGTGCAGTGGAGGATGCCACAAGTCCTTGGGCCCTGCACCCATGGGAGACCAGGAGAAGCACCTGGCTCCTGGCTTCGGATCAACACGGTGTGCCGGCTGCAGCAGCCATTATGGGGTGAATTAACAGAAGGAAGACCTTTATCTCTGTCTCTCTCTCTCTCTCATTGACCACTCTGCCTGTCAAAAAAAAAAAATTTGATAGATTAAATTTCTCATTAACAGTCACATGTGGCTACTGTCTACCCTACTGGACAGGATAGATGTAGATTGCATGGCAAAAGGAGAAATTGCCATCAAGTTTGTCCATGTTTTAATGCTGTCTAGAGGGATATAGGATCAGGCATTTCACCCTACCGTCCATGAATCACTGCAAGCTCTAGTCTTTCCAGAAGGTCAGAGCTCACCCAAGCACCAAGCCTATTGAGTCAACTTCCATACCCACTGCATTCAGAGCAGGCAAAACCATAGACTTTGTGTTCTGGCCCATGGGATAGATCACTCAGCCTTGTTCTCTCTTGCATTTCTCAGTGAGAAAAGGCACCCACAACAGCCACAGCCTGGCCACTGCGCCAACCACAGGATATACTATCTAACCTCCAACACCCAACTAGGGCAACTCTGCCTGACTTTTCAATTTGTTCCCATCATTCTATTTGCAAATTGGAATTTCCAGAACTTCTAAAAGAGATTCCAATGAAAAATGGACATATTCAAGGAGTGTCCCTGGGCCAAAAGTTCCTTCCATTTGCCACACATCTAGTAACTCTGGGTTGTGGATGCAGTGGGTGATATCCTGAGCTCCCCAGGGCAGAGCCTCTCACTACTACTGATCATAATTGAAAATGAGTTCACTAACACAGCTCACTTTCCACCAAACCCACAGGAGCCTACAGTGGCTACAGCTGTCTGTTTGGATGTACATATGAAATGCATTTTCTTTTTACCAATCTCCCCATTAGGTTGCATCAGTACATAAGCCGCAGCCTGTACCCCAGTTTTTATAGGGCTGAAATTCAGGGTAACCTATTCTCTCTGCTCCATTGCCACCATCACCACCACCATCACCATCACATATTGACGCTCTCACTGCTCTCTATAGTCAAATGTCTCCCTAACATCCATTTGTTCTGCTGCATTTACCCTAGTTCTTGCAAGTTTTCCAAAACTCTTAAGCCATCATGACATTAGTAGCAACCAGTGTAAACACCTGTTGACAGGCCAATTTATAGCTGACCTAATTAATCCTCCACCTGTGGTGCCGGCATCCCATATGGGCACCAGTTCTAGTCCCAGTTGCTCCTCTTCCAGTCCAGCTCTCTGCTGTGGCCCGGAAGAGCAGTGGAGGATGGCCCAGGTGCTGGGCCCCTGCATCCACATGGCAGACCAGGAAGAAGCTCCTGGCTCCTGGCTTCAGATTGGCACAGCTCCAGTCGTAGCAGCTATTTGGGGAGTGAACCAATGGAAGGAAGACCTTTTTTTCTGTCTCTCTCTCTTTCACTGTCTAACTCTACCTGTCAAATAAATTTTTGTTAAAAATCATGAAATTCTTTAAGTTTCGATACCTAAGTCCCCATTCATTGCTATAATTGCAAGGCCCATTTCTGAATACTCCACTTTAGTTAATTGTTATTAGATAACAATAATAATTTTGGTATTGCAAAGTACATTTTATTTAAGTGTTCACTTTGATCGACAAACATAGCAAAAATGGTAAGTTATTGCTGTTGAGTTTGTGATGTTGACATCTATCACTATGTGTATTGGTTGTAACAAGAACACATTTCTTCTAATATCCCATCCTGCCCTTTCTGACACTAGTACTATGCTAAGACTTCAAAAAGTTATTGCAAAAATTGAATTGAAGGATACATTTATCTTGGTGCAAAAAAAATTTGAAATCCATGCAATAATTTTTTCATAGTATATGTTTTCCATTTTCTATAACTTTCTGAAGGCCCCTTTATATCATGCCATCTTTAACAAGGAATTGAAGGATATAAAATGTTCTTTAATCAGGATAAATATTGACCTTACTCAACCAAACTAGTGAGGACTCAGAGCAAGCGTCAAGTTCTATCGGGGAACACACAGTGACAGGGACATATATAGGCAGGGTAGATACAGAGCTCATTGAATTCATGGACCTATGTTTACATGCAGCTCCATCGAGAAGGAAGCTAACTATGCAGAGACTTCAAAACATTCATGGAAAATGGAATTAAACAACACCGCTGAAGAAGCCCACAGCCTGTGTCAGGGCAACTGAGTTCAAGTCTCCTCTGCTCGCGATTCTGGCTTCCTGCTGATGCGAACCCTGGCAGGCAGCAGTGGTGGCTTAAGTACCTGCATCCCTGCCCCCCAAGTGGGAGACCCAGTGAGAGTTCCTGGCTCTTGGCTTTGGCCCAGCCCAGCCCCTATTGTGGGCATTTAGAGAATGAGCCCAAGGATGGGATCTCTCTCTTTCTCTCTTTCTCTCTCTCTCCTCCCCAAGAATATAAATTCATTCATTCATCCAATCATTCATTCATTTGTAACTGCTCCGGGAAACTGCGGGAGCAGAACACCCAGATTTCCATCGAGCACAGTGCTGTGTGCTGAGGCAGGGAATGCAGTGGTCCCATCACGGCCTGAACAAGGCCGCTTGCTTCTCCAAGATCAGTGCTTACAGACTGACCTAGGGGGGACCCTGCTATCCTCTGACAGGGAGTCCTTGCATACTGGTCAGCTCTCTGCAAACCGCCAGCATCAGTTCTCTTTGAAAATCAAGGTCACAAACCACCACCCCCACCAGCCCCGATGGAAACACATAGCCTATTGCATTTCCAGACGAACTTGGTTCTAGACAAAGCTGAAGACAAACGAGATGTGAGGATATTTCTGCCCACGAAGGCAACAGAGGAGAGAGACCGCTTTTACTGCTTTTAAGTAGAAGAAGATGTTATTTCAGGCAGCAAAACATTTTAAAAATGCCATTTATGGTTTGTTGGTGTTACTGATGAGAAAAAGGTGAACAGGCAGGAAGCAGACTTATAAAGTTTGCCATCTTTAAAAAATTAAGGGAGCCAGGTTGCGGTGCTAAGTGGTTAGAGGCAAGGACCTGCCCAGCCCCCTTGCTTTGTCGAGCCCCTCCTCGTTATAATAAGACATTGGCTTGTTCTCAGCACACTCACAGCTGCTGAGGATACAAATGTGCAGCCCATGGGCAGAGCCAGACTCACTGGTCTCACACACATTTTTACTCTTGTGTTTGAAACTAGCGTAGGCGCTATTGGAATTTATAAAACACACAGCTATTTAAAAGCATTACTGCATGTACAAGAGCTGCTCACTGCCAGGAACTGTGCCGATCAATGGGTACTGACGTACAAATACTATCACCTGGGCACGCACGAGCCTCTTCCCGCTGGAAGAGAGAACGCTAAGCTCAATAGCTAAGGGAAGGCTATTTGCGTTGATTTTCCTCCCATGCACTCTGCAAATAGCTTTTCCTTAGTTCGTGTTGAGCTGGCTCTTTGTAAGTAGACAGGAAATGAGATGGGAGTGCATAGAGAGAGAGGCTAGAAGAAAAGAGCAATGATTTAGCTGGTTTCTTTCTGTTGCGTGGGGGAGGCTGACTTCCCACCAAGTGACGATTTTCAGACTTTTTTTTCCTCTTCGAACAGAGCCCTCTGCAGCTGACAACATAAGTGAAAGAGGAAGTATGATTTATTTTGAAAATAAAAAAATAACAAAAATTCTCCATTAGAAAAACCTGAAGCATTATTGGGAGGAGGGATTATCTGAATTATTCATTGCTTCAAAAAGTAATTATTGATTTTCCATTGCATGCCCCTGAGCAGTTTACAAAATAGTGGGACTGCTATGAGTGGAGGCATGGGGAAAGATGATATGCATGCCAGAAAGTTAGACACAGAATCTCACGCGCTTGTATTAAATTAGCTTACATACCATAAGTAACCACTTTACAAATGACAGAATTCAGTATTGGCAAGTTGTTGAAAATGATCCGCCCACACCGTGCTGGGAGCAGTGTGAACTGGTACACCAGTCCTTTACCATGCGCGTTCAGGAGTATCAACAAAGTTCTCACTCCTTGACCCAGTAACTTCATTTTAAGGAAATGCATCAAATGTAATTAAAAGTTATATGCAGACATATTTTCATTTTTTTTTTTTGACAGGCAGAGTGGACAGTGAGAGAGAGAGAGACAGAGAGAAAGGTCTTCCTTTGCCGTTGGTTCACCCTCCAATGGCTGCCGCAGCTGATGCGCTGCAGCCAGCGCATCGCGCTGATCCGATGGCAGGATCCAGGTGCTTCTCCTGGTCTCCCATGGGGTGCAGGGCCCAAGGACTTGGGCTGTCCTCCACTCCCCTCCTGGGCCACAACAGAGAGCTGGACTGGAAGAGGGGCAACTGGGACAGAATCCGGCGCCCCGACCGGGACTAGAACCTGGTGTGCCGGTGCCGCAGGCAGAGGATTAGCCTAGTGAGCCACGGCGCCGGCCGAAATATTTTCATTATGTGCAATTTCTAATATTGAAAATTGGAGGCCATCAAAACGCTTCACCATAGGAGACCATTACAGTAAGTTATGGTAAAGCTATTTGGTAAATACCATGTAGCCATTTTAAATGTCAATAATGAACTACAAGAACAAGACAAATGCAGAAGGTAGAGAACGGGATGACAAACAAAACACAGAATATACAATTGTATCCCTGCAGTCACTGCAGTGGAGTAAAAATCTACAAACAAGGACTGAACCCCAGCATGGAACAATCCAAATGATCGGTACTACAAATCGTGGGTGGATTGTATCTGTTTTAGCTTACAGTATATTTATATCATTAGAAAGCTTGGTACGCCCGGTTGCCCCTCTTCCAGGCCAACTCTCTGCTGTGGCCACGGAGTGCAGTGGAGGATGGCCCAAGTGCTTGGGCCCTGCACCCCATGGGAGACCAGGAGAAGCACCTGGCTCCTGGCTTCGGATCAGTGCGGTGCGCCGGTGGCAGCGCGCCGGCCGCGGTGGCCATTGGAGAGTGAACCAACGGCAAAGGAAGACCTTTCTCTCTGTCTCTCTCTCACTGTCCACTCTGCCTATCAAAAAAAAAAAAAAAAAGCTTGGTACACAAGGGAAAGTCTTTAGGATTTATGTTATTTATTTGAAAGGTTGAGTGACAAGGAGAGACAGCGAAAGAGATCTGCCACCTACTGATTCACTGCCCAAAAGGCTGCAAAAGGCCTGGCTCAGGCCAAAGTCGGGAGCCCAGAACTCCATCTGGGTGTCTCACATGGATGACAGGGGCCCAAGGACTCAAGCCACCCTCCACTGCCTTCCTAGGCACATTAGCAGGGCGCTGGCTCAGAAGCGGAGCAGGTGGAACTCAAGCTGGTTCTCTGATAAGGGACATCGGTGTCACAAGTGCCGGTCTTACCTGCCGCACCACAATACTGGCACCCTAGAGAAAGTCTACGCTTGAGAGCCTCGAACTCCTGCCCTGCCCTGCCCCTCCTGCCCTGGGCTATGAAGTTATCTTCCACTCTGCCTTCAGGAGAAGGAGCAAGCTAACTTCCTGTATAAGTTACTACCGTGCTGGGACTTTCACACCAATCAGACACTGTGCCTCCCCTCCAACCTGGGAGGAGCTGCTGAGACGTGGGTGATGACGGAACAGCAAATGGCGCTGTAGTACCTGGCAAGCGGAGCTGTTTCATGTATGCCTCATCAAAGAACAAACAAAACAACCCGTGGAATTGTGTTTTCTACGTAAATTGCCCGAGTTCATCCAGCCATTTGGTCACTGAGCTGATTTGCAAACGCTGGCCCAATGTGACCCGCAGACCTCCTCTTTGGATGCTGCACTCCATTCCTGAGCAAGTTTGGAAGATGAAGTCTCCATGTCCCGCCCATGACGGTGGTCAGGTCAGTGTGCAGGGAGCCCAGCAACCCATCTGATTGGCTGTATGTTGGAATCAGCGGGGGCGTCTCACCTCCAGAGAGTTGATGTAATTGGTCTTGGGTGTAGCTAAGACATGGGTATGGTGTCAAAATTCTCCAGGTGGGGCCGGTGTGGTGATGTAGCAGGTAGAGCCACCACCTGCAGTGCTGGCATCCCATATGGGCTCCAGTTCGAGTCCAGGTTACTCCTCTTCCAGTCTAGCTCTCTACTATGGCCTGGGAAAACAGCAGAAGATGGTCCAAGTCCTTGGGCCCCTGCATCCAAGTGGGAGACCTGTAGGAAGCTCCTGGCTCCTGGCTCTGAATCAGCCCAGTTCTGGCCATTGCAGCCATTTGGGGAGTAAACCAGTGGATGGAAGATACCTCTTTCTCTCTCTCTTTGCCTCTAATTCTTCCTTTCAAATAAATAATACTTAAATCATTAAAAAAGAGAGAGAGCGTTTCCTACAGAATAGAAATGGAAAGTCAGATACAGCTCAAGTTTAGGGGAGAAGGAAAAGTGACACGAGACTAGGAAAGCGCACACACACACACACACACACACACACCCTTCAGGTGACTGTGCAGTCAGGGCTGGGCCGCGGGTGTACAGCCTTTGCATTCCCACCCTCTCTCCTGTAAACCTTTGAGCCATCCCCACCACCGAGTGAAAACAACACGGCATTCACTCTTCATTTTTATTATGGTAAGATACATACAATGCAATGTTGACCCATTTCACTATTTTTTTAAAGATTTATTTATTTGAAAGAGCTTGAGAGGGAGAGAGAGAGATCTTCCACCTACTGGTTCACCCCTCCTCCCAAATGGCTACAACACCTGGGGTTAGGCCAGGCTGAAGCCAGGAACCAGGAACTCCATCTGGGTCTCCCACATAGATGGCAGGGGCGCAAGCACTTGGGCCATCTTCTACTGCTTTCCAAGGTGCATTAGCAGGGAGCTGGACGGGAAGTGGAGCAGCCAAGACTCAGACTGGTGCTCATGTCGGATGGCAGCATTGTAGGCTAATGCACGTTAATGCACTGTGCCACAATACAGGCCACTATCTTATCATTTTAATGTGTACATCAGTGGTACCAAGTATATTCAGTGTTGTGCAACCATCACCACTGTCTAGCTGCAAAACCTTTTTTTTTATCATCCCAAAGGGACACCCAAGAGGCAGTCTCACTCCCCATCCCTCCTATAACCTCAGTTCCTGGTAACCAGTAATTTGGTTTCTGTCTGTATAAATTTGCCTGTTCTGGACATATCATATAAATGAAATCATTCAATACGTGGCTTTTTGTGACAACCTTATTTCATTTAGTAGAATGTTTACAAGGTTCAGCCATGCTGGAGGTGTGTTAGGACTTCATTCCTTTTCATGGCCAAATAATATTCTGTTGTATGGATATACCACAATTTGTTTATCCACTCATTCAGTTGATGGTCAGTTGGGCTTTTTCTGTCTTTTGACTTCTATTTGTTCTTCTCTCAAGTCTGAAGTTCCTTTACAGAAGGAGAGAGGAAAAATTGTGTAAGTTAACAGTGGAAGCCTGGAGTAGACCTGTGGTTAACCAAGTGTGGTCTCCCAACCAGCAGCATCCGCGTCACTCAGGGACTTCATAGAAGTGCAAGCCCTCAGACCCCACCCCAGACCTAGTGAATCTGAAACTTTACAGGTGGGGCCCAGCACCCGGATGGTACCAAGCCCTCCAGGAGGTTCCTGGAGGCCAAAGTTCCAGAACCACCATAAAGTGCCATATATTCAATTTTTTAAAAATAGCCTATGGGGCCAGCGCTGTGACATAGCAGGTAAAGCCTCTGCCTGTGGTGCTGGCATCCCATATGGGCGCCGGTTTGAGTCCTGGCTGCTCCATTTCCGATGCAGCTCTCTGCTATGGCAGTAGAAGATGGCCCAAGTCCTTGGGCTCCTGCACCCACGTGGGAGACCCGGAAGAAGCTCCTGGCTCCTGGCTTTGGATCAGCACAGCTCCGGTCTTTGCAGCCAACTGGGAAGTGACCCAGCAAGATATTCTCTCTCTCTCTCTCTCTCTCTCTCTTTCTCTCTCTCTCTCTTTCTCTGTCTCTCTTTCTCTGCCTCTCCTTCTCTTTCTGTGTAACTGTGACTTTCAAATAAATAAATACATCTTTTTAAAAAAAATAGCCTGGACACCAGCTTGGGGTCTGAGCCCCAGACACTGCTGCTGCCTTCACTCACGGCCAAGTTGCCAGCCATGCCCCTGAAGCACCTGTGCAGCAAGAGCGGGCTCCAGCGCCGGGCAGCCTCCCGGCTGCTCTGCAGTGTCGCTCCCATCTACCAGGCTCCGAGGTGCTCGTGTCACCCAGTTGGGCTGGTGCAGAGACAAGGCTGATGTGATACACCGCGCTCTGTCATAAACAAACAGACGCTGCAGGAAAACAGAGCTAATTAGAGAGCTGCACGGGAGCAGCTGACATTGTCGAGTGTCTCGGTCCTAGGGAGCCACGATCAACAGGCTCGCTTCAGGAATGCTTGGCCCCCGGCACCGCAGTCGGGTTTCCGCATCTCCTGGCCTGGTCAGAGCCCTGCTCTTCCCCGCCAGCCTGCACGCCTCCTGCTCAGCCCTCCGGTGCTGTGGGTTATGGTTCAGGCCACCTCCATGCCCCTGCTCAAGCTGTGTCTCCTCCCTGCGACCTCCTCCTGCTGTCTCTCCATTCATCACATCCCGTGCACTGCTCATGCGCAGTTCAACATCACCGCTCTCCCGAAAGCCCACTGGGCCATCCCAGCCCACAGCCACCTCCTCTTCCTCAACCTTACTTTCCAGCATTGCTTACTTAACCGTACTCTGTGGCCTTTGCCTTTTGGGGGCCATTTTTGTTATATTACTATGTTATTATAAAAATTTAATTCCTGACAGTTCTGTAAGCTCCAGTATCTATGATGGGGGCGGGGGGGGGGGGTGGGCGTGCTGTGTAGGACAATGGCAGTGGCCACTTTCAAACATCAGAGCATGAATTATAGAGGAAGACTCTCCAAGTGAGCCATGTTGGGGCTGTATGGGGGAGAAAAGCCAGGACTGGCTCTGAACTGAAATAAAGGAGAAAATGAGGAATGAACTCAAATCCATGTTGTGGCAAAGTAACTGGAGTTTGGAGTTTGGTAGAGGCGGTTAACTGGGTAGATGACAGCTCCCAGGGAAAAGAGAGCCCGAGCAGATGATGGCAGGCCTCAGGGACACGGGGAGCGATCGAGGACAGACAGTTTTGGCTTACTGGTGCTGCTCCAGCTGCTCGCCTGAGACCTCTCTGAGCTGCCCAGGGCAGAAGGGTAAGGAAACCGGAGGTGACACGGGCAAGGAAAAGGGAGAAGCCAAGGAGAGCGGGTTGCCCGGGCATCCTGCTCGTGTTACACCGACAACCATGTGGAAGCGGCACTGCATCAATCATATCTGGCCTTTCTGGAACATTCTGCCGGGAGTGATTTTTTTTTTTTTTTAACATCTATTTTACTTACTCAGAAGGAAGAGTGACAGAGTCAGAGGGAGAGAGAGATAGAGATCTTCCATCCACAGAGATTATTTCCTAGCTGGCTGCGAAGGCCCGGGCTGGGCCACACCAAAGCCAGGAGCCTGGAACTCCACCCAGATCTCCCACATGGGTTGTTAGGGCCCAAGCACTTGGGCCATCATCTACAGCTTTCCCAGGCACATTAGTAAGAAGCTGAATGGGAAGTGGAGCAGCTGGGGCATGAACCAGCGCCCCGTACAGGATGCTGGTGTCACAGGCAGGGGCTTGACCCGCTATGCCACAATGCTGGCCTCTAACTTGAAGTGTTTCTTGTCAGGGGGGGTCTGATATATTAGGAAAAATTTCACAATAAAGTAGATATGCCCTGAATATCCTCAAAGTGCCATATATTCATTTTATAAAAAAATAACCAGAATAAGAACTTCACTGTCTTCATGCTTTTCAAAACTAAAATGGTATAGCCATGCCTTGTGGAAGACTTTGGGGCCTCACTCATCCCATTGCCAGGCACTTGAATGATTTATTTATTTATTTGAGAGGCAGTTACAGAGAGAGGAAGAGACAGAGAGAGAGAGGCGCAGAGAGAGAGAGAGAGAGAGGTCCTCCCACCGCTGGTTCACTCCCCACATTCTGCATTAGCGAGAGGCTGGAATCAGATGTCAGAGCTGGGCCTCGAACCCAGGCACTCCAATACGAGATGCGGGTGTCTCCAAAGCTGGGCTAAATGCCTGCTCCACAATGGACATTTTTGGGCGGGCTTCCTTCCTGGCTCTGTTTTGGGGCCCTGTGTCTTATTTTCCTCTGTTAAACCCTGTCTGCTTTACCATAATGGAAATGGCCCATTGAGCACCGCCGTGGTGCAGGCTTACATGCACAGTCACTCATGTTCACCCCAGGTCTACCCGGAAGCTGTCATGCCCAATTTAGATACAGACACCCAGGCGCAGGGAGAGGCTGGGACGGGGCTGCAGGGGAGTAAGAAAGTTGGGGCTGCAGCCACGCCATCACACCGCTGAGGCACTCGCCCAGGCGTCTCTGTAGACGGCCATGAACCCTTTGCTGAACAAGGCGTGGGACAACTAGATGACCGCCCCCCTTGCCAGTTCCCTTATTTAACTGGTGTGGCTATGGCGTGGCGTCCCATGCTCCAAGGCCTCCAGGAGGTCCCCGGGACACCCTGACCAACGGCCCCGGGATGAAATGAGCAAAGCCAGGGAGCAGCAACAGCACGAGTGGCCTCTGCTCCTGGGGCTGAGAGGGGATTCCTTTCTCACAGGGCTGCCCCCGACCCTGCTCCCCCCACCCCTCCTCCCTCCCCACCAGGCCCCAGGGCCACACCAGGATTGATGGGGCCTGGGGAGCACTCAAGCACAGCTGTGCACCCTGTCCCACCCCGAGGTGCTCCAGACCAGTTACGTCATCGCACGTGGTGCGCAGGGGACTCCTGTGTGTCCCTCGAGGAGGCAGTGCCACACAGCCAACAAGGCCCCGGGCTCTGGGTTCCTGCCTGTGCTTGGCTCCAGGACCACTTCCTCTCTTCATACCTCAGTCTCCTTATCTGTAAACCGTGCGTGATAATCATCCTGACACCTCCTGATGCTATAGTGTCAGTTAAATGCACAGAGGTGACCCGTCCTGGTTTGAATCCAGGTTCTGGCACTTGCTGAACGCCCTTGAGAAGCTGCACAACCTCTCTGAGCCCAGTTTCGCATCTGTAAAGAGCTGCTACCTCAGAGAGTACAGGGAATAAAACAGAGTCGCCAACACAGACAAGCCAGGATCAGTGAAACCGAGCCCGGCAGTCAGGAAGCCCGTGTGACGTGTTAGCGCTGGCTACTGCGGTTAGTGTACACGCACGCTGCCCGCAGTGGCTGGTGATGATGTTAGCTAGGATCTCCTTCCCAGTTATTAAATGCTAATGCAAGCAGCACGCTGGGGAAGGTGCAAGGGCAGGAATCCCAGGAGGAGCTCTGTGCCTGGGAACTGAGTGCAAGTCCTCCCCCGGGCCCCTCCGGGAGGGCAGCCAGGAGGAAGAGGAGGGACCCCCGGACAAAGAGAAGAGCAGTCTTTGACTACGCAAACTAAACCCACTCCCCAGCTCAATTCTGATCCACACTGTAGACAAATTCCCTCCAAGGCCCAAAGACCGCGGGTGTGTTTCTTACGTAACTTCACGGGCACAGACAGAGAGCCTTCTTCTTCCTTTTCCAAGTACTGCAGCCTGGGCACAGGTGGTGGCGTGGGTTAGGCAGCTGGTGCTGGGCTCCCAGGCAGGGCCCGCTCCCCCACCTTCTCCCTCCCTCCCCCTCCCCCGCCCTCTCCCCCTATGCAGCTCCTGCATCGTTTTCTCTTATTGTCCTTCCTCGGGCTCTGAAATCAGACAAGAGGACTCATGTGAGACATCTTTCGTGAGTTTTATTAAAAGTCAAGAGGACCAGGGGTGGGCAGGGGAACACGTCACCAGTATCTACTGCCAGCTTCCCTTGTGCTATGGGATCCTTGACTGTCCTGCGGGGCTGAGGAACCAATTCCACCCACCATCCAGGAGAGGGCGCTCACGGGCTTAGCCATGCAGCACTCTGCATCGCTAGTGCCCCACCCCCTCCAGTGATTGGCTCAGGGATGTATACGAGACCCATTTTGGTTTTTTTTTTTTTTTTTTTTTTTTTTTTGTGATTCTTTTTTTTTTTATAACGCTTTATTTAAAGAATATAAATTTTCAAAATACAGCTTATAGATTACAATGGCTTCCCCCCCATAACTTCCCTCCCACCCACAACCCTTCCCTTTCCCACTCCCTCTCCCCTTGCATTCACATCAAGATTCATTTTCAATTCTCTTTATACACAGATCAGTTTAGTATATGTTAAGTAAAGATTTCAACAGTTTGCCCTCACATAGCAACACAAAGTGAAAAATACTGTTGGAGTACTAGTTATAGTATTAATTCACAAAGTATAGCACATTAAGGACAGAGATTCTACATGATATATATTTTTAAATTGATTAATTTTCTATGCAATTTCCAATTTAACACCAAGTTTTTTTTTTCATTTTTAATTATCTTTATATACAGAAGATCGATTCAGTATATACTAAGTAAAGATTTCATCAGTTTGCACCCACACAGAAACACAAAGTGTAAAAATACTGTTTCAGTACTAGTTATAGCATTACTTCACATTGGACAACACATTAAGGACAGATCCCACATGAGACGTAAGTACACAGTGACTCTTGAAGTTGATTTAACAATTTGACACTCTTTTTTATGGCGTCAGGAATCTCCCTAGGGTCTAGTCATGAGTTGCCGAGGCTATGGAAGCCTTTAGGGTTCACCGACTTCAATCTTATTCCGACAGGGTCATAGTCAAAGTGGAGGTTCTCTCCTCCCTTCAGAGAAAGGTACCTCCTTCTTTGATGGCCCCATGCGTTCCACTGGGATCTCACTCGCAGAGATCTTTCATTTAGGTCTTCTTTTTTTTGCCACAGTGTCTTGGCTTTCCATGCATAAAATACTCTCATGGGCTCTTGAGCCAGATCTGAATGCCTTAAGGGCTGATTCTGAAGCCAGAGTGCTATTTAGGACATCTGCCATTCTATGAGTCTGCTGTGTATCTCGTTTCCCATGCTGGATCATTCTCTCCCTTTTTGATTCTATCAGTTAGGATTAGCAGACACTAGTCTTGTTTGTGTGATCCCTTTGACTCTTAGACCTATCAGTGTGATCAATTGTGAACTGCAGTTGATCACTTGGACTAGTGAGATGGCCTTGGTACATGCCACCTTGATGGGATTGTATTGGAATTCCCTGGCACGATTCTAACTCCATCATTTGGGGCAGATCTGATTGAGCATGTCCCAAATTGTACATCTCCTCCCTCTCTTATTCCCACTCTTATATTTCACAGGGATCACTTTTCAGTGAAAATTTAAACGCCTAAGAATAATTGTTTGTTAATTACAGAGTTCAACCAATAGTACTAGAATAAAAAAATTACTAAAATGGATAAAGTATTACATTGTACAACAACAGTCAGCACAAGAGCTGATCAAGTTACTGTTTCTCATAGTGTCCATTTCACTTCAACAGGTTTCCCCTTTGGTGCTCAATTAGTTGTCACCGATCGGAAGAACATATGATATTTGTCCCTTTGGGACTGGCTTAATTCACTCAGAATGATGTTTTCCAGATTCCTCCATCTTATTGCAAATGACCGGATTTCATTGTTTTTGACTGCTGTATAGTATTCTATAGAGTACGTGTCCCATAATTTCTTTATCCAAATGTATGCTTTGAATTCCCTGTGATCTTTTGCTCTGAGGTTCCCTTCGTTTACCTTCTTTCATGTTGATGGCCGTGTTTCTGTGTTTCTGTGTGTAACACATCTTTAAGTATCTTTTGCAGGGCTGGACGAGTGGCAACAAATTCTTTCAATTTTTGTTTGTTATGAAAGGTCCTTATTTCACCTTCATTCATAAATGAGAGCTTGGCAGGATATAATATTCTGGGCTGGCAGTTTTTCTCTCTAAGTACCTGGGCTATGTCTTGCCATTCCCTTCTAGCTTGTAGGGTTTCTGATGAGAAGTCTGCTGTGAGTCTAATTGGAGATCCTCTGAATGTAATTTGACGTTTCTCTCTTGCGCATTTTAGGATCTTTTCTTTCTGTTTCACTGTGGTGAGTTTAATTACAATGTGTCGTGGTGAGGACCTCTTTTGGTCATGTTTACTAGGGGTTCTATGTGCTTCCTGTACTAGGATGTCTCTGTCCTTCTCCAAAACTGGGAAATTTTCTGCTATTATCTCACTAAAAAGGCATTCTAATCCTTTCTCCCTCTCCATGCCTTCAGGAACTCCTAGAACTCGAATGTTGGTTTTTTTAATAGTATCCTGTAGATTCCCAACAATATTTTTTAGATTTCTAATTTCCTCTTCTTTTCTTTGGTTTGACTGTATACTTTCCTGTGCTCTGTCTTCTAAGTCCGATATTCTCTCTTCTGCCCCACCCCCTCCAGTGATTGGCTCAGGGATGTATACGAGACCCATTTTGAACCAATGAGATGGGAGACGTGTTCTCTCCCTTTTCTCTCTCTCCCTCTTAGAAACATTTTTTCCCCTTCTGTGGGAGTTTCCCCAAGGCTGCCTACTGGGCCTGAATACAGAAGCTGTGGCTCTGATGGCAACAAAGCCTGGGTGCCTTCGAATCTCCATTCTTCCTTTCTTCTCGAAGAAGCACAATTCCGTGTCCAGCTGGGCACATTCAGTCCTGCAAAACGTCCTATTCCCCAGCCCCCCCTCCAGCTACCCCCTGTGAATAAATACCAGTCAGTGAGACAAAGGCAGCAAGGTTGTGCGTGTGCGGTGCTTCCCACGAATCTCCTTAAAAGTGAGGCACCAAGCGTATGGTCTGCCCCTTCTCCTGCATGGAGTGCAGATGTGATGGCTGGAACTCTAGCAGTTGTTTTGGCCCTTGAGGTGACTTCGAGAGAGGGGAGCCAGGTCCTAGGATATGGAGCATCAAGGTAAACATCTGGGCCCATACATGGTGGCACCACCTTACCAGCCCCTGCACTGCCTAACTCTACCTTTCCTTTATATGGAGAGAAAAAAAAAAAAAACTTTTGTGTTGTTATAGCCACTAGACGAGTGGATGTTTCATCCCACAGGATAAACTTACTTCTAATTTACAGATCTAGACTTCTGCCGAGCCACCCTGCAACAACCGAGGAAGCCAGACTTAGACTGAAGCTGAAGCCAAAGCGCACACCGGATGCAAAACCAAACCAAGTCTTGTAATACCGCATGGCGCTGCTGAGTCAAACTTGTCCTGAAGCTGACTTAGTTCGGGGGAATTTTCAGGTATGGGACAGAGAAATGCACTTTTTAAAACATTTATTTATATATGTATTTTAAAACAGGGCACCTTGGAGAACAGTGAGGGAGAGAGAGATTATTTATTTGAAAGGCAGTGTGTGAGAGAGAATGAGAGAGAGAGAGAGAGAGAGAGAGAGAGAGAGAGAGGTCCTCCATCTACTGGTTCTTTCCCCAGATGGCTGCAACAGTGAGTGAGGTCTGACCCAGGCTGAAGCACAAACAGGAAACTTGTCTGGATAGCGCACACGGATGGCAGGAGCCCAAGCCCTTGGGCTATCATCTGTTGCTTTCCCAGGCACATTAGTAGGGAGCTGGATTGGAAGCGGAGACATCAGGACTGGAGCCACCACTCCTAGGGAATGCCGGTGTCAAAGGTGGCGGCTTAGCCCGCTGCACCACTGAGCCGGCCCTTCACTTGGTTTTAATGCGAGTTTGGGTGGAGTGCTTTCTTCCTTGCAGCTGAGAGCATCCTAGTTGTATGGAGTTTCATTTGTAAAGAAAGCCGTATAAGTGGGAGTATATTTAAGGTGCATCTGGGCTTTCTTGACTGTGGAGTCATTTGTTTTTCAGATTTATTTATCTACTTGAAAGACAGTTACAGAGAGAGAGAGAGAGAGAGAGAGAGAGAGAGAGAACCCTGCAACAGGTGGGGCTGGGCCAGGCTGAAGCCAGGAGCTGGAACTCCATCTGGGTCTAGCATGTGGGTGCAGGGGCCCCAAGCAGTTGGGCCACTTTCCGCTACGTTCCTGGGTGCGTTAGGAGGGAGCTGGATCAGAAGCCGGGCAGCTGGGACTTGACGCGGAGCCCGTATGGGATGCAGTGCCACAGGCAGTGGTTAACCCCAACACGCCACCACGCTGGCCCGCGGTGGAGTCACAAGATGCATGGATAAAGTCTGAACGATTTTTCAAGATATGTAACTCTTCTTGAGTGCCTGTTATGGGCCAGAGATTGGATGTAAATGATCGTCCATCTATGCAACAGGACTGGATGTCAGAAATTATTGTTCTGGTTGTACAAAAGCAAAACCTGAGACTGATAGGTTTAAATCCATTGTCCAAGGCCCTGTGCATAAGGACAGAGCGTGGACTTGAACCCTGCAGGAGGGCCCATCCCCCACGATCTTCACGCTGCCAGAGCCCTGGCCACAGGTGCATCCTAGTCCCAAGGTTCTGTGACTCCTGCTTGCTAAGTTCTGTTTGTAGAATCGTGCAGCTTGGGCTATGCGGAATATTTCTATCAGTCTCACCCAGAAGGACCTGCAGCTGGGGGACCAGCTGTCTTCCTGGGCAGAGACAACTGCCACAACAATATGAAAGTTGCACTTTGTAAATTCACATTTATTAAATAAAATAATAACTATATAACAAACAAAAAAAGAAAAAAAAGAAGCTAATACTTTACCCTTTTAGTATTTTTTATGTTCTACTTAAAACTATTGGTTGAACTCTGTAATTAATACACAATTATTCTTAGGTGTTTAATTAATGCTATAACTAGTACTCAAATAGTATTTTATACTTTGTTTCTGTGTGGGTGCAAACTGTTGAAATCTTTACTTGATATATGCTAAATTGATCTTCTGTATATAAAGACAATTGAAAATTAATCTTGATGTGAATGGAAGGGGAGAGGGAGTAGGAGAGGGGAGTGTTGTGGGTGGGAGGGAAATTATGGGAGGGGAGCCATTGTAATCCATAAACTGTACTTTGGAAATTTATATTTACTAAATAAAAGTTAAAAAAATATATCGGTCATTAACACTTCTTAGGATACTAGCGACATTTTCTCTTCCCAGAGAAGTCAAAGCCTCAACACAGAAGCCACCAAACATGGTGGCTTCAATTGATGGTGACATCAGTTTCTAATATCCAAGCAAATTGCTCTAGCATACCAATCCTGCGAGTCTCCACTCCTTCCACACTCCATTTGCAAGCCTCACTCGTAGCTAATAGGACGAGCAGTAAAGATTTCTCTGTACCAGGAAATAGTTACTTTCCAATAAGATGAAAGGTAATTTAAAAGACAGAGAGAGATTGGGTCTTCAATATATTTTACACACCCATACAATAATTAACGGGAGCGTGTGAATTCAGGGAAATGGAAAGACAAGCCACAGCCTGGGAGACGACATCTGTGAAAGGTGTGTCTGGGAGTTTGGTCTAGCAGTTGTTAACCTGCCGGTGTCCCAGGCTGGCGTGCTTGCGTTCAACTCCCAGCTTGTTCCCACTCCCGACCCCAGCTTCCCGCTAATGCACACCCTGGGAGGCCGCAGGTGATGGCTTAAGTGGTTGGGTCCCTGACACCCATGTGGGAGACCTGAGTGGAGCTCCTAGCTCCTGACTCTGGCCCTGGCCCAACCTCAACCATAGTGAACATTTGGAGAGTGAACCAGTAGATGAGAGTGGTTTTTTGTTTTTATTTTTTTGACCCTTCTCTGTCTCAAATAAAATAATATGAACAATCCAATTTAAAACTAGGCTAGCGATCTGAACAGACACCTCATCAAAGAGGATATATGGGGGTGGCCTAGTGGTTAAGGTGCCCAGCTCTGGTACCAGCTCTGGCTCCTGCCTCCAGCTTCCTGTTAATGCAGACCTGCCCCGGGAGGAAGCAATGATACCTCCATTAATTGAGTTCCTGCCACCTACGTGGGAGAACTGGATTGAGTTCCCAGCTTGGCTCGCAAGCATTTGGAGACTAAAGCAACACCCAGGAGTTCTCTCTCTCTCTCTCTCTCTCTCTTCCCCTTATATGAATAAACCAGACATTAAAAATAAAGAAGATATTTAGATGGCAAAAAAGCAACAAATGAAAAGACCTTCAACATCATGTATCATTAGCAAATTGCAAGTTAAGACAATGGTGAAATATCACTACATACTCCTTAGAATGGCGAAAACCCCAAACACTGACAACACCAAATGCTGACAAGGCTGTGAGGCAACGGGAACCCTCATTCCTTGCTGATGGGAATGTAAAATGACACAGCCACTTTGCAAGACCGCTTCTCACAGAACTAAATTTATTCTTCCCACATGATCCTGCCATCAGGCTCCTCTGCATTGGTCCAAGAGAGTTAAAGCCTGCATCTACACAAAAACCTGCACGTGGATGTTTCTAGCAGCTTTACTCAGAATCGGCAAAACTTAGAAGCAGGAAGCTGCCCTTCCCTAGGGGAATGGAAGAATTACCGTACAGGCAGACAAAGGAATCCTATTCAGCACTTCAAAGAAATGAGTTGTCAAGCCGCACAAAGACTAGGAGGAAACTTACAGGCATACAACCAAGTGAATGAAAGAAGCCTGTGACGATGGCATCCTGTATGGGCACCAGTTCGAGTCCTGGTTGCTCCATTTCCAATCCAGCTCCCTGCTAATGTGCCTGGGAAAGCAGTAGAATGTGGTCCAAGTGCTTGGGCCCCTGCACCCACGTGGGAGACCCGAGTTCTAGGCTCCTGGCTTCCGTCTGGCCCAGACCTGGCTGTTATGGCCATCTGGAGAGTGAACCAGTAGATGGAAGATTCTCTCTCTCTCTCTCTCTCACCCCTCCCCATCTCCCTCTCGCTGTAACTCTGCCTTTCAAATAAATACATACATATTTTTAAGAAAAGGTTACATACTGTACAATCCAACTAAATGACTTTCTGGAAAAGGCAAGGCCATGGAGAATTTTTTAAAAAAAAAAATATGGTTGGCAGGGGCTGTGGGGTAGGAGGGACGGGCAGGTGGAACACAGAGGATTTTTAGGTCAATGACACTATTCTGTATGATACTGTCACAGCGCCACGTGTGTCCAAACCCGTAGGATGGACACCACGAAGAGAGGACCATGACATAAGCAATGGACTCTGGGAGGAGACCATGTGTCCAGAAGGTTCATTAGTTATAGCAGATGCACTCCACGGGTGGGGGATGTGGATAACGGGCAGGCTGGGCACGTGTTGGGGTAGGGGGTAGATGGAAACTCTGTACTTCCTTCTCAATTTCTTTTTGGTGAGGCTAAAATTCCTCTAAAAAAAAATCAAACCTATTTTAGAAGCATACACTGTATGTTCAATAAACCCAATTTAATTAGCATACTTAATGAACTACTTAACGGTATGTGCAGTGATAAATTAGGTGGTGCATATGGCAACTCCTAAGCTTCTACACATTCGGTTAAGTCAGTTATTAGTCAAAGACCTGCAAAGCAACTATATGCAACTCAGCTCTGATATCCTGCCCAGGGGGAAACACCAGGGTCTGTATTCCAGCGCCAGGTGAGATAATCAACCACAACCAAATCCATTTTGCCAGGTAACAGCAAAGTCTCGATCAAAGGCAATGCCAAGCCACTTAGCGGCTCCATTATCCTGGAGGGTGGTGGCAGAGGCTCTGCAACACTGAAACTAGTGCATCTCTACTGGTCACAGGCATGGAAACAGACCAAGGAAGCTTCTGTCACCCTGGAAACAAAGCCCAGCGTATCATTCCAGCCCCACAGCCATCAATGCTTATTGTGAATTCTGAGCTCGCTCGTAGGGTTCACAACAGACATGCTGCTCTTGGGAGAGGTGTGGCAGGAGAGTCCATGGGAAAAGATCAGTGTGTCTGGCCTCAAATGAAAGACAGACAGACGTGGGGGAGAGTGTGGCTTGTGCAAATGTCTTCTAATGCTTAGGAAGGTGTTTCACTGGTCAGAAAGCCTCCGTGCACTACTGTCTACTGAAAGACAGAAGGAAAACAACCCCACTGCGCCTCAAGAGTTCTGGGGACCATCGACGTGAAAAGTGTACTCAGACAGTGTGAAATAAGCACACGGTCCAGCCCCTTCACTAAAGCTCCAACCAGCCCTACCCTTCCAATCTTGGGTTCTTGGGAAAGCCCTTCAAAGGCATCTGGTCCAGCCTGCCACCCTAAGCAGGAATTTCTTCTAAGGCATATTTGATATATAGCCAGGCTGTTAGAGAGAGAGAGACAGAGAGAGAGACAGAGAGAAAGAGAGAGTTTGCTCATTTCCAAAATGCCTCATTGCACTGCGGGAGTGGGTCTGTGCCGTAGTCTGGATATGGCTAGAGTGTGTCCTCCCAGGGGTTCCCATGTCACAGGTTTGATGGTCAGTGCAGGGAGGTGAGAGGTGGTGGGACCTTTAAGAGGGGAAGCCTCGTGCAAGATAATTGGGTCACAGGGGACCCTGCCCTTGGGAAGAACTGCTGTAGTTCTCCCGGGCACCTGGTTAGTTCTCACTGGAGCACTGTTAGAGGAGCGAGCCCGGCCCCTCCCAGCTTCTCTGGCTTCCTGCCTTGCTGCCAGGGGGCCACGCTTCTTGGACTTCAGGCCTACAAAACAGAGCTAAATAAAACTCCTCTCTTTCTACCTCCTCGCTGCAGGTATTTTGCTGTAGCAATGGAAAACGGAGGACTACCGCTTGTCAGGACATTTTTGCTTACTGTTAGCAAAACTGCCTCCGTCTGCCTCCCAAACCTTTGGCCACACCCTCCCTGCAGAACAGGGGCAGAGAACATCCAGCCGCAGGCCGGGTAAGACAGTGAAATCCTCTGGTCTGGCCCTGCCAAGGCAACGCAGCCCGGACTGGAAATTCAGTCAATCTATACAGCGTGCTGATTTTGAGTTGATAATTTGGTATGGCTCATGAATGATGCCATAAATATCCAAATGGTCCTTAGCAGAAGAAAGGTTCCCACCCCTGCTCTAGAACCCTGGAAGAAGAGTGATCCCTCTTCCTGGCTCTAGCCTAACCAGCTGTGTGAGCTGTGTGACCATCTGCAAGTGGTTTAACTCCTCTGTGCCTCAGCTGTAGTTGCTGAAGGGGAGACAAGAGCAGCTCCTCCTAGGGTGGAGGCGAGGATGAGACAGCCGCTCACAGCCTGGCTTCTGATGAGCACGCGCTCGTTATTAGCCGGGGTTATAATTAGCTGTTGCACATGACGCCCTTCCAATAACTATGGAGTGGCGATTGCTTTGCCAGGCTTGCAAGAAATGGCGCCATCCTCGGATTTCCTTGAGTCAGAGATTATGGACCTGTCTGTGGACGGTAAAAGTTGGGGGTCTGTACCTGAAGGGCTTAAACGGACAACACAGTTCCCCTGGGATTCCCCAGGGGCCCTATGGTATCACTCCAGATGGGGTGTGTCTGTCTGTCCCCTCCCCCTCACCTCCCTGCCACCCACCCAGTCTTTCAAATGCAAAGGTCCCTTTTCTTTGGCACCAGCTTGCCGTCCACCGCCACCTCTGACCCCTGACCTCTGTGACCTGCAGCAGGCTGGGTTCTGGCCCTTATCCAGGATCACATGGTGCTCTGCTTTTAGCCGTCCAGCTTTCCGGAATGACATAACAACAGAGATGTTCCCACAGAGGAAAAGTTCTACGCGTGGCCACATTTCGCCAGCACACTGGGGAAGCATTTAAGGCCGTCTGGCACACACACACACACACACACACACACACCCATATCAGCCTTAAGTGACGAGCTTTGCTCCAGGCTACCCTGGGAAACAGACGAGTCCACACTCTCCTCCTCGGAGCCAGGCCTCGTGGAGACAAGGGCTGAGTCCAGGAGCCGGAGGGTTGCTTAGGAGACAACATGGCTCTAACAACCGGGTTATAACAGTCAATAAAATCGCCATCTGTTGAGCTCTTAAAATGGGCCAGGCACCACGCCAAGCATTTTACAAGTGTTAGCTTTCATTTTTTCAAACCTGTTTAAATTGTGGAATAAAATACTCTTAGATCTAAGTGTTCAAAACAAATGCACGGCATAATGAACAATCAAAAAGCAAACACTTGTGCAACCACCTTCGCAGTCAGGAAAGAGAACGGTGCCTGGCGGGGGGACTGCAGAACCCCTGCCCCGAGCAGTTCCTACACACCCCAGAGCCCTCGCCGCCCCCGAGGCAAGCCCTCCTCGGAATTTGGTGATCCTTGTTTCTCTACTTTGTATTTCCTCAACAGCAATGCACCGTACCATATAAACTATATCACCTCCTTGATCGTTTAGTTTTGCCTTGAAAACGTATTTGACAGGTGGGCGGAGAGAAAAAGGCCTCCCATCCTCTGATTCACCCCCCAAATGCCAGAAGCCAGGAGCTAGGAACTCTCCGCAAGTCTCCCACATGGTTGGCAGGAACTCAGTAACTTAAGCCATCAGTGCTGGCTCCCAGGGTCTGCGTTAGCAAGAAGCTGGAGTTAGAAGCCAAAGTTGGATGCAGGCTCTGATGTGGGGACAAAGCACCCCAGCCACTAGACCAAACACCCTGCCCGCAGTTCTGCTTCTGTTTGGATTCTAAAGTACAGTCTCATGCGATGTATTAGGTCTTGGAGTCAAGGCTGTGTGAGATCCATTCATGCTGCTCCCCGGCGTGGTTGCTCCCTTCTCAGTGTGTGCAGTGCTCCATGGTGTGAGTGCACCACAATCCGTCCATGCCTTCTGCAGTGATGGGTGTTGGTGCGGCTTCCCGGAGGAGGTCATCACAAGCATGCAGTTCGCGGATGCTCGCGGACCTATATACATATTCAGGAGTACACGAACAGTTCCTCTTAGAGGCGCATACCCAAGAACAGAGCTGCTGGGTTGTGGAGTGGGCACGTTTTTAGTTTTATTGCATGACGCCAGTGTGTTTTCCAAAAACGGTTATGCTAATCTACCTCCCCAGCAGTGGTACACAGATTTCCTGGTGCTCCTCATGCTCACTAACAAATGGGAGGATCCGGGTCTTCAGCTGCACCAATCTGGTGAGTGTCTGTTGTATTTAGCTGCAGTGTCGATGCCTGGTTTTTAAACCTCCAAGCCAGGGAGCAGACTTCCTGCACGTCTGCTGTGCTTCTCTGACTTCAACATTGTTTTTATAGGATTCATCCAGGTTGGTGCCTGTACAATGTCAATGCATTTCCCTTTATTCATTTCTTTTATATATTTTATTTTTTAAGATTTATTTATTTATCCAAAAGTCAGAGTTACACAGAGAGAGAAGGAGAGGCAGAGAGAGACAGAGAGAGGTCTTCCATCCACTGGTTCACTTCCCAATTGGCTGCAAAGGCCGGAACTGTGCTGATCTGAAGCCAGGAGCCAGGAGCTTCTTCTGGGTCTACCAAGCGGGTGCAGGGGCCCAAGGACTTAAGCCATCTTCTACTGCTTTCCCAGGCCACAGCAGAGAGCTGGATCAGAAGTGGAGCAGCCAGGACTTGAACTGGCGCCCATATGGGATGCCAGCACTGCAGGCAGCAGCTTA
The DNA here is from genome assembly GCA_949820135.1 of Sylvilagus floridanus. Lineage (NCBI taxonomy): Eukaryota > Metazoa > Chordata > Mammalia > Lagomorpha > Leporidae > Sylvilagus > Sylvilagus floridanus. Next base: position 44,284,828 of record OX463236.1, on the reverse strand, counting down.
ACCCACTATGCCACAGTACCGGCACCCTTGTTGTGAATGTTCCAGAGTTCAGTGTCTTATAGACAGAAATGTATACTTTCTCTGCCTAATGAAAAGAAAAAAGTGCCTCACTATTTTTGTTTTTAAGATTTATGGGGCTGGTGCTGTGGCGCAGCAGGTAAAGCCACAGCCTGCAGTGCCGGCTTCCCATACTGGGGTCAGTTTGAGACCCAGCTGCTCTTCTTCCAAACCCAAATCTGGCTTTGCATTCTACCACTGTTGCATTTGACTGCTGAGGTTTGGTTCACATCTGTGAAGATACTGCAAAACCCACCCCCTGACTCTAACCAAATACAAGTACTCCCAGTTCTATATTAGCCACACTTGATAAGTGATGGAAGGGAGGGAGGGAGGAAGAGATGGAGAGAGGGAAAGGTCCAGATAGGGCCCGGGCCAGAGCCCTGCAGCCTCCCATGAGAGACCGCTCTCTGTGCTCACTTGCAGGAATCCGGTCCTCCGATCCTCCGTCTTCCCCCACTTTAGGCCAATTCCCACCCCCATGCCTTTGCACCTGCAGCTCTGAGCAGGCTTTTCCCCTAGGGCGGGCACTCTCAGGACTCAGCTCCAAGGTTAGCCTATCAGGAAGGCTTTCCTTCTACCCCACCTCCACTGCCCCCCCCCCCCCATCTCCACATCGCCCTGTTTTCTTTAGAGCACTTATCAATAATGAAAGGTTTCTCGGCTCCTGCCTTTTGTTTACCTGTTCATCACCTGCTTCCTCCCCAGGCCCCAGGCTCCCATCCCTGGAACACTGTCACTCCGCACATACATCCGAAGTGAGTGAGTGAAAAGAGAGAACCGGGTACCCGTGACTCTGCCTCCCTGAACTGTGAGCTAATCATGTTTCCAGGTTGTGGAAGGACGGTCCTGGGGACACTGACAAATGACCATGACACTGCAGGCTTCAGACAACACACATTTATTCTCAATGGTCCTTGCGGCCAGAAAGGCAGCGTCAGTTGTCCTGGGCTGAAATCCAGTGTCAGAAAGGCCCTTCGTCCTCCAGGGGCTCGCGGGGAGAATCGCCTGGTGGCCACTGGTGTTCCTTAGCCTGTGGCTGGGTCACTCAGCAGCCATGCCCGTGCTCACACCACCTCTCCTCTGTGTCGCTGCAGAAGTGCCCTCTGTCCCCTGTGATCTGCGGATGCGTGTGATGGCATCTAGGCCCCAGCTGCAGGCTCATCTCCAACCCAAGGTCCTTGTTCCATCGCCTCTGCAGGCTTTAGCAAACAAGGCAGCAGCTGCTGGTTTGGGGTCATCTGGGACTCTGGGAAATGCCTTGCAAAGCAGAGACCCAGAAAGTCCAGAACTGCTCTTTCCCATCTTCCTGGTAGAGCCTGCCACAGAGGAGAGTGCAATTAATGCTTTGAAGATTATATACATTGGGCCGGCACTGTGGCGCAATGGGTTAAAGCCCTGGCTTGAGGCGCCAGCATCCCATATGGGCGCCAGTTCTAGTCCCGGCTGCTCCACTTCCAATCCAGCTCTCTGCTATGGCCTGGGAAACCAGTAGAAGATGGACCAAGTCCTTGGGTTCCTGCACCCACGTGGGAGACCTGGAGGAGACTCCTGGCTCCTGGCTTCAGGTTGGCACAGCTCTGGCCGTTGCGGCCGTCTGGGGAGTGAACCAGTGGATGGAAGACCTCTCTCTCTTTCTCACTCCACCTCTCACTGTAACTCTTTCAAATAAATGAAATAAATCTTAAAAAAATTATATATATTGGAGCCGGCACTGTGCCATAGCGGGTGAAGCCGCCACCTGCAGTGCCGGCCAACCCATATGGGCGCTGGCTCAAGTCCTGGCTGCTCCACTTCCAATCCAGCTCTCTGCTATGGCCTGGGAAAGCAGTAGAAGATGCCTCAAGTCGTTGGGCCCCTGCACCCATGTGGGAGATCCAGAAGAGGCTCCTCTCTTAGGATTGGTGCCGCTCCAGCAGTTGCGGCCAGTTGAGGAGTGAACCAACACATGAAAGACCTTTCTCTCTCTCTGCCTCTCCTTCTCTGTGTAACTCTGACTTTCAAAAAAATAAATAAATCTTTTTTAAAAAAAGATTATATATATTTTCATTTTGATTAGAATGTATGTGTGTGTGTGTGTGAGAGAGAGAGAGAGAGAGAGAGAGAGAGAGAGAGAGAGAGGTATCTTTGTTTCTTTTTAAAAATGTTATTTACTTGAAAGAGTTACAAAGAGAGAGGAGAGGCAGAGAAAGAGAGAGATGTCTTCCATCTGCTGGTTCACTCCCCAGTTGGATGCAACGGCCGGAGCTGTGCCAATCCAAAGCCAGGAGCTAGGTATCAAATCCAGGCACCCTGGCCGGCGCCGTGGCTCAACAGGCTAATCCTTCGCCTTGCGGCGCCGGCACACCGGGTTCTAGTTCCGGTCGGGGTGCCGGATTCTGTCCCGGTTGCCCCTCTTCCAGGCCAGCCCTCTGCTGTGGCCCGGGAGTGCAGTGGAGGATGGCCCAAGTGCTTGGGCCCTGCACCCCATGGGAGACCAGGAAAAAGCACCTAGCACCTGGCTCCTGCCATCGGATCAGCGCGGTGTGCCGGCCGCAGCGCGCCGTCCGCGGCAGCCATTGGAGGGTGAACCAACGGCAAAGGAAGACCTTTCTCTCTGTCTCTCTCTCTCACTGTCCACTCTGCCTGTCAAAAAAAAAAAAAAAAATCCAGGCACCCTAAGACAAGATGCAGGAGCTTCTTCCTAGTCTCCCACGTGGACGCAGAGGCCCAAGGACTTGGGCCATCTTCCACTGCTTTCCCAGGCCATAGCAGAGAGCTGGACTGGAAGAGGAGCAGCTGGGACTAGGACTGATGCCCATATGGGATGCTGGCACTGAAGGTTGCGGCTTTACCCATTACACCACAGCGCCAGCCCCAGGGAGGGGTCTTTCATCCACTGGTCAACTCCCCAAATGCCCACAGCAGCTGGGGCTGGACCAGGCTGAAGCCAGAAGCCAGGAATTCAATCCAAGTCCTTCGAGTGGTGGCAGAAGTCCATGCACTTGGGCCATCTGCTGCTGCTTTCCCAGGATGCAACTGCAGGAAGCTGGATGGGAAGTGAAGTAGCCAGGACTCAAATCAGCACTCTGATATGGGATGCTGGCATCACATGCCATGGCTTCACCCGCCACACCACAACGCTAGTCTAATTTTCAAGACATAGAAGAGATCTTCAAGGTTCCCATGTAGTTCAACCCAGGACACGGATGGAGGAGCCCGATGCAAGCTCACCCACATGCACACAGCTCGCTGCACCTTGGCCAGGTCTCTACTAGGCACCACCGTGGGAGGCTGGTAGTTAATGCCAACCTTGAAGCCAGTGGAGCACCAATCCACAAACTGGATGCTGCGCTTGGTCTTGATGGTGGCGATGGCAGCATTGACATCTTTGGGAACCACATCGCCACGGGACAGCAGGCAGCAAGCCATGTATTTACCGTGGCGAGGGTCACATTTCACCATCTGGTTGGCCGGCTCAAAGGAGGCATTGGTGATCTCTGCTACAGAAAGCTGCTCGTGGTAGGCTTTCTCAGCAGAGATGACAGGGGCGTATGTGGCCAGAGGGAAGTGGATGCAGGGGTAGGGCACCAGGTTGGTCTGGAATTCTGTCAGATCAACATTCAGGGCTCCGTCAAACCACAGGGAAGCCATGATGGAGGACACGATCTGGCTAATAAGGCGGTTCAGGTTAGTGTAGGTGGGGCGCTCGATATCGAGGTTTCTACGACAGATGTCATAGATGGCCTCGTTGTCTACCATGAAGGCACAATCAGAGTGCTCCAGGGTGGTGTGGGTGGTGAGGATGGAGTTCCAGGGCTCCACCACAGCTGTGGAAACCTGGGGGGCTGGGTAGATGGAGAACTCCAGCTTGGACTTCTTGCTGTAATCGACAGAGAGGCGTTCCATCAGCAGGGAGGTGAACCCAGAACCAGTTCTCCCACCAAAGTTGTGGAAAACCAAGAAGCCCTGCTGGTCAGCCAGCTTGCAAAGTCAATGATGTCCTTGCCAATGGTGTAGTGCCCACGGGCGTAGTTATTGGCAGCATCTTCCTTGCCCGTGATGAGCTGCTCAGGGTGGAAGAGCTGGCGGTAGGTGCCGGTGCGAACTTCATCAATGACCGTGGGCTCCAGGTCTACAAACACAGCCCTGGGCACATGCTTGCCAGCCCCCGACTCACTGAAGAAGGTGTTAAAGGAGTCGTCTCCTCCCCCAATGGTCTTGTCACTTGGCATCTGGCCATCGGGCTGGATGCTGTGTTCCAGGCAATAGAGCTCCCAGCAGGCATTCCACAGAACTGGAAATGTGTCTGATTTTCTTTTTCTTTTCTTTTCTTTCTTCTTCTTCTTTTTTTTTTTTCAGATTTATTTGTTTATTTGAAAGCCAGAGACGCAGAGAGATCTTCTATCTGCTGGTTCACTCCCAAATGGCCACAATGGCCAGAACTGGGCTAATCCAAAGCCAGGAGGCAGGAGCTTCTTCTGGGCCTCCCACGTGGGTGCAGGGGCCCAAAGACTTGGACCTGCTTCTGCTGATTTCCCAGGAGCATTAGCAGAGAGCTGCATTGGAAGTAGAGCAGCTGGGACATTGAATGGTGCCCATATGGGATGCCGACACTGCGGGTGGAGGCTTACCCTACCATGCCACAGCACTGGTCCCTGGAAGTGCATTTTCAAGTGCACCCTCCTTAGCCTGGCCCAGTGGCTCCTCCTTGCAAGCTGGGGACAGCAGTCCATGGAAAGCTGTTTGCTCTGGGGAACTGACTGCCAGCTGTGGCATCTTCTTGACTATGTGTTAGCATCTTGGGCTGGTGCCAGTCTCCCTGAGAATACATTCCTTGTAATTATAAAGCACATCAATGGGACAGTATGAATCCCCCAGTAAAAAATCGAAACACATGAGTCCCTTCCAACTGCCCTCAGAGCCTTGCACGAATGCAGGTGCATGGGCTTTGGGGCTGAGCCAAGAGTGCCCAGCTCCGGCTCTTACTTGCAGCGGTTCATCTGTCTGTTGGCGAAGTGACCAGTGCTCTCTACAGAGGGCGAGCCACAGAAGTGGGATCAGAAAGCATAGCTCATCTCGCTGCAATGTTTGAAACAAGGAGTTTAAGGGCTTTGGAGGCATGAGATTAGAAAGTGACATTTTCAAAGGTTAATGTTGAAAACCTAGGGATGGGCATTTGGCCTTATCCATGAAGACACCTGCATCTTGTATTAGGGCGCCTGGATTTAATACCCAGCTCCAGAGCCCAAGTCCAGCTTCTTGCTAATGCAGACCTCAGCAGGCAGCCCGTAATGGCTTCAGTAGTGGGGTCCCTGCGCCCACATGGGAGACCTGGATTGTGTTCCTGGCTCCTGGCTCCAGCCGCAGCCTCTGTGGGCATTTGGGGAATGCACAAGCAGATATGTGTGTCGGGGATCTGTTTCTCTCTCTGTTTCTTGAATAAATAAATAAATAAAAGTTTTTAAAGCACATTACTCAATAAAGAAAAAGATTATATATGTAAAGATACAAAAAGTGAAGATTCTGGAGCCCCCTGCACACACACCATCTACCATATATAAAGCTAAAAGACAAACAGCAAATTAGGAGAAAATCTTGCAATTTACAATACAAAAGGGTTATCCCACTTGAAATATATAAACAGTTTTCATAATTCAATGAAAGATGAACACTCAAATAGAAATTAGATGATTTACAAAAAGAAGACAAACCAATAATCAGAGATACAGCTGAAATAACCAAGAGATGAGATTCTTTCCTTAGACCATAAGATGAAAAAGAATGAAAGATACAGCACAAACGAGACCAGGAGGCAGTGGCAACTCTCATACCCTGCACTAACGGTTGGCAGCTATGAAACTGAAAATGTATAATCAAAAAGTATGCTTAAGAAATAACCATGGATATACAAAAATAGCTCCATAAAACACTGATTACAGCATTGTTAATTTTATATATATATATACATATATATATATAAAAGAAACAACCTACGTGCCCAAAATTAGGGATGTCCAATACATTATAGTTTAAGAATAATCTGTCACTAGAATACTATGCCACCTTTAAAAGCTATTATATTGCTCTCTATTGACTATGTTATCTATATGATTCTAAATACATAATATTATGTAGTATGTTTATATCCATGTATAGAGAATGCCAATCAACGTGGCTTGCTTTGGTGGTCAGTGTTGTGGTGTTGTGGCTAAAGCCACTGCCTGTAACATCAGCATCATATATGGGCACTGGTTCCTGGCTACTTCACTTCCTATCCAACTCCCTGATAATGGCTTGGGAAAGCAGCTGATGATGGCCCAAGTGTTTGGGCCCCTGCCACACATGCAGGACACCCAGGGAGAACTCTTGCTCTTGGCTTCAGTTTGGCTAAGCTCTGGCTATTGTGGCCATCTGGGGGGTGAACCAGTGGATAGAAGATCTCTCACTATGTAATTCTGACTTACACATAAATCTTTTTTTTATTAAAGTGGTTTGGTTTGGAGTTGCAGGATCTAAAATGATTGATAAATAATGTGTAACTAGAGATATATAGTTATACAGGGTCTTCAAAAAGCTCAGGGAAAATTTGTATTATGAAAAGAACTACACATGGATTTCAAATTCACATCTAAGTAAACTACTTTTAATTCTATTTTCCACGTTTTCAAAGTATCTTTACATATGTGTTTGTATGTGTGTGTGTGTATATATATATATATATATATATATCCACATTTTTTTCTATTTGAAAGGCAGAGTGAAAGAGAAAGAGAGAGAGATCATCTTCTGTCCACTAGTTCACTCCCCAAATGACCACACCAGCCAAGCCTTGGTCAAGCTGAAGCCAGAAGGCAGGAGCTCCATCCCGGTCTCCCATGTGGGTGACAAGGTGCAAACACTGGGGGTATCACCTGTTACTTCTCAGGTGCATGAGCAGGTAGCTGGATGGGAAGCAGCAGTGGCAGCTTAACCCACTGTGCCACAATGCCCACCCCATCCAAATAATAACATTTACTTCTAGGTTTATGCTAATTTTTATTTATGCTTTTTTTCCTTCTGTAATTTTTACAATGATTGCTTTATATGCAAGGGAAAAAACATAGCCATTTCAAAAAGACAGGATGCATATGCATACTCTTGAGCTGGGGGCATCATTTCCAGCCACAGGGAAGTCCTAAATGCATCTCTTAGAGTTGGGGTAGCCACGTAATTTATCTTCCAAATCAGTGCACTTCTGAGTCTTAAAGAGGAAGCTATTCATAATTTTGCTGGGACAACCAGCAAAACCAGGATTCTCAGCCATGTATATTTTTCTTTACCTTGTCTCTGAAAATAACCCAGATCAGGGACAAACACAGAAACTATACTTTCATCACCACAACCACGTATAGTTTCTCCTTTCTTGAAGATTTATTTATTTATCCATCCATTTGAAAGGCAGAGTGACAGGGGCTCGGGGTTGGAGAGAGAGAGATCTTCCATCCACCGGTTCACTCCTCGAATGCCTTCAATGGCCAGACCTGGGTCAGGCTGGAGCCAGGAGCCAGGAACTCCATCCAGGTCTCCCATATGAGTTGCAGGGGCCCAAGCATGTGGGTCATCATCTTATGTCTTCCCAGGTGCGTTAGCAGGGAGCTAGATCAGAAGTTGCAGCAGCCAGGACTTGAACCAGGACTCAAACCAGTGCTCTTCTATGGGATGCCTGCATCGCAAGCAGCCGCTTAACCTGCTGCGCCACAACCCGGCCCCTGGATTTAGTCTCCTGCATGCCAACTGGATGCTTGAAGAATCTCTAACAGTTCATCCTTCTCACCTAATTAGCTCATTCAGCTCGCAGAGCCCTAATTTTAGAGATTTGTTCTTGATAAAAGCATTTCCCAGAAAAACAGATCATTCGTCTAAGAACATGCTGTATTCTTAACGTGTGTTATCTCACACTGTAGATTTCCAATCTTGGAAACATCATGCAACCCTTTGAAACTAAACTCATCCTAACTGCACACCGTGAGACTCACCTGTTTTCCACAAAGGGCTCCACCATGGGGAGCTTCACCCTCATGACCCAGGGTGAGGTTGCCGTCATCAGTACCAGGGTGCTCTGCCCACCAACTATTCACAACCCTCACAGCCTTCCCCAGCCTGGCTGGAGTTTCTCCACCCTCCCAAGCCTTTGCTGCCCACCTCCACAGCTGCCTCTGGCATCTGCCACCTGCTTCTCAGATCAGCACCTTCTCCCGGATGTCCTGTTCCCTAACCACACACCTGTCTCCCTCAGATGAGACCGCCAGCACCTGGTGACCAATGGCTCCTCTGGGCCCACGGCACGAGGCAGTGGGCAAGAGACCAGGCAAGATGGGTCTGTCAGTCTCTTCTTTTGATTATAAAACAGGGGCCATGGGGCGGGCATTTGGTGCAGCAGTGGGGAGGTGGCCGTATGCTCTATCAGAGTGCCTGGGTTCGAGTCCAAGCTCCGCGCAAGAGTCCAGCTGGCTGCTGGTGTGCACCCTGGGAGGCAGCAGGTTATGGCTCAAGTGGTTGTGTCTTTGCCACTCCTGTGGGAGACTGGGATTGAGTTCCGGGCTCCTGCCTCAGGCCTGGCTCAGCACCAGGTGGTGTGGGAATTTGGAGAGTGAACCAATGGATGGGAATTTTCTCTCTCACTCTGTTTCTCTGCTTCTCAAAATAATAATAGTAATAGTAATAATAATATTTTAAAGCTTCCCCACCCTATTTGTATTTTAAAAAAAATAAAGGGGCCTGCACTGTGGTGTAGCAGGTAAAGCTGCTGCCTGCAGTGCCAGCATCCCATGTAGGCACCAGTTTGAGTCCCGGCTGCTCCACTTCCGACCCAGCGCTCTGCTATGTCCTGGGAAAGCCGTAGAAGATGGCCCAAGTCCTTGGGCCCCTGCACCCCTGTGGGAGACCTGGAAGAAGCTTCTGGCTTCAGATCGGCACAACTCCAGCCACTGCAGCCAATTGGGGAGTGAACCAGTGGATGGAAGACTTCTCTCTAGCTTCCTCTCCTTTTCTCTCTGTGTAACTCTCACTTTCAAATAGATAAATAAATCAATCTTTAACAAAATTTATATACTTAACCTTCAACCCAAACTAGGGTAGTTACCAGGCATTACAGAGATTTTTTTTTCCCAAAAGATTCATTAATTTATTTGAAAGGCAGAGTTACAGATTGAGAGAGACAGAGACAGAGAGATCTCTTCACTGGTTCACTGCTGTTAACAGCCAGGACTGGGCCAGGCTGAAGCCAGGAGCTAAGAACTCCATCTGGGTCTCCCAAGGGGTCCAAGCACTTAAACCATCATCTACTGCCTTCCCAGGTACATTAGCAGGGAGCTTGCCTGAAAGTGGAGCAGCCAGGACTCGAACCGGCAATCAGATGGAATGTCATTGTCACAGGCAACAGCCTAACTCACTGCACTGCAACCTGGAGAGATGGCGCCACTGAAAATTCAGCACAAAGCAAGCGCAGATCCATTCTGTTGGAGGACAGAGTCCTTTGTGCTAAAAGACCAATGCGTGAGCCAGCTGTGATGCTAACGCCTGCCCTGACATTGCTTCCACCTTCCAGCAGTATTTGACTTGGATTCTGGTCCTCCCTAAAGAGGGCCACCTCAGACCTCATCGGTGATCAAGTCCCCAACATCTGCCCCCACCTCCGGCCCTGCCATTACTTGGCATCGATCAAAACCCAAGCACTGCGTGTTGCTAAATCAATCACGGGCCAGTCATTGAAACGACACTGCACTTCCCTGCTGTCAAATTGATTTAACTGGCATTCAAAAAGTTCATAGAAAATGGAGTGAGAAGTGTATGTTGGTGCAAATTAAGTTGAAATCTGTACATACACAGGTCTTCAAAAAATTCATAGAAAATGCATATAATATATAAAAAAAAAACCCGCATGGATTTCAACAAGGTTTAATCCCACCTTTCAGGAACTTTTTTTGACGTTCTCTGGTACAGGTCAACGTCTCTGTCTCCAATCCAAGCCTAAGAGGACTTAAACTTGAAGTGAAGTGTGAACAACTGGAATTAGATACCAAGCCATTTTATTCATGCCGTGGCCCAAGCAACTGTATTTCTCATAGCTGAGCGACCTCTTGGGAAATCTGCCAACTCAAATGCATTACGTGTAACTGCATCACCCTATAATATAAAGGTGTAATCACACACATGGTCAATAAGGGAGGGTGGTTCCTATTCCAGCCAAACATAAACACCCTGTTCAATGGCTAACCCTACAAAGAGTCATCTTTGATACTTCTCATTCCACCCAGGGGTCCCCATCCCTGCCACCCATGTATTATGGTGATTTTCCTGGCAGATGGTGGGGACCTGAATTCTAACAAAATCAGGAATAGAAAGGTTACCTTCTAACAGATTTGGAAGTAAACTTTCTTGAAAGAGGATTACCTTTTCCTTACGCTCACTATGGTATACAATGGAGCAGGGTGGGGACCTTTTTTTCCTGCCAAGGGCTGTTTGGCTATTTACAATGTCATTTGTGGGCCATACAAAATTATCGACTTAAAAATTAGTCTGCTATAGATTTATTGACCTCCAAGTCTTGCCTGTGGTTACCTTGGCAGGGCCAGACCAGATAATGTTGTGGGCCTCCTACCCCATGGGCCAGATGTTCCCCACCCCTGCTGGATGATGTCAGTGGTGGGACTGGGGAGCCCTTGGAAGTGACAAAATTGTGCAGTGCATAACCTATGCTGGCCAGGTTTTGCTAAGTTGGAAATATAAGAAGCCAATGGGAGGGAGCCACGCTCAGTTTTCCTTTCCCTCTGGGGCTCAATCTCATCACCTGCAGCTGAGAGTACTAAGAGCAATCCAGCATTGGTGTCATCCTATCAGAAGTCCCATTGGAGGGAAGTAATGGTGTGTATGTGACGCCAACAATAAGACCACACTACTTGATTGTTGCATGGCAACCATATCCATAAGACAGAGAGCTCACATCTTCTTTGATTATATAACCACCGGCCGTCCAGTAACAGAACTTGAGTCTACATATGTTGAAAATGAAAGGAACTTGGGTTCTTCCAGGGCAATGATAGATCTCACAGCCCCCAGCACACTCTCTTGATAGAGTTCTCTGTGACAGAAGAAGCCGGCAATGGCAAAGTAGGGCTATGCAGTCATTATCTGGAAATGCCACAGAAAACCTGAAATTCGTGAACCTGCACCAGGGCTTCTCAGTCCCATTGCTATCATTTTGGACTGGATCAATCTCTGTTGTGTCAGAGGCACCTACAGGGGCAGGTGGTTAGCCTAGCAGTTTAGACACAGATATCCCAGATCAGAGGACGTGGGCTGGATTGCCGGCTCTGGCGCTTGTCTCCAGCTTCCTGCTAATATGGACCCTGCGAGGCAGCAGTGATGGAATCAAATAATTGGGTTTCCACTGCCCACGTGGGACACCTGTACTGAGTTCCCATTTCCTGGTTTTGGCCTGGCCCAGCACCGACCTTCGAGGATGTTTGGAAAGTGAAGCAGTGGATGAGGCTTTCTTTCTCTCTCAAATAAATTTTTAAAATATATTTAAGAGCTTTAAAAGGAGGCACTACCCTCACCCCCAGACTAAGAATGCCTCCAGACATCAGCAGATGTCCCAGAGGAGGTGACGGTGGCAAACTAGCCCATGACTAAGAAACACTGGCCCACGTGGGTATTTCAATTTATGGCGTTAGCATCATGCTTAGGAAGTCGCAAGCAAAGGTGACCTGGATTGTATTCTCTGCTATGACCATTTTGGGGGACCTTACAGGCTTCTATTTCCTGAAAATAAACGAACCCCAAAGTCTAGCCTTTTGTTTTCAGGATTTCCTCCCTGGGAGGGGAGCAGAGCAGGAGCTGAAGGAAAGGCATTAGGAGGTGCTGGTACCTGGCCTGAGGCATCCCAGCCTGGGCACCCTCTCTGGCCCTTGGTAGCCAGCCATGTGCTAGATCTGAGCACTGCTCGTCTCTCGAACATGATGCTGTTTCCAGCCAGGGCGAGCAGGAGGAAAGCCAGGCAGGGTCACCCTCCCTGTGGTGGCTCCCACAGCCTAGCTAACTCAGGCCACAAGGTTTCAAAAAACATGGGTGAGGCAGGAGGAATGACAGCACAGAAAACCTTAAACTGGATACTGGGTTGAAGGATTCCTAGGTCTATTGCTCAGCACTGTGCCAGAAGCCCAGCCCACAGGGTCTACCTGCCACCCTCACTCCTCTCTGGGAGCCCAGAGGCCCCAGCCCCCATGTCTGGTCTGCTGCCTCCCCCTCCTCCAGCCTTCAAAGCATGGCTCCAATGTCGGGGTGATTGATAGACGGGCATTCAAGGAAATTTCCAACCATGGCCCATAGAGGGTGCTCTTTTCAGATACTTGGAGGACAACAGGTTTCCCCCAACTCTGAGACACTAGGTTAGGAAAATCCCCTGGACGGAAACCTTACCAGGAGCTAGGCTGGCATCTCTCAGCAACCATGCAGGCATGAAGTGGAGTCTGGTTCCTAACAATCTTCTTCCATCACCATTACTCCTACAGGGAATGAGCAGCGTCTCACAAAACTCACAGAACACCTGTCTCAGGAGTAAAAACACTTGTTTAGGGAATTGAATTTGTGTTTGTTTCTATTTTTTTTATCTTTTTAATTTACTTATTTGATTTAAAAAAAAATTTTTTTTTATTTTTGACAGGCAGAGTGGACAGTGAGAGAGAGAGACAAAGGTCTTCCTTTTGCTGTTGGTTCACCCTCCAATGGCTACCGCGGCCGGCGATCCGAAGCCAGGAGCCAGGTGCTTCTCCTGGTCTCCCATGCGGGTGCAGGGCCCAAGCACTTGGGCCATCCTCCACTGCACTCCCGGGCCATAGCAGAGAGCTGGCCTGGAAGAGGGGCAACCAGGACAGAATCCGGCGCCCTGATCAGGACTAGAACCCGGTGTGCCAGCGCTACAAGGCAGAGGATTAGCCTATTGAGCCACGGCGCCGGCTAATTTAACTTATTTGAAAGGCAGACCAACAGACCTTCCGTGCTAGCTCACCCCCCAAAATGGTTGCATCAGCCAGGGCTGGGCCAGGCCAAAGCCAGGAACCTGCAAACTCTATCCAGGGCTTCCACGTGGGTGGCAGCAGCCCAAGCACCTGGGCCACCATCTGCTGCTTTCCCAGGCGTGTCAGCAGGAAGCTGGATCGGAAGTGGAACAGCAGGGACTTGAGGCTCATATGGGATAGCGTTGCAGGTGGTGGCTTAACCCACTATGCCACCACACGGGCCCCCAGGGAACAGAATTTGTGAACTCTGTAATAGAAAGAAGCATTTGTTTCTAACAGACAGCAAAGCATGTTATAAAACAAGAGCCATTAGAACGGTGTGGAAAAACCAGATCAAGCAGAAGAGAACAGAGAGCTTAGAAACAGACGGGTGTATTTGGAACGTGAGGGTGTGACAGATTTCTATAGAAAAGAGAAATCATTCAACAGATGGAGACAACTGAGTAACTGTTTGGAAAGAGATCAAGAGTTAATTTTTTTTTTACCTTACATCATTAGCTGAAAAAATTCCAATATATGTCTACGTGTCAAACAAAACCCTGTAAGCATAAAGAAAACAAAAATCTAAGAAAATATTTTTTGAACTTAAGGAAGAGGAGGGGCTCTTGCACAAGCCATAGAAGCCAACAGGCCTCGAGGAAGAGTCTGATCCGTGTGACAATATCCAAAGGAAAAGATTTTACAAACTGTGTCATGGGAAAAAACGCCATAAACCAAGTTAAAAGAAGAAATGTTGCAAGATGGAAGATTACATTATTTTCAAACAAAAGATCTAAGTCTAGAATAGATAGAGAACTCCTACAAATCAATAAAAGGATCTAAGAATACCAATAAGAAATCATCAAAAGGTACTAGCAGCAATTTACAGAGCAAAATACAATGAACATTTTTTAAACATTCAAAAATACATGAGAGATGAAGGAAAAACAAATTAAGTCAGTTATTTTTTTAACCTGTGCTACTGGCAAAAAAATAAAATGTTTGAAACTGTGGAGCATTAACTAGGGTGTGAGGAAACAGGCACATTCCTTTTTTTTTTTTTTTTTAAAGATGCATTTATTTCTTTGAAAGGCAGAGTGACAGAGGGAGGGAGAGATCTACCATCCATCAGCTCACTCTGCACACGCCTGCAGGAACCAGGGCTCCCTACACAGGTGGCAGGAACGTAAGCACATCATCTGCTGGCTTCCCAGGCACATAAGCAGGGAGGTGGATGGGCAGCAGAGTGGCTGGGCCTCAAACCAGTGTTTTGATAGGGAATGCAGGCGACCCGAGCAGTGGCTTAACCAGTTGTACCACAATGCCCAACCCTGGACACAATCCTATACTGCTGGTGGGGGTGTAATTTAGCTACTTCAGAAGACAACTTGGCAGAACTATTAAAATGCACAATGTGCAGAACCAGCAGTTCTATGTCTGAACAGAAACACTCTGTTGCATGTTCAGAAAGCATAAGTAAAAATAAGCGACTGACCACCCTATTTCTTGTGAAACCAGCACCCTAAATGTCCATCAGTAAGATAATACATAAGTAGCTTTCAGAACATTTTATGGAATACCTTGGGGCAGTTAAAAAAGAATGAGGTATTCTTCATGTAATGACAGGTAACATAATGAATGAAATAAGAAAGTTGTAGAAAAATGTCCGCAACATGAAACTATTCACATTCATATGTTGTACCCGCAGTCCGTGGTCCCCCGAAATCAACCACCAGAGACCAAAGTTGAAGCCAATTAGCAGGGTCGTTTTTATTACAAGTTCGAACCCGGGCCTCTCAGTGCCTCCCCAAGAGGAAGCCCCCCGAGAAGCCCCGAGCCCAATTTTAACAGAGCTTTTATTATCATGTACAAGCGGGCTTTAGGGGAATGCTTAGGTCAAGTTGACACTGCTGATAAGACACCTGCTGCCGACTCCAGGGTAAGGGCTGGTTGTTATCTCAAGCTTTAAACCTCCCTTTCACATTCTTGGACCTGGGTCTGGCCAGATGGAGGAAAGGGGGAGTGTGGGATAGCAAGGGCCAGGAACAAGCAGTGGTGCAGTTTGTACAACAATCATCTTATTGTAGTTACTGGATTACTTAGCTCAACATCCAACATAATACATGTATAAAGTCAAGGACACTTAGCATTGCTTATTATTACTACTAGTTGCCTAATAAGCTAATGTGATTACACTTTAGGTTACATGAAAATAATAACAATATTTTCTAGTGAATGCTGCTTGTGCCGGTGTCTTCTCATTCCCCCCTTTCACATGAGACTTATTTGGAGCCAATCTTGGCTCTTTTACAGGTCTTAAGCTTTATAATTCCTGTTCATCTAAGGGTCGATACTGTGTCCGCAGCACCATAAGTTGAACCGTGTTTATCCTGTCTTTAACAAATGTTACTAGTTTGTTGATCACACAGGGGCCTACAGTTAAGATGATTATTAACAGAAGTAGCGGGCCAGTTATAGCCGATAACAAGGTTGTTAGCCAAGGAGAATAATTAAACCATGATTTAAACCATCCTTTTTGTTGTTGTTGTTTTTTTTTTTTTTTTTTTTATCCCCTCGCGTACTTTAGCCATGGAGTCCTCTACTACCCCTGTGTGGTCGGCATAGAAACAACACTCCTCCCCCAAGGCGGCACACAGCCCTCCCTGCTGTAGAAACAGCAAGTCCAGTCCTCGCCTATTTTGGAGGACAACTTCCGACAGGGATCTGAGAGACTTAGTTAAGCCAGCGATAGATCGGTCAATTTTCGCTAAGTCTTCATCTATTGCCAGTCGGAGAGCTGAATACTGACTTCCTTGTTTGGCTACTGCAGTGGCTCCCAACCCTGTCCCTGCCAGCCCTAACAGGCCAGCTACAGTGATTAAGGCGGTTGCCACTTCCCGGCGCTCCCTCCTGAGTGATGTGGTGGGCCTTAGGCTGGACAGGAGCTCCTCATAGGGATGATATATTATTCGAGGGTACAATCTAACTAGAAGGCACCATTCATTATTGCTTTGTAACACTGTCCCAGACACACATGGAGTCACTCCCGAAGCATTACAGGCCCACCACGTATTTCCTGGTGCTGGGTAGAACAGGGAGGCGTCGCTGAGGACAGTGTGATTACACATAGATCCAGCAGAAACTGTGGTGGATATGCATGTTCCACGACCCCGCACAACCTGTAAGGTGGTCCCAGATTCCATCTGTCTCTGCCAGCGGCAGCCCTCTTGGGTTGTCCCAGAGAGTGAGAGACTTGTCACAGCTGATGCCTCATAATAGGGTGGCGAGGCCTGATAACAAAGCCAGCAGGAATTAGTTAAGTTGGGGAAAGAAGCGTTTAAGGCTATATAAGCACTGTTTAAGAGTCGCCACAGCGGACCAGATTGTTGGGGTTTTGACTTTTTCCTGTTACTGAGTGGGGCAGGACGGGCCCTGTCTTTGCGTGCCTCTTTTGATTTTGAACCTTTGCCTCGGCTGGTCATAATGGGTCGGTCCTTGCCCTTTTTAACCTGGGGAGGAGGACTTGGATTGGGTCTGGGTCTTTGGGTTGGTGAGGGCTCAGGCTCGGGAATAAGAAACTTATTTGGCCCCACCCCAACTGTGTGGCTCGGTTGAGACCGCCACTGGATTGTAAACTGAATGCCTGGGTCAGACCCAGAGACATATAGTCTCAGTCCCCATGTTTTTCCCTTAACCCATTGAGAATTCTGTATTCCTTGCCATGTTTTCACCTTAATTTGGATTGGGTTTCTTTTTCCCACCTGAGGACTTGACCCACCCACTCTGGCCATCTCCAGGTTTTTGTCCCTAGGAGTCAACCATGAGGCTATTGTCTCACATCCCCAGTGATGGCAATAATAATCGCCTGCCCCCCCACAGCCTGGGGAAGTTTCTGCCGGACAGACATACCATTTAGTTTGTTGTAAGTTGGCCTCTATACCAGTTAGCCCACACCCCACCAATTTTACCCCGGGATTCCAATGCCAATCAGCCGGTGAGGTAAATGTCCTAACTCCAGGTCTGGAAATCAGTCTTGTGTCCACATCCTGCCACAGGGTGCAGAGATCTATGGTGAACATGGGCTGTCCTGTGCCATTGTAGCGGTCAATTACCCTTCCTGACACACTCAAGGTCCAGTAGCCCGGTGGAGGTTGGTGAGGAATGATGTCCAAAGTCACTCTCCCCCCGACAGACAGAATTAGTAAGATTATGAGGTCAGACCTCATTTCTCCAGTGATCTGCGTCCTGCGGAATACGACGCAACCTAAGCTTCAGGGGGTGACTTTTATCTTGGGTTTTGTCGACCCTCCAAGTCGACTTGGATATAAGAGGTTCTATGAGGTCCTGGAATGGGTCCGCTGATTTGGCGTGAGTGTGATGAACCCAGGAGGACACTCCGTCTACCTTGAGGGCAGTGGGGGTCGTCAAGATTACTTGGAAGGGTCCCTTCCACCTGGGCTCCAAGTTTTCCCGTCGGTGGCGTTTCACGAACACCCAGTCACCAGGGCGATAGCGGTGGGGCACCGGAGGAGGCTCTGTCTCGTATAGGTCTTTCAGCTTTGGCCACACCTGTTCATGGACCCCCTGCAGGATTTGGAGTGAAGACAGGAGTTTAAAATCATCATCATTTTTAATCAGATTTTCTTTAAGATTAGGTATGATGGGAGGTGGCCTACCAAACAAAATTTCATAGGGGGTAAGCCCCAGTTTGTATGGGGAATTGCGAACCCTATACAGAGCGTAGGGGAGGATGGCTACCCAGTTTGCGCCAGTCTCCATGGTCAATTTGGTTAAAGTCTCCTTTAATGTTCTGTTCATTCTTTCTACCTGTCCTGAACTCTGGGGTCTGTATGCACAATGTAATTTCCAATCTGCCCCAAGTATGGAAGCCAACCCCTGACTTACCTTAGAGACAAACGCCGGTCCATTGTCCGAGCCTATCATTACTGGAAATCCATACCTGGGTAAGATGTCCTCCAGTATCTTTTTGGCCACAACCTGGGCTGTTTCATTCTTAGTGGGAAAGGCTTCTACCCATCCTGAAAAGGTATCTACAAAAACTAATAAGTATTTATACCCGTACTTTCCTGGCTTTACCTCAGTAAAATCTACTTCCCAATAGGCTCCTGGTTTATCTCCTCGCTGTCTTGTTCCAGAATTCTGAACATTCTTTCCTGCATTAGTGAGTTGACAGACTTTGCATTTGACAACAATTTGGTCAATTTTGCTGGGGGCCTCTTTTATTCGTAGTTTTGTCTGTTTCATTAAGTCCTGTATCCTCCTGGTGCCTAGGTGAGTGCTGTGGTGGATTTTTTGTAATAGTCTTTTTCCCAGTTTTTTAGGGAGTATGATGTGACCTTCAGAGTCTCTCCACCACCCATCAAGGAGCTGTGCCTCAGGGAGTGTTTTTACCCATTGCAGATCTTCTTCGGTGTACTCGGGCGTTGGAGGCAAGTTCCTGGGTCCCGGATCAGGGAATTGTTGTTGTAAAACTATAGCCTGAATTGGGGACATAGCTATTTTTTTAGCAGTCTGATCAGTAAAATAATTGCCCCTTGACACGGGGTCTATAGGTTTTTGGTGGCCCAGGCAATGCACAATTGCCAATCTTTTTGGCTCCCATAAAGCAACTAGGAGAGCTAAGATTTTTTCTTTGTTTTTTATGGCTTTTCCCTCTGCTGTCAGGAGGCCTCTTTCCCGATATATAGCCCCATGTATATGGGCGGTGGCAAAGGCATACCGGCTATCAGTGTAGACTGTAAGTCTTTTTCCCTTTCCTAGTTTTAAAGCTTGGGTTAGGGCTATCAGTTCCGCTTTCTGTGCCGAGGTGTCTGCTGGCAGGGGCTCAGCCCATATTATCTCAGTCTCAGAAACCACCGCCGCCCCTGCATACCTCTGTCCTTGATGCACGAAGCTGCTCCCGTCGGTAAACCAAGTTACCTCAGTGTTGGGCAGGGGTTGATCTCGCAGATCTTCTCTTACTCCGTGCACTTGGGCTAACACTTCGGCACAGTCATGGAGTGGGGCCTCCAAGTCCGGGTCAGGGAGCAGGGAGGCGGGGTTTAGGGTGGTTGGTGGCTGAAAGAAAATTCTGAGAGGGTTTAGCAACAGCCCTTGGTAGTGAGTTAGCCGTGCATTGCTAAGCCATCGGTCGGGAGGCTGCTTCAGGAGGCCTTCAATAGCATGGGGTGTGGTGACCTGCAGTTCTTGCCCCATGGTTAGCTTGTCTGCATCTTTTACCATCAGGGCTGTGGCCGCTATCATTCTGAGACAAGGGGGCCATCCAGCAGCTACAGAGTCAAGTTTCTTTGATAAGTATGCTACAGGCCGTTTCCAAGGGCCTATGGGCTGAGTCAGAACTCCCTTAGCTACCCCCTTACTCTCATCCACAAACAGTTGAAAAGGCTTGGAGGCATCAGGGAGCCCCAGTGCTGGGGCAGAGAGCAGTGCTGTTTTTATCTGCTGAAAGGCGTTTTCAGCCTCCTCTGTCCATTGAAAGGGCTGCTGATCTTTTGTCATCAGGTAGAGGGGCTTGGCCAATTCAGCAAACCCAGGGATCCACAATCGGCAGAACCCGGCTGACCCCAAAAACTCCCGAACCTGTCGTTGTGACTGCGGTTGGGGGATTCGGAGCACTGTCTCCTTGCGTGCAGGGGTCAGCCATCGTTG
Organism: Sylvilagus floridanus; assembly: GCA_949820135.1. Lineage (NCBI taxonomy): Eukaryota > Metazoa > Chordata > Mammalia > Lagomorpha > Leporidae > Sylvilagus > Sylvilagus floridanus. Next base: position 44,265,083 of record OX463236.1, on the reverse strand, counting down.
CCCCCCTTTCAAGAGGTACCCCAGGTATGTTACCTCAGTCTTGCAGAGTTGGGCCTTTTTAGCAGATGCTCTGTAGCCCAGGCTCCCCAGAGTGTGTAAGAGGTCCTCCGTTCCGCGGGTGCATTCCTCGAGGGTCTGTGCTGCTATCAGTAAATCATCTACATATTGTAAGAGGGTTAGGTTTAGGTGTGTTTGTCGGTACTCACTCAGGTCTTCATGAAGGGCCTCATCGAACAGGGTGGGAGAGTTTTTAAACCCTTGTGGCAGCCGTGTCCAAGTAAGCTGTCCGTTGATGCCTCTCTCTGGGTCCGTCCATTCGAAGGCGAAAAGCTCTTGGCTCTTAGGTGCTAGGGGTAAGCTAAAAAAAGCATCTTTCAGATCTAAAACAGTATACCATTGTTTTTCAGGACTGAGAGCACTAAGAAGGGTGTAGGGGTTTGGCACTGTTGGATGGATATCAATAGTTCTTTTGTTAACCTCCCTCAAGTCCTGTACTGGCCGATAGTCCCCTGTGGTGGGCTTACGCACTGGCAGTAGAGGCGTGTTCCAGGCTGATTGGCATGGTCGCAGAACTCCCTGGTCTAGGAGGCGCCGGATGTGGGGTGTAATTCCCACTCTTGCTTCTAGGGGCATAGGGTATTGTCGAACCCGGACCGGATCTGCTCCAGGTTTTGTCTCTATGTATATGGCCGGTCGGTGGGCGGCCAGTCCCATTCCCCCAGTCTCAGCCCATGCCTCTGGGAAGCGCTGGACCCACCAATCAGTTTCTTGTCCAGGCTCCTCAGGTTGTTGGTGAATACGGTATTCATCTTCCAGGGACAGAGTTAATATTGAAACTGGTCCACCTTGTGAATCTGTCACCTTTGGCCCATCGGGTAGGAAGCAAATTTGGGCTCCTATTTTTGTTAGTAAGTCTCTCCCCAGAAGGGGGTATGGACTTTCAGGGATGACCAGGAAAGAATGGGACACTCTGTTGGTTCCCAAGTCCACAGTTCTTTTAGTTGTCCACGGGTACTTTTTGATCCCTGTGGCTCCTTGCACCCAAGAAGAGGTGGCTGATAGCTTCCCTCGGGGGCTAGTGAGAACTGAGTGCTGAGCTCCTGTGTCTACTAAAAACTGGACAGGATTCCCCTCCACTTGTAGAGTTACCCTGGGTTCGGGGAGGGGTTCCGAACCCCGTCCCCCCTAATCTTCAGAATCTTGGGTCACTAGCACAGTAGGGGGTTGTGTGGAAGGCGTTTCCTGCCATCGGCCTGGCTTGGCCTTTTTCTTTTTCGGACAGTCTCTAGCCCAATGGCCAGTCTCCTTGCAATAGGCACACTGGTCTTTATTTAATTTTTTATAGGGTGTTTTTGGGTGTGTGGAGTTTACCTGCGGTTGCTTCCCTTGAACTGCAGCAGCCAGTACTCTTGTCATCTTTTCTGTTGCCCTCAACTGCTTCTCTTCGGGGGCGTCTCTGTTATTAAAAACCCTCTGAGCAATCCTAAGTAAATCCTGAATGTTCTTTCCCTCCAGGTCTTCTAATTTCTGTAACTTCTTTTTGATGTCAGGAGCAGCCTGATTTACAAACGACATAACTACTGCTGCTTGATTTTCGGGGGCCTCTGGATCCATAGGCGTGAACTGTCTAAAGGCTTCCATTAATCTTTCTAAGTACCCTGAGGGGGACTCTGTCTTTCCTTGATTAACTGCATAAACCTTAGCCAAATTAGTGGGCTTGCGTGCCGCTGCCTGGAGACCCGCCATTAGAGTCTGGCGATAAACCCGCAGCCGTCCCCTACCTTCTGCCGTATTGTAGTCCCAACCATCTTGTGGGGGTCTGGTCAGAGGGAAAGCATCATTGATTAAATCTGGGTTGGCAGTGGGTTGACCATCATCACCAGGAACCAATTTCCTGGCTTTTAACTGGATTCGTTCTCGCTCCTCCGTGGTAAACAGGATTCGGAGGAGTTGTTGGCAGTCATCCCAGGTGGGCTGATGAGTAAACATAACGCTATCTAAAAGAGAAATCAAATCTTTGGGATTGTCAGAAAAACGGGCATTTTGAGTCTTCCAATTATAGAGGTCACTGGTGGAGAAGGGCCAATACTGAAGTCTAAGGTTCCCGGTGCCATCGGGCGGCCCAATTTCTCGTAATGGTAGGGCCACCGTGGAGTCGGGATAGCGCGGGCTCGCCGCCCGTTGGGTGCGGCCCCTTGTCCTTTCTGCTGGTCCCCCTGAGTCAGCCCCTGCTTCTCTCTCTCCCTCCAGTGAGGCTGCCCGTGCTCTCTCATTCTCCGGCTCTGCAGGCCTAGGATTTAGGGGAGGGAGAAGGTATGGAGGGGGGTCAAGGGTTAGAGGATCTGAACTGTCAGGCAGGACTGGGTAAAGAGGAACTGAGGGTTTAGTGGCTCGGGGTTTAGCAGCGGCCTCCCTTGGGGGAGTGGTTTTTGCGGACTCGTCCGCTCCTGTGTGCTGTAGAGCTAGAATTTTAGCTGCGGGGAGGAAAGGTGCCAGCCAGGCCGGCGGGTTATTTATTAGATCTTGCCAGACAAGAATGTAGGGGATATGACCTGGGTAGCCATTCGGTTCTGAGAGAAAAATTTTCTCTTTAACCCTTCGTATGACTGACCGGTCAAGAGTACCCTCTGGAGGCCATCCAACACCAAAAGCTGGCCACTCTGACCTACAGAGAGTGGCAAGTTTGTCCTTTCTGATTTCCATGTTTGAATTAGAAGCTCTTTTTCTCACGTCTCTGAAATGATCTATTATGATGGTGAGGGGGGTGGTCTGCTTCTGTCCCATCGCGGACCTACAATCCCTGGTCAACAAAAGGGGGACTTTTGGAAGGAGGGTAAGGTTAGTCAGATAAAGGAACAAAGCAGGAACGTATAGGGTGGCTGTCCTCTTTTCTCATCCAAAGGTAGTAACCTGTAAAATAACAGCCTCAGACTGAAAGCTTTCGGTGGAACACGCAACCACACCCACACTGACACAAAGACACAGATCGCAGGCGCGTTGGGCTGTCTCTGCCCGACCAGATGGACTACAGCTTAGTCCCAGATGGGGTCCGAGGACCACACACAGATCGCAGGCGCGTTGGGCTGTCTCTGCCCGACCAGATGGACTACAGCTTAGTCCCAGATGGGGTCCGAGGACCACACACAGATCGCAGGCGCGTTGGGCTGTCTCTGCCCGACCAGATGGACTACAGCTTAGTCCCAGATGGGGTCCGAGGACCACACACAGATCGCAGGCGCGTTGGGCTGTCTCTGCCCGACCAGATGGACTACAGCTTAGTCCCAGATGGGGTCCGAGGACCACACACAGATCGCAGGCGCGTTGGGCTGTCTCTGCCCGACCAGATGGACTACAGCTTAGTCCCAGATGGGGTCCGAGGACCACACACAGATCGCAGGCGCGTTGGGCTGTCTCTGCCCGACCAGATGGACTACAGCTTAGTCCCAGATGGGGTCCGAGGACCACACACAGATCGCAGGCGCGTTGGGCTGTCTCTGCCCGACCAGATGGACTACAGCTTAGTCCCAGATGGGGTCCGAGGAACGTCTCCCAACGGCCCCGCCGACAGTCCTATAGCGCGTCCGCCAGGACTCTTTGTCGGCCCAGATACAGAACCTATAGGCAACTCAGATAATACAGTCTACACAAAGACACAAAGACTACACAAAGACAATGCCGGCAAACTCACCTGGACCGGTCCTTCCACGACCCTTCAACGAGGTGTCTGGGTGGGCTTCGGTGAATCCCGGACGAGCCCCCAAAATTGTTGTACCCGCAGTCCGTGGTCCCCCGAAATCAACCACCAGAGACCAAAGTTGAAGCCAATTAGCAGGGTCGTTTTTATTACAAGTTCGAACCCGGGCCTCTCAGTGCCTCCCCAAGAGGAAGCCCCCCGAGAAGCCCCGAGCCCAATTTTAACAGAGCTTTTATTATCATGTACAAGCGGGCTTTAGGGGAATGCTTAGGTCAAGTTGACACTGCTGATAAGACACCTGCTGCCGACTCCAGGGTAAGGGCTGGTTGTTATCTCAAGCTTTAAACCTCCCTTTCACATTCTTGGACCTGGGTCTGGCCAGATGGAGGAAAGGGGGAGTGTGGGATAGCAAGGGCCAGGAACAAGCAGTGGTGCAGTTTGTACAACAATCATCTTATTGTAGTTACTGGATTACTTAGCTCAACATCCAACATAATACATGTATAAAGTCAAGGACACTTAGCATTGCTTATTATTACTACTAGTTGCCTAATAAGCTAATGTGATTACACTTTAGGTTACATGAAAATAATAACAATATTTTCTAGTGAATGCTGCTTGTGCCGGTGTCTTCTCACATAAACACACACACACACACGCATGACCAACATCACATACAGTTGTAATGCTAGACTCATAAGGTAGGGAAATGTATAGAAAATGGGATGAGGGGTCAGCATTGTACAGAGGCACCAGCATCACCTGTGAGCACCAGCTAGAGTCCTGGCTACCCTAATCTGGATCCAGCTCCCTGTTCTTGCACTTGGGAAGGTAGCGCATGATGGCCCAAGCGCTTAGGCTCCTGCCACCCATGCGAGAGACCTGGATGGAGTTCCTAGCTTCTGGCTTCATCCTGGCCTACCACTGGCTGTTGTGGCCATTTGGGGAGTGAACCAGTGGATGAAAGCTCTCTCTCTAACTCTGCCTTTCAAATACATAATTAAAGCTTTAAAAAAATGAGATTAAAAAAATAAGTGTAAGGGAGAGACCACATTTGAAAGGGGTAAATGAGGGAATTTTTCCCTCCATGTCTATTGTTTTTCTATTTTGTGAGAAAAGGCAGTTTAGGCACGGTTTTTAGAATTCAACAGTAGGCTTCTTTTGAAAAGAAATAAATGTTCCTAAGACAAAAATAATTTGCAGCAACCCCTTCTGCTTACTACTAAGATAACTATTGACATTGTCACACAAAGGCAGCTTTGTCCGCAGCCAGACTGCATTCTGCAGTTCCTTTGCATAACAAAAAGGTCTTAGAGGGTCTTTCTGGAACAAAGGGATATTTACCCTACTGTGATGTAAGTGTCAAGATGAAGTTTTGGGCGGCAGTTCCAGACAAGGGTCTCAAAAGCAATTGATGCAGGGGCAGAGAGCTCCCTGCCTCTGCAAACCAAAAAGAGGCGCTTTCATGTCATTCCTTAGCAGGGAGAGGGGTGTTGGAAAGAGTCACATGTGCAGTTCCTGGCATCAGCATGGCCGCCTGCTTAGATCTGATGCTGCAGTCTACAGTGCACTGCAACTCAGTGGCAACATCAGCGCGAGCACTTGGGACCGTCTGCTGTGTGCCAGGCCATACACCTGGGGCTCAGTCCCAGCATCTCACTCCATCTTCACAACATCCTAAGAGAAGGGCCTTAGTACCCATTTAACAGATAAGGAAACTGAGGTTCAGATGGATTAAGAAAGGTTCCCAGGCAAATGACTGAATGGGCAACTGTAACTTAGACTTATCTTCTCAAGCCTGCACTCTGGTCTCCACCCTGTGCTGTTTCTCCAACCACATCCAGTGTGAGTTTGGAGTGGGTGGGCTTTGCGCCAATCAATATGTACATGTTAATGCTAAATGTTATTTATATTTAGGGTAAAGGGCCAAAAGTGAACTCTACGGCAATGCTAACAAGATGCTGTCATTTCTCCTGCCTAACCTTTGGGAGTGGGACTGCCACATTCTGGGGACCACAGGTCTCCTAACTGCACAGTAGTTCCGGGAGCCCCAAGAGACGAAGTCACAGATCCACCACTGCTAGGGGCTGGAGGTGAAGGCAGGTGACACTCTCTTCTCAGCTTGTCTGCCTGAGTCAGAAGGTGGGCTCCACGGGTTCTGAGGTTATTTTTCTAGACAGAGTCCATGTTTACCCAGGCCAGCCCATGACCAGGGCCCGCTGGTGAAACCAATGAGCAAAAGCCTGCAAGCCCTCTTTTCTTTCCGACTCCTGCTGCTGCCGGGGGTCTTTTATCCCCATCCTGTTTCTAATCCAACAGCATGTGAGGGGCGGGAAAGCAGCAGGCCGAGGAGTCTGTCGGTGCACCTGCCTTCCAGGTGCCGAGAGCTTTAGAAGAGGCAACAACGTATGTAACAGATTTCCTCCCAAATCACCATTCTCAGAGAGTGGGTTCTGGAAATAAATTCAGAGAGCAGAATGGCAGATGGGGTAGATGGATTCAATTAAGGCAAAGAACATCAAACGATTCCAGGGATGCCTCATTTTCACGGCACATGTTTTGCTTCCAAGTAACTCCCAGCAATGGCCCAGGTAGAAAGTAGGGTGCTCTTGCACCCCAGTGTGAACTTAATGTCCTCTTACGAGTGTGCTAATACTCCCTTCGCTTCCTCTTCTCTTCAGTAATGTGGGGAAGCAGCACATGAATCAGACTAAGTGAGTGCAGGATGCACAGCAGACAAGCATTTCTCCAGAACCAGGTGTCAGTCAAGTTCAATGGGTGTTTCCCATGGTCCTCTTCAGAGAACAGAGTTCTCCAGTTAGGCTACAGGAGAGCTTCCATTGCAACTCAGACAGCTACCCTGTCATTTTTCAAAGACAATAAAACAATAAAATATTCACACTCCTTTTATCCTCCTAAACATTCATCACGAGGGGAAGTAGGGTTCTGTCTTTGCCTGATGGTTTTTATCACACAGACACTACACTAATGCTTTAAATCACAGTTTTACAGGTCACTTTACTGCTATTACCAATGTGTGTGATTCTTACCACCCCTAACAGTCTTTGTAATTATTTACTCCCAGAAGAAATTAAAATCTGCAGTAAATTTGCCATACACATAGTTGATATATGAGTATCCATGTGTATATATTTGTATCCTGTTATCCCAAACGCTACTCCCAATCGACCTTGATTTTCACCCAAAGTCTAGTAGTTCGATGAGCGATGTTTTCCCTGTTCTCTGGCTGCCAGTTAGACAATCTGATTGACGGCCATGTTATCCAACAACGTCACAGTTGGGTCACAGTTTCACAAAGTTGGTATTCCAATCTTCCTGGTCAGTGGAGAAACTGTGGAAGGCTTGAAGTAGCAACTCAGCTGTTATACACCGTGACTCCAACTGCAACAACATGTCCGATTAGGAATGAAATAGAGCCATGTATCCAAAGCCTTCTTTTGTAGACTTTAAATCATTTCTAGATCCTAGCTCACACTTTATGCTGCAAAGTTGAAATCCCCCCAGACAGAATAGAACAATGTTTAGGCTGCCATACCATCTTCAGCCACCTGGGTAATAATCTCCACTTACTCAAAAGACACAGCTGGGGAAGTAGGCTAATGTTAAAATATAGAACCAAGGACTTGTTTCTCTGGAACAGAGGTGCCCTGACTTTTAATGAAAATAAGCTACCTTTGATTTTCTGAGCAGTATACAGGAGCTTCAAGGAGAAAAGACAAGGCTGGGAACTCGAGTCCCCAACTCCCCGTGAGCCATGTGGGCTCAGGCACGTGGCACCCGGCAGGATTCACTCCTGAGCAGCTGTTGCCACCAAGGGCCTCAGTTCCTGAGGCTCCCTCAGTTCTTTGCCACATGGGCCACTCCACAGAGAGCTCACCAGTGCGCAGTGGCACTCCCTTTGAGCAAGCCAGGGAGAGCCAGAGAGAGGGCGCAAGGCAGCAGCCACAGGCTGTCACAACCCAAGTCATCACTTTGGCTGTGTTCTGTTTCTGAGGCAAGTCACCCAGTCCAGCCCACGTGGGGGCATGGAGACCAGGAGGTAGGAATCACTGGGGGCCATGTGAGGGCTCCTGACACCTTCCAGGTGTGCACAAAAAAAGGAATAGGCCGGTGCCGTGGCTCAACAGGCTAATCCTCCGCCTTGCAGCGCCGGCACATCAGGTTTTAGTCCTGGTTGGGGTGCCGGATTCTGTCCCGGTTGCCCCTCTTCCAGGCCAGCTCTCTGCTGTGGCCAGGGAGTCCAGTGGAGGATGGTCCAAGTGCTTGGGCCCTGCACCCTATGGGAGACCAGGAGAAGCACCTGGCTCCTGCCATCGGATCAGCGCTGTGCGCTGGCCGCAGCACGCCAGCCGCGGCGGCCATTGGAGGGTGAACCAACGACAAAGGAAGACTTTCTCTCTGTCTCTCTCTCTCACTGTCCATTCTGCCTGTCAAAAAAAAAAAAAAAGGAATAAACAGCCCAAAGTATCATAAATAGAGACAGAACAGCGATGCAGAACAATAGATGTTCCAGCATCTATTGTTTTCTGCCTTTGAGCTCTCTCTCCTTCTCCCCCAAAGCGCAGCCAAACAACGTCTTCTCTGATGGGTGCTTTCTTCACACAGCCTCCGACACCTGTCCCCTCTTCTCCACCTGCAAGGCCCCAGCCAAGTTCCAGCGTTCCTCTCTTCATACCCTGAACATTGCACTACGCGTCTCCATACCCCAATACATCCTGGACACCACAGCCGGAGGAATCTAAGTCATACTTGCATCTTCATGGCACAGAAAGACCCTCTAGGGGCTCCCCATTGTCAAACACAACCCAGACTCTGGGCTGCCATTCAGTACCATTATTTGGCCCACGCCTGGCTACCCAAACTCTTCCCACTCAACCCCCCAATACCAACCCACCATGCCAGGCAACCATGCTCAGCAGCCAAACACACCAGGATTCTGCTCAGCTCCCCTCCCTTGGCAAGATGAGTATCCCCCTTACCACTAGGAACCCACCTCAAGTCCCAAGATGCAGAGCGGATCCCAACTTCTTCGTGACAAAGTTTCTGTCCCTTGCAGCTGTGAACACGTGCAGCCCTGGGACCCCACGCCCCTCCCATGCTGGCCAGGCACTGCAACAAGTGTGGGGTTTCCCCTCAGAGCTGATCAGAGGGCACAGGACTCCCTCTCCCTGAAGGCCAGGGGCACTCCTCGTTGTCCTACTTCTGCCAAGGGCAACTGGACCACGATGACTGCATGGACAAATGGGTGCACGGGCGGAATGCCAAGTCCAGTGTCTAGGGTATCACCAGAGGCCAATCGGTTACCAGCACATGTTAATACCACCAACTACTAAAGCGAGAGTTTTCCATCCACCAGCACCGTGGCCAGGCTGGACCCTTCCAACGAGAGCACAGGCAAGTGAATTTTTCTGGGTCTGACATAAGCCCGTCCGCTCACACGAACAGCTCAAGGGAAGACAAGTCCGAAGCCCCTCCCTCCTTGTCCACGCGAACGCCGGCTTTTGGGGACAGGGCATCAGGTGGCACAGCCAGGGCGGAATTCAGGTGGCACAGCCAGGACGGAATTCAGCCAGCACACGGCAACTTCCAAGTACTGTGCTTCTGCAGTATTTGGGTACAAGTAGTGGCAAGAACTCCGGGCAAAGAGAGGAAAGGTACCTATTCCATGATGGGGGAGGGTTGTCCCTTTATTTTAGGTGACTTCTAGTAAATAAAAGGATTTTTTTTTTGAGGTAAGATTTGTTAAGGCCTATGTTGCCTACTCTTAAGGACAGGGGTTAAATCTTAATGAAAAGGCCACAAAATCCAGAGGCCATCCAGCGCTACCTCTTTCGCTGGCTCAGCCTGGAAAGATTTCTCCCAGGAACCACTCCCGGCTTCGGGCTGCCAGCGCTGACCTGGGCCGCTCGGGTCCGCCGGCAGGGAGCGCTGGACAGGGCTCCGGGGCCTCCCACGCGCGGCGAACTCTCTCTGGCGCGCGCCGCGCTCCTCCGAGGGTCGCAGGCACGCAGCGGAGTGCGGGGTTCCCGGGACCCAGGCGGAGTTGTGAGCTGTGCACGGCCGGCAGCCTGCGGTGGGAACGTGGCACCTCTCGCCCCACACTCACCTGCTTTTCAGACCCACTTCCAGCTCCCCATCGGGGTCAGCTCCCAGAGGCGTCTCCGGATCTCCACGGTCCCGGGTCCACCGAGATAGAGGAGAAAGGGTGAAGGGCGGTGGGACCGAGGGGTGGGCGAGGTCAGCAGGCTCCGGCGCCTGGCCCGGGGTCAGGGGAGGGCGTGGGGGTGCGGAGCTGCCCTGGACCCCCACGCCTCGCCCCCTCCGCGGGAGCGCCTCGCCCCGGGGCGGGAGGCAGGGACTGCCTGCAGAAACTTTGGGTCCTCCGGCGGCCAGTCTGTGGGAAAGCCCCCCCTTGCTGCGGCCCCCCGCACGCGCGCCGGCCGCTCGGCGGCACCGCAGCCTCCGCAGCCTGGGCAGCCCCGGCTGCCGGCACGCGGCGCGGCTCCTCCCCGGCGCACGCCTCTCTGCTGCCCCTGGCGGCCGCCGCGCCGCGCCGCGAGCGCCGCCTGCCCAGCCGGCTGCGGGCGCCCGGGCGCCGGCCCCGCCTCCCCTCGCGCTCGCCGCCGCCGCCGCCGCCGCCGCCGTTGCCGCTGCCGCCGCCGCCACCGCCGCCGCCGCCGCCTCCCTGCGCCCTCCCTCCCTCCCTCCGCGCTCAGAACACTCAATGTCGGAACGTTCCGAAGATGACGTCGGAGCGTTCTCGAATCCCGTGTCTCTCGGCTGCTGCTGCCGAAGGAACAGGGAAAAAGCAACAAGAAGGAAGAGCAATGGCGACACTGGATCGCAAAGTGCCCAGTCCGGAGGCGTTTCTGGGCAAACCCTGGTCCTCCTGGATCGACGCCGCCAAATTGCACTGCTCCGACAGTAAGAACCCCGCCGCCTCCTCCTCCCTTTATTATCCTGTAACCTCTCCATTCGGCTACAGCCACTGGGAAAAAAAAAAAAGTGTGTGCGAGAGCGAGTGGCCCCCGGTGTCCTCCATGCCGCCCCCCCACCCCCCGAGCGAGCGCGGAGCGAGGCCCGCGGCCGGCGGCCCGGCTGTCCGCGCCCGGCCCCCCGCGGCCCCCCGCCGCCTGGGCTCCCGCAGCCCCGGCGCGGCATCCGCGTGAAAGGCGACTCTGTTGCTGCTTGCATAGTTTTTTGGGGGTACCTCTCTGGGCCAGGTAGCTGGAAGCCCGGACTTGGGAGGAAAGGTTGCATTGTCAATTTTTGAAAGATTTTCATAGACAGTCTTTCTGATCGATCTGTTTGCAAATAAACACTCTCCCTCCCCCCCCACCCCGACTTTGGCTTCCCCACCCCCCCCTTTCTCTCTCTTTTTTTTTTTCCTTATTTTCTTTTTTGCTTTTCTTTTTCATCTGCAGATGTAGATTTAGAAGAGGCTGGAAAAGAGGGTGGAAAAAGCAGGGAGGTTATGAGGCTTAATAAAGAAGGTAAGTGGAGCTCCTGGCATTTTAGTGTTAGCATGTGTGACAGAATCTTCACAGATTTTCGAATATCATGTGAATTGTTCTGGGTCTGGAGTGACTAAGGCTTGTCAAAAATCGAGCCCGCCCAGGTGACTACTGCTTCTTCTGAACTTCTTTCAAAGTATAAATACCACTGGTGGGGGGGGGGGCCGGGGGAGGCCGTTGGAGGCAGAAGTTTGCTGTACTTCATTCGAAGTCAGCGCTTGAACCTTCCTGGTGCGTATGGGCCATTCTGCTCTGGAGCATCCTTGTCAAATGGTGGGGGGTCGAATCCCCCAAATGAGGAGTGGGGCACCCCTGGCAAGCCTCCCAGCCTCCCCTGTGGGTAAATGCACAGCTGTTGAATGAGCCCCACATGGCCATTCCAGCAGCCACCCCTTTCGCTCGCCAGCGAAAAGCAGCGCGCATGGCAACCCTTGGCTCTGAGTTACATCTGGCTCACTTTGCGCTGGGTCACAGATTGTGACGTGGTGGGCAGGGCTAAGGGGCATCTGTATGTACAGCCACTCCCCACCCCGTCCTCCCATCTGGTCCCCCAGCTCTGTTTTCCCAGCATGGAAGTCCATGGTACTTGCAATGGAACCCAGTGGGGTAGAGAGGTCATCTCACACCAGGACATGGGAGTGAAACCACGGCCTGCTAGAGCTGGCCATCCAGCGCATGTGTCCGTCGTACATTAATCATCCCCTGGTCCTGTGTGAGAGCGGGCCTTGAGTCACTGTGGCACGTGGGCTTCAAGTGCAGCAGCTCCTGAGACCCAAGACCCCTTTCTGTTGCACAAATGGATGCGCTCGTTGGAATCTGGTTCACTCACTGATGTCCTGACTGAAACTGGGGGGTGAGAGGAAGGGTCAAGGGGACAGAGGAGGTTGGTGGGAGGTGTCAGACACAGCTAAGCCACGGGAGCCTTGCTGGTCTAAGACCAGTGGAAAAAAGGCCATGAGACTCCAAATAGTGGTCTCCCTCTGGAAGGCAGCTGTAATCTGCGTGGAAAGATGGAACTCGTTTTGTGGATCAACACCTGAGATGGTCAGTTCTCCCCGCCCCCATCCTGTCCTTGACCACCCGGAGGTTTAAGAAGCATGCATATTCGAGAAGCAGTCTCTAGCAGTGTTTCTGCTAAAGGCTGCTCTGAAGGTGTTGGCCTCTGGCTCTCAGAGTGGTCTTGAGATACGTGTTCAGGATGCACAAGGGAGCGATGTCAAGTGGGCATCTTACAAGTGCCGTGTGTGTGTGTGTTGGCAATGGCATGTGTGACTAGAGAGCCTTCACACGTGCTCTTGAGGTCTTTCATAGCTGTCGGACTCCGTTATCAGACCATTGGCAGGGTTCGCATGGAAGACGATGAGGTTGTGAAAGCCTTTGAAGTTGAGTATTCAAGCTTGTGGCGTGGCCCAGGATTGGTACATCCCAGGGCTGGGCGATGGATTGTGACCGGAACACCCAGAACTCATACTTCAACCACCACCAGCACCCCTTTCTGCTTGAAATGACTCCTATTCTCACGTTCTCTTTGCCTTGTGAGAAATGGATTCTAAGATGGAAAGTTCTCCTTTCTTCAGCAGTCACAAGTGGTACATCCTGCTTAGAGAGCCTTTGTCCTGTAAGGTACCAAGGCTTCGTGCTCAATTGCATGCATTTGCATTAGGGATACCCACCATTCCGTGCAATGTGCAGTTGTAGACTTCACCAGGACAGCCATGGCTGGGCTGCAGTCTCTTTGCTGATAGGCCTGAGGGAGCGCCTTGGCTGAGCAGTTCCTGGTGGTCTCCCTGGCATGTGCGCAAAGTGTTCTGTAGAGGTAAAATATACATATATGAGCACTAACTGGGTATTTCATCTGCGAGGGATTTAAGTATTGGCCCAAGATGTTGTGTGTTGGGTGTTTGGCTTCTTGGAACTCCAGTGACCTTGGCTGGTCGTGTTCACCTTGCTAGGAGACCCCTTGGCAGAGGTACCCAGTGGGAGGTCTTGGGGTGCACAGGTGTTTGTGGTTGGATGGGTCCCTTTGTCCTGGAAGGTGGCCCTTGAGCAATGATGTGAGTCTGTGTGAATGAGCAGAGGTAGACTGACCAATGACACTGTTGGCTGGAAGCAGGTCTTGAAAAGAAACTTGGGCTTACATGGCAATGAAGGAATAAAATAAACTTTAGGAATTCTGACTGAGAAACAAAAGGATGGGATGCAGATTTTGATATAATTTTTATGGTGAAATACACGTAATGTAACACTGACTAGCTTAGCTGTGTCTGAGCGTCCAGTTGAGTGGCATTAAGCTTATTTACAGGATTGTGCAACCATCATCACTGGTCATTTCTTAACTTTTTAATCATCTCAACCAGAAACTCTATTCTATTTCCTGTATTTCAGTTTTCATTTGCTTTTCTCTACTTCCTGTTCCATTTTCTGTCTTTATGAAGTTCCCTATTGTAGCTGCCCCATGTGAGTGGAATCATACGATATTTGTCTATGCAGTATTTGTGTCTGGGATTTTTCACTTAGCATAATGTTTTCATGGTTCATCCTGGCATAGCGTGGATCATTGCTTCATTCCTTTGTAAAGCTGAGTAATGTTTCTAACTATCCATGTGTAGTTATTTCATAATTTGCATTTTTCATGAACTTTACAAAGACCACTTGTAAGCATGGATTTCAAAAAAATTTTATAGCAAAATCAATTTATCTTTTGATTCATCTTCTGTGAACGTGTTGAAGTAGGTGCACATGTATTTTGCTTCTCCATTTCTTTGTTGATGGATAAGTGGGTTGTTTCCCTCCATTTTGTTATCATGAATGATGCTGGTGTGATATGATATGTTTTATAGACTGAGCTCAAAGAGGGAAGTTAGGCAGGAGTTTTGCCTTCAGCCTCTCTCTGGCCACACTTTGGAAGACACAGCAAGGACTTCCTACTTTTTAAATAGCTGACTATGGTAATAGAGTTCCTTCCCCATTCTTATCCCTTTAACCTTTGTCTGCTTCAATTCTTCACCTATATCAGGTGTGAAATGTTAACGAAATGCTTTGAAATCCCCTCCAGAAAGTCTTCATATCTTATCGTTTCATCCAATATTTGGTACCATTTTGGTCGAGAGGAGCTTGGCAAATACTTTTTTTTAAAGATTTATTTTATTTATTTGAAAGATGGGGTTACAGAGAGAGGTAGAGTGAGAGAGAGAGAGAGAGAGAGAGAGAGAGAGAGGTCTTCCATCCACTGGTTCGCTGCCCAGATGGCCGCAACGGCTGGAGTTGAGCCTATCTGAAGTCAGGAACCAGGAGCTTCTTCCGGGTCTCTCACGTGGGTACAGAGGCCCAAGGACTTGGGCCATCTTCTACTGCTTTCCCAGGCCATGGCAGAGAGCTGGAAGGGAAGTGGAGCAGCCGAGGCTTGAACCAGCACCCATTTGAGATGCTGGCACTACAGGCCAGGGCTTTAACCTGCTGCGCCACAGCACTGGCCCCGGCAAATACTTTTGAACCTTGCCACGTCATCAGCTGAGTTCAGAAGCTGTTGCTAACTGCAGATGTGGATGTGCAGAGATGGGGTTATATCCAGGACAACCTGGACAGCAAAAGAAGCAGGAGAGTGCAGAGTGAGCTTTGAGCCTCTTTCTAAGTTAGGATATATGCCCTTGGGTGTACTTCTTCCCGGCTCTGAGCCTGTGCTCCTCATCTGTAAGGTAAGGGGACCCTTTGGGTCCTTTGACCTCAGCGTCCCTATTGAATGTAGCCACCTCTGAGATGCAGTTATACCAGACAGGCTGTTTCTACAGAAACTATAATGGATGGGCATTTGGCCTCACATGTAAGCAGCCAGATAGGATGCCCAAGGCCCAAAACGGAGTGCCGGGGTCAGTTCCTGGCTCCAGCTCTGACTCCAGATTCCTGATAACGCAGGCCCTGGGAGGTAGTGGTGATGGCTCAAGGGGTTGATTTCCTGCCACCTACGCGGGGAATCTGGATGGAGTTCCTGGCTCTCCAGCTTCAGCCCGGCATCTGGGGAGGGAACCATAGGTGGGAGATGCAGGTTGGTTGGTTTGTTTATCGCATTTTACATGAATTTTTTGGATTTCAAAATTTATGGATTTCAAAACTTGTTGTACCACAGTAAACTTATCTTTTATTTTCCATGAGCTTTTTGAAGTATCCTTGTATTTCAAAATATATTGAAAATAACTGAGTTAACTCTCTCAGTTTATAACATCCTAATGGCAAAAAATGACCACATCTCATATACAAGTGTATTCTGCTGCTTGTGTTTTGTGGATGGTGTGTGGCCTTCACTTCAGCCCTCTGAGAAAAGTTGATGGTCTGAGTACAAAACCCAGGGTGCCCTGGACCCTCCTTGGGGCCATCAGGACTTAGATTTCCCAGAGCAAGGGGTCCCAGAAACCGTCTTAGCTGATTTACAATGTGAAATGGGTATTGATGGTAGAAAATTCCAAGGAAGGCATTGCTTAGTGCTAGCCTTTTAAGCTAGTCCTCAGCTTGGTAGATAAGTCTGAAGACATATCTCAAGGTCTCAAGGATTTAGATAAATGTGCCCCTTTTTCTAATGGTCTCACCTGAACTTTTACTTGAGCATGGCAGTTCACAGATAACAAGCAGGGTTCACATAGCTCATTGGTGTCCTGGCCTAGAAAACAGAGATTATTGCTGGGTTGTTGTGAGGATTAAGTGAGATGATACAAGAAAGCTTTAGCACGTAGTAAGTGCTTAATAAAAACATTTACATTTCTTTCTAATTGTTATTATGATCATTACTGGCATCTATGGTGAATAGATCTAGACAATTTTATGCTAATTAAATAGGATTTAACAAATTTTTTAAAATTTATTTTAATTTTATTTGAAAAGCAAGGAGATAAATGGAGAGAGATGTTCATCTACCAGTTCACTTTTCAAATGCCCACAGTGCCCAGGGATGGGCCAAGTAGAAGCCAGGAGGTCAGAAGTCAGTTGGAGTCTCCCGCAGGGGTGGCAGGGACCAGAGTGCTTCAGCCGTCACTGCTGCCTTCAAAGATCTGCATTAGCAGGAAGCTGGATTGGAAGTGGAGCAGCCAGGACTCAAACTAGGCTCTCCAGTGTGGGATTCGGGCATCCCAGGCAGTGGCTTAACGCCCGCACCAAACACCCACCCCTAATTAACTAGGGTTTTTTAATTAGTTTGAGATGATAGCCAAAAGATTACTATATCAGAAACTTCATTTTTAGAGCAGACCTTTTTATCATAGTTTCATGAAGCTTATGATTTTTTAAAAACAATTTTCTGTGGCTATCAGTGTTTTTATTGGAGTGTAGCCAATCAGTGGCCATTGCTAAGTTTTATCAAGAGTTGGAAAACAAATAATTGGACAGTTTATGGCCTGTGGCTCAGAAGAATTTATACAGTTTTTTTGTGAGAGCTGAAAACTACTTTTTAAAAAAGTGATGTTTTATTTCATTACTGAGAACAGAAAGGCCTCAATTAATCCTTGTTTGGGTCTTTTGGAAGCTCATTCTTGTGACTCTGGGCACCTGTCTGTATCTTACTGTTCCCACATATTTTAGATTGATATAGATAAACTTGTGCAGTGCTAGGATCGGTACGACCTTGCTGTGGCTACAGGGCTTGCTGTTCTGAGCTGCTCGTGGAATTGGGCTGAGCAGCAGGCAGAAGCAGGGCACATGGGAACAGGCTCAGCTCAGGTTTAGGAGTCTTGCAGTTACCGTGGGATGGGAGCACCTTACAGCGGGCCACGGCAACCGGTCCAGTGAGAATGAAGCGTTCTTAGACTCCAAGCCAGGAAAGCCAGCGACAGGCCGTGGAGATTTATGGGAAACTGCTGAGGGCCTCCCTTTATCATTACACAGACAGCTCTGTTATCTGTGTTAATAGGAGATGGGAAGACTGGAAGTCCACAGATAACACAGATAAACCTCATTTTCACCATTAATTTCAACTTTATTCTCCATTAAGCCTTGCTTCCTCCCCTTTTGCTAACAAGTAGCAGCATTTGTTCACCCTGACATCTCGCTGTCATCTCTCTTCTCCCACCCAGCATTTGGACTGGAAGGACGAGAGAGACGAAGGGCTTAGAGGTAGCAGGGAGGCAGGACGAACAGGAGAAGGAAGGGCCTGGACGATGAATAAGCTGTTTGGTTGCACCCAGCTGATGGGTAGGAGGGGTGCACCACAGCCAGGACCGCAGGGCTGAAAAGACGACTAGGGCCATCACGTTTGGAAAAGACTCTGCTTCTGAAATGAGTTTCTTTAAACATGCACCTGTTTCCATATGCCTGGGTGTCCATGTGGAGAAAATGTGCCCTGGCTCCTTCTAGAACAGGAAGTCAGAATGGGCGTACTTTGCAACACTGTGTATACAATACTGCATACTGGGCTCTAAGCAGGTTAAACTGTGCCAAGATGATCCTCATCTGTCAGTCCCTGGGGATGATTCTTTTAGGCTAGAAGGTGTCCACTGTTACAATCATTTACTTGAAAGTCACTTTGAAAAGGTGATGATGTTTCCTTGTTGTCCCTGCTTGCTTGGGTGTGCCCTTCCAAAGATGCTCTGTGTGCATATGGATGGATGCATAGGTGACTGTGTTTTCTCCTTTTCCCACGTGAATCATAGAAAGCTCTAAGTACTGCCTCCTGTCTGGCTGTTTTCATTTATCTTAGAGACTGTCCATAGCAGTTGATAAGGAGCCTCCATAGTAGGGTGCTCCTTTAAGCTTCTGGGTATCTTCCTTAGTTTGTTTGTTTTATTATTTGACAGGTAGAGTTATAGACAGTGTGAGAGACAGAGAGAAAGGTCTTCCTTCTGTTGGTTCACTCCCCAAATGGCCGCTATGGCCGGCGCTGTGCGGATCCGAAGCCAGGAGCCAGGTGCTTCCTCCTGGTCTCCCATGTGGATACAAGGGCCCAAGCACTTGGGCCATCGTCTACTGCCCTCCTGGGCCACAGCAGAGAGCTGGACTGGAAGAGGAGCAACCGGGACTAGAACCCGGCACCCATATGGGATGCTGGGGCCGCAGGCAGAGGATTAATCAAGTGAACCATGGCACTGGCCCTATCTTAGTTTGTAATACGACCCACCCACCCCCATCTTCCTGGCCGCCTTGGTGCATTTGACTTGGAGTGGGCTCTGCTACGGTGCCAACCCTGGGTACAACAGTGAGAACGTGTGGGCTCTGCCTTGGGCACTTCCATCATAGTGGCAAAGGCAGGCGTTGAGAAAGTCCTGGTGACTGTGAAGAGGGCTCTGAAAGGTGAAGCTGGGTGCTGTAGGCGGGTGTGGTGTGGGCTCCTGATCTCTGCTGGGGACTCCGTGAAGCCCTCCCTGGAGAGTCCGCATTCAAGCTAAAACCTGGAGGATGCGTGGAAGTTATCCATGTGGGGAGCTGGGCGGGGTGGTGTTACAGCAAACAACCTGTGTGAAGGCCTTCCATGCAAGGGAGTATAGAATGTTCTAGAAACTGGCCGGCGCCGTGGCTCAACAGGCTAATCCTCCGCCTTGCGGTGCCGGCACACCGGGTTCTAGTCCCGGTCGGGGCGCCGGATTCTGTCCCTGTTGCCCCTCTTCCAGGCCAGCCCTCTGCTGTGGCCCCGGAGTGCAGTGGAGGATGGCCCAAGTGCTTGGGCCCTGCACTCCATGGGAGACCAGGAAAAAGCACCTAGCACCTGGCTCCTGCCATCGGATGAGCGCGGTGCGCCGGCCGCAGCGCGCCGGCCGCGGCAGCCATTGGAGGGTGAACCAACGGCAAAGGAAGACCTTTCTCTCTGTCTGTCTCTCTCTCTCACTGTCCACTCTGCCTGTCAAAAAAAAAAAAAAGAATGTTCTAGAAACTAAAACATCTTGTTGCTAGAGCGAAGATAGCAGAACACAGAGTATTGTGAGTTTTCTCAACAATGGCACAACGAAAGTTTCATGCCAGATACTTCCTTGTGCTGGTTCAGCTGTCCTGTGCACTCATTGTAAGATGTCTTTTGTTTTTGGGTTTTTTTTTTCAAGATTTATTTTATTTATTTGAAAGACAGTTACAGAGAGAGGTAGAACCAGAGAGAGAGAGAGAGGGAGAGAGAGAGAGATCTTTCATCCACTGGTTCACTCCCCAGATGGCCTAGAGATCTTTCATCCACTGGTTCACTCCCCAGATGGCCTCAATGGCCGGAGCTGCACTGATCCAAAGCCAGGAGCTTCCTTGGGGTCTCCCACATCGGTGTAGGCGCCCAAGGATTGGACCATCTTCTACTGCTTTCCCAGGCCACAGTAAAGAGCTGGATTGGAAATGGAGCAGGTGGGACTTGAACCGGGGCCCATATGGGATGCTGGCATTGCAGGTGGCGGCTTTACCTGTAGAACCACAGCGCCGGCCCCCTGTAAGATGTTTAGTAGCACTATGAGGGGTGCCCATGGGATTCTGGTGGCACCTTTTTCTTCCTCCAAGTTTGGACAACCAAAAATGTCTCCAGGCATAGCCAGTGTTCCCCAGGGGACAAAAATCACTGGTATCAGGTGTGGGTGGGCAGGTAAAACACAAGGAACGTGGACTAAGATACTCCCAGAAATACTTTGCTGGTATCTGTCCACGTTCAAGCCCATAGCCCATACAGGTCATCGTGGCCAGTACTCAGCACACCCATCCAGGCCATGACTCTCCAGCCCCTGGCACTGGGCTAGTGTGGAGGAGACTGAGACCTTCAAGGGAGTCCAGATAACTGCCGCCAACCTTTAATTCCATTCTGTAGTCAGTGGTGACCACAGTGAGAGGCAGGCACTGGTGCTGGAGGGCCCGGTCCTCGCTCGCAGTGGGGAGATCCTGACCTTGAAGGGTGCCATTTCTGATACGGTGGCCCTTGCAGCACAGTGAAGCAGTAATGGCTTCAATGTATATTTAAAGTCAGGCTGGAACTGCAACTGGCATTCCCTGCAGTTTGCTTCCCCGTGGGATATGTCTGAAATGGGGATGCATGTGACGGGGAGCAGGGCAGCCGCCTCCGAGATTTTCATGCTAAGGATTAGAATACAGAAAGGGCTAAGGGCAGGGGAGGGGCTGGCTGCTGAGGGCCTCAGATGCAGCGCCACGTGCTGCACAGCGACGTGGAGGCCCGGGAGGTTCACAGGGGCTCCAGACTCGGCTGGGAAGACATTTCACTTCTGTGTGGGTTGTGCTTGTGTCCTGTGGACTAGCCTCTCGTTTATGAGGTTTTATAGTCATAATAAAATGATGGCAGCTGGCACAGTGAGACCCTGGCCCAGTCAGATCCCTGCTATCCAAGGACACCCCCAGTCTGAAGTGGCCTCTTCTGGGACTTCCGCTCAGGGACTGCAGAAATCCACGTAGCCCATGGGCTGGCTTTGTCTGAATGTTGTCGGAACTGAATGGCAAGGAGCGACTTCTGTGTGTGTCTCTCATGCAAGCCTTGGTATCAATGTCCCCCCAAGCCTGGGCTCCCAGCTGATGTGCTGTTGGCCTGGCTTTCCCTTCCTGGTTTCTGTGGCAGGGCTCAGGTGGGCCATTTCTGCATCTGGAGTCAGATTTGGGCCCTGAGGCTCTGGGACTGATGGCCAGAGCTCAGGAAATCCCTTCCTGCCAATGAGCTGAGGCTAAAGTCCTGGATCCCTACACTCAGGGCCCGGTCGGGATTCAGCCCGTTGCCTATAAGCAGAGCTGGTATTCTGCAGGGAAAAAAGCATTTGTTTTTGTGGAGATGTTTTATCCTTGTATCTGTGGTTTCATAACCCAGTTCCACTTGGCGATTTTAAGGGATCCGGTGCTTATGGAAGAGAAGGAGACCAAACACATCCTCTGTAGGGCACGACAGAGTGGCTTCCGGCCCCCTAGGGAAGAGGATAAAAGTGAGAGGATGACAAAGATGGGCTCTTTGAACAGGAAGTAGTCATCAGGCTAATTGTGGCTCTGAACGTGAGTGGTTCAGGGTCACTCTCGGCAGGGGAGGGAACGGGCTGGTGGGAATTATGTGACTGCGCCAGAGCACCTGTAGGTTATGGAGGCCTGCGTCCCCACCCCCACCCAACTGGTATCTGGCTCTCTTTAAAAAGAAATGACTATGAAAACACAAGACTATGTGATTCCATTTATGTGAAGTTCCTAGAATAGTCACATTCTTATTTTTTTAAAAAAGATTTTTTTATTCATTTGAAAGTCAGAGCTACAGAGAGAGAGAGAGAGAGAGAGAGAGAGAGAGAGGGGTCTTCCATCTGCTGGTTCACTCCACAACTGGCCGCAATGGCTGGAACTGCACCGATCTGAAGCCAGGAGCCTCCTCCAGGTCTCCCACGCGGGTGCAAGGGCCCAAGGACTTGGGCCATCTTCCACTGCTTTCCTAGGCCACAGCAGAGAGCTGGATCAGAAGTGGAGCAGCCGGGTCTCGAACCAGCACCCATAAGGGATACCAGCACTTCAGGCCAGTGCATTAACCCACTGCACCACAGCACTAGCCCCCATATTTTTATTTTTTTAAAGATTTATCTATTTATTTGAAAGGCAAAGTTGCAGGGACAGAAGGAGACAGAGAGACAGACAGAGATATTTTCTATTTCCTGGTTCACTCCACAAATGGCCTGCAGCTGGGCCTTTCCAAAGCCGGGAGACTGGAACTCCATCTGGGTCTCCTATATCCTTGGCAGGGACCAAAGCATTTGGACCATTATCTGCTGCTTTCCCAGAAGCATTAACAGAGAGCTGGGTCAGAAGTGGAACAGCCAGGACTCAAACCAGCACTCACGTGACTGCAGGCAGCAACGTAACTTGCTGTACCACAATGCCGGCCCCATGAGTAGTCCGCTTTATAGAGAAAGTTGAATGGTGCATGCCAGTGGCTGGCAGATGGGAAATAAAGTTCATGTTTAAGGGGTACAGATTGGAAAAGTTCTGAAGATAGATGGTGCTGATGGCTGTATAAGACCATGAATATATTAATGCCGCAGAACTGTACAGTTAAGACAGGTTTACATGGGGACGGACGTTGAGCTTAGCAGTTAAGGTGGTGGTTATCAGGTCCGTATTCCACACCGGAGTGCCCAGGGTGGATTCTTTGCTCCAGTTTCTGATTCCAGCTTCCCACCGTTGCAGATCCCCAGAGGCAGCTGTGGTGGCTCAGGTAATTGGATTCCTGCCACCCGCTTGAGAGACCTGGATTGAGTTCCTGGCTCCCAGCTTCAGTCCAGCCCTGTCCCAGCTATTGCGGGCAATTGGGGAACGAACCAGTGGATGAGATCTTACTCTCTATATAATGCATATTCTCTCTCTCTCTCTCTCTCTCTCTCTCTCTGCCTCTTGAATAATTTTTTAATTGTTAAAATGTTAAACTTTACATTCTATAGATTATTAACAAACACCCAAAGTTATCATCCTTGAAGACTTGGGTGTTTCATGGAGCATTATTTAAATCTGAACTCATCCACTTCCTAGCTGTAGGTTGAATTCAGCCTCAATTTCTTCATTTTCAGAATAGGAACAGTAGTATCTCTCAGAGTTGTGAAAATGAATGAGGGACTGTCTGGCATACAGTAGGTACTTAATAACGTAAGCTTTTGTTGTGGTGACTGTTACTTTCACCAGGCACTCGGGTCCTCGGTTTTGCCTGAGCAGAGCTGCCACTTCCGGGGGGACAGACGGCATCCTGACTGCTCCAAAAGTGTGCCTACGTCCCAGGGTGTCTTTTGTCTGCTTTTGTGTCCCTAGTCCTTTGAGGATGCCAGGAAAAGAAAAAACAAAAGGAGCTGGACCGGTGTCCCTGTACTGCTGGTTTTCAAGAGTGAATCAGTTTCAGTGTTTTACAAAATGCAGTCTTTCTGGGGACCCGCTGTGCTATGCCTGAGTACCTAACACGCCAGGCCCCAGGCTGCTGTCACGCTGAGACAGCATGGCCAGAGTGAAGCATAGGAGCCAGGCGCAGGTGCCTTCAACAGCTCCTAGGGTGACCCTGTACTGGCTGAACTTGGAGAACCACTGCTTAGCATTTCAGAAAAGTTGGCTGTCAACCCTGCACACCTTGAGAAGCCCTTGGCAAACTTTCTTAAAGCAAAGCTGCTAGTACCACTGGTGCAGATTCTGATTCCGTAGGTAGGTGCAGGCTAAGGGGCTCCCTGGATCTGCTGTGTGTTCTTTTGAATAACAAGCCTGGGGCAGAGAGTGCCTGGGTTCCAGTCCCAGCTCCTGTTCTCTATTCCAGCAGCATGTGATGGCCCAAGTGGTTGTGTCCCCGCCCACCTAGGTGAGAGACCTAGATTAAGTTCCTGGCTCCTGGGCATGTGAGAAGTGAACCAGTGGATGGGAGATCTTGGGGTGTGCATGTCTCTTTCTCAGATAAAATAAATCAATATGTAAGAAAAGTGAAACAATAAACCTTCACTGCCAATTTTGGGCATTTGCCAGGTGCCAGGTGCAGAGCTAAAGGTGCATTTTCTCATTTAATCCTCATGGCCACCCTGTGAAGCAGCTCCTGTGCTCACCCCCATTTTCGAGATCAGGAAACTGAGGCTGAGAGAAGTGAAGTGCTAGGAAGTAGCAGCGCTGGGATTTGAGCCAGAGGTGGGCTGGTTCCTCTAAGCACTGCGCCGTGCTGGCTGTCATCCTGCGGACAGGGGTAGGACCATGGGAAGGCCTGTAGAAACCTGGAACATGTGGTCAAGCGTGCATACCTGGGCTCTTACAGGTGTGGAGCAAATGCACCCCCTTAAGTATTGCACCTGCCACCTGGCTTGCCTCGCCCCAGCCCAGTGAGATGGTGAAGGTGGGCTAGCGTTCCCTCCCCCCATGCTCTGGTGGGGCTCTGGGTCTCCCTCTCAGTGGAAGGCCTCAGCTGTGAGGCCTCTGCAGGCAGCGTCCTGGCCTCAGGGAAAATGCAGGAGCTGATGCAAACTGTTCCTTTTTGGGAGAAGGTGTTAGCAAAGATGGTTGCCAAGCAACTCCAGGGGCATCTATCTACAGGGATGATTTCGCTCTGTTTTCACCCTTTTGAGCATCTTCTCGGCCGCTGTTCCGTTTCCCTCGTGGCTTTGGGATTGTTAGTGTTTTCATGAAGGGCCGCTCCTTTGGATGATGGAGTGGGGATAGCTTTTCAATACCCGCCAAGTTGGAGGTGTCTTTTTGATGGCCGTGCACCTGCTAAGTGGCTGTGAAAATCCTTTGCCTTCTTCAGCCAAAGCGATGCCCTAGTTGTCAGTGGCTCTGAGGGGCAGTGACAAAGAAGATTCTTTGGACTGGAGTGGCTGAAAAAGGCATAGAATTTTCCTTTCCATTTTACCTACTATTCATTAACCAGGGCACTTAAACATTTTATTTCTTTATTTTGCTTTATTTGAAAAGGAATGAAAGAGAGGAAAAGGGAGAGAGAGAGAGAGAGAGAGAGAGAGAGAGAGGGAGAAATGTATCTTACACCTGCTGATTCACTCCCCAAATCCTCCAACAGCAGTCCCAGCTGGGCTAGGCCAAGTGACAGCACTGCTAACCAAGTCCCCAGACTCCAGGTCTCCCGTGTGGGTAGCAGGGACCCAAGTTCTTGAGTCATCATCTGCTGTCTCCTGAGTTCACATTAGCAGGAAGCCGGAATTGGAAGTGGACCCAGGACTCAAATCCAGGCACTTGAGTATGGGACATGGGCATCACTGCCCCGAATGGCTGCCCGAGTCCACCCCACTCATTTTACATGTGACAGCCTTGCTGGTCTCAGAGGGATTGGTGTCAAGGTGTCAATGCCTCTGTGTCTGTCTGACTGTCTCTGACTGTCTGCCTCTCTCTCTTTCTCTTTCTAGTTGCCTCCTTTGTGTGGGGGTGTGGTGACCTTGGATGGGCCCAGGTCCCTTGGTGAGCTGGCTGGTGGTTTGAGTCCTCTAATAAGCGCCAAGAGCTCAACCCCCTTTGCCACTTGGCAGGATGGAATCCTGCCCCTCACTGGCCTGGCATAGAACTGGTCACATCTGAGTCAAGTTGGCTCTGCTTGGCCCACCCACAAGTGACAGCCCTGCTAACCAGTTCCCCAGATTCCAGCCTCCTGTCCCCTCGAGCTCTCCCTCGTCCATCACATACCCTCTTCTCATCTCTGGCAGAAGGCTGTCAGGACACGAAGAGAACCTGAGACCCCGTGAGTCCTGCCCCTGCCAGTGGCCGAGCCAAAAGACTCCGCGGCAGAAGATAAACCCAGTTTATCATAATCAGGTGAAGGCGCGCTTTGTTTTCCAAGGGGAGTTACTGGGGACTTCCTTAAGTAGCAGACAGACAACCTAGCACTTTCTGACACCATATTTCCTTTACAGGAACATCAGTGACGTCCACTTTGTCTCTTCCATCAGCTCCTCTTGTCCTTCCTCTCCCCCCACCCCTCCCCCTGCCACTCCCTCAGGGCCCTGGCTCTGCCTCTGGGTTTTCCCTGGGTCTGTGGACCCCTGCTGCTTGCTCACATCTCAGAGACCCCTCTGTGTGATGGTTCTGGCACGTCTGCCACCAGTCCTGTCCCTCCTCTCACTCCCCTGGCGACTGCATCCTTGTGCACACCAGCCCTGTGTCTTGTGTCTGCTCCCTCTTCATACTCCCTCCATACTCCCTCCTGCTGTCCGTCTCATCTGAGGAGCAAAGCCCCCACCCTGGGCTAGCCTGCCCGGAAGCTTACCTAGTTTTGTTTGTTTGTTTGTTAGTTTGTTTTTAATAACAGCTCCCTTAACTTGTCTCCCCATATCCACCTGCCCTACACATCATCTCACACTGGCATCAGGTTCTTCCTCGAGGAAAACCTGCTGTCACTTCCCCGTCATCCACAGTCAGTGCCGTGGTCCAGGGGCTCTGTGCCCCAGTGCCTTTGCATCCCACAGGTGGCCTGCCTCTCCCAGTACTTTGAACCACCCCTGTTCCTTCCCTGGCCTGCTGTCTGCCTCTGGCACCCTCCCCTCCCCCCTGGTGCCCACTCACATTCCACACTCACCCTCTCCAGGAGCCTGCTCTGCCTGTCAGGCCACACTGCCTGGACCTCCTCCGCACCCAGCAGCCTCACCCACATGCATTTTGGCCCTGAAATGTTACGCTTGCTCACACTGCTGCTGTCTACCTGTGTCTTCACAGCTGCACAAGAATCTTCTAGAAGGGGCAGTGGGCGGGGGGGGGGGGGGGACACACCTTGTCTTCCCTTTTTCTTTCCTGAATTATCTTTCAGTGAGCAGAGTATTACAGTTCATCTAAGCATCCTATTTGATTTTCAGGTACATGTCTTGAGATACCTGTTTTTTTTTTTTTTTTTTAATTGTAGCACAATACAAACAAGATAGCATGTAGCATGTTCAGTGGTATGGAGACCATTCTCATGGTTGTGTAACCAGTCTCCAGAACTCTCTTCATCTGTAAAGCTGAAAGCTCCGTGCCCGGGGAACAAGAGCTTGCAATTATAATTCCGTTTTCATCGTCAGTCTGGAGATGACCTATGCGTACGCTTCTCTGACTCACCACCTGCCGTTTTGCGATTGCTGAGATTTTAAGGCGTGACCGACTGCTGGAGTCTCTGTTCACGTGGATTTTTGGAACCACACTGCAGAAGGGTCCAGCTCACTCTAAGGGATTAGCAACAGAGGGAATTCAGTGGAGAAAGTGCTACAGTCACACTGGGGGCTACCGCCAGTGCCTCTGGAGTCCCCGGCACCTTCAAGCACCCTGAGGGCTCATTTATATGCAGTCGTAACCCCCAGCCCTGTTTGCCCTGCCACCTCCATGTGGATGTTCATATTTTTCACGTTAAAAAAAAAAAAGTTGAAGTCACATCCCAGATCACCTATATATACATACTTAGAATTGAACATTAGTTCATATTTCATTATCTTCCTAAAATGATATGTGCCCATATAATTCCACAGCTTCTGAAAATCAGCTTAAACATCACTGTACTTCATCTCTAAGTATTTATCATTTTGCTGCATCTTTATTGCACTACCTTGAGCTCGTCAGGCAGAGTGAGAGGGAGAGAGGGACATGGAGAGATCTTCAGTCCACTGGCTGACTCCCCAAATGCCCTTAACAGCCAGGTCTGGGACAGGCTGAAGCCAGGAGCCAGGAGCCAGGAGCTCCAGTGTGTAGAACCCTGGCATCCCAAGCAGCAGCTTAGCCTGCTGTGCCACATCGCCAGCCCCTGAGAGCCTCATCTCTCGTACATAGGCATGTGTGGCTTTGCTGACCCATTTGGGAAGCCACGGACAGCACGTTCACCACTGGATTCTTCTGTATGCGTCTCCTAAAATGAAAGGCCTTCCCCCACATCGTGGCGGCACCTGTGTCATACCCAGGGAACCGACAGCAAGTCCCTAAGAGCATCTAGCATCCAGTGCACATTCAGATTGCACCTCTTGTCACCCCTCTAACCTGTGTAGCTGGGGTCCTCTCAGGGCTCCTGCGTCACAGCTGGTGGTTCTGTCTCTCTCTGTCTTTTTTTTTTTTTTTTTAACAGGCAGAGTGGACAGTGAGAGAGAGAGACAGAGAGAAAGGTCTTCCTTTGCCGTTGGTTCACCCTCCAATGGCCACCGCGGTCGGCGCGCTGCGGCTGGCGCACCGCGCTCGTCCGATGGCAGGAGCCAGGAGCCAGGTGCTTTTCCTGGTCTCCCCATGGGGTGCAGGGCCCAAGCACCTGGGCCATCCTCCACTGCACTCCCGGGCCACAGCAGAGGGCTGGCCTGGAAGAGGGGCAACCAGGACAGAATCCGGCGCCCCGACCGGGACTAGAACCCGGTGTGCCGGCGCTGCAAGGCGGAGGATTAGCCTGTTGAGCCACGGCGCCGGCCTCTCTCTGTCTTTTAATCTAGGACAGTACCCCCACCCCGGCCATATGTGTGTGTGACCATATGTGGGTGTGTCTTATTTCTGTACTTACAGAATACACTGTGGTCTGTCTGATCACTTCCTCCGGGTGTTGTGTGCCTCTGCTCTGTTTTCTTCCCATCCTGGAAGTAAGAGCTAAGGTTCAAATGGATTCAGGCTGAACATTTTGTCAGTAGGTGCCAGGTGATTCTAAGGGCTTCACTAAGCATCTCATCGGGGGCACGTGGTGTCAGGGTGTCCGTTATTAGATGTGAATCGCTTGGTAAGGTCTGCCCTCCCCATCTCCCACCACAGACATGTGTTTTCCTTGTGCACCTGCCTGCCACTGCTCAATGATGCTTTGGCACCCAGAGAATACGCTGATCTCCAGGAGGGAATGTCCTGGGCTCCCCTTGGTGTCCATTGCCAATACTTGCCTCGCATCGACTGTTTCTTTGGGGGTTGTACAATGGTTATTTTATTTATTTTTAAAAATTTCCTCTTTTTTAAAAAAATGTATTTATTTATTTGAAAGGCAGAGTTACAGAGAGACAGAGGCAGAGGCTGAGAGAGAGGTCTTCTATCTGCTGGTTCACTCTCCAAATGGCCACAACAGGCAGAGCTGGGCCAGGCCAAAGCCAAGAGCCAGGAGCTTCTTCTGGGTCTCCCACTCAGACACAGGAGCCTGAGGACTTGGGCCATCATTTGCCACTTTCCCAGGCCATAGCAGAGAGCTGGATAAGAAGTGGAGCAGCCACACCTTGAACTGGTGCCCACATGGGATGCCAGAGTTACAAGTGATGGCTTTATCCACTATGCATGGTGTCGGCCCCTACAATGGTCATTTTCAAAGTTTGTCATTTGGCTGACATTTCTTTCATGAAGAGGAACTTTTCTCATCTACAGGGTATGAACTATTACGTACCTTCCAGAAGAGCAAAGCTTTTCCCTTTAATCACCAGTGTTCAGATCTGGTGTCATGGTGCACTGAGTTAAGCCACCACCTGCAACACTAGTAACCCATGTGAGTACCAATTCAAGTCCTGGCTGCTCCACTTCCAACCCAGCTCTCTGCTTAATGCACCTAGGAAGTCAGCAGAAGATACTCAGGTACTTGGACCCCTGCCACTCACATATGTAGGAAACCAGGATGGAGTTCTAGGCTTCGAGATTTGCCTGGCCCAGTGCTAAATATTGCAGCCATTTGGGGAGCGAACTAGCAGATGGAGGATCTCTCTCTTTTACACTATGCTTTTCAAATAAATCTTTTCAAAGATTACTAATTTTCAGAGTAGGGAATTGAACACCCATTTTTTTTCTTAAATGTACATTTATTTCCATCTATTTGAAAGACAAAATGAGAGAGAAAAAGAGCTCAATCTTCTATCCACTGGTTCACTTCCTAAAATGCCTACAAGAGCCAGAGCTGGACCAGGCTGAAGCCAGGAGCCTAGAGCTCCAGCCAGGTCTCCCTTGTGGGTGGCAGGGGCCCAAGGATGTGGGTCATCTTCTGCTTCTTTCCCAAGATCCGCTGGCAGGAAGCTGAATGGAAAGCAGAGCCACTGGAACTTGAGCTGGCGCTCCCCTGTGGGATGCGGGCATCCAGGCTGTGGCTTAGCCTGCCGTGCCAGAATGCCCCCAACACCCGTGATTCTTAAGCTAAGGAGGAGCCAAGGCAAAGCCTGTACTCACATGTCAAGAAGCCGTCTGTGTAGTTGAAACCCTCAGTCAGTGGGGCTTAGAGACAATGAGCTTTACAGTACAAACCTCAGGAAGTCAAGTGTGACCCAAGCTCGGTTGGTAGAACACACATTTAAAACCACGATAAACAGGGGATCACACACCCAAGTGAGCCTATGCTTAATTTGGGGGAGGAAGAAGATAATCAAACTTAAAATAATTGGTCTTCCCCACTTCCAGCTGGAGCCCAGCATTTAGCCTGGATCCCGTGAACCGCTCAAGTTAAATTGCAGACCGGGTGTTACTGACTCAGTGGAAAGTGACTGAGTGCCCGACTATATGGGAGACGCAGGCTGGGCTCTGTGAGATGTGCAGGTGGAGCAGCCTTGGGCCCTGCCCTCCAGGAACTCCCAAGGCTGCAGGCAGCTGGGTAGAGGATGAACCTGGGCTTGAATGCCCAGGGACACAGGGAAGGAAGAGATTAGCCTTTGACCTGGGTCTGAGGGCCTTTGGCTGGAGGGCAGAGGCTGTTTGGTTTGTGGCCATGTGGAGCACAGGGTGTGTGGTAGCTGTATTAATGTTTGAAGGACGAATGAACAAGTGCTTCGTGCAGAGGCAGCAAGGATGGCTGGTTGTCAGGAAACAGACAGGATGTCTTGTTGGGTGATATTTGTGTGTGTCTGTCTTTGTCTATTCGGGCTGTGTGGGGAGGGTTATTCATTCATCTCTCCCTAACACGCACATAAATACGCTCTCTTTAGGTCTTGCTGCCTAATTAATAGTTTTTAAAAAGATTTATTTATATATTTGAAAGACAGAGTTACAGAGCAGCAAAGGCAGAGGCAGAGAGAAAGAGAGAGGTCTTGCATCTGCTGGCTCACTCCCCAGATGACTGTAATGGCCAGAGCTGCGCTGATCCGAAACCAGGAAAAACTTCTGGGTCTCCCACACGGGTACAGGTGCCCAAGCACTTGGGCCACCTTCCATTACTTTCCCAGGCCATAGCAGAGAGCTGGATTGGAAATGGAGCAGCGAGGACTAGAACCGGTGCCCATATGGGATGCCAGTGCTGCAGGCAGCGGCTTTACCCACTACACCACAGCACCGGCCTCTGCCTAATTAATTTGTAAGTTCTTTCCTATCACAATCAATGTTGTGCTAGAAAATGTTTGACATTATGGTGTTTTTTTTTTTTTTTTTAAATTGCAGGTGTTTGGCCTAGCATAAAACACCCACATTGAGGCCAGAGTTGTAGTGAAGCAGGTAAAGCTACCTCTTGTGATGCTGGCATCCCATATGGGTGCCAGTTCATGTCCTGGCTGCTCCGCTTCCAATCCAGCTCCTTGCTAATGTACCCGGGAAAGCAGCAGAAGGTTGCCCAAGTGCTTGGAGCCCTGCCACCCATATGGGAGACCCGGATGAAACTCCTAGCTTTAGCCTGGCCCAGCCCTGGCTGTTGCAGCAATTTGGAGAGTAAACTAGAGAATGGAAGATCTGTTTCTCCTCTTCTGTCCCTTTCCCTGTAATTCTACTTTCAAATAAATAAATAAATCTTTTTAAAAAAACATTTATTTATTTATTTGAAAGGCAGAGGGAGAGAGAGAGAGATCTTCCATCCACTGGTTCACTCACCGAATGGCTGCAATGGCCGAGGCTGGACTGAACCAAATCCAGAAACCAGGAGCTTCTTCTGAGTCTCCCATGTGAGTGCAGGGGTCCAAGAACCTGGGCCACCTTCTGCTGCTTTCCTAGGCTCATTAGCAAGGAGCAAGATAGGAAATGGAGCAGCCATATGGAATGCCAGTGTTGCAAGTAGCAGCTTTACCTGTTATGCCACAGTACCAGCCATAAATAAATCTTAAAAAACAGAATACAACACAACCATGCATCCCATTTCAGAGCACCTGGCTTTAATACCTGCCTCTGCTCCTGAGTCCAGCTTCCTGCCAGTATATATTCTAGGAAGCAGTGACAGTGGCTTAAGTAGTTAGGTCCCCAAGACCCATGGGAGAGCTGGATTAGGATCCTGACTCCTGACTTCAGCCGTGGCACAAGCCCCATCCATGGTATGCATTTAGGGAATGAACTAGAGGGTAGAAGATCTGTCTGTTTCTGGCTCTCAAATAAAACTTTAAAAAAAATTTTAAGTGTCACATTAGAAATTTGCAACTATGCATATGCTTATTATAAATTTTACTAATAAAATACTCTATCATATAATTTATGCATAATAAAATATTTAATGCTCTTTATCGTAAATTCCATATTATCAAGAGCTCTCCGAATGCTTCTGTTAATTTTTTTTTTTTTTCTTGACAGGCAGAGTGGACAGTGAGAGAGAGAGACAGAGAGAAAGGTCTTCCTTTTGCCGTTGGTTCACCCTCCAATGGCTGCCGCGGACGGCGCACTGCGGCCAGCACACCGCGCTCATCCGATGGCAGGAGCCAGGTGCTAGGTGCTTTTTCCTGGTCTCCCATGGGGTGCAGGGCCCAAGCACTTGAGCCATCCTCCACTGCACTCCCGGGCCACAGCAGAGGGCTGGCCTGGAAGAGGGGCATCCGGGACAGAATCCAGCGCCCCGACCGGGACTAGAACCCGGTGTGCCGGCGCCGCAAGGCGGAGGATTAGCCTGTTGAGCCACGGCGCCGGCCGCTTCTGTTAATTTTTGCCAAATACTTGTATCTCATAGCCAATATAAGATGTTAATTGACAAACAAGTGTGGATGCCATGTAAGTGTTGATTGATATTTTCATTTAAATCAGTGAGTAAGATGAAAGTGAAAGAACAAAGACACTTGTCAGAATGTCACTCACTGGTGATGTGATAGCCTTCTGAAGTGGGTAATGGTTATAAAGCACACAGGATGACTCTATCCTAATATTTTTCCTGAGTTATAGATATGATATTTTTTAAGTTTAATCCACATTATTAAAATCCTCTCCAATACTTTCTTAAACCTAAATAATTAAAAAGATAATAATAGATCAGGCCCTGACTTACAGCATTTGATGATTTCCATGGTATAAACTCCCACCACTGTGTTTCAAGCTGTCCACGTGATATCACTGAACTCATGGGGAAGGGATATACATTAGCACACTGCTTTATAAAGTTGCTACCATCCAGATATAACAGATGTAAAAACTTCAAGAGTAGGAATCAGCAACCTATGGCCAACAGACAAAATCCAACCTGTGGCCTATTTTTATAAATAAAGTTTTATTGGAACACAGCCATGCACTCTCTTGCACAGTATCTATAGTTACTTTTGCACAGACTTGGCCAAGTGGAGAAGTTTAGAGCAAGACAGTATATGGTCCTCAACACCTAAAATGTGTATTACCTGGCTCTTTTCTCAAAAAACTTGCCAATCCCTGATCAAAACACAGAGAATAATAAAGTGTAGTAAGATAAGAAGTGATAAGTTCTGGGTATGCCTTATGTTAATATATTTAATTATAAGTTTGTATCAATATGATATGTTATATATAATATATAATACTAATTATAATTAAATAATTGGTTCACAAATTCCTGAACCGTGGCAGTCCACTCTTGTGAGCCTCCAGTGCTCTGAGGGCCTCTGTCACTTTGGGAGGAAGTGGCTGACCGGGAGCCACCATAAGAAAGACTTGAACCACTTGCCGTTGTGGTCTGATTGTCTGTAGACATCAGAAGAAAGCAATTTTGAGGTTGGTTTTCATGGTTTGCCCCTCCCCTCCCCTTTAGGGTCTGGGGTTTGCTTTGGTTTTTCAAGTGAGTTTTCTTCGGAGCTCATTGAAAAACTCAGTGTGGCAGGCATGCCTTTCTTCCCGAACTTGGTGGGCAGCCGTCCGGGGCCCGCGGAGCCCCTGAGGGACGTCCGGCAGCCCCCAGAGCTCCTGTGGCCGTCGTGCACCCTGAGAAAGGCCGGCTTCCCGCCGCCAGCTGGGAGCTAGAGCAGAGGTGCTCCCACAGCACCGCTGTGCAGGGCTCTGCCTGGCCGCCATTTCCTGCCGGGTGCCTTTGAATGGGTTACAGATGGTCAGCAAACCACTTCTTGGCACAGTGAAAGGACCAGTCTCCAGTGCTTTGTAGGAAAGCATTTATAACAGGCCGGCTTATGCCTCGCATGCATGGGCCTGGCTGCCCCAGGGAGCAGGCGGGAAGAAGGGGGTGTGGTGCTGGGGTGGCCCCTTCCAGCCACCTGGATTCTTAGATTGCCACCTGTCCAAGAAGGGCTCTGCCCCCAGAGAGAGGCTGATGCCTGGGGATTAGGTACTCAGCTTGTGTGGCAGGTATGATGAATCCTCATATCTTTTCAAGGAGAAGATTTGCAGTCTCTTGTATTTTTTTTAAGCTGTGGTACAGAATAATTTTAACTTTTAAGCTTTTTCAAGTATGCATTAACAGGGTGGTGTCTGGCAGGGCACTTAATGTACGGGTTAGGACACCGGTATCCCACATCAGAGAGCCGGGATTTTAGTCCCTGCTCTGCTTCCAGATTCCAGCTTCCTGCTTTTGCGCACCCTGGGAGGCAGCACCTGATGGCCCAAGTGATTGGGTTCCAGACACCCACAAGGAGGACCTGCATTGAGTTCCTAGTTTCCAGCTTTGGCCTGGCCTGGCCCAGCGTGACAGCTGCCAGTATGTGGGGAGTGAACTAGTGGATGAAGGCTCTCTCTGTCTCATTCTCTCTCTCTCTCTGCCTCTCAAATAAATAGAAATAAACAAAATATGCAAAACATGAAATTTACTATTTCAGGGGGCTGGTGCTGTGTGTGGCACAGCAGGTTAATGCCCTGGCCTGATGTGCCGGCATCCCATA
Organism: Sylvilagus floridanus; assembly: GCA_949820135.1. Lineage (NCBI taxonomy): Eukaryota > Metazoa > Chordata > Mammalia > Lagomorpha > Leporidae > Sylvilagus > Sylvilagus floridanus. The sequence goes on along the minus strand of OX463236.1, from coordinate 44,230,569 downwards.
TGGGTGCCGGTTCTAGCCCCAGCTGCTCCTTTTCCAATCCAGCTGTTTGCTATGGCCTGGGAAAGCAGTAGAAGATGGCCCAAGTCCTTGGGCTCCTGGCCCCTGGCTTTGGATCTACGCAGCTCTGGCCATTGCGGCCAACTGGGGAGTGAACCATCAGGTGGAAGACCTGTCTCTCTCTGCTTCTCCTCTCTCTGCTTCTGACTTTCAAATAAATAAATAAATCTTTTTAAAAAAAGAAATTTAATATTTCAGCAATTTCTTAAAAGATTTATTTACTTATTTGGAAGGCAGAGTTACAGAGAAGCAGAGAGAGAGAGAGACAGAGAGACAGAGAGGTCTTCCATCCACTGGTTTATTCCCCAGATGGCCGCAATGGCTGGAGCTGCGCTGACCCGAAGATGGAAGCCAGGAGCTTCCTCCGGGTCTCCCACGCAGGTCATCTGCTGCTGCTTTCCCAGGCCATAGCAGAGAGCTGGACCGGAAGTGGAGCAGCTGGGACTTGAACCGGTGCCCATATGGGATGCTGGAACTTCAGGTGGTGGTTTTACCCACTACGCCATAGCGCCAGCCCCAGCAATTTTAAATTGTAAAATTTATTGATACTAAGTTCATTCACTGTATTGCACAACCATCTCCACTATTTACTTCCAGAACTGTTCTGCCGTCCCAGAAACTGTACCTGTTGAACAGTAACTCCCCACCCCCACTCCCTTCAGTCTCTATCCCCTCTGTCTCCATGAATTTGCCTATTCTTGGTGCCATGTGGAAGAAGAACCACAGTGTTTGTCCACTTAGCGTAGTGTGCAAGGGTTCATCCATACAGTAGCGCGTGTCAGAATTTCCTTCCTTTTTAAGGCTCAGTCATATTCCATCGTATGGATTGACCATGTGTTGGTTAACTGCTCCTCTGTTGATGGGCATTTGGGTTGCTTCTGCCTGTTTGTAAATTATGCTGTGAATGTGGGTGTGCCTATTTCCAGTTTTGAAAGAGTCAGATGGAGGCCCAGGAAAAAAAAATCATTTGTCTTCCGGGTCCTCAGCCTTTGCCAGGTAACACAGCCAGGGTGCCGGGAAGGCGTGTGTGGAAGGACCTTGTGCAGGTGGGCTGGTCCAGGGGCCACGTCAGACCGGTGTTGCATTTGCCGAGCTCTGTTCCCCACAGGCTGCATCTGCCCGGAGTGGGTACCTTTTACTCACTCGCACAGAGGTGCTGTGTAGCTAGAGGAGCAGAGCCAGGGCTGAAAATCCACACCCAGGATTGCATTGCACACCAGTGCCTTTGCTGTCTGGGGAGGAGGAGGCAGCCTGCCAGACAGAGGCTGTGTGAAGAAGCTTTGGATGGCTGAGCTAACGGGGTCCTGGTTGCTGGGAGCAGGTCCCCCTCTGCCACAAAGCAGAACCAGCATGGGCAGCGACAGGGGCAAGGCCTGGTGGTCTTCCTCTGTGAGATGAGGGGTGGGACAGTAAGGACCGCTGGCAATAGGGCCAAGTCTAGGAAAGGTGTGTCAAAGAGCCAGCGAAATTCACAGGGGAGAGGAGAGAGGTAGCAGCTGGCGTCTGGGGACAGCCTGGGGTGACTTGGGGCTCCAGGGCTAGAACAGACAGCAGTGTGACCTCACAGAGGATGACAGGGTGGTGGTCTGGAGGACTCAGAGGGGAACACCAGAGAGGTCCCTATGGAAGGTTCTTCCTGACTCATGCTGGTGGTGGAAGGAGGAGGAGGAAGTAGCAGGGGCATTTTTCCATAATACAATTATGCATCACCTGCTGTGTGCAGATCCCTGTGCCGGGGTCGCAGGGACACACAGGGGCAGTTCTTGCCTTGTGACCAGGGAAGCCCTCCAGTCACATGGAGACCATGGCCGCTTGAGGGTGTAGTCTGTGGGTGCACACTTTCCTGGGGACAGGTTTTATGACTTTCCCTGTGCCTGGGGTTCCTCCAGGATATGAGACTCCCTCATTCTTTCCAGAAGAAGGAAAAAAAAAAAAAAAAAGGTGTTTCAAGAGAGATTTGCAGCTTGTGGGGGCGACACACACAGACGGAACAGGGGAGTGAGCTGCATTGGACAGGGAAGGGAGACTGGCCAGGGATGGGCGTGCTGCTCTCAGAGTGGGCTCAGGGCCCATGACCCTTGGAATTCCTTTGAGTCTTGTTCTCCCTGGATTGGGGTTAAGGGCTAGGGAGAACCCCTTTAAAATCTGGCTCTAGCCACACAGTTTCTGTCCAGGCTTTTTCCCTGGAGGCTACAGAAATGCGGCGGCCAGAGGGCGTGGTGCAGAGTGGGAAGCCACCGTCCTGTCCAGTCCCTGGCAGAGCTGAGCCATAGAGGCGCCTGATGGTGCAGAAGGGAGGACACAGGCTTTGCCTTCAGACTTGAGCCAGCATCTCAGCCCTGCTGCCTGCTTGCTGTGTGCCTCTGGATGAGCCACCTCACCTCTCTGTGCATCCGCTTGCTCTTAGGAACAGCAGGGATGATCCCAGGGCAGGGTGGGGACACTCAGCCACTGACCCATCCACACCGGTGACGGTCAGCAGATGGCAGCTGTAACCACGGCCTGGCAGCTAAGGGCAGGTAGAAGCAGCCCGGTGATCGCCACATAGTGCAGACACAGCAGGAGGAGCAAAAACAAACAAAAAATGGCCCGAATTTGAGAGCAGAAGGGAGAGAGGTGGTGGAGAAAGTTGAGATGGGAAGCTTTTAAATGAAGGGATGGGCGATGAAGAAGGGACCAAGAGAAAGAATTAAGAACTGAGATGAGGTGCCTTGGAGGCTGAGACCCAACCTCTGCCTCTTTGTCACTGACCTCTCTGCTGGGCTCGGCTCTGTTTTGTCTCCCTGTTCACCCTACACACCAGGGTGCCTGGTGAGGATTGGCACAGAAACTGTGGAGCCAGAGCCAGAGCTGGGTGGGGAACTCCAGGGCGGGACTCTGGTACAGGCAAATGAGGGTCAGTTTCCAACAGGAAGGCACACGGGGCCTGGGCCACTTCTGCAGAAGAGGCGCTGGGCTGTCTTCACAGCAGCAGCCCATGCCCTCTCTGTGCTCTTTATGCAAGAGCCCTAGGAGTCGCTGCAGAGAGAAATCACTCAGAGCCTCACTCTTCCCATCCTTAAAAAGGGAGAATTATGGTGTTGTTGGAAGAGACGGAGAAGTGGTCAGAGGAGCACGGAGCTTCGTGCAATCTGCAGGGCAGGGGCAGGGACACTGTTCAGAACAAGGCTTCCTCATCATTCCTTCATACAGCTGTGCCTTGGTGAGGGCCATGTGCTGCGTGCTGTGGGACTTGACAGCTCATAGGAAACACCACCTAGAGACGGTCCGTAAACCAGCACCCTAAGCAGGGGACCAGCAGGGTGCAACCCAGCCCATCTTTCAGAACTTCAGGTCCGCTCTCATTCTAGGGGAAAGTTTTTTTATTTGTTTTTTGGTTTTGTTTTTTGTCATTATGTTTTACCAACTCTAAGACACCATTCTTTATAAGATACATTGTTGTAAGGAACCTGAGCAAAAACACTGCCAGTTAAACTGCAGCCGAGGTGGATTTTAAGACTCAGCCTGGTTTCTTAAAGATATTACGAGATGCTCAGGGGGAGGAGGAAATACAGCTGAGAATTAACAAAATGGTGTAGGTTAAAAATAGAGTATAGAGGCCAGCGTGGTGGTGCAGTGGGTTAAACTGCAGCTTGCGATGCCAGCATCCCATGTAGCTGTGCTGGTTCAAGTCTCAGCGACTCTGCTGCTAATGCAGCTCCCTGCTAATGCGCCTGGGAAGACAGTGGAGGATGGCCCAAGTACTTGGACCCCTGCTGGCTGGAGTTCCTGGCTCCTGGCCCCTGGTTCCTGGCTTTGGCTGGCCCAGCCCTTTTGGAGAGTAACCAATAGTAGATGGAAGATAACTCTTTCTCTCTCTGACACTCTGCCTTTCAAATAAATAAATCATTTTTTAAAGCAAAATTGATGTTCATTTTTGAAGTAAAGCAGGAGGTTTTCAGAAACACCGAACACTCTCAGTGGAGCCTCAGAATGTGCACATGCGTGGGAACTCACCTCTCCCCATAAGCTCAGATGGGAAGCAAGAGGGAAGGAGGGTAGACTTGAGAGCATGCCTGGTCCTCCGGGAGCCTGCACGTCCTCAGGGAGCCCCAGTGATCTCAGGGCCTCTGGCAAATCATTTGTGTGCACTTCACCTGGGGGAGAATCTACATGGAGCACTTGAGGAAGATGCAAGGCATGAAACAAACAAGCCATGACCATGCCCACAAAAGGGCGGGGAGCCCAGATGGCTGCCCCAGTAAGACAGGCTGCTTGGCAGGGCGTGGTAACCCACAGCCTGGCACGTCTGCCCAGGAGTGGGTCCCAGCCAGAGTGTTGCTGGGTTTGGATGGAGATTTGTGGGGACACTCAACTTTGCCTTCTTACCATTAAAAACGGCTGACATGTTGCAGGTCTGTCAGAATGGGTCTGATTGAGCTTCCTGCTTTCTGCCCAGGCCCTCCCCTGTGCCCAGCTGCGTATCCCCATGTGGGCACAAGCCTCTGGGCAGTGTGGTGCAACGAGGGAGAATGCCATCGTGTGGCGACCAGCCTGCCGCTACCTCTTTGACAAGCAAGTGGACTCGCGCCTCCAGGCCCTGTTGAGGATGCTCAGCTCCTCACAGGGGACAGTGCAGGTGGGCTGCCCCCGCCCCTGCTGGTCTGGAAAGAGAAGCAACAGCAGGGTGGAGTAGCCGTGCCTGCCAGCTGCTTCGTAGCAGCCTTGTTGAGTTCTGTGTTCTGGGGATGGGAATGGGGGTGGGGTGGAGAGCATGAGGTCGTGTGGCTCGCAGATGGGATAGTGATGGTTGGGAGGCACCGAGAGATTCGCTAGTGGGTGATCATTCATGCTGGAGTAGGGTCTGGGGCTCATGCTGTCCCAAGCAGGGAGACCCAGAGAGGAGCAGGGTCCTGGCCTGAGGACACACTCTGCGCTGGTAGGAGGAGGGACTTGAAGCTGGAAGAGCAGATGCAGGAGCCGTAGCTGGCTTTAGGCTGAACCCTCTGAGCTCACGTTCGGGGGGTGGAAGCGTTTGGGTGTAAATGTATTCTACGTTCTTTTCCCTGTTGCAGAAGTGACACGTGATCACTGTAGGAAAAGCACATCAACACAAGAAGAGAAGAAAACTGACCTAGAATTCAGCAATGCTGACCTTACCCTTCACAAAAATGGGTTAATTTTGTATTGTTTTGATTATAATACCTTTCCAGGTTATTAAGTAATGCATTGATGATGCATTCTATAAATTATTTAACCAGTTCCCTGTCATTGGCCATATTGATTGTTTTCAGTTTTTATTATTAAAAGTAATATTGCAATCCAATGAATATCCTAGTATCTAAATTTTTGCACACATCTAGGGTAATGTCTAGAGTATAGATTCCTAGCCTTGGGATGCTGAGTCCAGCAGTTCCCTGTTTTTGAGGCTTTTGATACTTACAGCTAAACTGCCCTCCTGAAACAGTGTTCCAATTAACACTCCCATCAGGAGTACATGAGAATGGCTATTTCCTGAACTCTAGCCAATATCTTACCAACGATTTTCAAATATTGGATGATTTAGTAAGTTCAGATGTTATCTTGTTTAAATTTGCACTCTCATGATTACTAATGAGGTTGAGCAAAATATTTGTCGTGTATTGGTTAGCCTTGTGGATGGTCTTGTGTGAGTTGATTTTTCATGGTTTTTGCTTAATTTTCTATTGGTCTATAAATATTTTAATCATGGTTTCTTGGGAACTCTTTATAGAGTAAAGGTAATTTACCACATCTGACATATTTGGATCATATGACTTTTAGGAACTCTTATTATTAAAAAATCTACTGTCTGATTTTGACTGGAGGACCAAAGCTAAGTAGCAAAATACAAATTGCCAGATAATTCCCAAACCACATGGCAGGTGTTGCTGAGTGCTGACAAGGGCCATTAATATTAATTATGCTGACAAGACAGTGCTAGTAATAAAAGCCACCATTTACTGAACAACTTTTAGGTACAAGGCACTTTGCATATATTAGCCTTTCTGTGCTATCACCCTGCAAACAACTGAGCAAACTCCAAGGTGGACGGAAATGAAGTAACTCACGCAGACGCACACAGCTACTAAGTGGCAGGGCCAGGATTTGAACCTGGCTCTGTCCGTCTGCACCACCCACTTGCTCTCTGCGGTGTCAGGCTGACCAGACAATAAGGTCTTCCTCAGCTGCTTCCGCATCCAGACCTGTGGATGAAATCTTGAAAAGTCACCAGTCCCTGGTGCCATCTGTCCTTACCACTTCCCATTTTTTCTCAACTGGACGTGTTCTCTGGGCCTTCCAAATTCCATCATTTCTCCTTGGTCCGACAGGTCTTGTTTGTCCCCCACTGACAGAGAAGTTCAAGAAATACCAGGATGTGATTTCCCCCTCGAATTTCAGAACCAAAAGATTCTGAAAGATATCCATCCAGTCCTCCATCCTTGGCCAGTTCCCAGTTAACAGATTAAGGCAGAGGGGCAGGTTGGAGAGCACATGACTAATCCTCAAAGGTGCCCTTGCAGGCAGGCAAGACGCCTCCACCTGTGGTCGCCTCTCAGTGACATTTGGCCAACTCTGGCACTCACTTTCACGGTTATATGTGTAAGTTTTAGTAATAGGTTTTTTTTTAAAGGATTTATTTTATTTATTTGAAAGGCAGAGTTACAGAGAGAAGCAGAGATTGAGAGAGAGAGATTGAATCTTCCATCCTCTGGTTCACCCACTATGGCCAGGGCTAGGCCAGATGGAAGCCAGGAGCTTCTTCTGGGTCTCCCACATGGGTGCAGGGGCCCAGGGTCTTGAGCCATCTTCCACTGCTTTCTCAGGTGCATTAGTAAGGAGTTGGATCAGAAGTGGAGCATCTGGAACTTGAACCTGTGCCCAAATGGGGTGACTGTGACTTTAACCCACTCACTGCAGCACAGGCCCCAGGTTTTGTTTTTTTTTTTTAAGATTTTTATTTATTTATTTATTTGAAGTTAGAGGGGGAGAAGCAGAGAGCAGAGAGTAGGAATGTCTGTGTGAGGGAGAATCTTCCATCCCATCTAAAGGCTTGGGCTGGGCCAGGCCAAAGCCAGGAGCCTGGAACTCCCTCCAAGTCTCCCACTTGGGTGGCAGGGGCCCAAGTTGTTGGGTCATCTTCTGCTGCTTTCTCAGGTGAGTTAGCAGAGAGCTGGATCAGAAGTGGAGCAGTCAGTATTCGAACTGGCAGCCATGTGGGTTGTCAGTGTTGCAGGCTGTGGTTTAACCCACTATGCCACAATGCAGGTCCCAGTGATAGTGTTATTAAGATATAACTCATACACCATACAACTCACACCTTGAAAGAACATAATCCTATCTTTTCTATATATTCATGAGGTTGATATATTCACAACCAACAACACTGTCTAATATCAGAACATTTTTAAAAAGATTTATTTATTTGAAAGAGTGACAGAGGAAGGGAGAGAGAGAGAGGGAGTGAGAGAGAAAGAGAGAGAGAGAGAACCATCTGCTGGTTCATTCCCCAAATATCTACAACAGCCATGGCTGGGCCAAGTCAACCAGGAGCTCCTTCCAGGTCTATGACATGGGTGGCAGGAGCCCAAGTACTTGGGCCGGCATTTGCTGCCTTCCAGGCACTATGAGCAGGAAGGTGCATTGGAAGCAAGGAGTAGCTGGGACTTGTACCAGGTACTCCAGTAAGGGACACAGGTGTCCCATGTAGCAGCTTAACATAGTACTCTATAACCCCCTCCCCTCCAGAACATTTTTATTACCCCAAAAAGAAACCTTGTACCCATGAGCAGTCACTCATCATTCCCTGTCATGCCCCCAGTCCCTGTCAGCCACTAATCTGTTTCCTGTTTCTGTGGATTGCCCTATTCTGAACACTCCTCTTTGTGTGGCTTTTTTCACTTTAAACATAATGTTTTCCAGATTCGTCCATGTGGTAGCAGGTATGCCGTTTTATGACTGAATAGGAGTCCATTGTAGAGTACACTACATTTTATTTATCCACTCATCAATTGATGGACATTTGGGTTGTTTCCACCTTTGAGCTGATGTGAATCGTGCTGTTACGACAGTGTTTTCATATGTGTAGACATGTGTTCAGTTCTTACAGGTGTATACCTAAGAGTGGACTTGCTGGAACATGCGGTAACTCTGTATTTAACTTGAGAGGAACTCCTGAACTATTTTCTCTAGCAGGTGCACCATTTAACATTCCCACCAGTGATGAATGAGAATTCCAATTTCTCCCCCTCCTTGTCAACATTTGCTATTGTCTTTTTTCATTATAGCCATCTTGACTAGCGGATGCGAAGTGCTATCTCACTGTGGTTTTGATTTGAATTTCCCTGATGATTGCTGATGTTGACCATCTTTTAATGTGCTTATTGGCTATCTTGTGAGAAAAAAATGCTTTTAAAATTCTTTGCCCGGTTTTTAATTACAGTATTCCTCATTTTGTTAAGTTGTCAGAGTTGTTCCTGTATCCTGGATATAAGTGTCATCAGATACAAGATTTTAAAATATTTTTTTCCCTTTCTGTGGATCATCTTTTTCCTTTCTTAATTATGTCCTTTGAATCACAAAAGTTTTTGATTTTGATGTTTTATTTATCAAATATTTCTTTTGTTGTTTGTGCTTTTAGTGTCATGTGTAAGGAACCTTTGTCTAATCAAAGGTCACAAAGATTTACTCCTGTGTTTTCTTCTAAGAGTTTTATGGTTTTAGCTTCTACATTTAGATCACTGATCCATTTTGAGTTGGTTTTTTTGTTGTGTGTTGTATTCTCTATGTGGTGTGAGACAAGGACTCAATTTCACTCTTTCATGTGGCTGTAAAGTTGCCCCAGCATCATTTGTTTTCCCATTGAATTATCTTGGAAGCCTGGTTGAAAATCAGTTGCCTGTAAATATAAGATTTGGTTCCTGAACTCTCAGTTCTGTTCTTCCAATTTGCATATTTGTCCTTACAGTAGTAACACACTGTTTTGGTTACTGTGGCTTTGTAGAAAGTTTTGAAATTGAGAAATATACATCCTCCATCATTTTCTTTTTTGAGATTGATTTGGTTTGAAAGAATGGGGCCCATATGGGTGCCAGTTCTAGTCCCAGCTGCTCTACTTCCTATCCAGCTTTCTGCTATGGCCTGGGAAAGCAGCAGAAGATGACCCAAATGCTTGGGCCCCTGCACCTGCATGGTAGACCTGGAAGAAGCTCCTGGCTCCTGGCTTTGGATCGGTGCAGCTCCGGCCGTTGCAGTCAGTTGGGGAGTGAACCAATGGAAGGAAGACCTTTCTCTCTGTCTCTTCCTCTCACTGTCTGTAACTCTACCTCTCAAATAAGTAAATAAAAATCTTAAAAAAAAAAAAAGAATGAGGCCCTTTGAATTTCCATTTGAATTTTAGGATAACTTTGTCAATGTTTGTAGTTTTAATATAAAAGTATTGCATCTCTGCTTAAATTTATTCATGGTTTTTTTTTCAATACTATTATAAATGGAATGCTGTTCTTTTTCTGATTCTCATTGCTAATATATAGAAATACTACTAATTCTTGAATATGTTCCTTTAGTCTTCAACTTTTTGTTTTTTCTGAGAAGGCAAAGATGCAGAGAGAGAGAGGAATAGACAGAAAGGTCTTCCATCTGCTGATTCACTCCTCAAATGGCCACAGCGGCCAGAACTGGGCTGATCTGAAGCCAGGAGCCACGAGCTTCTTCTAGATCTTCCACATGGGTGCAGGTGCCCAAGCACTTGGGCCATCTTCTACTTTCCCAGGCCAACAGCAGGTAGCTGGATCAGAAGTGGAGCAGCTGGGACTTGAACTGGTGCCCATATGGGATGCTGGTGCTGCAGGCGGATGCTTAACCTACTGTGTTACACCGCTGGCCCCTCAGGTTTTCTGAAATTGTTAGCTGTAATAGTTTTCTTTGTATGTGTTCTCTGTATTTAAGATCCTATCATCTGTGAATAGAAGTAGTTTTACTTTTTCCTTTCCAGTATGGATGACTGTTTATTTCTTTTTTTCTTGTCTAATTGTCTTGGCTAGAACCTCCAGAACAACACTGAATAGAGTGGACATCCTTGTCTTGTTCTTGATCTTGGGGAGAAAGCTTTTCGTTTTTTACCATTAAATGATACTAGGAATGCGTTGGCCTGGCGGTTATGATACCAGTGGGGACGCCTGTATCACATATTGGAGTGCCTTGGCTTAAGTCCTGAGTCTGCTCTCCACTCCAGTTTCCTGCTAATGTGCACCCTGGGAGGCATTAGGTGACAGCTCAAGTAGTTAGGTCCCTGTCACTCACAAAGGAGAGCTGGACTGAGTTTCTGGCTCTTGTCTGCAGCCTGATTTAGCGCTGACTGTTGCAGGCACTTGGAGAGTAAACCAGTAGATGGGAGATCTTTCTCTCTGTCTCTCTGCTTCTCAAAAAGTGAATAAAATTAGCATAAGTATGATATTACCCATGGGCTTTTCATAAATATGCTGAGGAAGTTGAGGAAGTTCCCTTTTATACCTAGATTGTTTTTATCATGAAGGATGTTAGCCTTTGTCCAGTGCATTTTCTGTTGAGAGGATTGTGAGGTTTTGTATTAATGTGGTGTATAACACAGATTGATTTTTTTTTAAAATAGGTTGAACTACTCTTGCATTGCTGGGATAAATTCCACTTGTTCATGGTATATAATCCTTTTTCTATATTGCTGGATTTGGTTTGCTAGCATTTTGTTGAGGATTTTTATAGCTATATTTGTAAGAGATTTGATCTTGGGTTTTCTTGCAATTTCTTTGTCTGGTGGAGTAATACTGGCCTCGTGGAGTTGGGGAGTATTCCCCGTGACTTACTTTTGACTAATAGAATACAGGAGATGTGACACCATGTGGTATTGGAGGCAGGGTCACAGGAGCCGTATCACTCCTGCCTGAGTTTCTTGGACACTCACAGTAGGGATGTTCCCACTTGGAATCCAGCTGCCATGCTATAAGAAGCCAAAGGCACTTGGGTGTGGATAATGCAGTCAACATCCCTGGCTGAACTTTGAGCTGCCAGCCAGTGTCACATGCCAGCCATGTGAATGGGCTATCTGGACATCCAGCCTGGTAGATCTTTCATATGACTGCAGTGCCAGCTGACATCTGATCCTAAGGGAAAACTGCCCGACAGAGTGTAGTCAATCCTTAGAACTGTGAGAGATAAATACCCAATTGTGGTTTTAAGCCACAGAGTTAGTAGAGAGAGTTAAGACTCCATGGACTTCAGCTGTTCCTGGGCCATATCTTTCTGCATGAATTGTGGAGACATGTAATACAGTGGTGTTGCTCTTCTCTCTCATTTCTGGTGAGGCTCTGAACAACGAGGAAGTGGCCGGAAGACAACAATGAAAACAGGGAGGCCAGGGGCTAGGGAATAGCCAACCTTTACAGTGGGGCCAGTGCTCTGTTTTTGGAAAGGAACGTGCCCAGCTGTGCCCTGCCTCTGCTGTTGGCAGAGTGATTCCAAGTCTTGTAGAGCCAGCCCAGGGCCACCACAGTGAGTACCCAACCCTGACATTGACTGGCATTTCAGGCCATCTGTCCCTTTAGCTTCCTAGATAGATCATCACATGGCATTTATCCTTAACCCCCTGGCTTCTCTCAGGCCAGCAACTGGTTCCCTCCTAGCTAGGATCTCAGAGCCTCGTTAATCCCACTTTCCAGGCTGTGGACAGTCAGGCTGCTACTCCTTTTTTTTTCCTTTTTTCTTTTTTGTAAGATTTATTTATTTGAAAGGCAGAGTAACACACAGAGAGAGATATTGATTGATTGATTGATTGATTGATTTATCTGCTGGTTCACTCCCCAAATGGCAGCAACAACTTGGGCTATGCTAGGCTGAAGCCAAGTGCTTCATCTGTTTCTTCCACATAGATGCAGGAGCCCAGGTACTTGGGCCATCTTCCGCTGCTTTCCCAGGTGCATTAGCAGGGAGCTGGATCAGAAATGGAGCTGCCAGGACTGTGGAGCCCAGATGGGATGTCACCATCATAGGCAGCAGCTTTTACCAGCCCTAGGAGCTGCCACTCTTTTATTTTATTTATTTTTTTTTTTTTGACAGGCAGAGTGGACAGTGAGAGAGAGAGACAGAGAGAAAGGTCTTCCTTTTTTGCCGTTGGTTCACCCTCCAATGGCCACCACAGCCGGTGATCCGATGGTGATCCGATGGCAGGAGCCAGGTGCTTCTCCTGATCTCCCATGGTGTGCAGGGCCCAAGCACTTGGGCCCTCCTCCACTGTACTCCCGGGCCACAGCAGAGAGCTGGCCTGGAAGAGGGGCAACCGGGACAGAATCCAGCGCCCCAACCGGGACTAGAACCCTGTGTGCCGGCACCACAAGGCAGAGGATTAGCCTGGTGAGCCTCGGCACCGGCCAGCTGCCACTCTTAATAGTGATGGTATTTGATACCCACAAAAGACAGATGTGACCTCATAACCAGAAGACAAGCAGAGCAGGGTGTCTCCCCCCCCACCACCACCACCACAGGTGGATCTGGAAACTTTGGACCTGTGGAGCCATCCAAATCCCATTCCCAACCCTAGGGGCCACCATTTGTCAGTTGCACCTTGAAACTAACCCAAGGAATCTGTTGATCCTTAGATCTTCATGCTGTGATCTGCACAAGAGTCAGCCCACTTTCATTTTAAGAAACGGGCCCAAGACTTTGTATCTTTTAAATCCATTTCTCCAGTGTCAAACACATAAAGAGGTACTGTACTCGAAGAGATGCTGAGCATCGTGAGTCATTCAGGAAACACAAATCAGCGAGATGGCACTTCCTACCCACTAGGAAGGCTATAACAGTATATATTTTTAGGGGACTGGCATTGTGATGCAGCGAGCTAAACTGCTGCTGGTGAAGCCAACATCCCATATCAGAGCACCAGTTCAAGTCCCAGCTGCCCTACTTCTAATCCAGCTCCCTGCTAATGCACCTGGAAAAGGGCAGGAGATGGCTCAAGTACTTGGGCCCCTGCCACCCATGTGGGAGACCTGATTGGAAGTCTTGTCTTGTAGCTTTGGCCTGGCCCTGCCTAGTCTGTAGCAGCCATTTAGAAAGTGAACCAGTGGATGAAAGATACCTCCCTCCCTCCCTTTCTTTCTCTCTCTCTCCCTTTCCCTTTCTCTCTCTCCCTGTCTCTCTCCCTTTCTGTCTCCCTCCCTCTCTGTCTCTGTCTGTAAGGAAAGAAAAAGGTAGATTACCAGTATCAGTGAGAATGTAAAGCAAGGGAAACTCTATACATTGCTGGTGGAACTGGTATGGCCCAGCCACTGTGGAAATCAGTTTGGCATATCTGTGTGTGTCTCTGCCTCTTAAATAAAAAAATAAGTAAATATAATGACCCTAAGTATGACGTTAGCCATGGAATTTTCATAAATACACTTTATCCAGTGGCAGCAGTTAAGCATAGTATTATCATATGATCCAGCAAATTCATTCTTAGGTATACCTAAGTTCACCCAAAAAAAATTGTATACTTGTGTTCATAGCACTATTCACAAGAGCCAAAACATGGAACTAACCCAATGTCTACCAGCAGATGAATGGATAAACTAAATGTGTGTCTACTACAATGGGATTCTCTTTAGCCATGAAAAGGAGTATTTCACTGATACCTCCCGCTGAAGCATGGGTGTGGCAGAAAGCAGCAAAAGGCCAGGACAGAGCAGTCTGTGGAGGTAGAGAAGAGCTTGGTTGTTGCCAGGGGCTGGAGGGAGAAGGGAATTGGGAAATAGGGGTTTTCTTTTGGGAATGGTGAATGTATTCTGGAATTAGATAGTGGTGAAGGCTTATAGCATTATGAATTGTACACTGAGTTGTATACTTTGAAATGGTTAAAATGATGAATTTTATGTTATATGAATTTGACCTCAATACAGTTTAAAAAAAAAAAACTATAATGATCACTGCTAGAGGATGACAGTGCACATTGTTTTCCCCCATAAAGGCTCTTCTTTCCCAGGCCAGAGAATCCGTGCTTCCCAGAGAAGCTGGACATGAAGAATAGGGAGGGGTGGGAGCCAAAGACTTCAGTCCTCTGTCCCTGGTTGCAGTCAGGCCACCTCAGGTAGGTTCTGTGGTCCAACAGCCCTCAGGTTAGAAATCTCTTTATAAATGCCTATAAGGTGTTCACTGGGCGCTGGATGTTAGTATTAGTCTCATATTTCAGCTGGAGAAACCAAGGCACAAGGAAGCGCAGACTTGTCCAAGGCCAGCCAGCCGGTGAGTGGAAGGCACCCCAGGCCTCCTGGCTGCAGCATCTGGGCTGCCACGCTGTGCTCCACACAGCCTCCGAGGAGTGCCGGCCCCTCCCCCTCCCATGTGCCGGTCGTGATCCAGTGCAATTACACACCGTGAAGCCCTCTTATATACATAAGCGCCGTACAGCACACATAGGGCTCCAGCTTGCTCCTGCCTCATATATTAGCAATTAGATTTACAGGAAAAACACCTGGGGCTCATGTGCTTGTACACTGTGTCTCAGCCCCACCCTAAGTACTTTCCTTTTGGAGTTCGCCAAGGAAATTAAGATTGTCATTGTGGGTCCAGATTCCACTGGATGCAGAAAAGTATCCCCGAGCCACCTCTGAGGTCGCCATCACTCCATGGGGCCAGGACTTGGGGCAAAGGGAGACATCAGGGATCCTGGAATTTCTGATCTGGCTGCAAGTCCATCCTGTTTGCTTCTTGAGGGCTCTGGTCCTGGAGGAGTGGAAATGCAGAAGGCTCACAGCCCAGCAGGGAGCATGATCTGGAGAAGATAGAAAAGGCCGAGCCGGAAGCCAGGATGTCGCTCAGATCCTGGCAGGGGTGAGCTGGGGATCAGGACAGTTCAGAAAGTGTGGCGGAGAGAGCTGGTGTGTGGGCAGCCTGGACTCTAGGACATCAGAGGCATCAGGGTTCGGAACTCTTGCGGGGCACTGGCCTGCCACAAGCAGGCATCACACCCCTCCTGTCTGCCTGCAGCCCTGCACTTCTGCTCTGACCCTGCTCCTGTCAGATCCAGAAGACTGTCCACACCTGGGTTGCTGGAACTTTGCCAGCAGCCTCCTGTGTCTCTCCTTCTGGTTACTGCCTCCCCAGCTCAGATCGGATTGTCGCTCTGCTCCTTAAATCTCATCAGTGGCTCCCGGGATCTCCTGAGTGACGTGGGCTGCAGCCTGTCACTGGAGCCCTGGGAACCCTTTAGTGTCTGCCCAGCCCCTGTTCCCCAGAAGAGTTTCTGTCTCCCCACAGACCACTCACCCTCCAACCTTACTCCTGTTGCTCACTGCTGTCTTGGTCCTCCTGGCAACCTCCTATTCATCAGGCCCAATTCAAATGAAGCTCCCACAACATCACCAGCTCCAGCGGAACGAACATCTGTGTCACAGTTGCAGGCATCACTCTTCTTGCATCCATCGTATGGTTTTATTGTTTCTTATTTCACCTTTCTTCCCAGTGGGCTCTGGGTTCCTTTGCACAGAACCTGTGCCTCATAGATATTCCTGTTTCCCGTGCCTGGCGTATAGCAGGTGCTTAGCTGTGTATCTTCCCTTGGGTGTTCTTGCACCCCTTGGGTTGGCTGGAGCTATGGCTGCAGCCGCTGTGGGGTGCTGAAGCTCTTCCCCGTCGTCTGGGTACACTGAGAGCGCAGATGCAATAGGGAAGAGGACAAGATTCAACTCAGGCTGCTCTCGTGCCATGACTACCTAAGAGCTGCTGTCAGGCACCCCAGATGCACCTTCCAGCCAAGGCAGCATGGCCAGACAGGCTCACGTGTGCTAATCAGGTACCATCTTGAACTCAGTCCAAGTGAGGATGCTGCCAGCATTGACAGCCATGTGCCCAGCACACTGGGAGCGGTCTCCAGTAGTGTGTTGGGCTGAAGCATGGAAATCCCCGTGTTGGATTTGAAGTACTCAGGCCAGGGAGAGTTGCCAAACCATCGGGCAACCATCTTCCACTTTCAAGTCTTGATTTTCACTTTCAGTGCAGAAAACCCACGAGCTCACTTCCTCCTTCCCTCCCTCCCCGTCTCTCTCTCTCAGCCTCTCAGCAACAGCTTCCTAAAAACCTCTCTCAGCTGAGCTGCTGCCTGTAACAGCATGCCATTTGGCCTTTGTAAAGGGAAAAACCTCTGCATCTGTATCTGGAAACCCCACGGCTGCACGGGTCAGATGCTGCTGGCTGGTCTGGTTGCTTCCTTTGCACGGGTGGCTTCCCGAGCGGCTGGCTTCCCTGATGCTGAACTCGAAGAGCTCTTCAGTGATTGTGTCTAAATGGAGCCTGACTTGGTTTCTGCAGAGATCACGCTTCCAGAAAGAATGGATTCCTCTGCTTTTCTGTTGGGGGTGACTGAGGTTCCTAACAGTCTCTCTGGTTAGTGGAGAGGGAGCACAGGTGTGGTCCTGCTATACCTCTTCCCAAGCCAAGTGGATTGATAATGGCCCATGCTCAGACTCCGTGATTTGGGAGTTCAGGTCATCTGCACATCACCCCAGGCTCTTGCTGCACTGCCAGACTCAGAGAATAATTAGTAGGGAGTGGAACAATCAGGGGAAATAATGTTTGCCAGCCACAGGCCCTTTTTTTTATTGGCTCTGCGGGTTGAGCCACAAGGCTGATCCAGGTAGGAGATCAGTTTTACTACCGGGCCTTCCAGCCTCTGCTCCTGGCTGCAATTTCATAGAACCTAATACTTCTCGGCACAGGCAGCTCTGCTTGTAGGAAAAGGCTGAAATCCCTGGGGGTGTGGCCCATGCACCAGCTGTTTCTCTCCTATTTCCAAGCATAATGTCAAGTGCCTCGGAGAGTGTGAAATTCTGGCTGAAAGTGAATGATTGAAATGTATTTTCCATGAAACCGGCTCCCTTCTGGTATAGGTATCTTTCTAACAACCCTGAAGCAAACAGCTGTGAAAAGTAGGAAGCAGTAAGATGTGGAGTGTCGCTGGCTCCTGGCAGTATGCTCAGCTGCAGCCTTCTGGTTTTCCACCCCCAAAAAAGGATAGGCCACCAGCCCTCGGTGTGGCACTGGGCAGATGCAGCCAGGAGGCCTGTGTCTGTCCTTGTCTGCCTCTTGGAGGGCAGGATTATGTTGGAACACTGAGCCATTGTGGGTCTCTCGGATCACATATTGCGCTTTGTTGTCTACATAGCCCGTGGAAGTTATTGATTTGCAAATGGACAGCATTCCTTTCCAACTGCCTTGAAGGAGGCTGGAGGGAAGCTATTTTCCAAGGGGGAAGACTTGGTTCATTCTTTGCAAAACACTTCCTGCTTTTAGGGCCTGCGCTGTCGCCAGCAAATGCACATGTATGGCGTTCATTCAGCAGGGAAGCAGGCACTTGGCAAATGTCCCCAGAGGGCTGGCGTGCTGCTTGTCACACGGAGGCCTCAGCACTTGGCATTGGGCTCACTAGGGGAGCAGACAGGGATGGCCAAGTGCCCCCTCCACAGACCTGTTAAGTCAGACCTGCAGGAGGGTCGCTGTGTTTCTTTCTGGACTGGCTTGCTCTGCTCCCTTTCATGCATCCAGCTACTTTGCATATTTCCTATGCAGACTGGGAGTGATGGCTCTTTATCAAACGACTCTTTCCACTGCCCCGCCCCCTCCAGTTGTGCCTGGGGGTGGTGCCAGTGCCATGGTCCTTCTGAAAACCAGCAGGTAGTATCCTTACAGCAGCAAATGATGGCCCAAGTGTTTGGCCCCTGTCATCCATGTGGGAGACCTGGATGGAGTTCCTGGCTCCTGGCTTTGGCCTGGCCAGGACCTGGCTTTTGTGGCCATTTGGAGAGTTGAACCAGTGGATGGAGGATCTCTCTTTCTCTGTCTTCCTGACCTCTCTGTTGCTCTAACTTGCAAATAAATAAATAAATAAATTTTTATTTTACCTAGAAACTTTTCATTTAAAGTATACAAACTTTATGCATTTCATATATACAAATTTAGGAACATAGGGAGTCATCCCACCCACCCACCCTACCCTCCCTCCCGCCCTCACTCTCACCCTTCTTACTCCTCCTTCTTCCAGTCCCATTCTTAATAAATACATCTTTTTTTTTTTTAACTTATTTGACAGAGTTAGACAGTGAGAGAGAGAGAGACAGAGAGAAAGGACTTCCTTCCATTGGTTCACCCCCAAAAATGGCCGCCATGCTGCGCCGATCGGAAGCCAGGAGCCAGGCACTTCCTCTTGGTCTCCCACGCAGGTGCAGGCGCCCAAGCACCTGGGCCACCCTCCACTGCCCTCTCGGGCCATAGCAGAGAGCTATGACTCCCAAAGCTCATTTCTATGTTACTGCTGGGCACTTGGGGTCTCTTTCCTTCTAAGGTGGAGCTGATTGCTATTCTAGCTGCCAAGAGCTTTTCTAACCCCTCATGAAACCAAAATAAACCTGGTTTTCATAAAGGAAGGAGATTCCCTATTAAGACATACTGAAGGGCATTTTCACAGGGCTGGGGACCCAGGTAATAATTTTCCCAGACAACAAAACAAAAAGGAATATTTCAGAGAAGATTGGCTGGGCATAATCTTTTTTCGTGTGTGTTTGCGCGTGTGCGCATGTGCGCTATGTTTTAAGAGGCAAGAACAGCAGGGCATAAAACGCCCTCAGAATTGCCCTGAGGTAACTGGTTCAGAGAGAGACCCAGAGCAGGAAGAGGTCTTGAGGAAATGTGTGAGAACAAGCTCGTCCTGAGATGAAATGGTCCCGCTAGTCGCAGCGGAGAGAGAGGGGGCAGGGAAGGAGGAGCAGCCATACAGCAACACCCAGGAGGGGGGAGTGCCCCAAAGCTGGGGGGGGGCTCTGAGTAATGGGGGTCCCAGATGAAGCCCACAGGAGATGCGAACTCTCCCAGTGAAGGAAGCATGTCTGTGTCTCACAGGCAGCCACGAACGTTTCTGCTGGGGATTTCAGGAGGGCCCAGTCACCTGGGTGCTGGCCACAGATCAGCCATTCGTTAGCACGTGACAGTGACACCAGGGGCCAATGAATGCCTAGTAACAGCATGTTTCTATCACACTGAAGAGAGGTAATCTATTTAGCTGAAAGTTCTATTATCCCTCAAGACCGGAGAATTTAAATCTTCGAATCACACAGGAGCTGCAGGGTCACCCACAGCACTGAAATGCCTCAAGGACAAGAAAAGCAACCTAAGAAATGAGATGCATGTGTTAAAAGCCCAGGAGAGAGCACCTGGGGAGAAACTGGGCACCAGCATTGGAATGCTGGGGCAACAAGGTCCTGGTAGAGGGTGATGTTTCTAGAGATGAGGGGCAGGAAACGAGAATTACCAAGGGCAGATGGCAAACACCATCAGGTGGCAAAGGCCCCCAAAGAAGGTGCTGGAACTGGGAGACATTAGGACAGGCAGTCCACTCTGGACTTGCGCCTTCTCCATGCTGCCTGGCCCCGAATAGACTCTCTAAGGACATTAGAGGATTTATGTTATCTTTTTTTTTTTTTTTTTTTTAGATTTATTTATTTAAAAGGCAGAGTTACAGAGAGGCAGAGGCAGAGAGAGAGAGTGAAAGAGAGATTCACTCAGGAGCTTCTTCCAGGTCTCCCACGTGGTCACAGGAGCCCAAGGACTTGGGCCATCTTCTACTGCTTTCCCAGGCCATAGCAGAGAGCTGGATTGGAAGAGGAGCAGCTGGGACTAGAATCGGCTCCCTTTTGGGATGCCAGCGCTTCAGGCCAGGGTTTTAACTTGCTGCACCACGGCGCCGGCCCCTTCTCTAATAAATTCTAAAACTGAAATGCCACGGGCCAGCATTGCAGTATGGCGAGTAAAGCCACCGCCTGCAGTGCCAGCATCTCACATGGGCGCTGGTTCAAGTTTCGGCTGCTCCACTTCCAATCAGGCTCTCTGCTGTGGCCTGCGAAAGGAATAAAAGGTGGCCTAAGTCTTTGGGCCCCTGTACCCAGGTGGGAGACCCAGAGGAGGCTCCTGGCCTCAGATCAACACAACTCCAGCCATTGCGGTCAATTAGGGAGCGAACCATCGGATGGAAGACCTCTCTCTCTCTGCCTCTCTGTAACTGCCTTTCAAGCAAATAGATAAATCTTAAAAAAAAAAAAAAAAAAAACCTGCAATCCCAGTGCTGTGACCCTTTCCAAAGTTCATTGGAAAATGCAATTAATACATGGGTGCAACCACCACGCTTGTCTCCTTGATCTCTGGGAAGCATTTTTTAGCTATAAAATTTCTTTATAAAAATCTAAAACATGCGGTTCAGAGGGATGAGGAATGAAGAAAGGAAAGCGCGCAGCCGGGCCTGCGCTGCAGGCAGGTGGCTGTGCCTCGCTCTTGGCTGCTGCTGGTGGACTGCCCTTCAGGAAACCGTGTTAAACATGCTCCCAGCAGGGCTTCTACAGCTGACCTCAGATCAGATTCGTGAGCCCCAGAGAACACGCCCAGCCCTGGGAAAACCCCGTCATGGGTTCGCCACGGCACGTTGGACATCTGGGCGGCCAAGGGCCCTGCTGCGGCGGGCTCCGCTCCTGCCCGCAGCCGTCTCCGCTCCACGTGGTCCTGAGGAGCCGGCGTCTGATTTCCCATGATGCAAAGCACCCACACGGCTGCCCGCTTCCATCCAAGATGGCCGCCCGGACCTTCCCGCCGGCCGAGAGAAGGACGAGTTGGCGCGTCACCACTTGATGGTATAATTTCTTTGTTGCTGACAGCATTACAGCATGGCCTTTGAAGTCCACAAAGTTTGAGGGACCCAGTGTCTGGGGGGCCTCGGCAAGTGATTTAATCCCTGTCGGCTGAGTCTCGGTTTTTTTCAGCGTGATAGTAACTTAAGTGAATAGGGTTGTTTTGAAAACTAGGTGAGCTGTTCCGTGTTAAAGCATTGAGCATTATGCCTGGCATCTGTACGTTCAAGAAATGTAGTCGTTGTTATTCCCTTTAAAAAGAAGAGAAAGGAGAGCATCTCCCACCATTTTTCTCAGATAAAGCAGGCTTCTTTCTGATCGTGTGTTCTCTTAACACAGGTCAGGATGTTTCTCTGAGGCCCTGCAGTGTGCATGAGAGTTCACTAATGCAGTGGTGGAGACGCAGGAACGCAGCTGGTCCCCTTTAAGAACTTTCAAGATTCACCAGATAGGAAGAATTTACCCATTCTGTTGCCGTCTTTCACGACAGCTCTATGCACATAGCAGGGTTCTAAAGTGGTATGACAACTGACCTTCTGGGAATGAAATTGAATAAATGAACACATACACATATATAGAACACATACAGAACATATATAATACATATATAACACATAGAATAAGTGTAATACAAATATAATACAGGTTTATATATATATATGTGTGTGTGTGTGTGTGTGTGTGGAGGGGGGTACTTCAGAAAGTTTCTGGCAGGCGCCCTGGCTCAATAGGCTAATTCTCCACCTGCGGCGCCGGCACACCAGGTTCTAGTCCTGGTCGGGGCACCGTATTCTGTCCCGGTTGCCCCTCTTCCAGTCCAGCTCTCTGCTGTGGCCTGGGAGTGCAGTGGACGATGGCCCAAGTGCTTGGGCCCTGCACCTGCATGGGAGACCAGGAGAAGCACCTGGCTTCTGCCATTGGATCAGTGTGGTGTGGCAGCGCTCCAGCTGCAGCAGCTATTGGGGGGGGGTGAACCAACAGAAAAAGGAAGACCTTTCTCTCTGTCTCTCTCATTGTCCACTCTGCCTGTCAAATAAATAAATAAATATATATATATATATATATATAAAATTACTGGAAAAAAATGAATTTAAAGGATAAGCTTATTTTGGTGCAAAAAGTTGAAATCTGTATTTTTGTATTAAAAAGCTCACAGAAAATGTGTATTATGAAAAAAATCATGAATGGATTTCAAATATTGTTTTGCATGAAAATAGTTAATTTACCTTTTAATTTCATTTCTGTGAACTTTATGAAGACCCCTTTTGTACTATAAGGATTTGCATTTTTGTTAACAAAAGTAAAAAATTTAAAATGGTCTATGGGTCCAAAGATAGAAAACTGATTAAATGAATTATAACATACCCATCCAAGGGCATACTGCACAGCCTTTTGAAATCGTGTTTTCAAAGATGATAATGACGTAGGAGAATACAGTGAAATACTTAGTAAGCTGGGTAAGATACTACCTGTAACAGAAATGATCCCAAGTTATGTTTCCCAACATTTTACTTTGACAATTTTTAAATATA
Organism: Sylvilagus floridanus; assembly: GCA_949820135.1. Lineage (NCBI taxonomy): Eukaryota > Metazoa > Chordata > Mammalia > Lagomorpha > Leporidae > Sylvilagus > Sylvilagus floridanus. The sequence goes on along the minus strand of OX463236.1, from coordinate 44,208,308 downwards.
TAGTGTACTTGAAAGGATTTTGCAGTGAACTCTCCCTTATAGCTACTGTTTGTTCTGCCATTAGCATTTCATTTTATTTGCTTGTATCTGTGCAGTTATGCTTCCTCTAGCATTTCAACAATCCATCTTATTTTGTTGATGGGTTTCAAACTAAGTTGCAAGCATCAGCACACTCTCATCAAAATACTTTAGCATGCACATAATTAACTATTGTTCTGTATTTATACATGGGTGTTTTCCTTTTGAGGAAAAAGTTATATACAGTGAAATGTACAAGTCTTAAGTATACATTTTCCGAGTTTTGACAAATACAAACTCTTGTAAAAGCCATGTATTCCTGTCAAGATAAAGAACATATCAAGTTATTATTAAGCATGCATATTTATTTGTACATTATGTTTATAGCTGGGTGGTGGGATTCCAGAAATGATTATGGTTTTTCATTATATTATTCTTTATTTTCCAAATGGTATACAATGAGTACCTCTGTTCTCTTTCTTTTTTAAAGGCTTATTTGTTTGTTCAAAAGGCAGAGTGATAGAAACAGAGAGAAATCTTCCATCCACTAGTTCACTCCCCAAATGCCTGGAACAGCCAGGACTGGACCAGGCTAAAGCCTGGAATTCCATCCAGGTCTCTCATGTGAGTGGCAGGGGCCCAAGTACTTGGGCTATCATGTCCTACCTCCCCGGGTATAGCAGGAAGTTGGATTGAAAATGAAGCAGCCCGAATTCAAACTGGCACTGCAATATGGGATGCTGCTGTTGCAAATGGTAGCTTAACCTGCTGCACCACGTTGCGGGCCCCCATCTATTTTTTAATAGGTTTTGTTGAACATGTAGTATGTGACAGGCTCTGCTAGAAATATAGAGGATTCAGTAGTTTACAAGACTGCAAAACTCCCTGTATTCGTGGCATTTAAAATCTAGCAGAGGCATAAGTCTGAACAACGGATAATGCAGCAAGGAGCAAGTGGGTGATGGACTGTGGGCGAGCAGGGATGGCTTCTGTCAGAAGGTGATGCTTGCCCAGAGAATTGAATGATGTGAGGACAGAGCCATATGAGCATCAAGAGAGTCTTGATGGGGAGGGACCAGAGGGTACAAAGGTCCCGAGGCTGGAGGAAACGGAGGATAGAAGATGAGGTCAGAGGGAGAGGCAGGAGCCAAACTGTGCAGAACGTTGCAGGTTAGTAGGGAGTTGGACCTGTATTCCAGTGGGGAGAGAAGCTGTTAGAGGACTTTACCCAGGGAGTGACTTGATCAGATTTCTGTTTTTAAAAGTTTTGTCTGCTTTGTGAATAATCTGCTCTACTGGGGTTAAGTTAGAAGTAGAGAAGTCAGAAAGGGAGGCTTGTACTGGGAGTTACAATGAGGTTGGTTGGCAGTGGGCAGGACGTTTTGTGAGGGGAGAGCTGAGTGCCTCCCTGACAGATTAGATGCGGAATGTGGGGAAGGAGATGTTTCAAGGATGAGTGTTAGTTTCTTGCTCCTAGCAATGGGGCAGGTGATGGCATAACTGAGAAGGGTGACCTTGGGTACAGAGTGGGCACCAGGGAGGGGAAAAGTCAGGAGTTCTGTTTGGGGCATAGTGAATATAGCTTGCAGACCTCAGCTTTCAAGGGAAGTCAAGCAGGCAGGGGCTGGATGAGCCCTGAGGGTCAGGAAGGGGCCAGTGTTCCATGTGAATCCTCAGTAGACAGGTGGTACTGGCTCAGGGGCAACCCCCTTGGGGCAGGTGTGTTTTGGAATTTCACAATTATTCAGAGTTTACAAAGGCGGTCAGTCAACACTCCTGCTGATGTCTGGGGCATCACCTGTAAACATGTGAGATATTTCTCCAGGAAAAAAATGTTCACACTTAAACAGATTAAGCTCCAGAAATAGCCTCATATCGCTTTGGGTCAGCAATTGTCACGAAGTAAGTTTTGGCACCAAATTAGGGAAAGATGGATTTTGGAGCCTTTGGATTTGAGAATCATAATCAGCAGTCGCCTCTGTAGCTTTGATTTCTACTCCTTTCCTGCAAATACTTTCAAACTACTTTTAACTGTTTCTTTTTCTTTGCTTCTATCATTTAAAGTAACTGCCTTTTCCTTTCATTTTTAAAATTTTTAAGCTTTGTATTATCCAGTAACTTCTTACCATGAAAAACCAAAAGTCCTCCACATGCCACACTGTTCCTCCATCCATCCATCCATCCATCCATCCAATATTGTTATGACAGTTTCTCATTAGTTCAGCGTTGGGGGCTTATATTATTATGACATGTAAGTATTACAGCAGAATCACCTACTGTACTATACTATTATTAGATGTCCTTCTTGGCCAAAGACTTCTCCAGTATTTTGCCAAGATGAAGCTGAGGGTAGAGGGCTATAGGGTTACATAGACTCTCCACCAAGCTTCTTAAGTTCAGCCCACCCGGCATTCATGTTTACAGGGCCTCACTCTGGGCCTTTCTAGGTTCTGGAACTCAAATTAGCCTGTGTCTCTGCCCCTCCACTCCACCCACCATTAACTGATGTTTGCTGAGTCTTTCACTGTTTGTCATCTGCTCTCTAGTGGCCTCCAAAATGCTATTGACATCTTGGGTGTTAGGAAACTGGGGCAGTTTTAGCCCAGCTACCTGAGCCAGGCTCCACCCCCATCCTAATGGGATTCGATGCTCCTGCTTCCCTGCCCACCCTCAGGCAAAGTTTTAAAAGGGCCTGTTCCTGAACCTCTCTTGGCCCTTCTCTCCTTCGAGCTCTTGGTTCTTCTCTCTAGCCTCCTCCTCTGGTCTCTTGGCTCGCCTCTCCTCTCTTTCGCTCTCTTTTTCCTTCACCGCCCCATCACTCTGGTCTGTTGGGTGTTCCCCAATAAACCCCTTTCCCTTACTCCGGTGTTTGGTGTGTTTTGCGACGGCTAACATCAATATATAACATTGGGTCTACTCTCAGCACCCATCTTGCTCACATTATTCCTGTAGTTTATGCCTTTCTGAAGTTAAATTTACTGTCATTTTTAGTGGAGCTTCAGGACAGAGTAGAGATAAGTGCAGTTTATCAATCTACCACATTTTAAACTAAGGTGTTCCTGAACGTTGTTTTATACTTCCAGGGCCACGACCTTTTCACAGTGGGTGTCAGCAGATGTTCTCATGTGATGATTGTGCTCACCTGTCGCCCAGCTCATCCCGCAGAGGAAGCTGGGGACTTAGAACTGCCCTTACCACAACAAACTGCTTTCTAGGCTTTTTATCTTCTTTTCAAAAAAAGATTTATTTTTAATTTATTTGAAAGGTGGAGTGGCAGAGGCAGAGAGAGAAAGAAGGAAAGCGAGGTCTTCCATCTTCTGGTTCACTTCTCAAGTAGCTGCAGTGGGCAGAGCTGGGCCACTCAGAACCCAGGAGGCTGGAGCCTCTTCTGGGTCTCTCAGGCAGGTGCAGGTGTTTTCCCAGGCCTTAGCAGAGAACTGGATCGGAAGTGGAGCAGCTGGAACTCCAACTGGAGCCCATACGAGATGTCGGCACTGCAGGGTGGCTTTACCTGCTATGCCACAACAGCAGCCCCTTCTGGACACTTTAAATCCCCTGAGACCTTCCCAGAGCAATTTAGAAGACCTGAGTGAGGCTGATGTGCTTCAGCCTTTCTCAATACAGTGATGAGACTACATGGTATTCACACGTATTCAGCTCTTTTTTTTTTTTTTTTTTTTTTTCTTTTTTTTTTTTTTTTTTTTTAATTTTTGACAGGCAGAGTGGACAGTGAGAGAGAGAGACAGAGAGAAAGGTCTTCCGTTGCCGTTGGTTCACCCTCCAATGGCCGCCGCAGACAGCGCGCTGCGGCCGGCGCACCGCGCTCCTCCGATGGCAGGAGCCAGGAGCCAGGTGCTTTTCCTGGTCTCCCCATGGGGTGCAGGGCCCAAGCACCTGGGCCATCCTCCACTGCACTCCCGGGCCACAGCAGAGGGCTGGCCTGGAAGAGGGGCAACCGGGACAGAATCCGGCGCCCCGACCGGGACTAGAACCCGGTGTGCCGGCGCCGCAAGGCGGAGGATTAGCCTGTTGAGCCACGGCGCCGGCCCGTATTCAGCTCTTTTGAAGCAGAATCCATCCTGTACGCAGAGTGGGCTCAGGTGCACGGCATTGGGCAGGCAGCCTGGAGTGTGGTCATGATGAGCTGTGTGACAGTGCACAACTTCCACACCCTCTTTGGACCTCAGCGGACTCATGTGTGAAATGATAAAGGTGGACCAGAACACCTCGTTCTTCCTTCACACTTCACTCAAGGCCCGCTGTGTTCTGTTTGAGGGAGGAGGGGCAACTGGGCCTGGAGAGATCCCTGAGATAGTTCTGAGGTGCCCCAGGCTCCTGAGGACCTAAATAAAGAAGAAAAAACCACGTGTAAAGGACAGGTGCTTGGCATCATGGTAAAGCCACTGCTTAGGACACCTGCGTCCCATGTCCCAGTGTTTAGATTTGAGTCCGTCCTCTTCTTTCGATGCCAGTTACCTGCTAATGCAGACCCTAGGCGGCACCAAGAGATAACTTGATGTTTGGATCCTTGCCGTCCTTGTGGGACACCTAGATTGAGTTCCCAGCTCCTGGGCATTTGAGGAGTGGACCAATGGATTGGAGTTCTCTCTGTGTCTATCTTTCTCTCTCTCTCTGCCTCTCAGATAAATACAATAAAAATGCTTTTAAAAATAGAAGCACAGGGGCTAGCCTTGTGGTCCAGTGGGTTAAGCCACTGCCTATGCTGCCAATCCCATCTGAGTGCTGGTTCAACTTCCAGTTTCTCCACCTGGGAAAATAGCAGAAAATGGCCCTGGTACTTGGGCCCCTGCTACCATGGGAGACCTGGATAGAGTTCCAGACTTCTGACTTCAACCTGGCCCCGCCCCAGCTGTTGTAGCTGTTTAGGGAATGAACTAGAGGATACCAGTGGATCTTTCTCTCTCTCTTCCCTCCCCTCCCCTCCCTTCTCCTCCCCTCCCCTCTCCTCCCCTCCCCTCTCCTCCCCTCCCCTCTCCTCTCCTCTCCTCTCCTCCTCTCCTCCTCTTTCTCTCCCTTTCTCTCTGTAACTCTTTCAAAAATTTAAATAAATCTTTTTTTAAAAAAAAAGAATTGAAGGGGCCAGTGCCGTGGTGCAGTGGGTTAAGGCCCCAGCCTACAGCACTGGCATCCCATTTGGGCACCGGTTTGAGTCCCACGTGCTCCACTTCTGATCTAATTTTCTGCTGATGTGCCTGGGAAAGCAGTAGAAAATGGTCCAAGTCCTTAGGCCCCTGCACCCACCTGAGGGACCCAGAGGAGACTTCTGGCTCCTGGCTTCAGATCGGCTCAGCTCCAGCCATTGCGGCCATTTGGAGAGTGAACCAGTGGATGCAAGACCCCCGCCCCAACTCTGTCTTTCAAATAAATAAATCTTTCAAAAAAAAAAAAAGAATTGGAAGTACTGCCCCAGAGGCATCTCTGACAGTGGGTCAACTCTGTGAACCCTGCCCATTCAGATGTTTGCCACTCTGCAGGGAAAAAACATGGTTCGCAGATGCTGGTCACAGAACATGCAGGTCCACTCCTGTCCCCCAGGGCCACAGAGTTGTGACCTATGTGGGGGGTGCTGTCGGTGCAAAAGCAGGAATGTAGATTCTAGCGGCCTCCAGAGAAGGGATGGATTGGTTGACTGGGGGTTAACAGCCCTGGAATGAGAAACCAACCAACAGGGGCCCTGTAAGAATTGAGGAATTTGTTTCCCCACATTGTTTGCTCTTGATTTACTGTTTTGATGCAGAGCTGCTTTATGACTCAGATGTTATCTTCCACTGCCAAATCACACGTTAGGTATGTATACCATTTCCCACACAGCCACGTCTAATCCTCTAAGGCCCTCCTCACTGGCCACACCCCACACCCCCGCAGGCACTGAGGGGAAGAAAACAAAAACTCTTCCAGGCACAAAGCAAGGCATGCCACAGGTGTGGGGCTGTGGTTTGCAAAGTCCCTGTCTGTCTTGTTGATGTTTACAGAACAGGACCACCACCACCACCCCCAAAAAAAAAAAATCTTGAGCAAAAGCCCAGTCAATAGAGCGGATAAACATGGAGCCTGAGCTCCAGTTGAGGAGTGGGATGAGATGGGCCCAAGCCCCCTGGAAGTCTTGCAACCTCTCTTCCAGCTCTGCTACGAGGCTTCAGTCATGGAGACGACCCCCGTGTTGTTTCCAGTTCCACCTCCTGTATCTGGCATGACCTAGGACAACTGGCTGGGCCTCGCAGAGCCTGCTTTGCCTCCTCTGGAAAGTGGTTTGTTGGAAGCATCAGGGTAACATCTGCAACACTGGGCTGAGGCACTTGGTGTGAGCCCAGTGACACGGTCTCTGATCAGCTCCTCCTTGGCACCCTCACACTGAAGGGAAGCCTTGAGCTTCCCCAAAGCTTTCACATGGGGAAAGTTCCAGAAAACCTGATTCTGCCACACCCTAACAGAGCAGTTCAGTCGCCTTCTTTCCAGAGAAGGGCCTTGTAAGGTTGTTGTAACATCCAGCTGTTGAGTGCTTGTGATCTTGCTGGGAATGTAAACATTCTGTCGTTGACCAGTTCTGAAAGGAAGTTTCTTCTTCTCCTGTAGCAGAAATAGCCTGACTTTGGTAAATGCACGTTGACAATTTACACTGCAGTCTGCAATTTAAGCTAACACGGAAGATGATGGGAAAAGCTGGCAGTCGTGTGGATCTCAGTGGATGTGTATTTGTGGGTGTTTGGAAGCTGCTAATTAAATTACCATAAAGTTGCACCAGTAGTTCTCCCTCCTCTACGCTGGCCCATAGGAACCTTATCTCTGTGTGGAAAATAGAATTTTCACTTTGCTCTGAGTACTTGAGGCTGTCAGTAGTGTTGGAGGCCTTCTCAAGCTGGAGATCAGAAACTACATTCTTGCTCATTTTTTCCTGAGTGACAAAGCAAATAAAACTACTTATCTTGTATTTAAATTCTCTGTTCATTTACTCTCTGAAAAGCATTATCCCAAGAAGGCATAATTTGAGAAGTATCTTCATAGACAACAGCTCTTATTGCATAATCCGTGAGTCCCCTTGCTGGTGGAGCCCATGTGTTGCTCCTTTAGAAACCGCTGAGACTCACACCTTCTTACCTCCCTCCGTGGGTTTTCCAGCTTCTAACCCAATGCTTTCCCTCCTACCAACTCCTTCTCTTTAGAGCTCTGTCTGTGATAAACTGTGAGGTGCATGAGTTCTGCTTCAGCCACTTCTATGATAGTGGATGTAACGTACTCAGCACAGGACTTGGCAGACATGGTGCTAGATAAACCGTGGTTATTATTCCTCTTGATTGTCTTTTCATTTCTGACATTGTTATTCATCGGTCTTGCTGGCCATATTTACCTGGTTGATCTGGGATTCTGCTGGTTTTCCTTACCCCCAACCTTTACAGGGAATTGAACAGGGCATCCTGTGTGCTCAGGTCTTTCTGGCTCATAACCTGTTGTAGATGACCCCATCTCTTGGTCTTCCTCCAGGGCATTCTCCCTGGTCGTCGGGGATGGGAGATACTGATGTCAGCAGGACTCTGCTTGGATCTTGGATGGTTTGGATGTGGTTGGGCCCTCCCCTTGAAGGGAGCCTGGTCCTCAGTGTTGTGGTGCTGAGGTAGTGGGAACTTAAGAGGTAAGACCTAGAGGGCAGTCCTTGGGTCCCTGGGGTGTTGCCTTCAGAGAGGATTAATGTAGATTTCATGGGATCCTGGGTTAGTTCTTGTGAAAACAATTTGCTGCCCGAGCATGCAGGATCCCTGAATTGCTCTCTTGGACCCCTGTCTCATGGTGTGACCACTCCTCTCCCATGCACTTTGCCTTTCAAGATGCAACCTGCGTGAAGTAATGTGAGCTGAAGAAATGTCTTTGAAGAAATGTCTTTGTAAGTACCTGGGCTGAAACACTGTATTGTAATAGCAAAGAATAGAAAACAATAACACATACAAATCTGAATGGCGTATGTCTTGACTACATGGGTAGTGAGAATGTAATTTATGTTCTTCATCAACCCCAATCCTGAACTGTTAAGCCACCATACAAGAAAGCCATAAGGCATTGAAGTGAAGTACCTAGGTTGGGGCCCGATTGCCTGGAGCCAGCTCACCACTCCAGTCCCCTTTACTAGCTGTTTGATCTCAGTCAAGTTGCCCAGTGTTTTTGCGGCTCAATATCCTCATCTATCAAATATGAATAATAATTCTGATCTTCCTTTTTCTGAAATCCAAACACTCTGGAAATGGAAAGTTTTATTTTCCTAAGTTTGAGGCATGCTTGTTTGGCATCCAAATCTCTGTCTTTTTTGTTTTTCCCAAAGAAACCATTTATTTAATGAGTACAAATTACATAAGTACAACCTTAGGAATATAATGATTCTTCCCATCATACCTGCCCTCCAAGTCTCTTCTGAACTGGCATGTGGCTACCTATTATACTCATTATTTATCTAAATTAATGTTATTATTTTCTAAATTAATATTATTATTCCTAAATTTCACTGCAGAAAATTTCTTTTATATTGTACTGCAGCCCCCAACTGCTGGGATCTTAGACAATATGTACCATATTACCTCACTATAACCTGCAAATTCATTTTGGGAAACCCACCAAGCCCAGGAGACTTGGGTCAGAGTTTATGGATCTGTAGCTATTTCACAGGGTTGATGGGAAGATTAAGTGAGATGTTTTGCAGAAGGATCTTAGAACAGTCACTGAACTGTAAGTACTAAGTAAGCATTTGCCATTATTATCCCAAAGACACGAAAGTATGCTTTTTCTGTAAGATTGAGCGGTTTATTTTACATCAATAAAAATGTCTGTTTACTTTCCAAATGAATACTTGAAATGTTTAATGGATGATATAATAATGAATTTTACTGCCTGGACATGAAGAAACTATTCTGTTTATTTTGGAAAGAAGTTCAGAATCCAACAAGAGAAGTCTGTTTCAACACATATGGATGCTACTATGACTGTCAGATTTTTTTTTCCGTACTCTTGATCTCCAGGGCTTTCTTAGGTTAGCCAAGACAGAGTCCACATCCTTTCCTTTTTAACCTCTCCTTCTAGTTTGCACGCACCAGACTTAGACTGGAGTGAAGGCCAAGGCTGTCTCACTGTGAGCTGTGCTTCCTGGACACCCTCAGTCTGGGTGGTCCCGGCTGTCTCTTGTCATTGTCACACCTTTGTCCTCCATGGCAAACGCTATCAGCTCTTACTTTGGGAATTCATCTTACTCCTCTGTCTCCAAAGGGAAAGTATTTGCAAGTCTCTTGGTAAAGTATTCAACAGCCTTTAACTTTCTCATCTCTTTCCATCTCATGCTTTGGCACAGTCTTCTACCAGTCAGGCTTTGCTGCGCACCTATGTAAATCCCACAAGAGGTCCTATTCCTTCATTCCACAACATCTAACTTAGGCCTTATTTGGTCCTAGCCCTTTTTTTTTTTTTTTTTTAGATTAGTTTTGCTCTGATTTTTTTCTTGGTGTTCATATTGTGTTCTCTTCTTTGACCATCATGAGTTTTCTTCCATGTTGCCTTCTAGCCTCAGTTTACACTCTTGTATTTCTGGCAAACCACAGCCTTCATACACTTATATTTTTGGGGAATATATATATATATATATATATATATATATATATATTCTTAACAAAATGCTATTTTCTTAACTCAGCGCTACTTGATAATAATTGCAGTCCAGGAATTCAAGTTTGGATGATACCACCAAGTTAGAAAACCTGAATTTGCACATTAGAATTATGCTGTCATAGAATTGTAGAGTTGGGAAGAACCCCAGCTCCTCACTTTATGGGGAATGCAGCTGAGGATCAAATATGAATGTGTCTTGTTCCGTGAACATAATTCAGCTGGTGACAGACATCACCAGAACACAGGTCTTATGTTCTCATTAAGTTTTTTAGTGTTCTTTTTTCCTTTCTAAGTAATTCACTAACATTTTAAAGTTCAAATTATACTAAAAAAAAAAAAAAAAACCTCAGCCAATTGGCATTCTCTGCCCACTTGTTGTCCTGAGGGCTGGGGGTAGCTGGCAGTACCCTTCTCATTTTTATCTGTTTCTTCTCCTATTTGCATCTCTATGGAGCATACATGTGTGAGTCTCTTCATTCATCAGTTTTAGGTATTTCAGGGATGATGTGTGAACCTTCAGTCATAGTAGAGGAGGGTTTTGCTCTCCTCCTCCCAATTTGCCTTCCCCAACCCTTTCCTGTATCTTTGTGGCAATCCTCAGTTAAGGGTCTGTACTTACACTAAGTTTATGAAAATACCAAATATCTGAGTCACATCACAAGTTCACAAAGGGAGGGGTATTACCCAATCCCAGTTCATGTGGATTCTGTGTTTCAGGTATGAGTAGTGGGAGTTGGGATGGGAAGGAACAGATCTAACAAAGTATCCGTCTCCTGCCTGGGATGCAGAGTGAGCATATGGACAGTGAGGGGTACCTGTGTGGTTCACTTGCAGAGCCAAGGAGTGTTTATCTCACATGTCCTTAAAATAAACTTCTTGACTGTGTCATCATCTATCAGTTTTAGACCTTGATATTTATACATCCTGTCCTAATAGAAGTTTTACCTATCCTAAAATTAATTACTGCTTTATAGGTCTTTGTTTCTTGTCTTTTATTTGAAAGAGAGAAAGAAATCTTCCATCTGCTACTTTACTCCCCAAATGCCCTCAGGCAGCTGGATCAGCACAAAGCCAGGAGCCAAGAACTCAAACCAGGTCTCCCTTGTGGGTGGCAGGGACCCAGCTACCGAAGCCACCCATCACCTGCTGCCTCTCCAGGTGCACATTAGCAGGAAGCTCTGAATCGAACCCAGTACTCCAATGCAGGATGGAGGTATCCCAAGCAGTGTCTTAATTCTTATGTCAGGTACCTATCCTGAGCCTCATGATTTTTATTTGTTTTTCCCTTTCTGTATGCTTATCTTGGAGCCATTCTCTGTCCTGGGAAGTCCACCAACAGCTGTCCTGTCTTCCTCCTACTTCATTTATTCCCTGTTTTGCTAGGATGCATCTTCTAGGTGCATCCCTACGTAAATGATAAAATTAGGGGTCTTCCAAATATGGAAATGTCTTGGATCTGTCCTCAGACTTGATTAATAATTTAGTGAATATTGGCCGGCGCCGTGGCTCAACAGGCTAATCCTCCGCCTTGTGGTGCCGGCACACCGGGTTCTAGTCCCGGTCGGGGTGCCGGATTCTGTCCCGGTTGCCCCTCTTCCAGGCCAGCTCTCTGCTGTGGCCCAGGAGTGCAGTGGAGGATGGCCCAAGTGCTTGGGCCCTGCACCCCATGGGAGACCAGGAAAAAGCACCTAGCACCTGGCTCCTGCCATCGGATGAGCACAGTGCGCCAGCCGCAGCGCGCCGTCCGCGGCAGCCATTGGAGGGTGAACCAACGGCAAAGGAAGACCTTTCTCTCTGTCTCTCTCTCTCACTGTCCACTCTGCCTGTCAAAAAATAAATAAATAAAATAATTTAGTGAATATAGAGTCAATCAGAGTTGAAAATTGTTTTTCCTCAGGATTTTAAAACCATTTTATACATTAAATACATAAAAAAAAGAAATGGGAAAAAAAAATTTACTGTTGACTTCTGGCTCTCGTGTCACTCTTAATTTTAGATGCCAGTCCTTTGTGTGATCAGCTGTGTTCCCTGGAAGCATTTAGGATGTGCTTTTCATCACTGTTGGTCTGAAATGTTGTGATGGCATGCCATGGAGTTTGTTTCTTGCTTGGGGTTGGACACTCCTCAGGTGGCCCATTTTCTTTTTTAAGATTTATTTATTTATTTGAAAGTCAAAGTTACAGTGAGAGAGGGACAGACAGAGAGAGAGAGTTCTTCTATCTGCTGGTTCTCTCCCCAGATGGCTGCAGTGACCAGGGCTGGGCCAGGCCAAAGGCAGGAGCCAGGAGCTTCATCCAGGTCTTCCCCCATGGGTGCAGGGGCCCAAGTATTTAGGCCATCTTGCGCTGCCTTCCCAGGCACACTAGCAAGGAGCTGGATTGGAAGTGGAGCAACTGGGACATGAACTGGCATCCATATGGGATGCTGGTGCTACAGACAGTGGCTTAACTCACTGCACCACAGTGCTGACACTGTCAGGTGGCCCCTCTTTCTTTCTAAGTGCCTGTTCTTCAGTTCTAGAGAATGTACTCGTGTTGTTCTGTTTGCTCATCATTTCCTGCTTCTCATTTACTGTCTTTCTGGAATTCTCTTCATCAGATCTTGGTCCTCTCAGATGCATCAGTTTCTACTGCCTTGTTTTCTTTTTCCTTGTTGAAGAGTTACTACACTTTATCTTGCTAACCTATTAAACATTTTGTTCTGTTGGCCAGCACTGTGGCATAGCAGGAAAAAAAGGCAAATGGAAACAGAAAGGGGAAACTAATCAAATCCAGAAATTCTGAACACCCAGTTCCAAAAAACAAAAAAGAGGAACAAAAGAAGGAAGAAAAAAAGGGTAGGGGCTGGCGCTATGGCATAGCAAGTAAAGCCGTAAAGCTGCCACCTGCAGTGTCGGCATCCCATGTGGCTGCTGGTTCTAGTCCTGACTGCTCCACTTTCTATCCTGCTCTCAGCTATGGCCTGAGAACGCAGTAGAAGATGGCCCAAGTCCTTGGGTACCTGCACCCACATGGGAAACCTGGAACAAGCTCCTGGCTCCTGGCTTCGAATCGACCCAGGTTCGGCCATTTGGAGAGTGAATGAGCGGATAGAAGCTCCATTCCCTCTCTCTCTATGCCTCTGCCTCTCTGTAACTCTGCCTTTTAAATAAATAAATAAATCTTTTAAAAAAATGTATTTCAAATATCATGTTTTTGATCCCCAAGAACTCTTGATTGTGTTTGTTCACTGCTGAATCATGGTTTGGGCTTAGCTGTCTGAGATTATCAATCACAGCATTTTGGAACTTTCCCTCCACTCATCCTGTAGCTTTCACATCCCCTGCATCTTGGTCCTTGTTTTATTCTGACTTTTTCATCTTGGTGCTTCCTTCTAGTATCTGGTGATCCTAGGCCATTTGCATTTAAGGTGGGGTGAGGGTGGGGGGTGCGTGTGTTAGTGGAACTTCAGCCTGGTGGTCCATCATATAGGGAGTTGCATCACAGACTCACCATTTGTTAAGAGCTTTTTCAGTTGTCAGCATGTAGAAGCTTTTCCTGAAGGGCATCCTACTTGGAGGGTGCTCCAAGAACAGGTGAGGTAAGGTAGCCAAGGGCCATTCTCACTCCATCCTCTGTAGCCTACACATCACACCATCCCTTCACAGTACCTCCTGCCCCATCGACTGGAACATCTGCCAGTCCATTTCTTCAAAAAACAAACCTTCAGACTTTCAAATAAGCCAGCGCCACCTGAGTGCCGGGTGCCTCTACTTCCCATGCCTCCTGATCGTTACATCTGAGGCAGACATGCTCACCTTGCCTTCACAATCCTTCATGCTGACACACAGGTCACTATTTCCTCCACCCTGCCCAGTCAGTAATTGCTCCCCATATACCTTGCAAAACCATGTGCTTGTCTGCTGGCATCTCCCATTTCCATTGTCTTTGTATTCATCTCTTTCCCATTCCTTTACTGTCTTTGTAGCAATATCTTGATTAAGGGAAAAGGTAAAGTTGAGGGATAATCAGTCCACTAGTTATTCAGCCAGTAAGCAAATAGTGATGGTATGCCTACTGGGTTCCAGGCACTGCTGGGAAGAGAACAGTGAGCAAAATCAACCAATTCCTTCTTCTTTAAAGCTTCCAAGATAGTGTTTACTGGAAGCTCCATGCTGTTAAATGCCACAGAGTGGGCATTGTAGTGAGAAAACCTGCAGGAAGCAGCTGGGCTCTGTTATGATTCAAGAGCCAATGTGCAAATACCCAGGTACCCCTATGTTTACTTGAACCTTTGCTGTTTTTAAGTGGTTCACAGATGATGATGCAGACTTGGGATGCCTCTGCTGTGTGAGCCAGGAACTGTCATGCCTGCATAGCTCTGCCTGGAATCCTCTCACAAAGAAATGATTCATGTGAGCCTTAGACTGGATAGGAGATAGCAAACACCTTCTGTTGCTCCATAAAATCAGGATTATGGCATCACCAGACTATGGAGTAACCTGAGGAATACACATCAATAAAAGTTCCTGACCGAAAGTCACTAACAATAGTTAAAAAAAAAAAAAAAAAAGAGGAAAAGGAGCAGAATGATCCATTAATCTCCAGTAGTCGTTAGACTCTTTAGAGCAGAGACCTCTAAGCTGTTTTAATCATGCCCCCTTAACAGTGAGAATGTTTGGAGCTGGACCTCTCTCTCTCTCTCTCTCTCTCTATATATATATGTATTTAATCATGTTTCCCTGTCCTCCTGATCATCTTGGGCGTATGTTGTTGCTCACTGGAAGCAGTTGTGATAGTCACCTTCCTGTTACCACAGGAAAATTTCTACTTACCAAGGAAGGAGGTTTATTTTGACTGCTCATGGTTCTGGAGGTTCACAGTCCAAGATTGGGTCCCACTGTTTGGCATCTGGAGAAAGGCCGGTGGATGGCAGTGGCGGGATACTTGCAGAGGAAGGATCACCTGGCAAGCCAGGAAACAGAGCAGAGAGGCCCAGCCCCAGTTTTTGTAACCAACTCTCTGTCAAGGGGCTTGAATTTAAGCATCAGTTTCCTCCTCTGTGAAATGGTCAAAATACTGAAGTCCACCTCCCTTTCTCATAGGATGGTTGCGGGGGTGAAATGGGCTCATGTATCTGAAGGTGTTTTATAAACCATGTGGAGCATTCAACACACAAATTGGTACAATTAGTACCTCCATTTCCTGTCACCTGCTGCACCTTGGGTTTATCCTACCATTCCAAATATCCTTACCAGTGCTTGTAAGAAGTAATAGTGTGAAGGTGGGCAAATGAAGCAGTGAAAGTCTCCTCCCTTACTGAAAGAGAGAGACAAAGCCAAAGAGCAAGCCAGGCCCAAATCCTGCAGCCAGTGCATCGGAAGCATTCTCTACATGTCAGAGGAGCATATTTCTTCCCACGGCTCTTAGTGTTAGGCTTCCTTCACTGTAAGCTTAAGGAGTTTTGAAAAAGCGAATCTATTGTTGGGAAGCAGCAACATTATCCTTGAGACTTACAGAATTTCAGTATGTCCAGCTCAAGTGTAGGGAAGAGTGCACAGCCTCAGCCTGACAATTATATGGGCTACCTGGTGGCAAGTTTCAGAACCCTAGAGCAGCACCACTGGATGGTGTGTGGGGCTTATGCACTTTGAGAATGTGCAATGTCACTGTGTAGCAAAACAGCGTCTCCAGCACCAGAGTAGGGGATCTGTTATGCTAGGGGAAAATAGGATGTTCCAAGTGCCAGGTAGCACAGGTGCTATGAGAACAGCAGCAGTCGTGGCAGGTCCCTGTCCTGAGCACTTGCCTCGTGCCGGCCTGCACAGGGAGTGCCATGCATGATCCCACTTAATCCTGTTTTCATTTCCATTTCACAATTAAGGCCGTCACAATTTCATTTCCATTTCACAATTAAGGAAGCTGAGGGTGACAGAGGTTAAATAACTTGCTCACAGGCAGGGTGGAGGCACAATTTGAACTCAGGTCCTTCTGTCTCCAGAACTTAACACTGGCAACCACTCTACTCCTCTGCAAAGTAAATAGTTCTGTGTTTTCATCTCTGATGCTGACTCGTCTCTGTCTGATGCCCATGCGGCCAGTCTCTGGCTCTGTGAGAGGACTGAAAGGAGACCCGAGCTCTTGTGTTCCAGCCCCTTCTCTGTGGTGAGAATTGCAGGCTTCCCTTGCATTGCCTGGGATCTGAGGGCAGCTGCGGCAGGTGATACTTCGCTGATTGTAGCCGAGCCTTCCAAAGACGTGGAAGGAAATTGTTAACACAGACTGGAGTGAAAGTGGGAAACAAGTCTTCCACTCCGGCTCATCCAGGGATCAGGTGAGCTCTCACCCCCACTTTAGCACCTTCCTCCTGTTGGCCAGGTGACCCTCACCTCGTTGCTGTCCCCCAGTTTTCTTCATTCGATCCACGAGGCCTTGCTCTCTGGAAAAACAGAAAGATGTCAGTCACTCATTCGCCGACATGAGCTCTTCTTAAGTCAATGTGTTACTTGTTGGCAATACATGTACATAGTGGGTGATTTTCTTGAATGTTAGATTGAGAGGCTTTGCTTCTGTTTCTGCGGCCTTCAAGCATCAGTATCAGATGGGGTGTAGGACATTTGAATGGGACACAGCTGTGGTTTAAAATTGTGAAAGCAAGTTAATTCATTTTGATTTTCTCTAATTTTAAATCTTTCTTATTGTTAAATATCCAAAATACACAGTTACACGCTTTGAAAAAAGAGAGCCAAACCAAATACAGAAAATAAAATATGTGTTTGAATTCATATGAGGCCGTCACCCTTGGCATGGTGCCACGTGTGATCCCCTCTCAGTGACCAGTCCCCTTCACCCAAAGAGTAACTTTGATTCTGAAATTTAGGAACCAAGTTAAATTCACTGTTCATTGGCAAGCGTTAAGTACAGGCATCATCTTTACCAGATGCACTGTTTGGGGGTCCTGCATGGCTCTGCTGCCCCAGTTTTCATGTAAAGTAGCTCCGCTGTTTACAGCTGGGTGTCATTTTGTGCAGCTTTATGCTAGGGTATGCGGCCTTGGAAGCTGCAGACATAGTAGTGCCCAAACTGCCAGAGTCCATTCTTTTTTAAGATTTATTTTATTTATTTGAAAGACAGAGTTACAGAGAGAGGAAGAGACAAAGAGAGAGATCTGGTTCACTCCCCAGATGGCCGCAATGGCCAGAGCTGCACCAATCAGGAGCCAGGAGCTTCTTCTAGGTCTCCCAAGTGGGTGCAGGGGCCCAAGAACTTGAGCAGTCTCCCACTGCTTTCCCAGGCCATAGCAGAGAGCTGGATTAGAAGAGGAGCAGCTGGGACTAGAACCAGCGCCGATATGGGATGCCAGTAATTCATGCCAGGGCGTTAACCCTGCTGTGCCACAGCGCCAGCCCCTAGAGTCCATTCTTGCCCTGTCTTGGAGGTGGTAAGACAGAGACAGTGAGACGGTCCTCTTGGTTTACACTAAAGGTGTGTATTGTATGTAAGCTGATCATTCACCCTTGAATTTGAGCCATTACAAAGGCAAAGCCTGTAAAGGTGTTTCCTTTCACATCAGACATTTTAATAAGACTTTTCCTGGTTATAAATCTATTCCAAAAGACGAGTACTTTGGCCCAGGCAGACTGTTGGATTCAGAGTCTGGTATCCAGCCCCAAGCCAGCATGCTCTTGGAATGTTTGTCAAGCATCAGACATTCTCCTACAGCGGGGGTGGGAAGCGTCTGGCCCACTGGCCATGCAAATCCCACAAAACCATTTGGTGTGGCCCTGCCAAGGCAACTGCAGGCTGGACTCAAAATTCAATAAATCCATAATAGGCTAATTTTTAAGTTGATAATTTTGTAAGGCCGTCAAATGATGTTATACATATCCAAATGGTCTTTGGTAGGAAAAAGGTTCCCTACCCCTATCCTGTGATGTCACCTGATATACCAAGTTTCCATTCCATTTCATATTGTTTTTAACATTTTATTTGGAAATAATTTCACATTTGCAGAAAAGTGTCAAGAATAAGAATAGTACAAAGGGGGGCAGTGTTGTGGCACAGCAGGTTAAGCTGTTGCCTGCAACACTGGCATCCTCCATCAGAGTGCTGGTTTGAGTCCTGGCTTCTCTGCTGCTTTTTAATTTTTTTTATTTTATTTTTTTTATTTTTGACAGACAGAGTGGACAGTGAGAGAGAGAGAGACAGAGAGAAAGGTCTTCCTTTGCCATTGGTTCACCCTCCAATGGCTGCCACGGCCGGCACGCTGCGCTGATCCTAAGCCAGGAGCCAGGTACTTCTCCTGATCTCCCATGGGGTGCAGAGCCCAAGCACTTGGGCCATCCTCCACTGCACTCCCAGGCCATAGCAGAGGGCTGGCCTGGAAGGGGGGCACCGGGACAGAATCCGGCGCCCTGACTGGGACTAGAACCTGGTGTGCTGGCGCTGCAAGGTGGAGGATTAGCCTGTTGAGCCACGGAGCCAGCCTCTGCTCTGCTTCTGATCTAGCTCCCTGCTAAGGCTCTTGGGAAGGCAGCAGAAGATGGCCCAAGTGGGAGACCCAGATGGAGTTCCAGGCATCTAGCTTTAGCCTGGCCCAGCTTAGGCTGTTACAGCAATTTGAACCAGTAGATAGAAGATGTCCTTCTCTCTTTGCCTCTCCTTCTCTTAGTCACTCTTTCTTTCAAATGAATAAAGTAAATCTTAAAAAAAAAAAGAAAGGAAAGGAAAGAAAGGGGGGCCTGCACTATGGCCTAGTGGGTAGAACCACCACCTGCACAGCTGGCATCCCATATGGGCACTAGTTTGAATCCTGGCTGCTCCCAGTTCTCTGTTATGGCCTGGGAAAGCAGTAGAAGATGGCCCAAGTCCTTGGGCCCCCTGCACCCACATGGGAGACCTGGAGGAAGCTCCAGGCTCCTGGCTTTGGATCAGGCCAGCTCCAGCCGTTGCGGTCACTTGGGGAGTGAACCAATAGATGGAAGATCTTTCTGTCTCTCTCTCTCTCTCTCTGGAATTCTACCTTTCAAATAAATAAATGAATCTTAAAAGAAAAGAAAAGAAAAAGAACACCCTATAGCCTTTCGCCCAATCCAGCTGCTATAACATTGTGCCTGTTTGTTTTATCCCCCAGTTGAAAGGGGGAGAAGGAGAAAGACAGACAAAGACAGAGATAGAGAGATCAAAACCCAAAGATATTTTTTCATAGTCACACATACTATTTCCGTGAACCATTGGAGGGCAAGTTTCATTCTTCATGGCACTTTACCAATTAATTCAGTGTGTATGTCCTAAGAATAGGAGTATTCTCTTACATAATCCCAATACAGATTTCAACTTCAGTAAATAGAACATCTCAGCATTTACTTTAATATAATCAGAAGAAACCACCGAGCAGCAGTTTCTTTTCTTCTATGCATGGAGCAGTAAGCTTCCATTTTCATGTGGTTTGCATACAGCAGTTTAAAAGTCTAATTGTTTCAGTGCTATTGAAGTTGCCTTCTCCTGTATCAACAGCATGCATTGGGCACATATTGACATCTCTGTTTTCAATCAAATGTTTGTTTACTTTCTGCCCCCATTAGGGTCTCTAAATACATCAGAGAGATAATAAATAGTCACTGGCTCCCAGGCCCAGGAAATGAAGCAGTAAACACTTACATAATTTAACACTCTACTGGTCTGATGGAGAATTTTGCCATTTTTGTGTGTACGGCCATTAAGGAGAAGGAACCCTTCGTTAATAAAATATCCTTTGTGCTCTTAGCTTCTCTATGTTGACTTTGACAGAGAACTCAGTTGGCTGGGATAAAACACTGATAAGTGACCCATGCCTGTTCTCCTATTTTCTAAACTCAGCAGTCAGTGTTTGTGACACCTGCCGTCAGCTGCACCTCATCGGGCTCCCTAACCTTGTATGTTTCCTAGAGTTCTGGCTTCTCCCACCTTCGAATCAAACATTCCAGAGCACCCCAGGATGCTTCAGCTTGCAGCAGGAGACAAGTCACTGCACACATATTTCCCAAGAGTCTCCACTTGGGCTGGGAGTGATGTAGGGAACGCTTCTTTGTGGCTGAACCCCCTCCGTGGAGGATGTGGAATCCCCAGTGCCCTGGGAATGGGGGGAGGAGCACAGCATCGCAGGAGTGCGTGCTTGGAACTTTCCAGCAGCAAGGAGATATTCTTCATAGGTTCTGAGTCTGAGCCATTTCACACTAAGAATTTTTTTTTTTTTTTTTTTTTTGACAGGCAGAGTGGACAGTGAGAGAGAGAGACAGAGAGAAAGGTCTTCCTTTGCCGTTGGTTCACCCTCCAATGGCTGCCGCGGTTGGCGCGCTGCGGCCGGCGCACCGCGCTCATCCGATGGCAGGAGCCAGGTGCTAGGTGCTTCTCCTGGTCTCCCATGGGGTGCAGAGCCCAAGCACTTGGGCCATCCTCCACTGCACTCCTGGGCCACAGCAGAGGGCTGGCCTGGAAGAGGGGCAACCGGGACAGAATCCGGTGCCCCGACCGGGACTAGAACCCGGTGTGCCGGCGCCGCAAGGCACACTAAGAATTTTTGTAATATTTCCTCTTTCTCGTCCTGTACTGAATCTCCCTCCTTTGAGTTGTCACCCTATTTCCCCTATTAAGAGCTGTTATATATAAAAATTTCAGGGCAGTACATTTTTATTTTTATCAGAGTTTTATAAAAACATTGTTTAAAAGTCAAATAACAGTGCTCTCAGCCCTCCTGGGCTCCAGCGCTACTCCCAGAGCAACCTCTTGAAAGTCCTTTAGCTATTTCTTCTGGAATTGGCCTCCATAAATTAGATGTTTATAATACATTCCTGATTTATTGGTTTGAAACTCTGCCTACTGACTTCCTGTTAAAAGAATTTGGCCCCCTTTTACCACCCACCCTCACTGCCCCCCCCCCCCTGCAGTCGAGTGAGCAAAACCTGTGCTCAGTTTTCAGAGTGATGAATTCAGTAGAATTCACTATAGAACCAACTGTTGTACTAGGGTTGTGTTTCCTCTCTTATACAACTGTAAACTGTTTGTTTTCCTTCGTGTTAATAATTGTCTTTAAAAGGGTGCTTGTTTTACTACCCACCCATTGCATGCCCCCCCCCCCCAATATCCCTGTAGATCTGGCAAATGCCCACTATTGCCTTTTGCCAAGTGTACGTATCACATAACCTGTCACTGTGGCTCTGCCTCCCACCTCCTGATCACCCATCTTCCTGCTCCAGCCAAGACTTGCCATTCTCCAGGCTTGTCGCCACACGTCATCCAGGGACTTCCCTTGGCTGTGCTCTGTGGCTTAGATCCCTGTTTTCTTGGACCCCTTGTCTTCCTCTTTTTTACTCTGTCCCTTTATCTTTGAGCAGCTTCCTGAGAAAGAGTGCATGAGAGGCAAGTTCCTTGAGAACACGGAGGTCTGAAAGTGAGTTTGCCTTTCGACCTATATGATGGCTGGATGGGTGCAGAATTTCTACTGGAAAAAATAGTTTCCCCTCCAAATTTTTAATGTAAAACTCCCCTGCCTTTTAGTTTCTGATGTTGCTAATAAAAAGTCCAGTGCCATCCTGAATCCTTGATGTGCCCTGGTTTCTTCTCTGGAAGTTTATAAGATAAAGCTAAACGATTTCAACATAGAATGTGGCCTGGAAATTACATGACCTTTACTAATAAGGTAGAATATCAGCTTGCAGTGCATGTACGTCTTCTTAGAGCTGAGTCTGAAATGCTCCTATGAGATGTCCATGGTTTTAAAAGACCTGAGATGGTTTTTTTAAAAAAAAAATTATTTATTTGTACAGCAATGACAGAGAGAGGTGGAAACAGAGAGCTCCATCAACTTATTCACTGTCCAAATGGCTTTAACAGCCAGGGCTTGGCCTGGCTAAAGCCAGGAGGCAGGAACTCCATCCTTGTCTCCTACATGGGCAGCAGGGACCCAGCACTTGGGCCACCTTCCACTGCCTTCCCAGAAACATTAGCAGAGAACTGAATCTGAAGCACTGTAGCCTAACCCAGTGAGCCACAACTCCCACCTCTGAGAGTCTTAAACTGGCTTTTTCTCCCTGCTTCACTCCAGAGTATCTGCTACTCCAGGTGCAAGTCAACAGATTGCACAGTGCAGGAGAGACTGGCCCTTGCCTGTGTTTCAGAGTGGTTTCTCACCTCTCTCCTGAAGAGACGGAAGTGGGAGGGGGGGATAGAGGACAGGAGTGCTCCTGTGGGCCTCCCCTGCCAAGCACCAGTCCCACCACAGTCCCATACCCTCTTTAACAGCAATCCTGTTCCATCTATGTTCCCAGTAAATGATCTTCTGTAACGGCCCTGTGAACTGATTGTTCTCTACTGGCAATTTCTGTGAAACAGAGCAATAAATACAAAGCCCCAGGAAGATGCTGTTCAGAACATTCACTTCTTAAAGAAAAATTTATTTTTACATCATACTTTCTGTACCTTTTCTGATTGTCTAGCCCTGAAAGGGTGAGAGATAAATTAAAAATGTTATCTTTTAAACTAGGCAAGTATTTCACAAGTCTACCAGTCCCCTTTCTGGCCCTTTCTTCTTCAATCCTCCTTTCCCATGCATTTCTTCTTAACCTTCCTCACATGGATTCTAAATAATTTCTAGGCTTTGCAGTCAGTGAGTCCCTGAAAAGAGGGCCCAGTTGAGAAGCAGAGAAAAAACAATGACCAAGCCAAAAAAAAAAAAAAAAATTAAGTAATAATACAATATCAATAACCCCCCAAGATATGTAACTATAATCTAATATTAATGCTAATGTGCATGGGCATAATAACTTTCATACTGTTCAGAGATAGTCCCTGAAATCACCTGCTGAAAAACACTGAATCAGTTAATTCTCTTTCTCCCACAGCTTCTTTTTCTTCTCCTGCTCCTGCTATATTGCTCCTCCTCCTCTTTCTTTTTCTTCTTTATCATCATCAACAAAACCCCAAGTAGCAGGGGTCAAAGACAAAGTTTATTAGAGTTTTTAAAAGTTGATGGGAGGCCGGCACTGCGACTCACTAGGCTAATCCTCCGCCTTGCAGCGCCGGCACACCGGGTTCTGTCCCGGTTGCCCCTCTTCCAGGCCAGCTCTCTGCTGTGGCCAGGGAGTGCAGTGGAGGATGGCCCAACTGCTTGGGCCCTGCACCCCATGGGAGACTAGGAGAAGCACCTGGCTCCTGGCTTTGGATCAACGCGGTGCGCTGGCTGCAGCGCACCGGCTGCGGCGGCCATTGGAGGGTGAACCAACGGCAAAGGAAGACCTTTCTCTCTCTCTCTCTCACTGTCCACTCTGCCTTTCAAAAAAAAAAAAAAAAAAAAGTTGATGGGAGTGAGAACAGTGAGTGCCAAGCCAGTTTCAGAGAGGCAGTCAGCATGGCTGTGGCATTGCTGTGGGTAGTGGTAAGAAAGTAGGTGTAGCCAGGGTAGGTATCCAGACAGCGAAGGCAGCACCTGGAGAGCAGGGCCTGAGCATTCAGTGGAAGTCTGGGCACTGCTGTGAAGCGATTTGAAGGGTTATCAGGAGGGTTTCTTGAGGGCAGTGGATTATCTGTGAAGATGGCCTGTACGTAAAGTGAAATTAGGGGGAGTACGTGAAGGAAAGATTGATCCTAGAGAGGTATATTAGTTAGCATTTCATTACGACAATGAAAAAGAGCTAAGACCAAAAAAAAAAAAAAAAAGAGCTAAGACAAGCCCTTTGTGAAGGAAGACGTTTTATTTTGGCTCTTGATTTTAGAGGTTCCAGGTCCAAGACCTGGCAGCCCCACTGGCTCAGTGTCTGATGATGGCGTTCTTGCTGGCAGAGCCCCAGCATGGCCTAGACCATTACCTGGCAAGAGGAAGTGCTTGTATCTATGTCTGTGTCTATGTAGTCTCCTATGAAGCCACTGGGATTTAGTCATGGGTACACCACCTAATGACCCAGTCAAATCCAATCACCTATCAAAGGCTCTACCTTGAAACACCATGATTGGATTAAGTTACCACCCTCCTATTACCACTGACACATGACTTTGGGAACCAAACCTTTAATACATTTCTTCAGGGGACATTCAGCATCCCCACTAATATTCATAGCAAGGGGCATTAAGAAGAAAGATTTACAGATTCTGGAATGTGGGACTTGTATCACTAAGAAGAAATTAGAAGTCAGTGTACATGTGAAAAAAATTATGAGAAAACATCCAGATATTTCAAGTTCAGATTTCAGATCTAGATAATGATGCCCTAGGATACCTGGGGAAGAAAACTGAGATGGAATTGCTCTTGGTGAGCTTAACAGAACCCTAGAGAAAAGGAGAGGTCCTAGAAGACTAAAAGTGACCAAATGATTTGCTGGGTTTCAGAAAAGGAATGAAAATGATTTCAGAATCTACAGATTAGCGGAGAGTCAAGAATGCACTACTAAAATGGTAGATTGTGAGCACCAGGAGTCTGCCTGGGTTCTCTAAGAACTATATACCTTAGGCTGGCGCCATGGCTCACTTGGCTAATCCTCCGCCTGCAGCAGCGGCACCCCGGGTTCTAGTTCCAGCTGGGGCGCTGAGTACTAGTCCCGGTTGCTCCTCTTTCAGTCCAGCTCTCTGCTGTGGCCTGGGAGGGCAGCGGAGGATGGCCCAAGTGCTTGGGTCCCTGCACCCGCATGGGAGACTGGGAGGAAGCACCTGGCTCCTGGCTTCAGATAGGCACAGCACCGGCCGTTAGCGGCCATTAGGAGAGTGAACCAACAGAAGGAATACCTTTCTCTCTGTCTCTCTGTCTATAACTCCACCTGTCAAAAAAAAAAAAAAAAAAACTATATACCTTAAAGAAATACCATTTCCTCTCTTTCAGAGGTTCCTGGCCTGGGAGCTCAGGCAATGCAAGCAGTACTTGTCTCTGGCTTTAGCAAGACATTTGGCAAAGGTTTTTTATGAATTGTCTGTGGATAAAATGGAATCCACATAAAACCCTACAGGCAGATAGATTTATAACAGATTGAAGGCTGCACTTAACTATAAGTCAATGAGAGTAGGGATGTTTGTTCACTGATGAATCTGACACCTACAACAATGCCAGGCACATAGTGGGTACTTGGATGGGTGGGCCATGAAAATCAGAAAGACAACTTTGGAACATTGCAGAATTCTTTCCTACTGCTGTCCTACTTAGTATTGTCTTGATGACTTGAGTAACACTGATGATATATACTCATTAAAGTTTGTGGGGAACAGAAAGCCGGGTCAGACAGCTAGTCTAGATACTGACAGACTCAAGACCCTAAATATCTTACTAATGTAAGTTGGATCCTACCAGGATAAAATTTCATAGGGATTATGTAAAATTCTATTCATAACACTTAAAATTAACTGAGTACAAGAGGGAGAGATATAGCTTGAGAACCCTTTTCAAAAGTTCAAGTGTTTTAGTTAACTCTACACTTGATGTTAATACAGGTTATGACGTAGCTGCTAGAAGAGGCCCCTATCAGCCACCTGTTTACTAATGCATTGATTTCAGCAGATGTTTATTGAGTGCATGCTGTATGCTCTTTGCTATGCAGGGGAGCAGACTACATACATTCCCACCACCCCATGATAGGAGATGAGAGTGAGAATAGAGGTGAGGAGGGATTAGGGGCCTCCTGCCTGTGGAGACCCAGGGCATTCATGGAGGGTAGAGAAGGCTCTTAGGTAGAAGGCCTGCAAATAAAGGGTTTGGGAGACCAAACAGCTGGTAGCAAGCAGAGGAAATTATTTTCCCAAAGACACGGTGGGAAGCAGTAGCGAGTGATGGGTTGTGTGGTCCAGCTAGAAATTCAGTTATGAGGGGAGAGGAGGCTACAGGCTGGTCAGTAGGGAGGTCTTGCCAGCTGAGCCCCAAGGAAGGAATGCAGCCCCGGGATTCTACACTCTTGGCCTTACCCTTGCCTTGCTGGGTGCTCCATTTCAGATTCCTTTGCTGGTTTAGCTTCTCCTTGGTGTGAGCTTTGGAGTGACCCAGACTCAATCTTTGGTCTCTTCTCTTCCCCATCTATGTTTACCCCTTGCTGATCTCATCCAGTCTCATGGCCTTAAATATGTTCTGTGTGCAGACATGTCCCAGATTTCTGGTAATAGCCTGCACTTCTCTCCTGAACCCAATGCTCGTATATCCCATTGTCTGCCTGACACCCCCACATTTAACATATTGAAAACCAAATTCCTAGCTTACTTCTGTTATTAGTTGACTTGGGCTGCCATGATCAAGTATCACAAGCTGGGGATCTGAAAATGACAGAAAATTATTCTGTCTTCCATGGTTCTAGAGGACACTTGTCCAAAATCAAGGTGTTGGCCACATTCCCTCTGAAAGTTCTAGAAGAGAATCGGTTCTGTCTATCTCTTAGCTTCTGGTGTGGCTGGCAATCCTTGACTTTCCTTGTCTTGTCCAAGCATCACTCTGGTCTCTGCCTCCTTCATTACATAATACTCTCCCCCATATCTTCCCATCATCTTCCCTTGTTCCTGTCTCATAAAGACACCAGTCATTGGGGCCGGTGCTGCGGTGCAGTAGGTTAATCTTCCACCTGTGCCACCAGCATCCCATGTGGGCGCCAGTTCTAGTCCCAGCTGCTCTTCTTCCAATCCAGCTCTCTGCTGTGGCCTGGGAAAGCAGTAGAAGATGGCCCAAGTCCTTGGGCTCCTGAACTTGCATGGGAGACTGGGAAGAAGCTCCTGGCTCCTGGCTTTGGATCGGCACAGCTCCAGCTGTTGTGGCCATTTGGGGAGTGAACCAACGGAAGGAAGACCTTTCTCTGTCTCTCCCTCTCACTGTCTGTAACTCTACCTCTCAAATAAATAAAATAAATCTTAAAAAAAAAAAAAGAGAGAGACACCAGTCATTAGATAAAGGCCCACCCTTGTGGCTTCCTCTTAACTGTATGACTTCTGCAAAGACTCTGCTTCCAAGTAAAGTCACACGCACAGTACTCTAGTTAGGATTTCTCTGTGTCTTTTCAGGGGACATAATTTAACCCACAACATCCCTAACTTGCTTCATCTGTAGCCTTCCTGTGAGGCTGATAGCCACTTCATTGTTGTGGCTGTGCTGGATGAAATTCTTTGTGTCATCCCTGCCTTCCACCCACATCCATGTCCAGATGTTAAGTCCAGAACCAGCCTCTTGTCTCATCTCCACTTCTGCTGCTCTGTTGCAAGCTGCCACCACCCAAATGACTACAAAGCCACACATGACACTTGTCTACTCAAAATCCCATGTCACTCGGTTACTGCCAGAGATACATCCCTGGGTGGTGTCTCTGGCTTCATTGCCTTCTGCTCTGGCTCTTGCATGCATCTTCAGTCACACTGGCCTCTTTGCTCTTCCTCCTGTGTTCTAGGTCTCCCCACTCAGGACTTCTGCTCTAGCTCTTCCTTCTCCCCACTGTGCCATCCCCTGGATGCACCCGTCGCCTTCTGCAAGTCTTGGCTCATATCTCATCTTCTCAATGACACCCTTTGAGAAACTCCAACCTTAGCTTCCCAAGCCCCACACCCGCCCAAGTGTCTTCTCATGACACTTGTCCCCTTTTGTTTGCTGTACTCTGCAGGGAGTATTTGTTGTTTGTTTGTATCCCCTGCTAGAGTGAAACCTCCATGAGTCAGGGGTCTTGTTGGTTCTGTTCATTGATATTCACTAGGAGCCTAGAGCCAGGGCAGAGCCAGGATTGGGGCTAGGTGCTCCTGGCTCTAACACTTTCCCGTTTTCTGCCATTGGAAGTCCGCTACAAACTCTGCGAAGGCAATCTCTCAGAAACTTCCGCTCAATTATTCTCCCTGCCTCATCTTTTGCCATTACCTTCACTAACTCCAATACCTCTGTGAAAAAAATTTAAACTCTGCAGAAACAAATTATCATGTTCAAGAGGACAGAGCCTGGAGTTGCTTATGCACCAGGTGAGCACATTCTTATTACTTCAATTACTTCAACTCCCCTGCCTCAGTTTCCTTGTTTATAAAAAAAAAAAAAATAGTAATTCCTCACAAAGTCGCCATGAGGGTCAGATGAGTTGATATGTGTGACTGTTTACCATGCAGATAGGAAGTACTGTGTGAGAGGTGTGCTTGAATCTTGAGGACATTAAGCTAGGTGAACACTCCATTGGTGGGGACAAATACTGCATGATTCCACACACACCAGGTATCTGAAGTAGTGCAGCTAATAGAAGCTGAAAGTCAAAGCAATGATTCCATAGAGCTGGGGAGAAAGGAAAGGGTTGCTGTTCAGTGGGTATAGAGCTTGAGTTATATGACATGGAGAATGTTCTAGAGACCTGTGTGACGCTGTGCTTGTAGTTAATGAGCCTGTGCTAGGCACTTAATTGCTCAAGAGGGCAGGTCTGTGTGGTTTTTATTAACTACAATGTTTTGTTTTTTTTTTAAATATGTTAGTCACCAACCTCTTTGTCATATTGAATTTTCTCGAGGTCAGGGACTTAACCAAGATCTCACAGTTAGTAAATGACAGGGGTAGCAAGCATCCAGCCCTTGACTCCTGGGGCTCCTTGCCCTGGTCGAAACTGGGCATCAGTCCTGTTGGTCAAAACTCCAGATTGTAAAAGGGTTCTGTGGTGTGGGGAGGCATCCGCACTCCCTCCAGAGAAAATGCCTCAGATGTTGGCTTCCTAACGTTCTTCTATGCCCCATAGGTTGGGCACTGAACGATAAATAATCCCGACATTGATGTTATTGATGGGTGGCCAGGGCTTTGCAAACAGGGGAAGTAAACAAAAGAACCATCGTAATTTCAAGCTTCATTAGAACTAGCAAAGACTGAAAGTCATTTTTCAAATTGGTGGGCGGCATCAGGGATCCACCCTTACCTGGCAGGGGCCCTTGGTCTGTAAAAGCATCAAAATAATTTTATCTCCTATGCCACTTGGGTGGGAGCACCTATCCTAATTAATTCTTACCTCCTCCTCCTCTTCTCTGTATAAATATGCTTGGGGAAAGTGACATCTTAGCATTTTGGCAGGGGGTGGGGAGAGCTCTTCTCAACAAGGAATTCTCTCTGCTCAGACATTTTAGCTGCTGATTTTTCTCATGTCCTGAAGATGCTAATAATTAATCAACACTCCTTCCTATAATAGTTCACCACAGAGAGTGAGTTTGGGCTGGAGGAGGGAGTAGTTTTGTCACCTTATCAAAGCGCCACTGATGAGGTTGTCTTTCTTGGGTATTCATTCATTTTCTTTACCTCTCTGGAAACAGAAATAGCAGCTCCTTGCTGAGTGGCTCTGGAGCTGGTGGGTTTTGCAGGCCCCAGAGCTGCTCCAGCACCCTCTGATGCTGTGCTGCCTGGAAGCCTTTGCAGTAGACCACACAGGAGGGATCACCTCCTTCTTTCTCATCAGTGGGAAAACACAAGGCTAGGGACAATGTGGCAGAAGCTCGCCACCATCCCCTTGTCCTCAGGTAACCTGGCATGTGTGAGGGCTGCCTACTGGCTGAGAGCAGGCCCACCCCGCATCCCAGAGAGAAGGTACAGACAGGCCTCTTGCTTTTCCCACCCCCACCAGGAGTACAGTGACACTCCTGCTGGGGTGGGGAACCATTTTTCTACCAATGTCCATTTGGATATATATTTTTTTTGACAGGCAGAGTTAGAGAGAGAGAGACAGAGAGAAAAGTCTTCCTTCCGTTGGTTCACCCCCCAAATGGCCGCTACGGCTGGCGCGCTGCAGCCGGCACACTGTGCCGATCCAAAGCCAGGAGCCAGGTGCTTCTTCCTGGTCTCCCATGTTGGTGAGGGCCCAAGCACTTGGGCCATCCTCCACTGCCTTCTCGGGCCACAGCAGAGAGCTGGACCGGAAGAGGAGCAACCGGGACAGAATCTGGTGCCGCAACCTGGACTAGAACCCGGTGTGCCGGCACCGTAGGCAGAGGATTAGCCAAGTGAGCTGCGGTGCCAGCCCATTTGGATATTTATAACGGAATTTGCGGGCCTACAAAATTATCTACTTCAAAATTAGACAGCTATGTATTTATTGAATTTCGAGTTCTACTCGCAGTTGCTTTGGCAGGGCCAGACCAAATGATTTTCCTGGCCTTATATGACCCACGGCCCGACACTCCCAACCCCTACTCTAGGCCAAGGGTGGTGCTGTATTCTTGGGGTAGTTCTCCTGTGGCTAACGGGGTGTGTGAACACTGGAGGGAGGGGCTGCGCTGGGCCTTTTCTCAGGGCTCCTATCAGCTTTTGTGCAGCAACAAACCCCCCAAAACCTGATGGCCTCAGGCAGTATTTATAAAGACTCTGCTGGGTGGTTCTCCAGGCATGGATGTCCCGGCTAGGGCTGGATGGTCTCAGGTGGCCTCACTCATGTGTCTGGCCTGAAGAGGTGCCAACAGGAACGGTCATTCCTGTTCCACGTGGTCTTTCCATTTAATCATAGGCCAGCCTAGGCTTCTGCCTGGGAGGACCAGGGTTCCAAAGAGAACAAGTCCTGGTGCGCAGGTACTCTGTAAGTTTCAGTGTTGTGTTTGCTGACCTTCTGTTGGCCAAAGCCAGTCACATGGCTGAGCCTGGACTTGCTGTGAGAAGGGAGCACCAAGGGCATGGGTTTCGGGAGGAGTAAACAGACTGGAGGTCACTGCGGCAGCTGTCTTCCCCCAGGTGCTGTGGCAGAGACGTGTCCTCTTTTACCCCTTTAAGGGGTGTGTGTTGGTAGGGCCTGTGTAGGGCAGCTCTTTTAAGGAAGACATGCAAGAGAAAGGTTCTTCTGCAGCATGGGAGCATAGTATGGTTTGGCGTGTGTGAGTTCACATCCTGCACTCCGTTTTTCAGCAGTGCAGCTGTGGGCAGGTAGCTTTACTTCTCTGAGGCCTGGCTTCACAGATAAGCTGGGCCTTGTGGTCAAGCCTCCCTGATGCAGGTCTTCAGAACACTAACAGATGTTAGAAGCAGTGGTGTCATGTGCTTGGTCAACACCATGTTGGTGGCGGGGGGGTGGGGGGTACAGGCAATTTGGCTGAGCCCATGAACTGAAGCAGTCTCAGGCCCCAGGAAGTCCCCCTGGCTTCTTGCAGACCAAAACTCTGTGTGAATATTTGTTGTTTAAAATTAAAGCAAATCACGCTTCCTTGGTTGTGTGTCTCCCAGTAACAACATCCATGCCGATTGACTTGCACACCACACCATTCACACCATTTCCAGAATAGGTGTGGCTCCCCATGGTCAGAAGCACTGGACACTGTGTGGGGTTTTCTCCCCTGACTTCTCTGTGCCTCTGACTCTTGTTTTGGCCTCCTTAGCACTTCCTCCTGCCTCACCTAGCGTTTCTTCTCAACCACCTTCACTGGCTCCCTTTCCTGATCCTCTGGTCCTTTTCTTGTTTGTGTTCTAATTCTACCCTCACCTCTGTGATCAGGCAACATCATCACAGGGTGACTCCTGCGGTTGATGCCCCCAGCAATTCCACATGCTCACCTTGTCCCTGCTCACTCTCTCTCTCTTTCTCTTTCTCTCTGGCGCTAGTAGGCCTTCAAGCTGCAGATCAGTTGTTCAAACCCAATAGGGGGCCAAACAGATTTATCTTCTTCATGTGTTGTAGTCATTTCAGGCTGCTGTAACAAAATACCGGAGCTGGGGTGCCTTAAACAGCAGACATTGATTTCTTGTACTTCTGAAGGCTACAAGTTCAAGATCAGGGTGCCAGCATGGTGTATACCCTCCTCCTTGCCAGTGGATCTCCACCTACTTGCTCATACTGCAGTGGGAGAGCCCTGCTGTCTCTTCGTCATGGGGCTTCCCTCTCATGACCTCATCTAAATCTCTTTACATACCAAAGGCCCCAGCTCCTCAGGCCATCACTTTGAAGAAAACGGCTTCAACCTGTGAACAGGGGACATGACCAGTCCGTGCTGTAGCAGCAACATACAGCGTGTCCTCCTGTTGCCTGCCCATCCACCTTCCTCTCTTCTCAGTAATGCAAGGCAGAAAGCTGTAGGTCATTTCCCACAGTGGCCAGTTCCAAGTCTCCCTTGAGTCCTTTGTCCTCTCTGGCCTTGTAGCCACTGCCCACAGGTTATACATCAATACTAACCCTGACATTACAGTGCCTCCTCACCTCCAGGCTTGGCCCCGCAATCTCAATGTTGTTTCCAGAACAAACGTGGCTCACTGCTCCCCTGACTGTCTTTCTCAAATGCTTACACACAGATGTAGTCCTCAGTGCCTCACTGGCCCCATCTCCCTTGCTTGTTCCCAGCATCCTTGTCCTCTGCTACACTCAGTACCCAGCAGGCCAGATGCATCTCACTGCTCTACACCTGCCTTCTGCCCATCTGTCAAGACCCAACTCTGGGCTGATCCTAATGGAGCCTTCCCTTCCCCGCCACAGGATGAACTCTGTCCACACCCTGTTTGTCACTCACCAAATGTCTTGTGGGCTAAGGTATCTAGGCCTGTCTCCCTTAGTGGTCTCTAAGCTCCTTGAAGGCATGAATCATCTCATTCATTTCTCTGTGGCCTGAAATCTAGTCAGTAACAACAAATGTTGAGTGACAGGGAGGAAGGGAGGGAGGCAGGAAGGGGTTTGGGGCAGTAGGATAGGACCAGTAACTTCTCTCTTGCACTGGATCTCCTATGGACCCTGTAGGACATTATCAGCTGGCCGCTGTACTTCTTGTACACACATTGACCAAGCCCTGCAACTGTGGGTGATCCCCTTCCTGCCCCAACTCTGCCCCCCCCCCCGAGGGCCCCCTGCCCACATGAGCACTCTCATAAAGCAGGCTCCTCTGCACTGTAGCTGGACTCAGCACTCCCTCCTCCAGCCCATGTGCCCTTCTTGTCTGTTCCCCTCAGCTCTCACGTGCCTTCATGCTGTCCTATTCTCTAAATGTCTGGCACAATTCAGCCCTTTATTATATCTGTTCATTCTAGTGTCCGCTCGTTCATTGTTTGAAGTGTGCATGTTGTCGTCCTCCTTGTAGACAGGGATTTTGGTTTATGCTTCTGTCCTTGGGCATTTAGTAAGAGCTACTCCATGGGTATTTATTCACAATTTATCTCAGAGTTCCGGTCACTTTCCCACCTATCTCCCTTTCTTGGAGCTGCCATCCTCTTTGAAAAGGCAGAACAGCCTTTGAGGTAAGAGTCAGAAGACTTGGGTTCAAATTCTGACTCCACCATTCGCAAGCTGTGAAACTCGAAGAGTTTGTTTCTTTATCCATAAAATGGAGATCATATCAACCCCTGCAGGGCTATTGTGTGAATTAAATGGAACAATCAATGTTAATGCACTTAGCACAGTGCCTAGCATAGAGTAAATATTCGATAAATGTTGGCTGCTGGCATTGATTTGTTTTCAATCATATTATTTTATCATTAATCTTCCCCCTAAGGATCTATCAGTAGACTAGTCCCTGGCTGGCACCTTACACACAGGATAAGTGTTTGTAGAAATGTCAGAACAGTGAGTAACTGGCTGTGTGGGGTCGCCCAGACATTCTACCTCTTTCTTGTTAGATGGGCTGAAAGGCCAATTTTCCTGGGGTGCATGGAGAGGGGGCACTTGTGTTCATTTCCAACAAGAGCTTCCCTCTCCTCTGTGTTCTGACTCATAGCTTGGTACAGTCTGGGTTCTGCTGGCTCTTTTATTTTTTTTTTTAAGATTTATTTATTTATTTGAAAGGAATTGCAGAGAGGCAGAGAGAGAAAGAGAGAGGTGTCTTCCGTCCACTGGTTCACTCTCCGAATGGCTGCAACAGCTGGAGTTGTTCTGATCTGAAGCCAGGAGCCAGGAGCTTTTTCTGGATCTCCCGCACAGGTGTAGGGGCCCAAGAATTGGGCCATCTTCTATTGCTTTCCCAGGATATAGTAGAGAGCTGGATAGGAAGTGGAGTAGCTGGGACTTGAACGTGAGTCCATATGGGATGCTGATACTGCAGGCAGCAGCTTTATCCACTACACCACAGAACCAGCCCCTCTGCTGACTCTTAACACACACACACACACACACACACACAGCCACACACGGAATCCTCCTTATATTAGGCTCTATTGGAGGCAGGACAGCTATGTCCTTACCATTTGTTCCCCTTGGGGTTTAGGGCTTGCTTTTCCTGGTTTTGGTGGATCTCAGCATGCCTGTCGCTTATATATATATATTTTTATTTATTATTTGAAAGGCAGAGTTACAGAGAGGCAGAGAGAGAGAGAGAGAGAGAGAGAGAGAGAGAGGTCTTCCATACACTGGCTCACTCCCCAGATGGCCACAACAGTTGGAGCAGTGCCAATCCAAAGCCAGGAGCGTCCTCTGGGTCTCCCATGTGGGTGCCCAAGTCCTTCGGCCATCCTCTACCACCCTCCCAGGCCATAGCAGAGAGTTGAATCAGAAGTGGAGCAGCCAGGACCTGAACCTGCACCCATATGGGATGCTGGCACTGCAGGTTTCACCCACTACACCACAGCACTGGCCCCCGTTGCTTGTTTTAAAAGGCTTTTCCTGGCATACCCGCAGCCTGCATGCCTGACAGGGCATCCCAGGAAGACTGCCCCAAGGCCATGAAAGGAGGCCAAGGCCATACCTGTCCAGCCACTGAGGCACCAAAGCTGAGAGCTGCCCATTTCTCCCCCTCTGGCCAAAGCTAGCAGCAGTCCTGTCCATCCAGGGCAAGGGAGGCATTAGATGCCGCAGCATTAATGACAGCAACTCCATCCGGGTGCTTTGCCAGTGGAGGGTTCCTTCCTGGGCAGCCTCTGTGCTGGGCTGATGGCTGCTCAGCTGTATGGAGAGGGGACAGTCTTACAGCCCCATCTCTGTTCACCAGAGAAGCAAAGGGGTCTCACCCCATACTACCCTTCCCTCCTCCAGTTCCTAACTGGATGAACATAAATAAAATCATAGGCTGTTTGTAGGGAAGGGTGCTTGGGGAGAGTCTAGCTCCATGCTAGTTTGGACAGCTGCATCAAAAATCACCTGGAGAGCTTCGTTCCAAAATGCAGATTCTCGGGACTTACTTCCAGAATGTCCAGTTCAGTCTGGCTGGGTACCAGCAGTCTGTCCTGTCAAGCTCCTGAGGGATTCTGATGCTCTGTTAGGTGTGGAACCACAAACCCATTTCTCCAGCAAGGACAGGAGTGCCCTGAGGACTCAGTGACACAGTCCTTGCTTTCTTCCTGCAGCTGCCAGGCGGGAGCTGTCCCTCTGCTAGCTGGGATCTGGTGGGGGCCAGCAGGAGAGCACTGACTCAGGCCAGGAGTCAGTGTTCCCATGGAAGCTGAGAAGGAACCAGGTCAGAGAAGGAGGCTGTTTGTACATTTCTTAAAAAGACCTGTGGGTTGAGTGAAATAGACCCTGTACCTTCCGCAGCCACCCATGGTAATGCAATGATCCGTGCAGCCCACCATTGCTGGGCAGGCAGGGACTAAGCATGTGACTTGCAGTGGGTCCTTTAGGGCCTTAGTTGGAGTTGGCTGGATGAGGATCCAGCTGGGAGGGTTTGACAAGATTTGAGGGTTTCAGCAGAGCTGGGACAAGCAAGGTATGAATTGATCAATACAGTCAACTCCAAGTCCTAAATAGCTAGAAGAGGTTTTGTCTTCTGACCTACCCATTTGGCCATTCTGGAAGATGAGACTGCCCACAGATAGGCAACTCTGTCCCCAACAGTTTACACTGTGAGAGCACTAGAATAGCAGGTGCACACCTTGTAGAGATAGGCTGTGCCTCTGGATCAAAAAACGGCATTTAAACCAGGAAAAAGCAAAAATATGTGAGCTCTGGGTGGTCCTAGAAAGGAAAACCCTGTGCTGGAGCCAACCTGCTGTGTTGCCAGGAATTAGGGGCGCAGAGCCGTGATTCCTTTGTGCTGGCTGGCTGGGCTGTTCCTGGTAATATTACAGGAAGGCGGGATTTTTTTTTTTTCTGGTAAGCAAAAGGCAGTTGGATGGCACTATGAAAAAGCGCCCCAGGCATGCAGACCTTAAGTAAATAAAAGCACAAAAATAGATTTTTCAAACCGTGTCCTTCCAGAGCATAGTAGGATTTACTGAGAAATTGGATTGCATTTTCCCTGACTCACCTGGCTTCTGAGTGGAGGAATTAAAAAAAAAAGAAAGGGCCTGCATTTCTCTACAGCGGCATCTGCTGAAATAGGGCCCACTACACGGCTTCTGCTCTCAGTGGGTGCCCTGTAGGCAGCTGGGGCGTCTGGAACAGCAGGCTGGGGGTGGCTGCTGGGCCTTGCTCCACCCCTGGACTCAGAGATGAGAGATTTGTTGCTTAGCCTTGGCCCTCCTCTTGCACTATAGATTGGTTTCCTGGGCTGTGAAAGTCACTGGGCGGCCATGAGGGATTAGCCCCAAAACCTCAACACCCTAACACCATTCCCCTGGGGTCTCAAGACTGATTTGCTAGATGGCCAGCCCAGTGCTGGAGGTTTCAGCATGACCACGGAGCATAAAGGCCATGCCATGAGGATTAAAGCACCAGGACATCATTTGCTTCATATTTCAGGTAGGTTTTCAAAATCCAGGCTTTAACTGGCCCAAGATCATCCAGGGGTCTAAATACAGTGGCCAGGATCACATTCCGGAGTTTAGGTTCCAGCCCCGAAGTTGAAGTTGTTACAGGTGAGAACCAGTTATGTGTGCTAGGATATTGGGTCTCTGCAAAACCCTCAAAGCCCAGACGTGTAGTGTTTGCTGATTGCCAAGATGTAAATGCCACCAGGCTCCCCATTTTAGACTGTCCACATGCAGTCCCTGAGTGTGGAGCTGGGAAGAGATGTGCAGTGGGTTGACTCCTTCACGTCACTGAACTACACGAGTCTCTGACTCTTACTCCGAAGAGCCTAGAAGAAGAGGTACACAGGTGGTGTCCTCAGTGGCACCCCCACACGTACAGAGGTCTCTTCCCTTCTGGCTAGCTAGCAAGAATGTCCTTATCACTAGGCTCACCCTCGAAGTACCAGGTGTCTCCATTTCAGCAGTTGTGATTGGAGAATTTGCGGGATTATCAGATTCCCCCAAGGAACTTGTTAAAAATGTGTCTTACTGGACTCCATGGCTCAGGAATGTGGTTCCATAAACCTGGGATGGTCTGCAGGCATCTACATTTAGCAAGCAAATTGCAGGTAGTAATCACACTTTGAGAAACGCTTAACTGCTGTTTACTCACCCTGTGGCTTCGATGGCTGAAAGTTCAAGATCTGATGACTTCGCACAGCGATTTCATTCACAACGCACACTGTTTCACTCCAGTGAAGCAGGGCTGTTTTTCCAAAGTCCCACCATGGAAAGTCTGATTCTAAATTACCATGTTTATTGAGCACCTTCAAAGCACCAGACTTTAAACATGTGCTTTCCCTAGCTCTTCCTGGTAACTGCTATTATTACCATTTCCCATTTTGCAGAAGAGGAGACCGAGGCCCAGAGGCATTTCCCAAGGAAATGATGCAGGATTCAAACCAGGCCATGTGACTCCAGAACCTGGATGCTAAGTGTGATGCCGGGTAGTGTTTCTCTGAGAGTCTGGCTTTGGACTTAGCTAATTCATTCTAAAGTTGCTGACTTCCTGTAAGATCCTGGCACTGGCAGCAACTTTATGGAGATTTTCTAGAACAGGAAAGATGGCTCCAGAGGGGCTCTGTGGCTTGCCTGGTGAGGCACAGCCAACTAAAGGCAGGGCAGGAATCTGCTGCTCAGTCTTCAACCCTTAGCTGCCCTGCTGAGTCTCCTGTGTGGTTCTTAGGCTAAGGTAAGAGTTGTGATTCTTGGTGGTCTCTGAAGCATCGGAGCACATTTCTGCCATCTTCATTTTCAATTGCTAAATGCCCAAGTCTGTGCATAAAAGATTAGGGTGCAAAATAGGAAATACAGACAACGGAACCCACCAGTCTTTCAGCACCAGGCAGAGTGGACCAAGTGCAGCAACAAAGTGCAAAGTACTGTGCAGATATGGAGAAGAGGTTAGTTGGCTCTGCCGAAATCTGAGAAGGCTCCCTGGAGGAGGTCATACAACCCTTGGACCTTGAAGGATGTGCAGGATCTCAGCTAGCATGGAAGGAGGCACCTCAGAGGGGGAGGTTTTGGTGGAACTTGGGACCCCAAGGATTGGAGTCAGATCCAGCCTCCTGAATCTTGCTTAGAGCCTCTCTTTTCTCTCCAGCACATAATTAGTTTTGTGCTTAGCTTATGATCGAAGATACTATGCTTTTCCCCCTCCAGCAGATCCATCTTTCTTTGTAACCCCCTCTGCAGTGAGCTTTTTCTTCCTGGACCTCTGTGCTCAGAAGGCCACCGGCTTTGAGCATCTGCCCCATTGGAGAGGCCTGTTGGCTACACGGGCCTGGTTTAAAGGGCTTGGAAGTGATAGAATGCTTGAGCGTGTCTTTTTGCTGTCTTAGAGCAAAGGTACTTTTCTCTTTGTGAGCACAGACATACTGGCCCATCCCACTGCAGTGGCCCTGGCTTCCGTCATGAACACCCCATTCCTAGGAGTAAGTACTTGCCATCATTGGACAGTCCCAGTGGTTTGAGTGCCACAGACACTGACCCCAGGGACATTGGGCAGCTCCTTTCCACTGGCCTCTGCCTCTGCCAGGTGGGCACTGCTCTTAATGGAACCAAATGGCACATTTACCCTAAGCTCGCACAGTGATCCTTGATATCTTATCAGCACTTAAGGGGTCCTGTTGCCTTGAGGAATGATCCCGTGGAAACCAAAGGTCATAGGTTCCTTGCCGGTTATGGTGGAAGCTGGAGCCAGTTTCTGCCTTATGCAGAGACACTAGCGCGTGACACAGGAGCAGCGATCTCTGCCCCTGGTGCCTCTGCACAGGAATCAGTCACCTCTGCTTGGAGGTCCTCAAGACCCTCGGGCACTGGTCCCTGTCATTCCTGTCATTCAGAGGAGTGCTTCTTCATCCTGGGATCTGAAAAAAGGACAATTGTGTCACTCTCTGCCACTGTTCATGGGCTGGTGTGTCTGAAATGATGGAGGGCTTTGTCTAGGGTGGGTGTTTTCTTGCCCCTGAGGGTTGGTGGTTTCCTGCACAGGTTCTAGGTGGAATTAGTAACAGCAGCTTGGTAGCCGAGGCCTGCCATGATACAGCCTCACCAATGGAGGCCTTTTCTTGTATATTTACAAATGTCTTCTTTGCTGCATGCATGAGATACTGCAGAGTGCTCCTTTGTGGACTCTGCTTTCAACATGGTCCTACAAGCTGTCAGCCAGGAAATCTCTCAAATCATTGTCTTAGGACACGTGGTGCATCTGTCTCTGGGGAGATGGATGCCTCCTGGCCCCTCCAGAGGCCATGCAGTCCATTTATAATTAAAATCTCTAAACAGGGATGGAAGACCTCATGAGAACCTCCTCTTTCATGATTATCCAAATCTTAGCAGAGCCACGAAAGCCCTCAGTAAGGCATAGGTTTGCTCCCAAAGTCATCTGACCCTCCCAGCCCCCATCTTCTGCCCTGATTCTCAACCAGACAGAACAAAAGACTCCCTGATGTGAATTCAAGAAGTGAAATGGCAGACATCAGGTTCTCCAGTGTACCTCGGAGCTGCCCTTTGTCAAGTCAGGAGTCCATTCAGCATCAAAGAGAAGGCTAGATTCAGTTGCCATCGGGAAAACCTCCAAGTCCTATTTCTCCATTGCTTCCACTGTGTGAACAGAGCTGTGACGGGGCAAGGAAGAGGAAGATAGACGTGAGGTTTGGGCATGCACTCAGGTAGTCATAAAGTGGCCTTTGACAACCAACTGACATTTCTTGCTGTTGGTTAAGTTTCTTTTTTTTTCTTTCTTTCTAAGTTTCATTTACTTATTTTTATAAAGCCATATGTCACCCTTGTCACCCCAAAGTGTGGCATTTGGTATAGCAATAAAACATGTACAGACTGGCAGTGTTTCCTGTGACAGATGATAGATTCGATAGACAGATAGCCCTCACTAACTCCTCTTAGGGGTAAGCTGCCCAGATTTTCATTCGTTTGCCTTTTCTAGAGGTTTTCTTTGTTTTTGTAGCATGGGTGTGGCATCCTTCCCTTCCTCTCCTCTTCCTCACCCGGCTTCCCTGTTGGACCAGTTGTGCTACCTGAGAGCCAGAAAGGCACCGAGAGGACCTGGTAGTCCGTCCTCCAGCCTCAGTCAGGAGGCCACAATGAGAAGGTGGACTGTTCTGTATGAAAAGACATGAAAGGAGGAGTTGCCATTGATTTCCCCCTAACCCACTTACAGTGTTCTAATAGCACTTTCATGTTCAGCCTAAAAATTCTCTTTGACTATGTCTTAGTCTCTTTCCTGCTGTTGTAACAGAATACCACAGACTGGGTAATTTAGAAAGAAAAGAGATTTATTTCTTACAGTTCTGGAGGCTGGGAAGTCCAAGGTCAAAGGGACCCACGTCTGGCAAGGGCCGTCTTGCTGGGTCGTCTCACGGCAGAAGGCGGAAAGGCGACAGAGCACCCACAGGAGGTGGGGAGTGAGGGAGGAGGAGAGGAGGAGAAAGAGGCTGAGCTCATCCTTTTACAAAGAACTCGGCCTCACAGATCACTCACCCACTCCTGCAGTAGCAGCATTAGCCTGTTCAGGAGGGCTCTTAAGGCCCCACCTTTCACCTCTCAACACTGCTGCACTGGGCACTGAGTTTCCCAACCATGAACCATGGGGACACATTCAAGCCACAGCAGGCCAAAACCCATCTTGGAAGGGAAAACATCATTTGGGTCCCTGTTTTCTGATCCTCAAACCCACTGCTTTCCCGTGAAGTGTGGCCCCACTCAGCACTCTTGGGTGGGGGGGTAGAACAAGCGACGGCATCAGACTATGCCAGGAGGCCCAGCCTGGACCCAAAAGATGTCCCAAGGTAGAGATAGCAAAATCACCCCCAGAATCAATGGAAAAGTGGCCTCATACAAACAAGCTCTTAAATGCCTCTGGCCAGAGGAGCTCAGGATAGGAAAAGCTCCTACCAAACACAGAAACAAAGCAAAGCCTACTAAGAAGAGTTAAGAAAAAGTGCTCAGGAGGCCTAGTGATTTTGTGAAACGTATCTTATGTCAACAGTACTCCTCAAGTAGAAGGCAAAATGAGCATAAAGATTGAAATGAATATTTAAACATTTACGAACCAGGTAGAAGAACTTGGGAGGGAAGGATCTAGAACTTCCTACAGTAGGTTGGTGCCTCTCTTCTCTCTTTAAATGAGTCCTTGCAAACCACATGATTTTGCTGTCAGGACTTTGCTTGAACATGCCATACCCATCCTTGTCCTCTCTCCAGAACGGGGGTCCTGGTGCCAGCTTAGTGAGGGGGGAACGGTCCTCTTGTATCTGTGCAGCTGACACAGCCCAGGCAACTCCTGCTGTAAGAATAGTTTTGGCCAGGATACCCTACCAGGACTTTGTGATCGGCCACAGTGGCTACATGTGCTTAGTCTATATCAGGCCAGAAGCCACCAGCCAGTCTGGCTGGGATGATGACAAGGATGGATGCAACTGGACAAGGAATTGACATCAGTTCCCCCTGCAGCTGCTTGAGGGAGTCAGGGCCAGTTTCCCATCCCCAGCAAGATTTTTAGGGTCAAATTATTGCCATGGTTGCCTAAACCAGGCATAGGCAAAGGGGAGACTTCTGCAAAATCATTCTCTTGGCTACCAAGGTCATCACTGCCCAGCCAGCCAGTCAGATCCTCTGCCAGGTCAGCCTGCTGCATGCTGGCCTAGTGTCAGACTGTGCAAAGCTGAGACAGGAAGGGCTGCAGGAAGTCTAGCCTTCCTAGACTCTGTATCACACATGGTTTTCATGTAAGGAGTCAGGAAATTGAAAATGAGAACAGAAACCACCCTAAGCCCACCTTACCCACTGGTACCGAGTGAGACCATTGCTAAGAGTTCAGGCGGGTAGCAGCGGTGTTTGCCAGAGAACAAAGAGGTCAGCCTTTGTGAGCTTGGCCTGGTGGGGAGCAGGGGTAAACTTCTCCCATGGCCCACCTGGAATGTGCTCCTGCTTAGACTCACATAGCACCTGCCTTCCATGGAGCTCAAAGAATGAGTAAATAGATAAAAAAGTATTGATTTCATAATCTTAGGCAGCATCCATGGATATTAGGACAATTTATTGTCATTACTACTTCCTCCTTTGAGAAGAGAAAATGAGGGAGTATGAAAAATAAATCAGCTTCTTGGGACCTTCAGCCTAGTTAATGTATTAACATTGATTAAGCGGCTACCATGTGCCAGACTGTTTGGCTTTGGAGATAGAGAAGGCCATAAGTCACCCTTGCTGTGTTCCAGAAGGTCCCAGTCTGGTGAGGGTTGCTGGCATAAACCAGTCGCTCCATTGCAGTCTGGGGAAAGCTGTGGTCACACTGCTGGGTGCGGGAGGGAGGAGGGAGGAGGGGAGAAGGCCGTTGATAATATCGTGGTTGATTATTTCAATCCTGACTGTGAGCCAGCCCCATTGCAGATATGTCATATAATCCCAGATGAGAAAATAGAAGCTTACACAGGATTATCATGCCAAATAGTAGAGACAGGATTTGAACTCCAGAGCCCAGCAGGCCCATCTTGCATAGTTTATAACCTAAACTCTGGCTCACAGCTGGCCTGATACCGGAGAACACATCCCATGGAGCCCAGCATAGCGCCTTACCTCAGTTTACCTTAGATGTGTGTGTGTCATTGAATGCGCTTCTCCTGCCCTGTGTGGTTGGTTGGTTGGTGGATTGGAGGGTGGGTTGGCTGGTTGAAGTTCATGTAGCAGTACAAGGCAGTTTTCACCTGCCCCTCTCTGTTCCCGGTGCCCACCTGCCTCCAGACCTGGCCCCTGGCTCCAGTCCAGCAGCAGGGGCGACCTCTGGCCCAACTGCAGCAGGAGGCTCGGAGCTACATCAGCCCTTGGTTTGCAGGAGGAAAAGCTTTGCTTCTGCCGCTCGGGCACACCCTCACGCTGTGGGGTTCACTACCACTGCTTGCTTTTTCCAGTCTCCTTGTGTCATCCAGCCCTCACAGCAGGGCCCGTGGTTCCCAGAGATCTGGAAAACCGCAAGTGACCGCCTTGTCCTAGGGAGAGTTCACCAGTCTGCTTGGGGAAGTGGAGATGTCAGTGTGAGGTCATCTTAAGGCCCCAGCTTGTTCTGTTCTGGGAACTGAAGGAGATGTTGGAGTGACAGAACAAGCCCAAATGCTGTCAGAGCAAAGGAGAAACATTTCTGTATTTCCTCTCAAGATTTTCATGTGGCATCCGTGATTAAAATGCAGCTAAATATTTCAGCAGCTAAAAACATTCACCAAAAAACTGTGTAAAGAGCGTATTATGATTAATAGGGGAAAGGGAGGCTCTTAGGACCAGCCGTTCTGTGTCCTGATTGGAATCTGCTTGGAGTCAGTCACGCGTGTCCTTGAATCACAGGGACTGTTCTTCCAAATAACTTGGTCTGTGCTCCTATTAGGGAGAACCCCACAAATCAAAACCTCTGTCAGCTACCGTCTGCTGATAGTTTTCCTGGGAAGTCTGGCGGCACCCAGCCCTCTCTGGGTCTTGTCACATGGTTATCACCTTCTTGGGATCCACCAAGATCTGTGAGGGCAATTACCTTTGAGGGAGCAGAGACTTCCTTGTTTTTAAATTTTAATTAATTGATGTTGTTTATTTGAAAGGCGGAGAGGCATACAGACAGATCTACTATCTGCTGGCCCACTCTCTGAATGCCCTCAACGGGCAAGGCTGAGCCAGACTGAAGCTGGGAGCCAAGAATGCAATCCAGGCCTCTCGTATCAGTGGCAGGCCCCCAACTACTTGAGCTATCACTGCTGCCTCCCAGGGTGTCCATTAGCAGGAAACTGGAATCTGGAACAGAGCTGGCACTTACACCCGGGCACGCTGACTTTGGATGCCAGCTTCCCAAATGGCAGCTGAACTGCTGTGCCAAACACCCACCCTGAGGCTTACATTTTCGGCAGAACTCAACTTTACCTTCTTGGAAAGGGCTTGGTGTACTGAAATTAACATAAATGCAGTCCC
Organism: Sylvilagus floridanus; assembly: GCA_949820135.1. Lineage (NCBI taxonomy): Eukaryota > Metazoa > Chordata > Mammalia > Lagomorpha > Leporidae > Sylvilagus > Sylvilagus floridanus. Next base: position 44,164,643 of record OX463236.1, on the reverse strand, counting down.
ATTTTTTTTCTTTGCAATTTTTTAGAGTAAAAGTTTTTTAGAGTTAAAAAGGAAAGTGTATTTTAAAATTATATGCAATTATTTTCAATATGCTATAACATTACAGCATGTGCCACCTTGATATCTTTATAATTCCTATAGTGAATCACACCCTGGAAAATACTTTTGGGAAACATAAAGCCATTTTCTTGGGACTTTATTTCTTTTATGGGGACCAGCATTGTGGTACAGTGCTGATAAAAGAAACTGAAGATTGAGATGCCACTTGCAGTGCCAGCATCCCATATCAGAGTTGCCACTTGGAGTCTGACTAATCTGCTGCCGATCCAGCTCCCTGCTAATGCACCTGGAAAGGCAACGAAAATGACTCAAGTCCTTGGGCCCTTCCCAGGATGGAGTTCGTGGCTCCTGGCTTTGGCCTGACCTAGACCTAGCTGTTGTGGCTGCTTGGGGAGTGAACCAGAGAATGGACAATGTCTCTGTAGCTCTTCTCTCTGTGTAGCTCCACCTTTCAAACAAATAAATAATCTTTTTAAAGAATATTTTTATCAAGAAACTAAAAATTCAAGGTTGTCTGTTTTGCTGTTGTCTTTTTTCCTCTGCATGATTTTCTGTAGCAAGGATTGGTATCATCTACTGCTGATAAGCTGTTCAGCTGCCCTCAGAGCACAGTCCGCTTCTCTCAGCTTCTCTGCATCCTGTACTCCACTCAGAATTCCTTTTTGCAAAAGCAGGGAATGAACACTTCTTCCCTCTTGCTGAAGATCTTCATCTGCTGCACACTCTCCAGGTGTCACTTCATAATGTCAAAGTCGCAAGCTCTGGAAGAGGCCTAGGGGCAGTTCAGAAGTACACGGCATCTAGCTTGAACCTGCATCCGCACAGGCTTCCCATCTTAGCAGCAAGTCCTGTACACATAGTGAACTGGAGATATCAGCCTGCCCTTTTCTTAGCTGCAGCTGTTTTCCAAAACTGACTGTTGGACATAAATGGAAGTTTACGTACCTAAGACTTTGCTTGTCAGAAATGCTGTGTTGAGAAAGCTGTTTATCTTGAATGCAATGCTCCTCCTGTTCTGTCCATTTTCTGTTAGTATCAACTCAAGAAACAGTTTACCAAACACACTGAAAGATCTGAGTTATTACTTTCCTAGAGATCATTCTACTGTCCCGAATTCTATCTCCCCTTCCATCACAACTGAGCTCCATCTGCCCTGTCCCTCCTGTGCCATCTGGGAGGGGCTGGTGGGCTTCACGGGAGAGGAGGCAGAGGGAGTGTCCAGTGCTGTCAGAAAGCAGGCTGAGTGTGGCTGAGTGCGCCCGGGTCAGCTGACAGCATGAATGTGGTGGCTCTGTCACAAGGAAGAATCGTGCCAAGATGTAAGAGAAGTGCTTCCAACAGGGGCACTCGGAATAGCCTGCAGGTGACACATTCATAAGCCAGCGCTGAGCCTAATCTGTGAATAATCTCCATGAATAATGCTTAATGAGGGAGCATTAAGTCAACAGACATTGGAAAGAACTCCAGTAACTTAATCCCACCCCCCATCCTCCCGCCAGTCCCCATAGACAACTTATAACCACTGTGTTGTTATTTGATATAGGAAGTGACCAACATGCTTAACACTTGATCTTAGCCAAAAGACCGAGAAGTGATGCTTACTGGCTCTGTTGTGCATATGTTCTTGGGCTGATAATTGCTGCCTAACTGTAGTGTGATGTTAATATGATGACTTGCCCATGAGTTCCCAAAGCCTGTGTGCCTCCTAGTGTAGTGGGTAATGAATACAATGTTCTCCATTTTACACCTGGGGAAACTGAGCCAGGGAAGAATGATGCTAGAGCAGGCGCTAGTCACGGGTGTGCTGCCAGGTGGTTTATTTTTGTTTTAAGATTTACTTATTTATTTGAAAGAGTTACAGAGAGATTGATCTCCCATCCGCTGTTTCACTCCCCAAATAACTACAATGACCAGGATTGGGTCAGGCCAAAGCCAGGAGCCAAGAGCCTCTCTTCCTGGTCTCCCATGTGAGTGGTAGGGACCTAAACACTTACACTGTCTTCCACTGTTTTTCCCAGACACATCAGCAGGAAGTTAGATCAGAAGTGGGGCAGCTGAGACTCGAACCGGCCCCATATGGAATGCCAAAGTGCAGGTGGCTTTACTCACAACTCTAATCCCAGCCCCTGCTAAGTGGTTTTTTGGATTTTTTTGGTTTTGTTTTGTTTTAATTCATTTTATTTATTTGAAAGGCAGAGTGACAGGCAGAGAAAGAGAGAGAAAGAGTTGTTACATCTACTACTGCTTCACACACCAAATGCCCACTACAACCAGGACTAAGTCAGTCTGAAGCCAGGAGCCCAGAACCCATCCAGGTCTCCCATATAGATAGCAGGGGCCCATACACTTGGGCTGTCTGTTTTACTGCTTTCCCAGGTGCATTAGCAGGGAGCTAATTGGAAGCAAAGCAGGGATGTTGGTGTCACCAGTGGCAGCTTAGCTCACTGCACCACACTGCCGGCCCCTGCTAAGTGTTTGAACAACCTGCTCTCTGAGGGAAGAATTCCCAGTTTGTAGTAGATGCTAATATCCCCCCATTGACCAGTTCAAGCTACTGACATGTCCATCACTCAATGCAGCTGGGGAGAGAGGCACACAGTCAGCCTTGTGAGCTGAAACAAACTTGTACCAGAATTGGCACTAATGATTTCATTCATGATTTCGACTCTCAGGTGAACACTGAGGACCAGCTCCTACTTCAGTTAAATCCACATTAACTGTAAGCCTCCACCCAGACTCTGACTCACTGCATTGCTTTGTGTTTTCCAGACTTTGGATTGTGGTCCTGAAATTAATTTGGAGATCTCAATGGGCATTTTTAAAATAAAATAGAGTAAAGCAAAAATGAGTAGGACAGAACAGAAAATAGAATATAACCCACAGGTTTCAGTGATAGATGATGGATGGGTAGGTGGATGGATGGATATGGAGATAGATAGATAGATAGATAGATAGATAGATAGATAGATAGATAGATGTTGGATCTGGGTCAAAAATTAAAACATACTGACCCAGAAGCAAGTGTCCCCTGTATCTGCCATCTGTTAAAGGGCCCTGAAGGGGCCTGCCCCTCCCTGCCTGTGATTAGGCCACAAGGCTGACTGAGGTCCCCTCTGTGGTGACCCTGGTGGTGTTGGTATTCTCTCCCAAATGCCTCACAGGTTGTGCATTTGTAGGTGCCAAATGGACCAAAGCAGGGTTTGGTTTCGTCTTTCTGGGAGATGGCTGCACATTTTGTTTAAAACTGGGAGGAAAAAAATCCCATGTTTTAAGTACACATTTTCTTACATCCAAGAGAGCCCTGCTCTGTCCTCACACATGGTATTTGTGCATATGCACACACATGGGATTGTGCAGATCAGCCCTCCCAGGAGGTCTGCCACAAACAGTCATGAGGAAGAGTCAGAGAATGGATCTCCTGGAGCAAGGACTGTCTGTTGCAGAGAATTAGTTAGTTTTGAAAAATAGGGAAGGTGACTTTGATTAAAGCTTCCTCACACTCTCTCCCTGAATCCCTCCTGGTAGAAGATCCAAGGCAGGCAAGTTTTTGGAACCGTTGCAGCAACCCCACCAGGCAAGAGATGTTAGCCCCATTTCACAGATGGGAACACCCACTGAGAGAGGCTGGGCACTGTCTGTGCATGGCACAGCTGGTGAGCACACTGCCCCACACCTGCCTTCTGACCCTAGGCCTGTGTCCATGCCCACAGCTCCCTCGGAGCTTTAGCACAGCCCAGGAGTCAGCTCAGCAACCCTCTGTCCAGTCCATTTTCTGTAGCTATACCAGAATAGCTAAGGCTGGGTCATTTATAAAGAAAGGAAGCTTATTTTGGTCCACAGTTCTAAAGGCTGGCAGTCCTTATCCAGCAGCCACATCTGGTGAAAGCTTGTATTTCATCATAACATGGTGCACAAGCGGGAGCCAAGTGGCCCTGTGAGGCGAAGGGAGAGCATGAGAGGCAGGCTGACTTTATTTTTTTATAAGATTTGTTTATGGATGGGGGCAGTGGGAAGAATTACTGTGTTCCTAATGTTGTATTTACGAGATACATACAAATAAAAAAATAAAAGATTTGTTTATTGGAGAGGTAGAGTTCCAGACAGAGAGAGGGAGAGACAGAGAAAGGTCTTCCTTCTGTTGGTTCACACCCCAAATGGCCACAACTACTGGAGCTGGGCCAATCCGAAGCCAGGAGCCAGGGGTTTCTTCCAGGTCTCCCATGTGGGTGCAGGGGCCAAAGCACTTGGGCGGTTTTCCACTGCTTTCTCAGGTCATAGCAGAGAGCTGGATCAGAAGAAGAGCAGCCAGGTCACGAACCGGTGCCCATATGGGATGCTGGTGCCACAGGCAGAGGCTTAGCCTACCACGCCACAGCACTGCCCCCAGGCTTACTTTATGACAACCTGTCTTCTGTTCTCACAAGAACAAACCCACTCCACTCTAGGGAGAGGAGCACTAATCCCTCTTAATATCTAATCTCCTCTTAAAGCTCCCTGCCCCTATATTGCCACCATGGCGAATTTCAGTGTTGAGCTTGAGAAGGGACAAACCATGTTTACACGGTATTTCCTTCCACACTGATTTCTTCATCTGAGAAATGGGATCTTGTCGCATTGTTAAGGAAGTAGTGTTTTGCTGAGGAAGAAGCTCTGGCTTTAGAGCCAGAGGTTCCCACTTTAAAACCATTGTCACAGGGTCTCAAGCATGTTGCTTTGTCTTTGTTCCCTTCCCTGTACACTGGACATATCAGCAACTTCATAGGGTAATTACGAAGAGTAACTAAGATAGTGTTACCACATCCCAAAGTCTGGAAGGCTATGTTCTAACATGTCAATAGTGGTTGCCACTGGGTGGGAGCGTTACACATGAGCTCACTATTTTTTTCTTCTTCCTTTTTTGCCCATCTTTATTTAGTGCTGCACAACCAACTCACCAAAAGTAATGAAATGACTTATAGTGTTTGCCCATATCCGTGGTATACATATTGCTGGCATGATTCATGTCAAGCTGTCACCGTGACATCACTGAATGTGGAATGGGACAGGGACACGCCCAGTTGGCTCCCACTTCAGCACACCACTGTTTTTGTTTGTATGATTATGCCCTGAATGTCTTACTTAGAGGCTAAACTAACAGCGTACCTAGCATTGTGCCTGGCATATGAGCTTTCATCTGTTCCTGTCTTCCTGCCCTCATCTGCCAGCCCATGTTAATCTAATCAAACAGCATGCCCCCATGAACACTCAGCCATATGAAGTGGGTGTTCTAGGGGCCAGATGCCCTTACCTTGTTCCCTACCTGCTGTGTTCTCAGACCCTGGGAACCCCAGAGGAGATGCTAGGGTCAGCTCCCTGACGCCTATTCAGGCAGACAAGTGGGCCTTCTCCCTGTCCTCAGAAATCATGCACCGAGTAGACATGTACAAGGTTGATGCTGCCCTAGAGGCAAACCAAGGAAAGTCCCAGTGAGTGAAGGGCCTTGAGGGGAATACATCCCAACCGTGGCGACGGTCTCTGACTAGCTTAACCTTTACCATCAACTCAGGAAGGGATGTAGCAGGTGCACGTGTGTGTAGAGGTGGGCTGGACAGGTCCCAGGAGGAGTACAGGACAGTGGGCATCTGCAGCGGTCCCGGAAGGCCGCCAGCAGGCCACGCAGAGTGGACCACACAGGTGCACACTCTTCCACCCTGCTGTGTCTGTTCTCAGCTTCCCCTCCGCAGTCTGCAGTTTCTGCAGGTGCTCAAGGAATTTTTGTTAATGCTTGGTTTTGTTAGCTTTTTAAAAAATGTATGAATTTCTCTTGACCCTTCATAGCTTCACCTATTTGAGAGAGGTTGTAAAGCAGCTCAACAGATGGCTTGTTGAATAAGTAAATGTGTGAGCCCTTGCCAGCTTCTGGTTCTACCCATCACTGGCTAGAAAATATGACTAGATTAGAGATGCAAAGTGTTAACAAAGCCTACTGGTAATTATACTGTTAATTTCTTCTGGATTTCTGTATTTTTCAAATGTGGCTTCAAAAATCATGGCTACTCTTATTATTCTAAAAAATGAGAATATGTTATAAAAATGAACAGCCTGTAAATAAAAAAGCAAGAATCAGTGGCTAAGGCTCAGGAGGCCACAGTTTGCCTGCTATGAGGCTCTGAGCTAAGGGTTCCTGCCTGCCCTCAGGGGCTCCTTTAGCTCAGCTCAGGACGTGGGGGGACCCAGCACAGCGTCCTCTGCTCAGGACTTTCAGTGTCTCTTCCCACAGGCCCTGACAATCCAGCCACCAGTGTGTGCAGGTCTTCCTCAGAAGTGGAGAGGGGTGGGTTCTCGAGAGGTAAATGACAGGCTGTGCCTTCCCAGGGCCATCAACAAGGGAGAAACTCAGTGTGGCCTGTGTCTTCAGGCTGCCCCAGCCCGTCCAGGCCCACCTGTCCCACCTTCCGGGTCTCAGGCCCCCTCAGGGTGAGCGGTGGATCTCTCTGCCCCTTGCCCCTGTGATAAACATGCCAGTTCCACTTCCCTCAAAGCAGCGGGAAGAGAAAAGACAGAGCCATGGGGGCTGCCGTTGATGCTCTGTTTGGGTTATAAGTGAGCCTTCCCCAGTCGTGAGGAACTCAGCTGCTCCCCTGGCCTGAACTCCCTGTTGAGGAACATTGGTGATGTGAGATTTCCTTAGACACGGGTTGAGTCTAGCAAATGAGGGCTGGAGGGTGAGTGAAGGTGCAGGTTTGTGACAGACACAGCTTCAAGCCACAGTGTGGTTCTTTCCTGTCCCTGGTTATGTGACCACCCTGGCCTCAGAGCTCTGCTGGAACCAGTCAGCTAACAGGCAGGTGGAGGTGCCATCCAGGGCCTTGCCTCCACCCAGAGGTGCGACCATGGCTTTCCTTGCCACTTTTTTTGGAAACAGCTTTATTGCAATATAATTCACATGCCATGCAGTTTATCCAGTATTATACAATGCAGTGGTTTTTAGTATATTCACAGCCCTGTGCAAACATCACCATTATCAATCTCAGAACACTTCATCCTCCCCAAAATAAACCCCACACCCCTCAGCAATCATCCCCCAATCCCTACAGGCCCGCAGCCCAAGGCAAGCACTCTGCCCCTTTTTATGTGTGTAGATTTGCGATTCTGGACGTTTTGTGTAAGTGGGGCGCACTGCACGTGGCTCCTCTTGCCTAGTGTAACGTTTCAGCACCGCCCTCATGGTAGCTTGGATCAGTGCTCAGTGCTCAATTCCGTCTTGTGGATGAGTAGTGTCCTGCATGGAGGTGACACATTTTGCCTGTCCATTCATCTGTTGATGGGCATTTGGGTCGTTCCCACTTCGAGGCTTCAGTGAGCAGAACCTCTGTGAACATTGGTGGACGAGATTCTTGCATAGACAGGAATGTTGGTATCTCTTTAAGTATATGCCACATAACTGAGGTCTTAGCAATGCATGTCTGATCATCTCGCTTCTTTACTCAGAAACCCTCCATGGCTTCCCATCATTTCTTAACATCCGACTCAGAATCCTTCCCTTGATCTGTGCGGATTGCAGCTTCTGGGTCCTTGCCAGCTTCGCCACACACCACCTCTCCCACCACTCTTCCCTGAGTCTGTTCCAGCCGTAAGGTTCCTCCGAGCCCTGGACCCCCCTTCTTTGGTTTCAGCTTTGAACGCTCCCTTCCTTTGTTTCTCTGGGACCAGACCCTCAGGCAGGCACCCTCCAATGCCCAGATTACGTTAGGTCCACCTGACACAGGCAAGTGGGGCCCCAAATGTCTCCGCCTGGGCACTTGGCACTTGTCACCCACAAAACCACGATGGTTACTGTGACTATCTCTGCTTTGTGTGGCTCTCTTCTGCCACTAGAAGCTCCGGGTGCCCCAGGACCACACCTTTGTCTCCCGGTTTCCCCCTGTGCCTAGCGCAGTGCCTGGCACTCTTGGGTGCTCCAAAAATATTTACCAAATGGATAATGGGTAAGGCTGGCAGCTGTCAAACCATCTGCCTGTGGATTCCTTTGGCCTTAGTGTCTTCCTCAGGTGAAGGGGAAACCCAGATGACTGCTGGAGCCAAGGTGACTCCTTGTTGTATCCCCCACTTACCTGGGCGGCCCCTGCTGAAATAGGAACAGGTTTGGGAGGGCCTCTTTCCCCACAGCATGTGACTCAGGGCAGCCCCACCCTCCCCAGCTCTGGCAACTCTGTCAACAGCAGTCCCTTTCCGAGGGGGAGATGAGGAAGGAGTCTTTGAGGCAGCTGCTTCTTGGAGAGTTTGGGGAGCTGCGTTATGACAAACCGCATTCCCTTTAGTGAGGATGATTGCTTTTCTGTGCATCTTGTCTGAAAAAACTGTCCTTGAAGAAATTCCAAGAGGAAACTACACCTTCTGAGACTTAATTGCTTTTGCAAAAACCACTGTTTTCATTTCCCCCGCAGATATGCACTTATTTGGCCATTACCCAGCACATGACGACTTCTATCTCGTGGTGTGCAGCGCCTGTAACCAGGTCGTGAAGCCGCAGGTTTTCCAGTCGCACTGCGGTAAGTGGACTCCTGCGCCTGACCGCCGTGTTGGCGCCCGCTGTTGGGCACGCTCGCCTGTCCCCGGGCTCCCCGACAGGGTCTGCCCTATCTGGCTTAGCCCAGGGCTGTGGGTAAACTCTTCCTGAGGCTGCAGGTCACTGTTTTAGGAGCTGTAGCCTTTGCTGAAACAGTCAATCCTGTCAGAACAAATGAGAGAAACCCTGCAACGTGTCTGGGTACGATGGGACTAGACTGAGGTCATCTACCCAGCCTCTTGGTGGCCCTGCAGGTGACCAGTGGGAGGGGGGGGCAGTGCCTGAAGAATCTCCTGCAGGCTGACATTGGGTGCCACTGGAAGAGGGCCAGGAGGGGGTCTCCCTGGATTTCCACCAAGTGGAACTAGAGCCAAGGGCAGCCTGGCATCTGGGTCACTGGGTGCTTCCCTGGGGAAGTGGCGTGTAGGGAGAACCTCAGGTGCCACTTAGCCTTTTCCAAGAATGTCCTTTGTTTAGAAATCCACGGGTGTTTGTGAACTCGCTTTCCCTGGTTATCGAAATATCCTTGGCGTCACAAATCCCTCACGTGGTCTCGAGTGCAGGTGCCACAGACATACAGCAGGTAAAGGCCACAGGGCCACTCAGGGACAAATAAGCAGCTAAATGACCTTAGACAAGATGGCACTCAATCTCTCAGGGTGGAAGTTTCCTTATGTTTGACAGGGAGCTGGACCAGACCAAGTCCAAAGCTGTAACGTGCTGGAAGTCCTGATCACTGTTCTCCAGCATTTTATTTTGATGCACACAAAACTGGAATGCCTCCCTTTGTTGCTAAAATTCCAAAACACCTTCAGTGGGCCTTAAAGTTGAAACAGTCATTCTATTGAATGTGCTTTTGCAGATTACACAACACATTTCCCTTTTCTCTGTATTTCTAACTTTCCTCTTCAGTTATCACTTTTAAATAGGCAGGAGATAAAAGGAATTGAGTTTGTAACTAAGCTCTTCAGTAAACATGTGTGGGACTATATAGAACAGTTTCTATTATGTTCTTATCATCTGGGATGATATGTATGTGTATATATATATATATATATATATATACACATATATATAATGTGTGCTGTAGGTGTATTTTGTGCTTATAATTTGTAGAAAGAGAATCCAACTTATGGGGGCTTTTTTGTGAATTAGCCCAAGATGATGAACTGGCACAAAGCAGGGAAAGAACCCTAGAAAGTGCCGTACAAAGAGCTGTGATAAGAGGCCACAACCAGCCCTGTGACCTTGGGCTACTTGCTTCATGTCTCAGGTCTTTGGTTTCCTGCCTCGTCCATGACTTTTGCACGCACATCTAGCTCCAACAGTGTCACTTACGGTAGAGTGAGCACGAAAGGAGCGGGTCGTGTACTCGGCATGCGTGGCCTTCTTGCTCAGTGCTGTGTAGCAAATGACCTTCTCTTCTGTCTGGAAGAGAGAAAAGGTCAGACCTCTCCAAAGGGAAGCTGTCAGAGGCCCCGTGGTGGCCCCACCAGCTGATGTGACAGGTGGAGAATCCAAAGCAGAACCGTGGCAAGAAGGTCCCGCCCAGCCAGTCGTCCAGGGAGCAGTCGTGGGAGCGCTGTGACAGTTGTTTCTGTGTGTTTCAGGAGAGTGCATATGCTACATCATCCTGACTGTGATCAGCATTCATTCATTTACAGGGACATGCTGCTGTTCTAGACCTTGGGATGCAACCTTGAACAAAACAACTGAAAATCTCAGTTGTTGGGTCTGCATTCTATTGTAAGCTGTCAGAACCTTCCCTAGGAACTTAATTCACTGGCAGTCTGTAATGGAAGCTTCCTGAAAGGGACTTGAGACCCCACTGCCCTGAACAATCCATACAAAGGCCAGCAAGGTGTCATCCTGCCAACAGAGAAGCCTCTAGGGCTTGGGTGGCTGATGCATAGGCCTCCCTACGCCAGGAGAAGGCTTTGGGTGCAAGAGCCAAGTGTCAGCCTAGGGGACAGCCCATGGCTTTGTGGCCACCTGCTGTGAACAGTGACTGTAAATTAGTCTAGGGGTTTGAGATTCCTGACCTCAGCACTTGCAACTCATTCTCCACTGAGTTTGTTGCTGAGCAGCAGTGGGGACACTACCACAACCCAGCAACTTGAAACACCAGCGCCTCCACATCTTTCAGGTGTGTGTGTCCCAGCCATACAAAGCCCACATGTATCAGGCTCAGGAGCAAAGGCACAACAGCTCAGCACTGCAGCTGTTCTTTGGGGCAGTATTTGTTATTTTTCCCAAAGAATTCTTCCTAGAGTTTCATGATTGGTTCTACCTGCTGTAAAGAATAGGAGAGTATTTAAAAAGTTCATGGAAAATGCATATTATGGAAAAATTATGCAGGCATTTGAAAATTTTTTGCACCGAAAAACTTTTGTTTCCATTTTTTGCACAAACTTTTTGAAGTTCCCTTGTACCATAGATTGGTTGGCTTATAAGCAACATATTTATTTCTCACAGTTCTAGAGACTGTAAGCCTGAAGTCAAGGCCCCAGCACGGTCAGGCTCTGGGGAGGACCCTCTTCCTGGACTGCAAACTGCAGCCTTCTTGCTCTATCCTCATATGGTGGAGAGAGGGTTGAGAAAGCTCTCTGGAATCCCTTTCTAAGGGCACTAATCCCATTAGTAAGGACTCCATCCATGAATCACTCCCAGAAGCCTCCCTCCTAATACCATCATAATAGGGATTAGAATTTAAACATACGAATTCAGGAGGACACAAACATTCAGCCCATAGTGATGTTTCTTTCTTTGCTGTTTTACCGTGTGTGAGTAACCTTGCCATTTTCAGCAAGTTAATAAGAATGCCACCGTGCTAAGTGCCAGGCACTTTCCTTATCTTTGAGCTTGAAATCCTGTACTGCATCCATTTGTGAAGTTGAGGAAACGGAGGCTTAGGAAGTTCAGGTGCCTTGCCTAAGGTCTCAGCTAGAGATCCTCTCTCTTCATGGAACTATGGCCCCTCCCACCCTTCCCAAATTTGAAGGCCCAGCCCATTTGCTTATCTGGTAGCATAACATGGTTGGGCTTCAACCTCAGTTGGGTTAGCAGGGGAATACTTTTCAAATGGAATCTTGCATAGAATCACAATCTAAAAGTATGACAGAGCAGAACAGTTGGGGTTGAGATTGCAGTGTGGGCTTATTGATGGGAATAAGTCCTTATTAATGGGATTAGTGCCCTTATAAAGGGATTCCAGAGAGCTTTCTCAACCCTCTTTCCACCTACCTGTCTGGCCTTCTCCTGACTTCTGTCCCTCCTCCCACCAGTGCTCCATAGAACATCATTTGAAATTTGTCGAGGTAGTGGAGAAAATGTGGAATTTTGAGTCAGGGTGATTTACGTAATTCTTCCACTAACTGTGTGACCTTGGGCAGGTCATCTGCTCTCTGCTGACCTCAGTTTGCTCATCTGTACAGTGGACATTCTGCCTGTTCATGGAGTTGTTGGGACAACCTGACAGGTGTGAGGTTTGGGATTCGTTTCCTCAGCCTCCTCTACCTGACATCCTTCCCCATTGCCCCCAGCTGGGTAGATATCCATAGACCTCTGTTCCCTGGTGCTACTCCCTCACAGGTTCCCACCGAACCTGTGAACTGGTTCTGCTTCTGTGATCCTTTCAGGACAGGGGTGTACTGGTTCACTTCTGTGTTCCTTGGACCCATGAAAGAAGTGCGTCAGGGTGCATGGCAGCATTCAGGGTCTTAGTGTTCTTGTTTCAGTAAAACTGGAAAAATGCGTGGGGTGTGTGTGTGTGCAGGCAGTTGCTTTGGGAGACTCCAGAAAGTGGTGGTTAAGAGAAGACTGTTTCTTACTCAGCACTTTGACTGAGTAAGGCTTGTGCAGGCGTTCCACCCCAAGCAGTTCTCTGTGGACACTGACTGGGTGTTCTGCCGTTTAATTCAATTCCAACTGTAATTACCTAGACTTAATGCAGAAACCACTCACTTAAGGCTTAGTCCTACAAAACTGCCCCCCACTTCAGATGCCAAACACAAGTAATGGATCCCCAGGGTACCCACACTTCTGTCTGACTTGGCTACAAATCAGAAGTCCCCACAATCCCCTAGGTTCAATAATTTGCTATAATTCAAAGAACTCAGACACCCAACTTTTTATTTATAAGGGAAAATAGAATACAAATGGCCAGCCGGGGGTGCACATGGCAAAGTCTGGAAGAGTCCTGAGTGCAGGAGCCTCTGGCTGTCTCACTGAGTGAGAATGCCCCACTGCCAGCATGTAGATGTGCTCACCAGCCTGGAATCGCTCCAGACTGTGCTGTCCAGGGTCTTGTCAGAGGTCAGCATAGGCATGATCCATTGAACCACTGGCAGTTAACTCTGTCTCCACATCCTGTCAGGTAGGGCTGAAGGTCCCAACCTTCCAGTGGGATCTTCGTCTTTCTGGCAACCAGTCTCCATTCTGAAAGTGTCTAGGGACCCCAACCACCAGTCATCTCATTAGCATACTCCACTCAGAGGGCACGGGGTTTCTAGAAGCTCTTGTGTCAGGAAACTGGGGACTAAGACCAAATACACCTAAAGGTGCTCCTCTCACCCCTGTCACCCAGGGACTCACAAAGGTCTCAGAAGCTCTGTGCAAGGAACTGAGCATGAAAACCAAATATGTATTTTTTCTTCCACCCCAATGTCCCAGAGCAGTGTGGATAGGAGGATGTCATGGTGGAAAAATCAGACCCAGGTTGGAATCCTGACTAACACTAGCTGCATGATCTTGGCTAAGTACATTACCTTTCTGAGCCTCCCGTTCCTCACTGTAAGATACAAATGACAGCTCCTGCCTCGCAGAGTTACCAGGAAAAACAAGAAACAAGTGTGTGTAGTTTGCTGGCCCATGGAAAGGAAATAAAGAAAGGGTAGGCCGGCACCGCAGCTCAATAGGCTAATTCTCCACCTGCGGTGCCGGCATCCCGGGTTCTAGTCCCAGTCAGGGCGCCGGTTCTGTCCCTGTTGCTCCTTTTCCAGTCCAGCTCTCTGCTGTGGCCCAGGTCCTTGGGGGCCCTGCACCCGCATGGGAGACCAGGAGGAAGCACCTGGCTCCTGCCTTCGGATCAGCGTGGTGCGCTGGCAGCAGCATGCTGGCCGCAGCGGCCATTGGAGGGTGAACCAATGGCAAAGGAAGACCTTTCTCTGTCTCTCTCTCTCACTGTTCACTCTGACTGTCAAAAAAAAAAAAAAAAAAGGTAGTTATTATTGTCAGTAAAACGTGGCTATGTTTCATTAAGTTGAATGTTCCTTATGAAAAATGGGACAGCCAATTCAGTGGACGGCTTCCCGTCTTCCTTTCTTGCCTGGTCTCCCGGGATGCACACTCTGAGGTCAGCTTACGAACTCTCGCCTGTGATTCATCGTTAGTGTCCCACACTCCATGAGACAAGACTTGTCGGCCTGAATATGTTTACATTTGCCCAGAGTCCTGAGGACCTGGCTTTACAAATATTGGTTTACGTTCACATTAGGCCCCAATGTCAACTCCTTTGGAAATGTCGTGAAGCCCCAGCATCCCTCTGGGCTCCCTGCCATCATTGCTGTACAGGCGTGGTGTGAATTGTCCCTGCAGGACTGGCCGAGGACCTTGTGCTCCTGACAGTGTGCCCAGGATGGTGCGCCAGCTAGAGAAAGCAGGCACAGCCACTGCTGGGAGACATTCTGTGTGGAGATAAGACCCTCTGGGAGCCACAGTCTGTGTCACCCACCTTTGTTGGCCTCCCTGGACCTGTCACCTTCTTAGTCTGTGCCAGGGACTTTTTAGATACTGTTCAGTCTCCTACCCAGAAGAGCTAGGATTTTGAAGAATTAGTTTGCCTCTAAAGTTCTTTGGCACAGCTGTTGAGACACATCCATGTTGGAGTGCCCCGTCCCAGCTCCACTTCTGATTCCAGCTTCCTGCTGGTGGTGGCAGGTGATGGCTCAGGGCTTGGCTCCCTGCCATCCGTGTGAGGCCTGCATTTAGTTACAGGCTCCTAGCTTTGGCTCAGCCCAGCCCGGCCCCATCTGTCCAGGCATTTGGGAAGTGAACCAGCAGATGGGACATCTCTCTCTGTCAGTCTGTCTCTGTCTCTCTTTAAAATAAAAGCAAATTAATATTTAAAGCTGCTTAGGGTAGGTTGTTAAGGCTAAGGGACAGTTGCAGAAAGGGGAAACAAGGAGCCTCACCTTGGAGTCCTGATTGCACTCAGAAGGCATCTCTGTCCATCCCAGTCATGGCCTGACGTATTGACTGGAGGCCAGAGTCTAGTGATTGAGTGAAGCCTCTCTGATCCATCTTACTGGATTCAAATTCCAGTCCTGTCCCTTGTTAGTAGTGTGATCTTAGGCAGGTCACTTTTCCTGTCTAAGCTTGTGTTTCCTTATTCTCAAAATGAGCATCATGAGGTTGTCAGGATGATGAAGGAAGCTTTTGCTTATGGGAACCAGTGGTGGGGTGAAGTTTGCTTTAAGAGAAAATTTACATTCATTAACTGAGTGGGAAGCTATGGAGATTTACAATGAAATCTACCCAAAGGGTTTTCACTTGTGGTTACTACGAGGTGAAAGGGGACCATTTGTGACTTTTCTTTCTGTGTCATTTGCTGGTGTCTCCTGGCCTCATCCCAGGTAGTACTGTGGCCACTTCTTCAAGACAGAATCCCAGGGCTGGGGGATGCTGCCCATGTGTATGTGCACAGGCTGGCTATAAGGCGAAAACTAGGAGGTTCAGGGCATCTGGAATGGGAAATGTATTTTATTGCTTTTAGCAATTCCATGTTTTGATCCATTTGAAATATTATAATTAAAGATAAAAAATAAGTAGGTCCAGATTGTAATTGGGTCAGACATTTATGAAGTTGTATTATTTGCCTAAATGAAAGGAGTAGGTAGGATGTCTTTCTGTCCTTATCTCCCTATGCGAGTGTGTTGACATAATTGTCTGCCATAGAGCAGGGCTTCTCAAAAGAGCCACCACTGGACATTTGAGGCAGGGTAATTCTTTGTGGTGGGGCCCGTCCTAGATATTACTGTAGCTTGATGAGCAGCTTCCCCTGCCTCTGCCCTACTCCATATCAATAGCAGCCCCCACCTGTCTCCAGACTCAACAACCAAAAGAATCTTCCAGGCCTTGCCAGTGTTCTGTAGGGGACAGAAGCACCCCTGATTGAAAAACACTGCCGTAAAATATAACGCACTCTGCCTGTGACATTTTCCATGCTTCTTTGTTTTTAAACTTTTCTCCAGAGTAAAATGTGTGTGTGTGTGCGTGTGTGTGTGTGTGTTTGCGTGTTTGCGCATGCACCCAGAAATGCTCATCACTTCCACAGACTCACGGAAGTTGTAGAAAGTTGACTGCTCCAACTTGCACAAGGCTGGCCTTCAGGGTCATTTCCTCATCACAGGCAGATGCAAAGCATAAGCAAGCCATCTCAATAAATCCATCACTGCGTCCTTTCCATCTCAACCATTTGAAAAAGGCTAAAGAAACAGCGCTTCCATCGACACAGATCCTACAGATTTTTTAGCCACATTTGGCACTTGTCCTTGAAGCCACAAGCCGTACAGAGAACCAGACTCAGCCTACCCCTCAGTCAGAGATAATCCTCAGCTATCACTGCAACTGGAAAGAATGTCATTCAGTCAACAAGAGAGGACTCCAATTTTCTCCCCTCTTTCTCGGAGAGGGTTTTTATTCCCTTTTCTGATTATATTTGTGAATGCCCTTCAAGTGGCTGTTTTGCATGTTGATGGGGATGCAGTAGAATTTAATGGCCTGTGAGCTAAAGCAGAAAGGCTGAGCAGCAAAATAAATGAGTGACAGCCACTCAGTCCTGGAGCTCGGCATGGGGTGTCCTGGCTGGCATCTCACTCCTGAGTGCATGCATTCACATGCCAATACTGGTTGGGTACCAAGAGCCACACAGCCTAGCAGTATTACACATGGGAGCCTAATTAATGAGGTTCCAAGACGCCCTGCAATTGTTCATTGGCTTTTGTCTATCTCCAAGTGACCTCTGGTTAAGGAAGAAACTAACCATTTGTGCCTCCAGGCCCTAGGGAAAGTCAGTCCCTCCCATGTTGGTGCCCCCTGGGCTTCGTGGGTCATCAGGGGTATCATCATGAGCTAATTACCCTGCCGGGACTTCCCTTCTGAAGGTGCTGATTGCCACAGCTCAGGGCTTGCAGGGGTTTTTGTCAATTAAGTTGAATTTGTTGAGATTAAATTTGCAGTGTTCTTAGTTGTCTTTATGAGACTAGATTTTTTTTTACACTAAAGAAGTATAAAATATTTAGAGAAACTTGGTCTTGAATATATTCTGTGTCAAGTCTGACAGCATTAATTAATGAGATGTGGCAAGAGCATGGGAATCTGTGAAACTTTACACTTTTAGGAGGATTTCTTAACTTTAATTTGGTCAGTGTATCCCTGATCCCCAATTAACTCCTGGAACTGATATATCTTCTGGACTTTTTTTTTTAAAGATTTATTGGGGCCAGCACTGTGGTGTAGCAGGTAAAGCCACCGCCTACAGTGCCGGCATCTATATAGGCGCTGGTTTGAATCCCAGCTGTTTCACTTCCGATCCAACTCTCAGCCATGGCCTGGGAAAGCAGTGGAAGATGGCCCACATCTTTGGGTCCCTGCACCTGCTTGGGAGACCTGGAAGAAGCCTCTGGCTTCTGGCTTCGGATCAGCCCAGCTCCAGCCATTGTGGCCGTTTGGAAAGTGAACCAGTAAATGGAAGACCTCTCTTTCTTCCTCTCTATAACTCTTTCAAATAAATCTTAAAAGAAATATATTTCTTTTCTTGAAAGGCAGAATTATAGGGAGAAATGGAGAGAGAATGAGAGAGACAGAGAGATCTTCCTTCTTCTGGTTCACTCCCCAAATGCCCAAAACAGCTTGGTAAGCCAGGCTGAAGCCAGGAGCTTGAAACACCATCCAGGTTTTCCCAAGTGAGTGTCAGGGACCCATCATCTACTTCCTTTCAGACAGATTAGCAGGAAGCTGGATGAGAAGCATGGAGTTGCTGGAACTCAAACGAGCCATTCTCACATGTGATGCAGGCATCCCAAGTGACAGCCTGACCTGCTACACCACAGTGTCTGCTCTGCTTTTAGATTTTTTGTAATCAGAAACAGTGCCTGCTTGTTCCATCCGTCATCCTTAGTAAATGCCATTTTACACCAGATCTTAAGAAAACCCGTAAGGAAAGGAATGATGCACTGACTGATGAGCAAGTGGTTATCCCTTAAAGTCAAGCATTGTAACCGAGAGGATCTACAAGTAGAGCTTCAAGTTTTATTTGAGCTCGCTCAAATTATTGTTAATACTGAGTATAGAACATAGCAGTTTAACCTGGTCCTAACCCTGGCTTATATTTTTATTCCACTAATGGAAAATGAAAACCTCAATAATGATAACGCTAATATACTATTGAGCACTTAACTATGTGCTCAGCATGTTTGTGTGCTGCAAATAAACTTACAGAAGAGCACTGGTTTAAACCAAGAGGTAAATTAGTAGATGGTGCCCATCATAATCCTTAAAAGACACAGTCTTGAATGCCATAACCCCAAACACTGAAATCTCAACAAATTAAAATCCCAAATGTTGAAATCCTGAAAGGTCAAATCCCATCAACTACAACTCAAGAAGAGTAGCACCATGGAACATATTCTCCAAAGAGAGCCATTCCCTACAAGAAAAAAAGCAGCTCCTCATTACAGTGCAAGACTTCAAAGTACATGTCATGATTGGGCTCCCTGAGACTACCTCCATTCAATGGCGCCTAATCTGTCCTTGTAATGCACTTTTTCACGTCAGATTTTCTTTCTAGGTTTTTTTTTTTTTTTGGGGGGGGGTCTGTTTTGTTGTTGTTGTTGTTCTTCTTCTTCTTCTTCTTCTTTTAGCTTTTTCCAGTACTTTAAATTGCCAGCATTTATTTATTTATTTATTTATTGAAAGAGTGATAGAGGGAGAGAGAAAAATACAGAGATAGAGAGAGAGACCCCTTCCATCCACTTGTTCACTCCCCAAATGGTGCAACAGCCAGGTCTGGGCCAGGCTGAAGCCAAACACCAGGAGCTCCATCTGGGTCTCCTATGTGGGTTACAAAGACCCAAGTATTTTAGCTATCATCGGCTGCCTTCCCAGGCATTAGCAGGGACCTGGATTGAAAGTGGAGTAGCTGGGACTTAAACCAGCACTCGAAATGGGATGTTGGCATCTCAAGTGGCAGTTTTACCTGCTGCACCACAACACTTGCCTGTCAGCATTATTTTTTACAATTCACCATGCTATGTGTTTCACTTTACACTGTTTTCAGTATTGGACATATAATTGTATAAAGACTTTCAGAGAGTTCAAACTAGTTTTGTGTGGTGGTATTTTGTGATTTTTTTTTCCTGCAAATTTGACTCCACAAAAATGCATTATCACGGTACTAACCATTGTGTTTTCATAAAATCAGTGAAACATCTTCCTTAAATGAAGAGTTGACCTTTTGGTACATCTACATTTGGGAAAGACTTTGGCTTTTTGGGCAACTGCTTATGCACTGTGGACCTATCTTGGTTTATGATCAGTCTTATCCAAAGACTTGGATTGTCCATCACAGTATTTCAGGTGACCACACTGATAAACCTTGGTGTGCAGTTACTAATCATAGCTCTGTGCAGTTATACACTTCACTTTCTGATCTGTTTCTTTGTGAGTACAGTTTTCTCAGCATAACTGTTATGGCCAATGTGACTGTGGCTAGTGTACCTGAGTGTTTATGCTTGTAAAAAATATGTGTTATTGTTGCCACTTTATTGTCTAAAGTGACCTACAACATGTTTTTATGTTTTTATGATTCCTGAATCATTTTTTTTGAGAGGCAGAGTGGACAGTGAGAGAGAGAAAGGTCTTACTTTTGCCTTTCCCAAATCATTTTTTAAGAAAGATTTATTTATTTATTTGGAAGTCAGAGTTACACAGAGAGAGAAGGAGAGGCAGAGAGTGAGAGAGAGGTCCTCCATCCACTGGTTCACTCCCCAATTGGCCGAAATGGCCAGAGCTGTGCCCATCCAGAGCCAGGAGCTTCCTCCAGGTCTCCCACATGGGCGCAGGAGCCCAAGTACTTGAGCCATCTTCTGCTTTCCCAGGCCATAGCAGAGAGCTGGATTGGAAGTGGAACAGCCCGGACCTGAACCGGCACCCATATTGGATGCTGGCACTGCAGGCGGTGGCTTTACCCACTATGCCACAGTGCCGGCTCCCCCAAATCACTTTATAATATGTAAATAAATGTCTTTTTAAAAGACTTTTTCTTAGGGCAGCATTATGGCATAGGAGACTAAGCTGCCACCTGCAATGCCAGCATCCCACGTAGGTGCCAGTTGAACTCCTGGTTGCTCTGTTTCCAATTCAGCTCCCTGCTAATGTGCCTGGGAAGGCAGCAAAAGATGGCCCAACTCTGGGCCTCTGCACTCACATGAGAGACCCAGATGCGGTTCCAACTTGTGGTTTTGGCCTGTCCCAGCCCTGGCCATTATGACCATTTGGGGAGTGAACCAGCGGATGGAAGATTCTCTCTCTCTCTCTCTCTCTCTCTCTGAACACTGTCTTTCAAATAAATAAAATCTCTTTTTTAAAAAATCTGTTTCTAGAATTGTATTTTCTGCATTTTGATCTTTCAGGATTTCCTCATTCAGGATTTTAACATTTAGGATTGTATCTTTCAGGATTATGGCCCAAACCCATTAACAGGAACTGTATAACTTTAGGATTATTGAATTCATCTTTAATCTTAAAAAGCTTTTACTTATAAACCTTTTTCTTGAAAGCCAAATTTTTTATAGTATCCTTCTTCAGAATCTCATGGTTTTGATTCATTCTTTTATTTTGTTTTATTTTTTTAAAAAAATGTTTACTGAACACTTGCTGTGTACTCCAGGCAATGTTCTGGTGCTGAAGATAGAAGTGAACAAGATGGATAGGGGACTGTCTCCCTTGAAGTTCATACCCTGGCTTCTCAAATGACATAAACACATAGTGATTAAACCGTGTGAAGAGCTGACATAAGAGTGACCTGGCAGAGAGTGGGATAAGAGCAAAAGCTGGCATGTTTAAGGGCTTCCAAGCAGTGGGCAGAGTTGGAAGGCCAGAAGCCAGAGTTGGGGCTGTGAGAGACAGTTAGGGAAAGACATTATCTGGTTTACGTTTTTAGAAGTTCACTCTGGCTTCTAGAGATTGTTATATTGGCCACCTGAAGGCTGTTTTTGTTTTTTAGTTTTTTTTGACAGAGTTAGACAGTGAGAGAGAGAGAAAGAGAAAGGTCTTCCTTCCGTTGGTTTACCCCCCAGATGGCCACTATGGCCGGAGCTACCGCAGTCCGAAGCCAGGAGCCAGGTGATTCTTCCTGGTTTCCCATACGAGTGCAGGGTCCCAGGCATTTGGGCCATCCTCCACTGCCTTCCCGGGCCACAGCAGAGCTGGTCTGGAAGAGGAGCAACCGGGACTAGAACCCAGCACCCATATGGGATGCTGCTGCCACAGGCGGAGGATTAGCCAAGTGAGCCACAGCACCGGCCCCAAAGGCTGTTTACATAGAAAATAGCCATTTTAGTTATGTCTTGGGATTTTTTCCAAGTGCAGCTGACTTCATCTGTACATCACTGGTAGACCTCTGTAGGCAGGCAGAGCCCCAAGTGGTTTATCTGCATTTGTGTAGAGCTCAGCTGTCCCCCAGCCAAGTTGTGAGCTGATGTCTCTGCCCCTGCATCCTATTCCTGTACATTTACTGTACAGCAGAGTCACCTGTGCACCCTGGCCAGGCTCTGAGGGCTCTGACTATACCCTGTGCACCTGTAAGTCCAGCACAGAGGACATCTACCAACTTTCTGTGGATACCCACAAGTAGGTGTACAGACAGAAGGAAGGACTCCTCCAATCCCAAATCCAAGTGTTCAGGGAACCTTCTGATTCACCAATATGGTAGCTATTTCAAATGCTTATTTCCTCTCTCTCCCTCTTCTCCCTACCCCGCCCCCCAAAAAAGAAAACACACACAGACACACACACAGAGACAGACAAGAAGTTTCAAAGAGCCAGGAGCCCTGTCATGCTCATCAGTAGATTCCCTGAGTTAATGTTGTGAGTGCTAGATCTCAAAAGCTGGTGCTTAGTATACTTAAAAAAAAATCTTGGAAATAGGAGGGAGGAAGCCAGCAAGGAAGGAAACCAGCTTGCCAGTAGTGCATCAGCCCAGTTCCACCTGTGGGCAGGTACAGCCATTCAGGAGGACCTGACTGCTTGAGGAGAATGGCTGTCCCTGCTCAGACTCACTGGGAAAGGCTGCTGCGGGGCAACATCCATCCTCAGTGAGTGGCCAGCAGGCCGCGGCTTTCACCCCTGACCGCAGTGGCTTTCTGGAGGGATCTCACTGTAACATGACCCCCAGCTTCTGACTCATCGCTGGCATGGCTTTGCGGTGCAGGCCGCTCTATTCCATCCCGCAGAGCTGTATCGACCGAGGCGAATTAGAGGAACAGTCATTGCTTTATTTAAATCCTAGTCAAGAATGTTGCCCGCGCTGATTGCAAAGGTCATTTTGGAATCTTCCCCATCCCAAGCAACGAGTAGAGCAGCAGTGCCAAAACAGTGCTCCTTCTCTGGAGTAGTGAGTCAGAACTCGGTGAGCACATCCCCTTGGCCAACCATGCCACACTCCCCTCCCAGAGCCCCATAGTGGCTATCAACATCTTACAGAACCAAGAGATCCTGCAGTTGGAACCAGAAATGTGCCTAGTTCACGTTGGAGTCTCATCTCTTTTCTCCAACTTCAACCATGCACCCTGGCAACAGCAGCAATAATAATGATGTGGTTTTTCCCCTAATAATGTGGCCCCAGCACAAGCCTACTCCTTCAGGTGCTGTCTGAGCACAGAAGCAAAGATTGTTTCTAGCCCAGGAGGAGAAACTGGCCGTGGACAAAGTTCACGATCCCCCAGACCACGTGCGCTGTAAGCAGGAAGACTTTCCAGGGTGACACTGATGAGACACCGTTTTCACGCCGCCCCCTCATGCCAGCACCTCACTCCACCTGTGCTGCGACACTGCACCAACAGGCCCTCTGAGCATTCTCCCCAAGAGCTGGGTCCCTGAGAGCCTCCTCCAAAAGACCACAGGTTTCTGTCTGAAGTTTGGTTTCTGGCTAGCTGTGTTATTTGTTTGTTCGTAAGCATCATGGATACTTTGCTTTTCTCCCCCTGAATTATTTCTTCAAATTCCTAAGACTTCTCCAGAAGTGCATTTTTATAGAACGAGTGAGGCTTAGCATGTGTTTTGGCCATGGTTTTATGCTCATTGCTGTGAGCGACTGCCTTCCCCCAGCACATAACCTTTCTAAACATGTAGGTAAATGGCATGTTGCTGTATACCCATTAATAAGAACATTGCACTGGAGCCAGCCCAGCTTGACCTCCAGTGCAGTGACCTGCATTCCTGTCACCTCTGGAGTGTCATCCTGATAGTGGCGCTGTCTCCGAGTACATGTGAATCAAGCTTACCCCAGTGCATATTTGTCTCATTATTCAGCTGGCCCAGGGATTGTTTTGGGTCCATCAGCACAGTCCAGGGCAGAAACTATCATCTGGTTTTGGTTTTGTTTTAGGGAACTTCTTAGAAAGGGTGTTCTCTGCTCCCAAGACACCTGCCCCTACATGTTTCCCATGTTGCTCCTTTGTAGCCTTCCCCACTCGTTTCTCAGACGTTCCTGATCCTGACAGTGAGCGGGCAGAAGGCCCCATACAAACTGAACTCTAGTATTCTCTCAGTTCCAGAATGCTTTTAATTGTAATTGTAATGCCCCATCAATTGAATAGCACCTCCTCCCAGGTACCAGGAGCACTTCAAGGACAGCCTGTTCAGCCAGCCAGCAGCAGTAAGCAGCAAGAGATGGGCAGGGTGAGGGGCTAGGGAACATGCCAGGAACAGTTTCTGTAGCTGCACAGCTAGTCCTCCTTCACTATTCAGGTCCCTTATCTCCTTCTGGGAGTCAGGTATTTCACCAATCCCTCTGGTCTAGAGTTTAGTTCAAAGTACAAAATAATGAAGCTATAATGGTCTGAGAGTTTCCTGTTTCTTGTGATCCCCTTGGTAAATGTCATGTAAATTAACCTGGTCCCATAGCAACTAGGCCACATGTAGATAAAACTCCCCCAGCTGCCAAACAGTAATTTAGAAGTGTGGTTTTCATTTTCAAAAACAAAGGGTGGTGAAAGGGCTCGCCTTACTGTTGTTTTCTTTGTGATTTCTAGTTTAATGTATAGTGGTCAGAGAATGTTCATTGTAAGTTAGCCTTTTTTTCTTTTTGACATTTGATACTTCCTTTCTGTCTAGTTAGTGTGCAGTTTTTGTAAATGTCTCATGTGCAATTGGAAAATTTATATAATCTCTTTTTGGGGCACAGAATTCCATCTATATATTGTTCATCGTGCTCAAATCTTGTTTATCCTCATAATTCTTTATCTGCTTGCTCTGTAGTTTCTGAGAAATTAGTTTTAAATCTCCTATGATGGTTGTAAGTGTGTCATTCTCTCCTATAACTCTGACAGCTTTTGCTTTATAGTTTTAAGGCTGTGCAACTGGGTGCATATAAATTTGATTGCCATGTCTTCTTAATGGTGGCATTCCTGTACCTATTAATGCTTTTGTCTTCAATCCTATTTTATCTTGATCAACTTTGCCACCCAGTTTTCTGTTGGCCAGTAAGTATTTTCCTCATTGATCTCTTTCTTTTCTTTTATTTTCAGCTTTTCTGTGTCATTTTGTTGCAGGTGTCTCTTATAAGCAATATATAACTGGCTTTTAATAAGTCCAGTTAATAATGTCTTAAGACGTGAGTTTTATTCATTTACAGTTATTGTGCTTAGCTTTTACGTTTGAACTTATTTTCCTCTTTTCTGCCGTATTTCTGTTTGCCTTGCATTCTATTCCCTTCTTTGTCCTCCTTCCTTCCATTAGATGAGCAAACTTTCCTGACCCTCTCCCCATCTTTCCCTCTGCTATCTTGGCTGTGATCATGTTTAATTCAAATCTATTCGGTGAATACCACTAAGTTTTTCACCTGCATACTTAACCATGATTTTTTTTTCTAGTAATGACTGAAGTTATCCAGGATCTCCATCCTCTCAAACAACAGGCCTTTGCATACTTTCCCTCACTGGCAGTTACAACAGAGAATTGAAACCAAAGCCCAAGACACCAGCTATCCTTTCCCAGGCTACTGATTCCGAGGGGAATCCCAGGCACCCTGACTGATTCATGAGATGTGGGCTTTGTAGGCGCTTTTACTAGCCAATGCTGCTTTACACTCTGGGGCATCTCTCACGTTCAGAATGACGCGTTCACTCACAGCTTATCAAACCCATCCCTTGAGTTGCTGAAAGTGTTCTGGAGTAGGATTCGACAAGAGCTCAGAGTCCTGTGGCTCACTGTTAGGGCCTGTTTTCATGACTCAGATGTGTCATTTGTCATGACTTCCTACCTGCTTACCTGTCCCCTCCGTCTCAGACTTTAATGCGTGAACAAACTGCTCTCGGGCAACGCTGGGGCTTTTGGTCCACAGATCTAACTTTGGGGAGCAGGAGTCTGAGAATAAATTCAGCTAGGAAAACTGGGACTTTGGCCATGTTCTCAGCTCCTCCGTGGCCACTGCACAAGCTGAAGATCCGTGCCCTCTCCGTATCCTGGTTTTCCACGCCTCTCCTCATGCCACTTGTGGACAGAACTTACAAACCCGCTGTCCATGCAGTTTGATCAATAGAGCCCGATTCTGTGTGCCATCCATTCTAAGTTATTTGGGGTTTTCTTCTTAATAATATTTGTTTTGTTGTTCAGCTGGCACGGGAATTGTACTTCGTATTTCCCAGAACAGGAGATGCCGGAAGGAACTTCCCCTTTGGGGTGATTTGGGTTCAGGATCATATTAATTCTGAAGGCCTCCTTAAGGCCTGGCAGAGGCCTCTCTTCCCCACCCCAGCCCAGGTGGGGTGGGCTTGGCGAAAAGTGAGTGCTCCTTCCTCGTTCACCCTGCAAGGTCCCTCTTGAGGTCAGCCCAGCACACACTTCAAGACTTGGGCCCGTGGCTGTGTCATTTACATGTGACTCCAGTGAGTCAGGGCCCTGAGGAAGAGCCTGCCCGGGGCTAGGGGCGGGCTTCCTGGTAATTTATGTTTAAGACAGGCTTTTAATAGAGATACACTTTTAAATAGTAACCAGGAAAAAGAGTCTCTCTTAACGGGTATCCATTTATAGGACTCAGCTGTTGAAGCTCAAGGGCAGCATTAGGCTTCAATGTAATCTGTGTACTGTAATTTACAGCACCGGGGGAAGCGGTGTGCGTACAACTGTTTCAGTCGTTTGCCATGATAGATAGCTTTTGCTCTTGGCAGGGCAGAAACACCGCCTCTGCCCTCCGTTTATGAATATGGAATTGTCTCAGGCAGGTTTTTACTGGAACTGTTTAAAAGGGAGATTCCTGCGCTGGTCCCATCTTGTCACTGGCCCCAAATATTCTGTTCCTGCTCTACAGGCATCCCCCGGTCACCCCTTGATCCAGGCAGTGATTCTGCAGTGCACGTGTGAATATGGCGCAAAGCACTTGTAACAATTTCAAGTGCAGGTCCTGCTAAAGGCTGCAGTTTTCCCTGAATGTCGGGAGCTGTTAGAAGATTTAGCTGGTGGCAGGAGGTCACTGGCAGGGATCAAGGAAATATTTTGGAGGTGGTAATCTGATGCAGGAAACATAGAGGGGTATGATTCCTCCTGGGGAGAAGATAGTGTCACCTAGGGAAATTGAGACTAAAGGGAGCATAAAGAAAAAACAAACAATGCCCAGGTTCTAAATCTCCAAGAATCCACTCTTCAGAAGCTCAGAGACATATGTGCTTCCCACCAGCCTTCCCTTAGTCCAGGTTCTTTATTCCCTGCTGCTGGGAGGAGGCAAAACACATGTGCAAACGGCACAAGAGTGACCATCTTGCCTAGGAGATCCCTCGATTCTGCCCTACACTCAGGCTTCGTCTCAGCCTCAGTTCCTTTCCCACCAATTGACTGCCTCAGAGGAACTGCCATCCTTGCGTGGGTGTTCTTTGATCCCTCTGCTGTTCCTGAGTGCCACCGTGCGCCAAGCGCCCTGTTGAATGGGCTTGCAGGCACACAGGAGTAGAGGTTCTGAGTTCTGAGCGTATGAGACAGTGTGTGTCGCCTGCTTCCGCACGCTGTGACGTAGCCTCTCCTCCGTGATCACTCCCCAAAGGCCACTTGCCAGCAGCATCTCTCTGGACAATGATTCCTTTGAAACCACAGTCCAGAGCTTCTCTCTGTGCTCGCTGCTGCCTTTCAAGGTTGATCACATCTGACATCTCCACAGCATCTTACTGTTGACAAAGCGCATTCTGTTAGCTCACTCGTTTTGATTTTCCTAACAACTCAGTAAGGTACAGGTAGGCGCTGATTTCATAGGCTTGCCTAAGGTCGCACAACTGAGTGCAGCAGAGCTGAGATTAGAACTCAGGACTCCAGGGGCTGCCATGATGGTGCAATGGGTTAAAGCAGTATCTGCAGTGCAGACATCCCATATGGGCACTGGCTCAAGTCCCCAGCAGCTCCACTTCCAATCCAGCTCCCTGCTAATGCACGAGGGAAAGCAGCAGAAGATGGCCTAAGTGCTTGGGCCCCTGACACCTGCCTGGGAGACCCAGATGGAGCTACAGGTTCCTGGCTTGAGCTTGGCCGGTCCCTGATGTTGCTGCCATTTGGGGAGTGAACCAGAAGATCGAAGATCTCTCGATCTCTCTCTCTCTCTCTCTCTCTCCCCCCCTCCCCCTCCCTCCCTCTTTCCCTCCCTCTTGGATTTTCATATAAATAATTCTGTAAAAAATAAAATTAAAAAACCCTCAGGACTCGACTGTTCCCTCCTCCCCCGAGGTATTTTCCGTGAACAGAGACTCCAGAGGGAAAAATGCACAGTGCAGCACAAAAAAGCACCCAGTACAGAAGGCAGATTTACCTATAGGAAACTTCCATCCTTTGCAGTTTCTGTACCTGGACTCACATGCCCCAAACACCTGCTCCATTTTCTCCTTTCTCCTTCTCGTGGGATCTGAGCTTTCAATAATAACTATTTGAAAACAGTCGTACAGTTTTGACTCTGAGGGAAGATTTTTCCGTCTGCTTCCAGGTTCTGGTCTCCCCTTTCATTTCCTGGCCAGAAGATTCCATCAGAACAAAAGTTACGGTCATTTCGGCAGATGATGAGGGCAGTTGGCTGTGTTCTACATGAGGATAGATCAGTTCAGCATTCTGACTAGTTACAAGGGGTGATGAAAGAATTGTGCAGACCACACACTCCAAGTGTGTGCCTCATGCACGCCAGCCTACTACTGCACATGGTTCTGGGCAGAAAGCTGAACATGAATGTCCCTGTGCCCAGAGCTTACTTTTGCTGGTTAGTATTCCAAGAGCCAAAATCCTGATTCAGACACAACTTTATCCTGATAAAATCTCCCATCCCCAAGCCACACATACGTTTAATCGGAAGCTGAGAGGAAGCAATCTGTAGAAAGGTTTGTATAAAGTGACTCAAGATACCTAGCAATTTGAGGACACCCTTGTAACCTTTTTGTGGCCTCCTGCCTCTGTTTGTCTATCTGTGGAATGGGTATGGTGGTTATGCTCCAAAGTTGCTATTAAGAAATTATAAATTTAAACATGCCTTGGCATGTGACTTGTGCTATAAATATGCCTCACAACCACGTGGAAAATAGGAATTTTTAGCTGACATGTATAATGAGGTTAGGCAGGGAACATCAGTCACCCACAGCAGGAGCGCAGCCAGAGACAGGCGGTTTGAGAGCAGGGGGCCAGGTGCTTGGCTAAGGAAGGAGAACAGAGACACCATCTATGAAGCAGTCTTGGACAACACGCTGGAATGTTCAAAGCAAACACGCACAAATAAGCATTTGGGCATCTAGCCTGGCTTTAGGAATAATAGACAGGAGGTTGGAGATGCGTGTCTTCTTTTTGCTCAGCAAGGCTCTGAATGGCAGAGGATCGGGCTGGAGAAAGAACCAGTGCCCACATGGGTGTCAGCTTCTGTATGTGAGGGCGTGTTCACACAGGAGAGGCAGCCAGGTGGTTAGGAAAGAGCCAGGCCTGGGGCCAAGCTGCCTGGTCTCCGTTGTAGCTCTGCTACTAACTCGCTGTGTGACCTTCGGCCAACCCCTCAATTTCTCTGTGCCTCAGTTTCTTCATTTACAAAATGGGGATAATGATAGTACAGGGTACACACTCCAGATCCAAAGATCCCCCAAGTCCAGAATGCTCCAAATTCGGAAACTCCATGAGCACCAACATGGCACCACAGTGGACAAATCCGCACCTATCAGCGTGGTTTAGTACACAGCTCAGTACAGCTCAGCACAGCTCACGGATGCCTGGTGTTCAGTCCTGACTCTGCTTCTGCTCCAGCTTTCTGCTGGGGCGCCCCGGGGGCAGCAGCTAATGGTTCCAGTGCTTGGGCCCCGCCCCTGATGCAGGAGACCTGGGTGGAGTTCCTGGCTCCTGGCTTTGGCTTCATCCAGCCCTGGCTGTTGCTGACATTTAGGAAGTGAAACAACTGATGGATGTGTGTGTGTGTGTGTGTGTGTGTGTGTGTGTGAGAGAGAGAGATTCTGCCATTCAAATAAATAAAACATTTTTAAAAAAAACTATATAAAATAACCTTTTGGTTATATGTAAAAAGTACATAAGAAACATAAATGAGTTTCATATTTAGATTTGATTCCCATCCCCAAGGTTCCATATTATGTAGATGCAAGTATTCCAGGATCCCAAATCCAAAACACTTCTGGTGCTAAGCATTTTGGATAAGAGATACTGATGCAGTGTTTCATAGCTGTTATCAGGAGGATAATGTAAGTACATAGGACTGCAATGCATGATGAGAGCCTTGTCTGGCCTTGTAGATTCCAGCACATTGCATAAAAGAACTCCAAACGGGATTCGTTGGGGGAAACTCTTCCCCAGCAGACTGAACAGGTTGACCGTGAGTTACACAGTCTTTCCCAGAGAGGTGGCACTGGTTGGAGGGGAGGAAGAAGGGTCAGAGCTAGAGTGAGAAACAGTGGTGGCTTGAACCATTGGCTGGTGCATAGAGAAGTATGGACGGCTGAGGTTTGTTCTTGGACTGTCTTGAAACTCTGATGTGTCCGCTTCCTGCCTCCAGGAAAGTTGACAGCCTGGAGGTTCTGGGTCCACAAAAGCAGGTTCCAGTGGCAAGCATCCTGGGAGTTTGGGGCAGCTTGTCTCACATGAGTCAGCCTTCCCTGACCTCTGGCCAATGCTGTCTGGCTCTACTCTGGAATGCTGCAAAGCCATGCCCATTATCTGTCAGCCTCAACCAGGGAAGAATCCCTGTCATGTGGAGCTCTCGCTTCCTGTCTGTGTGCTGCCTCCCTGCAGTGTGTGGGCAGCTCTGCTCCCCGCTGCACGCGTCTTCAGAAAGACTGGGTTTCAGGCTTCTGAGCGACGTCTTTCCATTTGCTGCTGAAAGGAGACGGCAGTCATCTGCTAGCTGCTGTTTGCCAAAATGTGGCCTTAGAACAGGAGGAAGTGATGGCTCCTGGCGTGAAACCTGGTTCCCCCTGGGCGTACACCCAGCCTGAACAGCTCCTTTAAAACCAGAAGCAATTTGTCATCTTTTGATTCTCTTCCAGCTCTGTCCCTGTCACAGGTAGATAAATGAGGTGGCATGTGGGTGTCCAAATGCAGGATCGCCTAATCCCAGTGGTTTCCCGCAGAGCCGTCACTTCTCCAGGGTGGAGAGCACAGCGGGGTGGTCTCTGGCATCCAGAGTATACCCATGAGCGATTTTTTCATCACGTGTCCCATTTATATGCAGGAAGTACTTTCTCAGAATCTCCCAGCCGCCAGTGTGCCCCTGATAGGTGGGGTTCTCAGCTCAGAATTCTGAAATGAATCATACATTTGTGTGCTCAGCATCTCGTGTGTGTAGTTCCAAAGAGTGCTACTAATCAAATCAGTGTCTCAGCAAAAGACAACAAGCATCCCAGAATTAAAAATAGAGAGGGGCTGGAGTTTCCGTTCTACAAAGCCTTGATTACCAAGAGTCAAGGTGAAAGGCAGATGCATTTTCGGTGCTTTATCTGAGGCTTGAAAGATACTTGCAAGGTTTACTCCACAGCCCACTTGCACTTTAGATTTCTTTGTCTACGTGTACCTAAAGACACTAGGTTATCCCTAGAGGTCAAATAGGCAAAGAGGCTTCGTGCTCAGGTTGCCAAAACGTGAGTGACCTGTGACACCCCTGAGAATGAAGGTGAGGCCTGTGTGGCCATTGCCCAGCTGTTGCCAGTGTGTTGCTGGTTCTGCCAGAAAACTTTGATTTCTTCTGTGGCCATCAGTGACATCCGCCATCCCTACAGCTGCCAGATTAACCCAGATCCCACAGGCACAAGGGCCCAAGCTGGGCTGGATCAACTCAAGCTCATCCCAACCACAGGGAAATCATCTCTCCTGGTAGCATTACAGTGAGTCAGTGAGCATCATTGAGACACCCGGATAAGGGAGAAAATGTGGATCATCATCCCCAAGTGGTCTCTGTTGAGACTGAGTCAGATTCTCAGACAGCCCACTAATACCGGTGTGTGTAAGAAACTTAGGACCAGCCCTTCAGTATCTACAGTGTCGAGGGAGCAGTCTAGCATGAACTCTACAATTTAGAAGTGAGTCCTCCAGTTCATGCTGTAGCCAGTGGTTTCACACTCGAAACCTTTTCTGTTTTCCCAGTATTTTTAACGAGAGCAGAATGACTCAGGCCGAGGAGATAGCAGGGAAGGTTAACTCATCTGAGGTAAAGGCGTGGCTGTGGGTTCCTGTTCCTCCTCTCCCAGCCTCTGGCCTTCCTCTTCAGACCATGTTTCTCGCTGTGCGTCCTGTACAACACCAGAGAAGGACTGAATGAGCAGGGAGCTGGCCCTGAGCCCCGCCATGGGAAGCGCAGGGGACACATCAGCTGTTCTGACTTCCACCTGCAGATGAGAAAAGGGGAAACTCCCACTTCGTGGAAGGTGGTGGAGCAACAGAATAGTTTGTTCCTTAAAGACGAGTACATACCCACTTGAGTCTTTGAAGTAATCCTGCTTTTCATTCATGGTGGAACCATGTAATTCTTTTAAGTGTAAAAGGCGGAGCCAGCTGCCGTATATGATACATTAAACTTACTTTAGAATGGTGAATTTTTTAAGAGTATGGTCATTCTTGGGAGAAAAAAAGGAAACCAATTTTGGTGTGCCTCTTCTGTCCACTGAAAAGAGTTCCCTGCATATGAAGAATGATTTCCATTCCTTGAATCTGCGTCTTCCGAGGCCTGTGCTCTTTTCAAGCTTTGTAGTAAGCTCAGGGAGGAAAGGGCAGGGAGCTCCATGAGGAAGGCGTCCCTTCCCACACATAGGGGCACTCCATCACTGTCTTAAGAAGCAGTGATTGAGATGTTTAACCTTTTGTGTCAGTGATATGCAACCTGTGGCCATGCACGAGAATCCACTGTTAAGACAGATAGCATTGCCACCCCCTGGAGTACCTGACTCAGTAGTCCGAGAACATTCCCTTTCTAGTGAGGGGGATGCTGACATTGGTGCCCCCAGGGACTGTGCTATGAGAACCACTTCTTGGATCCATTTCCTTTGTATCTTTTCCAAGCCTTCCAAGAAAACTCTTTAAAATATATATATTTATTTTAAAAGGGAGGGAGGGGACACAGAGCATCTCTTCCATCTGCCGGTTCACTCCCCAGATGACCCCAATAGCCAGGGCTGGGCCAGGCTGGAGCCAGGAGCCAGGAGATTCATCCAGGTCTCCCATGTGGGTGGTAGGGGCCCAAACATCAGGGCTATCTTCTGCTGTTTTTCCCAGGCCATTAGGGATCTGGGTCAGAAGTGGAACAGCCAGGACATGAACCAGCGCCCATGTGGGATAGCTACATTGCAGGTGGCAACTTCACCCCCTGTACCATAATGCTAGCCCCTTCCAAGATATTGACTTCTAGAATTTTCTGACCTCACCGCCCATAGAACTGAGATGGATTTTTTTTAAATGAGTAGGATTTGACCCGATAGGAAAGCAGCCTGTTTGGCTTTTCTTCTTTTTTAACCAAAACAAACATTTTATTCCTCATGTGATTGGGAGAGAAATGAGCATAGATGACCACTTCCTTCTCAGTGGTGTCTGTGCTGGCAGGACACAGCCAGCAGGGGTGCGGGATTGCAGTGTGCCTGGCAACCTCTGAGCCAGTTTTGGAATGCCCACCTAGTGTCAGATGCACTTGGGTGCAAAGCAGAAATGAGACCTGACCTTCTGCAAAAGCTGCAGCTGAGCAAGAAGGGTACCGAAGGCAGTGTGTTGTTTGCAGTGTTTCTCTGCTGGCCCCGGGTCCTTACTGAAGTCACTAGGTCCCAGGGTTCAGAAACAAGAGGGAGTTTTATGCCTTCTGCAAAAAGTCATTCTCCTAATGTCAGATGTCATTCTGAGATGGCAGGCAGACAGCTGGAATTCCAAACTGAGGCCTCAGGGAGCCTCTCTGTCCCCTTGTCTCAGGAAGGAGGCCTTTGAGGACTGCGAGCATGCAGTAGAGGCCAGGAGTGGGTTACCAGAGGGACTGCAGGGATACCAGGTGCTCTAACCAGAAAGAGAGGATGAAGTGGAGCCTCAGCGGCAAAGGAGACCTTCCCCTGGAGCAAGGAGAGTGTATTAATAATTTATTGCCACATAACAACTGGTCCCAACATTTAGTAGCCCAGAACACCAAATATCTGTGTTGTATTGTGTAGCTTCTGCGGGCGAGGTTGGGGAGCAGCTTGGTTCTGCAGTTCTGTCTCTGAGTTGCCTGAAGGTGCCCTGTAGCTGTCATCTGAAGGCCTGACTGGAGCCGGTGGGCCTGCTTCCCAAGATGACTCCTCTCATGGCTGTAGGCTAGAGGCCTCACTTTCTCACTCGCAGGAACTTGGGCCTCTCCATGGGGCTGCTCACGATACAGCAGTGAACTTTCCTCAGAGCCACAAACCTGAAAGAGAGGGGACCATAGTCAAAGGCCCTCCGTGGCCTAGTCGCACAAGTGACACACTGTCACTTCCCCCTATTCTGTTCATCAGAGATGAATTGCTGAATCCAGCCTACACATATTGAGAGGGCAATTAGGCTCTGCCTCTTGACACCACAGGGGCTGAGCCTCTTTCTCACCTTTCTCTTGCCACGCTCAGAAAAGCACAAGAATTGATGAGTTTTTGGTGAAAAGATGAAGGGGGCTGTGGCCCTTGGGGCAATGAGAGGGTTTGGCCTAGTTGCACTGAAACTAGGTAGTTGGGTAGAGGAAGAGACGTTGGAAACTCTCCGTGGGCTTTGAGCCCACCGTTGTGTAGGGTCATACAAGCCTCTTCTCCCCTTCATGCCAGGGGCCGAGCTTGCTTAGAAGGGACTGAAGCCGCCCATAAGTCCCAAGGCTGAAATTTGGTTCTAGAGAAGAGGCAGAAGGGACTGGTTCCTTACAGCCAATTCCATGCTGGAGAGGGCAATAATCAGCACTGTGCATTTCCTTTATGTTGTCTGACTTGCTGGGTCTCCAGTGGAGAAAGAACAGAGATTGAAGGCAGAAGTGATCCTGGAATAAAGAGGAGCTTCCGGCTGTACTTTCAGGAAGGGCAGGGCTGTGAGGAAACAGCAGGGTGAGGAACCCCACTGTTTGTAAATGATCCCATTCCGGATGATGGCTTGGCCCCACCAGGAGCGACAGCAGTCATCCCTTTGTGTCCAAGGCTCCCCAGCACCAGAGATCCTTCCGCAGGGACAGAGGCTTATTTTGGCTACCCTGGCTCCATAAATAGACACGGTGTCACAGTCCCCTTTTGAGGAGGTAGAACCATGGTGGTCATATTGTGCTGTGTCTGTTCTTATCTCCCCATCATCCCGAGGGAATAAGCTAATCAAACTTGCTGATGATTTTACACTGAGAAGGAGATAGCTAATAACTTGGATGACAAGTATTAGAATACAATGTGATGTGGATAAATTGGGTCCATGTATTAAGAGCTATAAAATGAGATTCCATCAAGGCATGAATAATGGCGCCTGTGGAAAGGATTAATCAAATACCCCATTAAAAGCTATAGGAATTCTGGTCAGACAGCCCCTGTTTAATTACACTCGTGCCCTCACCCCACCCCCCTCTCCATTTCTCCTGAAACTGCTTTCTACTAGGAGAAATGTGGAAAAGAATTGAGGAAATAATGGAAAATTTGGAACATATGTTTTGATAGAACAAGATCATGAAGACAGATTTAAGCAGCCAATGTTTAATTTAGGGGGAGAAAAAGGCAATTGGCATGAGTAATCATTTACAAATGTAATTTCCAAAGGAGCCCTGTTGATACCATTCAGCAAATGCCAACAAAGCATTTACTTTCCAAAGGGAGAAAGCAAGACAACAAGAGAAATGAAGGCATCTCCAGGAGTGGACCAGAGCCATAGAGAAGCATCAGGTGTGAGGATGGGCAGTGCAGAAGACATGCACAACTTCTGAGAGACCTCGGGGGACTGGCATTGTCTGGAGAAGGCTTCCTGGGAGAGACTCCAGCACAGCCCTGAAGTGTGGACAAGCTTCCATGTACTGCAAATTCGTGAGCACACTCTGGTGGCAGGGTCTAGTGAGAAAATGGGCTGGAGCAGCATAGGGGGCACCTGTGGGGGTCTTCTCTCCATTTCCACCACCACCACCCTGGCCCAAGCTACCATCACTTCTCACCTGGACAACTGCCAGAGCCTTTCAGCTGTTTGCCCTGCTTCCACTCTCGCTCCTCTACAACCCATTCTGCCCACTGAAGTCAGAATCAGAATCAAAGTTAACCATGTCATTCTCTTGACTTGTGGCTTCCCATTCCTCCTAAGCTTAAAAAAAAAATCACTGTCATGGCTGCAAAGTCTTGTGTGGTCTGCACCACTTCCAGTGCCAGGCTCCCTTTCACTCTGCATGTGCCAGTCACACTGGCCTTTAGAATTTCAGCCCAGTGGGTCTTCGTGCCACAGAGCCCTTGCACATGCTTTCTTCCTCGCTCTCTGTATGATTCTCTTTCATCCTCTCTTCCCAAAGCTAACTCTGGCTCATCCTTAAGAATGTATTGTAGTGACTACTTGTCCCTCTGGGGAGACTTCCCTAATTCTCATACATTGAAAACCAAGTATTGTTGTGTGGACATATATTCGATGTCTGTCTCCCCAGCCACACCACAAGCTTTGTGAGGGCAGGCACCCAGCTTCTGCATCCCTTTGAGCCTGGCACAGTGTTAAAAAGCATGTGTTGACTGGATTACGATATATATTTAGGAACAGTGAGACTAGTCAAGAAATTATCCCTGACACTCTATAGGAGAGGACCATTATGCATTCTTAATGGGATGAAAACCTGAATTCATGTCCAGACTCTGCCACCTGCTGGCTATGCTGTTTTAAATAAATCACAGAACTGTTTCCTCATCAATAAAACCTGCCTGTTTCCTCATCAATAAAATGGGAATATTCACAGCAATCTCATATGGTTACAGTGATAATTTAATGAAATAACATACGCAACAGCATTTCTTAAAACTGTTAAAAACAGACATAATTAAATATTGTCGTTTTTCCCAGTGCCTTGTACATTGAGTCATTAAACACCTGTTGCATGTGTGGATGGATGGATGGATGCATGGATGCATGGATGGATGGATGCATGGATGGATGGATGCATGGATGGGCTGATTGTGAGGGAGTCAGTATGGTGAAAAGAGAAGAGCCTTGCCCATAGATATCATATGGGAGCCAGAAGAGGAGAAAATTTCAAGCTGGAGGAGGCTTGTGGATCCACCCACGGTGTCATATACAGTAGAGCAGGCAAAGAGAATAAGGGTGGGGGTGGGGCAGGGAATCATTTCATGTGGTCAGGAAGAAGTCACTGGTGACCTCAAGGCAATGCCTCCTCGGCCTTTTCCTGTTGTCTGTGCTTTCAATGACATGCCTTAATTGTAACTTAATCACTTTACTGATTTTTATCTTTGGGGGGGAGATCAAATTGATTTGCACATACAGCAAAATTGGTGAGATTACTCCAGCTGCTGCCAGCGGGTGCTGACAAGTGAAGAAGTGAACGTCAGAGGATAAGAAAATACACTAAACATTTATTTTAATAAGGCCCAGAAACTGTCGTTACTTAATAAATTGCATGGATAATTGGTTTCGGTTTCAAGCGTAGTTTCATGTTTAACTCCCTGGGTTCTGGTAGGAATCAGGTCGCACGTGTAAACAGCAGCGTGCAGGGTGAGACCCAGCTGGGAGTCATCACAGAGTCCTGTGCTCTCTTTCCTCTCTCTGCCCACACCCCACTCTCCACCACCACCGTCCACCTGGGTAAGTGACTCTCGGTGCATGCGCATGCACACACCTGTGTACACGCACGTGTGCACCCACATCTTCTAGTCCTTTGGATGGCTTCTCCTCCAGCACAGCGGCTCAGGCCTCGCCTAACCTCGCAGGGCATCCATCTAGCTTGGTCTGCTTCTGTGTGGGCCTTGGGAGTGAGTAGCCCAGGCTGGATGCAAGCTCCACGCTTACCGTCTCAGGGCTGACCCCTGTTGAGAAAGATGTGATGAATAAATGAAGCCCTGTGGGTATTTCCACATTCAGCTTCACCCCAGTGCTCCAAACCTGCCTGGCAGTACTAGGTACTCAGTAGGAAACGGAGAGCAAGAGCAGGCTAGGACAAAAAGGCCACCAAATATGTTGTTTCTGTGAAGGAGTTGGAGGTGTCGAATTGGATTTGTGGGGAAAGGGGGCAATATTCAAGGAGACGTTGAAATGCTCAAGGAGAGGGTTTGAAGCTCCCCCAGCCCCTGCTGCCCGTGGTCCCCTTTAACAGAGATGCCATGAGCGCCTTGCTGATCTAAAGACAGAATCATGCAGGTCTCCATCCTCTTCCCCCATCTCTCAGATCTAGGACTTTCTGTGACAGCCTTGTGCTCAAATGTTTGGTCTCTCAGCAGACTGGTTTCCTCTGACCCAATGCATAGTTTGCCACAAAAGAATCCGAAGGCCCTGGTCACTCCACAGATGGCACAGTCCTGGGACGAGCCACTGCTTTCCAGCCAGGCAGGCATAAGAGTAAGGACTCAACACACACCCCCTGTCTTGCTGGGAAAAGCCAGGCAGGGCAGGGCCCTCTGCCAAGGCTGTGTGGCACTGGACCATCGAGCTGGAAGTGGAACCACTGATCTGGCCTCCCACTGGCCCACTAAAGGAGCGAACCCCACAGCTCTGCAGTGCTTCCAGAAACACAAGGCACAATCTCCCGCTTCAGACCGAGGAACACACTGACGCGAGTTCACAGCTCAGCCTGCCTCGGCGCGGCCTTGGCCTGCCTGAGCTTAAATCTTCTCATGTGTGGAAAATGGGTATAATCACGGATTTTCAGGGAGGCTGTGTGAGGATTAAACCCATAATGCATGTCACACGCTTAGACCCAGCTCAACTCATCATGAACCATGAAGCCATGATGGATTTATCCCCTTGTCTAAGTCTGGTTTTCCTTGAGACACCACTGCTGGGCCTAAGCCCAGCCTGCCAGTTTCATCCCCCAAAGCTCTTACACGCTGGGATGGGAAATCTCAAGAAGAGAGGAGTCCCTGAGGGGCTTGGGAGTGGGGGCTGGGAAGGGGGCCGGAAGGAGGAACAGGTGTAAGAAAGAGTTGTGCAGAATTCCTAGCGATCCCCCCCAGGACCTGGAAGAGCCACCATGGAAGCCGAATGGTTAGACTCGAACCATCAGAAAAGTAGTGTCTCTGAGCCCAGGCAGGAGGTGCCTCCAAGAAGGAAAAGCAAATCTTTCAGAAAGGTAGACTAGGATGACAGCTGAGAAAAAAGCTTTTGAATTAGATTTGCTTTTGGGGTGAAGAGGAATTTAAATTAATTTGGCTTTCAGAATTTTAAATGCATACATTGTAATAATTGGATATACCCTAGAGCATTGTAAAATCAGGGTTGGAAATCTCTTACCATCTCCACTGTTAAGAGCAGGAACCCAATCTTGCAAGCAGGTTTTTAAAATCCTTGAGCCCAGGGAAGAAATCAGTCCACCTGTCAAATGTGCATCAAATCCTTCTCCCAGTTAATCTTTTCCCACCTCCTCTCCAGTCTCTAGTGTGAGCAGGAAAGAGGCCTCACAATCATGGTCGCTTAGACAAATGTCCTTAGAAGAGCCAGCAAAAGATAGGGGCATACGTAGCCCACATGTGCTCATTGAGACACTCTGCCTAATTCCTTTTTTTCTCCTTTGCTGTTTTTTCCACCCTTTCCATGGCTGTAACCATGATGTCATAGTTTTGAAAGTAATGTCAGTGGCCTATTGGGTTTGAAAAGTGCCTTGACTTTTGGGTCCTTTTATCATAACCATCTGTTAGGGACCTTTTTCCCCTTCTACAAATCAAAACAGACCCCACACGTACTTAATTCTAAGGGTTTGAAAAACCTCCCACCTCATCGCATGACACTTTCTCCTTTCTTTTGTCCATTTGGTGAGTGCCATAGCACAGGAGCATATAGTTTAGGGTCCTGAACTTACTGGGGTGTTGGAGGTCACCACTAAGTGGATGTGCACTTCCTTATGTCAATAGTTGATAAAACCTTTCGCAAATGCTAATTATTATCGTGTTCTTGGGACTGCATGCCGAGATGAGAGAAAGGAAAAACTTTGAAAGCTTCTTTCTCTTGCTCCAAACCATAGGTAAACGGCCATATCTAATCTTCCTTTCATCTGTGATATGTATTTATGACACTTGGTGAGTCTGGTTAGTGGGTTAGATTCCTTAGGTTTTTGCTACATCCAGCCTCCTATTATGCAGTCATCTTTGATAAAGCCTAATGTATACATTGCTGGACCTCAAAGCATAACATGAGGCCAGACCCCATTTCAGCTGTTTCCTGCTGAAGTTGACTATTGGAAGATGATAAAGGGAAGCGATCCCTGGCTACTTGCAATTCAGAAAAAAACACAAAGTTTTCATAAATCACTAGTTTCATGGAGAGTTCCCTCGTTGTATGCCTCCCCTGCCTCATTACCCGTTTGTGAGAACTCCATTTGCCCACACACTGGGGAGGAAAGGGTTAGGCCAGGTCACGACTTGCATACAGGGCTTCCTTACACAGGTGATCATTTGCATTAAAAATAGGTGCCTTAGGGCTGCTGTGGCTGGCACTGCAGGTGAAGCCGCCTCTTATGATGCCATCATCTTATTTCAGAGAACTGATATAAGATGGCTGCTTCGCTTCCAACCTAGCTCCCTGCTAATGCACTGGTGAAGGCAGCAGAAGATGGCCTAAATACTTGGGCCCCTGTACCCAAGTGGGAAACCCTGAAGGTGATCTTGGCTCCTGCCTTTGGACTAGCCCAGCCATTATCTGTTGTGGGTATTTGGGGAGTGAACCAGTGGATTGAAGATTCTCTTTTTCTCTCTTCTCTCTTCCCTCCTCCTCCCCCCTCCCTTCCTCTCCCTCTCCCCCTCTCTCCCCCTTCTCCTTCCCCCTCTCTCCCCCTTCCCCCTCCCTTCCCCTTCCCCTTCTCCTCCCCCTCCCCTTCCCTCTCCCTCTCTGTTTCTCTTTCTCTGTGTATGTGTGTGTGTCTGTATGTCTGTCTCTCTTTATCATTCTACACTCTACCTTTCAAATAATTTTTTTTAAAAAAATGGTTGCATTTGGATATACAGGTATGCACAAGAGCATCAACCACTCATTGAGAAACTGCGGGTTTGGTGGTCTGAATCTAAGAAATTGATGGAGGGGAATCTGGTCACGTCAAAGGCATAGGACAGTGAGAAGACTAAGGTAGTGTCTAAGCATATACCCTGGGGTCATCTTGCCATAAAGAAACCCAAGGGAGTAAACCGCGAAGTCAGGAGGTCGGGGTTCTGTGTCCTTTTAGAGGGAGGCAGCGGCTGCAAGCAGGCAAGGTGCACAGCGGGGCATCAGAGTGGCTGGCCAGCTTCTGTCCCTTCCTTTGAGCGGTGGTTTCTGTGGTATGTGCCTAGGGTGCCATCATTCCCAACACATTCCGCCTTTGTTTGGTGTGGTTCTCAGTGCCTGCGCTTCGGCCAGTGATAAAAAGTTGTCCTTTTAATGAGTTTCCTTGGGGTTCCCACTACCTGCAGTTGTTGAGGAATTTGGCTCTTGGGGGTAGGTTCTTCTAGAGAATAAGTCTCCTTTTTCTCACTAAGCAGGCATTGGTAAATCCAGCTGGAAATTCACCAGTGGTGGTGCCCAGCAGTGTGTTCAGAAATGAGAGGGAGAAGCAGAGGGCCTGTTGATGGAGCTTCTCTGAGTTCTGCCTCCCCTGGGCTTTGTTTCTTCCCCACTTCCAAGAACGTAGTTATTATCTCGCTGTGAACTGGGTACCCGCCCACCTCCCCTAAAGGAAAGCCACGACCCATTGCTGTCTGCCTTCACTCCTCTGTTCAGAGGTTTGCTTCAGGGAACTTAACCCTCCTCTGAGTGCCCACTTCCCTGTTGTCCTCTGCAGTACCAGTCTGAAGGGGCCACTCCGTGGTGTGATTTTAGGATATTCTCTGACACACCTCTCCCTCTTACAGGGGTGCATTCCTTTACTTTAAAGCCTTCATTCCAGGGTGGGCATATGGCCTAGCCAGTAAGACACTGCTTGAGGCCACTGCATCTCATTTCAGATTTCTCATTTTCAGAGTGCCTGGGTTGAAGTTCTGACTCCACTTCTAGTTCTAGCTTCCTGCTGTGTAGATCCTGGGAGGCAGCAGGTGATGGCTGGAGTGGTCAGGGCCATACCCCCCATAGTGGGAAACCCAGATTGAGTTCCACATCCTAGCTTTGGCCTAGCCCAGCCTCAGCTGTGTGGGCGTTTGAGGAGTGAAACAAGACCTCTCTCTGTCTCTCTCTCTCTCTCTCTCTCTCTGTCTCTCTCTCTGTCTCCCACTCTCCAAATAAATAAATTTTTAAAAGAACACCTGAAAAATAAAAAGCCTCACATTTCAACAGACCTCATTAGAAATAACCACATATGGGGAGACCTGGATTGAGTTCTCAGATCCGAGCTGTAGCCTGGCCCGGTTCTGGCTGTTGCAGACATTCAGGGTGTGAATCAGTAGATGAAAGACCTGTGCATGTGTGCACGTGTGCAAATAAATAAAGAAAAAAGGAAGAACCACACCATAGATGGTAACAGAAAGAAGGGTCTATAATAACCCATAGTTTCCCTGACCATTGCCTTATACCAGTGTGGTTTGTCACAGAAGTAGAAATGCTTACCGCCACACCTAGAAATATCTGTGCCTTTGGACTCCATTGGGTCATCTCTGTTCTCAGCGACCCTGTGTAGGAGCTAAAGCTGCTATTGAGGCTTAGAAAATCCCGATGGCTTGCCCGGGGCCCCACAGCCAGTTGTTGGCAGCATTGGAGGTTGAAGCAGAGTCTGTCCAGCCCTCAGCTCTTCTCCGACTTCTCTTCCCTCAGTGGGCCTGCGCTGGCTTCTCTTCCAGCATCCTTCAGAAGGGCTCGGCCACCTCTGAGCCAGCAGCACTGACTCTTGCCAGCTCGTCTGCTCGTATCACCGTGGTTAAGTGTTCACCAACCATTTTGCTGTGTTATAATCACTTAATTAGTCTGTGCCTAGAAGGAAGAGAGGCTTAATTTAGAAGCTTAATAGTGAAAACTTCCAAGTCTTCAGTTCAGCCTTAGCTTGATGGTGTGAGGATAAGCTCAGAGTCTTCCGACTGCTCCTAATCCACTTAGCGTCAGGAGAAAAACCGGGTATGGCTTAGTTCAAGGCACAGCCACTGTGCTGAGGGCTGCTGGGCAGTTCTGGCTATGTTGCCTTGGAGACAATAGACAGATGGAGGAAGGCAGGATAACAGGGAAAATGTTTTAGAACCTTAGAGAAAAACAACCTGATCTTTTCATGCTCCCCTTGGGACAAAAAGAGAATAGAATTGATCTTAGGACCCAGGTTGGGGCTAGTATGAGGTTCACATCTGTGAAGTCAGCTGACCAGCATGTAGCCCAGATTGAGAGTGACGGTCAGATGTGCTGTGGAGGCTTTGTCACATGTCTGCTTGGTGGGGCTAGGCTGCATTTCCCGGAGTGCCCTGTCCTGCAGGTTACTAATCCTGATAGGCCAAGAGGGGGCTTCTTGGGAGAGCTAAAGAACAGAAGGGAAGCAGCAGCCACTTTTGTTGCCAGCTGAGTCTGCAACTGCTCTGCCTCCTGGATCCCTCAGCCTGTCTGACTTCTGAATGAGGTGTGTGTGGTTGGCTCCATGATGACCAGCCCTGACTTCTGCAAGACATCCATACCATCAAGGTCAAAAGCAACAGGAAGTGACACAAGTTTAAGTCCATTCTCATAGCGTTCCAGTTAGGGCTTGTGTGTTGCAGACCATTCTTGGCCTACCTCATGTTACATCATATCCAGAAATCAGCATGTCAGATAACTAGACCATTTTTAGAAATGTTTAAAAAGATGTACTCTTTCTTGGGTGCTGGTCATGTTCTCTGTCTTGGTCTGGGTACTGGTTAAATGGGGGTGTTTTGTTGGTGGGAAGTCACGGGGACACACTTGGAATGCATGTGATACCCTCCTACCTTCCCATCCCATAATCTCATGCTCCCATGATCAGGCAAAGTTGAGAACCACTGGACCGAATGTTTCCTTGGACCCTATCTGGCAAAACACAGAGGAGAAAGGTAGAAAAATATTCAAGCAATAGAAAGATGTTCAGTAGTGAAGTCCAGATACATCCATAATCCCGGTGATAGAATCCTATGTAGCGATCACAACATTAAGGAAGAAGCAGACACCACAGTCAGGCACCAGTCAACTTGAAGTGATGGGAGTGGGTTGCAAGAGGGACGTGGGGAGCCAGTGTGGAGGACCATGTAGGAGCTGGGTCATGGAAGGCTGTTACCAAGACTGAGGGCTTTATTTTGAGGAGCCGTGAGGGACTCCTTACTGATTTTGAAGAATGACTGATGCACATGTCATTTTGGAAAGAGTAATTGCAACTGTAACAGTGCATTCCCATCCTATTTAAGTGCTCACAGAGTGTGCTGTTTGAAGCTCACGCTGCCCGACAGCAGAGCAGGCCTAGGGGGCTGGAAACGTGAACTTCACCTTCCTTTGGCATCAAAGCAGGCTTCCCAACATCAGCTTCCTCCTAAGGTGCCCGCAGTCTGCACACAGTTCTAAGTGCATTTAATTAAAAATCAAAGCCCCAGTTCTCCCACTTGGTTCAGAGCGGGCGCAGCTGTTACAGGTGGCTTCCGATTTAATGTTTATGATGCCAGAAGAAACATCACAAGCTGATCCATTTTTTGGCAGTAAGTGTCCAAAACTCATCTGACAGTGATTCTCACCCGTGGGTCTGGACCTGGGGGATGGAGAAGCAGAGGTGACAACAGACAAATGGATTGAATTGCAGTCAGATCTGGAGCTTTTTTAAATAAAGAAAGTGCAGGCCCTACCCCAGCCCTGCCAAGTCACCCCTCAGGTGACCTGACTGACCTCCTCCGTTTGGAACCCGCCAGCCTACGTGTTCCTCGTCTCCTTTTTCATATCCAAGGATGAACTCTTCCCGACCTCGCATACCACCCCTTTGCAGAGTGTGACAAGTTTGTGTGCCTCCTTCCCCCCAGCTCCAAACACCAGGACTCTTGAGCTGCCACAGTAAAGGCAGAACTAAGCGGAAAAGCCCTGGCTGGAAGCAACCTGTGAATATCGTGAAACTTCTGGAAGTTTCTCATTCGCGTTTGACTCCTGGCCTGATTGTTTTTCCCTTTCTTACCCGTGCCCGAGTCATCTCTCAATTCTGTTTTGAGGACTATGTGAAGAGAATTTTTTGATCCTGTAGAGAATTCAGTCTGAATCCCAAAACACTCCTGAACATCTCTTTCCCACCTTACTGGTGCGTGGAAATGGGGTTTAGCTGATCCTGACTTTGGTCTCCATCTGAAATTGTTGGAAAGATAAATCTAGTAAGGAAAGCAATAAATGGGGCATTCCAGAGTG
Source organism: Sylvilagus floridanus (assembly GCA_949820135.1). Taxonomy (NCBI): domain Eukaryota; kingdom Metazoa; phylum Chordata; class Mammalia; order Lagomorpha; family Leporidae; genus Sylvilagus; species Sylvilagus floridanus. Next base: position 44,119,858 of record OX463236.1, on the reverse strand, counting down.
GGAGGCAAATTCCCTGTGCCTCCGTGCCCTTCCCTTTCTTCCCATCATGCACATAATATGGGAATCCATGCCCAAGCATTGCTTCTTCTCCCACCTGTCCCCAACACAGGGCCTCTCCTGGCACTGAAAGCTCTTCTCTTTCACAGAGTTTTCTGGCCAGCATGTTTCAGGAAAGTTCAGTTTAGTTAGCCTGCCCTGCTGGCTCATGAAACCACCTAACATTCTACCCCATCTCCAGGGTGGGCCCAGCTCTGAGGACACAGAGGCAGCGCTGTCCACGCCTGGCCCCAAGAGTTGTTTGACTTGGCTCATGTGTGACAACTGCCCAGTGCACTTCACTTGGCTGATAAAGTTGGCAGGGGCACAGAGTACACAAGCCACAAGCCTCAGGCTTGAAGAAGGTATCTCTAGAAGCAGGATAGTGAGACTTGGCTCTCTGGCTGAGCCCTTCCAAGCTCAGGTAAGCGAGAGTTCACCTGGCTGGGTCTCTGGCTGGCTGGAGGATTCCTGAGACATGGCTGTCACAGGGGCATGGAGTGTAGGGGGCACAGCATGGGATTTGTCCTATGTGTGATGCCATAGGTAGCATCCAATCAAGCAAACTGCAGAACCATAGAGCTGGAAAGAAACCCCGGAAGCTGAGACACACAGTGGCCAGATGGTCCCACAGGCCATCTGGAGGCCCAGAGGCCCACAGGAGGAAAGGGCTGGAGCCCTGTGCCAGGCGTCCAAAGTCCAAGTCCAGTGCAAGGGCATGCTTGCACTGCTCCTTGTCCCTTCACACAAGTGCAAACTGAGGTTGCTATGAATCTCTCTTCTCCAGTCATTTTATCAGGGTTAAGAACATCCAACCACGTTAACAGGTCCGACAGGGAGTGTCACAAGACCCTCAAAACAGACTTGCCAGAGAAGCCATGGCTCCCGCCCAGGCCAGCTTTTGGAGTTGGGTGAAAAGATGTTCACTGAGTGCATTTTCCAATTCATTGACTAGGTAACACATACATGTACTACAAAATTCAAAGGCACCAAAAAAGCTCCCTTATACTCTGCCCCCAAACACCCATTTGCTCCCCGAAGGCACAGCTGTTAAATCCTCCCAAAGACAAACAAGACCCTTCGCATCTGCAGTCTCACACCTGGGGATCCAACCAACCGCAGGTAGAAAATATCCAGGAAAGAAAATATCTACCTAATTTTTCCTTGTCACTACTCCCTGAAGGATACAGCATAACAACCATTCACATTGTATTAGATATTAGAAGTAGCCTAGAGATGGTTTAACGTATACAGAACTGTGGCAGTCATGAGCAAATACCATTTTCTAGAAGGGACTTAAGCACCCCCACATTTGATATTTGCAGGGGGTTCCTGGAACCAATCCCTGGCAGATACTAAGGGATGATTAATTGGATTTATTTTTCTTTAAATAAATGGGCGTGTATTACATACCCTGCTCTGCTCCGTGCTGTTTTTTTTTTTTTTTTGACTTAATGTATTCATTCATAGATTCAACAAATATTTATTGAACACCTGTTATAGTCCAAGCAGTGACCGGGATACAAAGGGAATGTATAGATTCCCTGTCAGAACTCCATGGAGGATATGGGCAGTAGGCAAGTGCATGATGTCAAGTGAAGAGAGGTCAGCATGGGAAGGGCACAGCGCTCTTGCTGTTGGATAATCCGAGTGCAGCTGGGGAGAAGCCCTTGCCTCAGGGATACGTGTCACAGGGCACCGGGCAGAGAGTGCAGCAGGGGAAAGCCCCTGGAGCTGGCGCATGCTAGGTTGCTGCCGGAGCCTTGCATTGCAAGGAGAGATAAGAGGGCCGGCTCACTTGGTTAATCCTCCACCTACTGCGCCAGCATCCTATATGGGTGCCCGGTTCTAGTCCTGGTTGCTCCTCTTCCAGTCCAGCTCTCTGCTGTGCCCCGGGAGGGCAGTGGAGGATGGCCCAGGTGCTTGGGCCCCTGCGCCCACATGGGAGACCAGGAGGAAGCACCTGGCTCCTGGCTTCAGATCGGCACCGCGCCGACCGTGGTGGCCGTTTAGGGAGTGAAGGAAGACCTTTCTCTCCCCCCTCCCCAGCTCTGCCTGTCAAATAAGAAAAAAAAAAAAAAAAGGAGAGATATGGAGGGGTCAGCCCTGGTGAGGCCTGAGATCCTATTCTAAGTGACATGGAAGCCTGGGGCAGTTCTGAGTCAGGGGAGACAGGCTCAGTGTGGTTGCTAGGTGGGGACCACAGTGCCAGTGCCAGAGTGGAAAGAGGTCATGGGTCACAAGGTGCCTGTAGGTCCTGGATGGGGCTGGTGAGGCTTGCCCTGAGGGCAGGGCTGACACAACAAGCTGGTGCTCTGGAAGTGAGCAGCCCAGCCAGGGGTCAGCAGGAGGTTAAGGTGATCCTTACGCATTGGCCTGCCCAGTTGGGCGAATGGCAGTGCCGGACCTGAAGTGAGGAACCACAGAGGAGGAAGAAACCCACCCAGCCTTTGGTCTGGGACATGCTGCCAGTTCCATGGCCACGGTAGGCTGTGGGATATGGGAGAGCAGAATTCAGGCAGAGGGCCAGGTTGGAGATGCAAAATGAGACTCCTTAGCATGTAGGTGTTGCCCTGTGCCCTGGGAACAAATGAAATTAGAGCAGCTTCCCAACATTTTGCAAATCACAGCCCCCTCTGGAGTCCAAAGGAAGACACTGATTCCAGGGCCTCCTGCTCCCTCCCAAAAGACCCCCTAATTTTCGTGGCCTTAATCTGCCGCGCCTTTGCGCCTGACACACTGCATGGCCATACACTGTGACGTAGAGGAAAGAGTGTGAGGAACCCAGAGCCAGCTGCACCACCAGTCGCCAGGTGATGATAGCTAGCAGCCCTCTGCGCCCAGTTGCATTGCCTGGAAGGTTCGATTCAGGTGGTCTTTGAGGACCTTCTAGTTGGAATTTGCCTGTAAGTCGAGTGGCATGAGAAGTTCGAAAGGGATTCCTGTGTTCTGCCCACGTGAGAAAGGACACGACAAGGATGCTCACGGAGTGAAAGGGGACACGCAGTGCCGTTAGCTGTGCTCTGCTTTCCTGGGGAGAAACATCACTTCAGACTGACAGAACAGTTACAAAAATAGTCCACACCCTCCCTCCCCGAGACACAAATGCAGGTGTATATATACACATTTGTATATGTGACATTTTCTGAACACTCCGAGAGCACATTTCAAATAATGTGTCCCTGTACTCCTCATATTTCGATGTGTGTTTCCTAGAAACAAAGAATGGTCTTTCATATAACCATCCCACAATTACTGAAATCTGGAAATTAATATCGTGAATTTGACCTGATTCAAATGTTGCCAATTATTCTTTACTGCAAAACAACCCCTCCCCAATGTGTTTTAGATCCAGCATTACCCATTGCATTTAGTAAGTTCCTTTAATCAGGGGTCATTCAGTCTCTGCAATTCTTGGCCTTGACACTTCCAACAATTACAGGCAATGTCCCTCGATTTGGTTTGCCTGGTCTTCCTTGTGATTAGCGTTAGGTTTTGCATTTGGGGATAGAGTTGGGGAAGTCGGAGTGAATGCGCAGGGAGAACTGGGCAGCACTGCTCGCGTGAGAACAAGCGCCTTCAGAGCAGATGGGGCAGCTCCGAAGCCTGAATGGGAACAGCAACAGAATACTCCCTGGTGTGGACACAGTGCATGGTAAATACATTCCCCGTTCTCATTTTGGTAAAAGAAGGGACCCTCTCCCCAGAACACTGGTTCCCCCCAATAACTCTGAGTGTGTCTGTAGGCTGGGCCTTCTGTGTGCAGCCTGCTTTTTACATGCAGTTCTCTCCCCGAATTCTTGAGTGACTTGAGAGGCGAGGGTGTTTTCTTATTTTGCAACTGTGGGAAAAGTGCAGCCCAGAAGAGACAGCCATCTCAGGGCCCAGCAGAGGCCGGACCGGCCTGGCCTCTGCTCTTAGGTTTCTCCACCCTGCTGTGCTGCTGCAGGGTTTTTTCTACAATCAGCGCTTGCTTTGCTTTGCCCAAAACAAGACTTGAGTAAAGCCTCCAGCTTGATTTCCCACTCACGCCGCTGGTGATTGATACTTGATTAATGTTCAGGATTGCTGTCATCGAGAGCGTCATTTTCACAGATGCAAAGACCAATTTTGTGGTTATTGAGGCGGAAAGCTCCATTTCCTCTTAAGTTAGCAAACAGAGTTGGAGGGAAGCAGCAACCAACAGCGTGTCTCGCTGGCTGATTCTGGAAGGACGCTGTGTCACATTTGACACAGTTAACATTTTTTTGTTTTTGACAGGCAGAGTTAGACAGTGAGAGAGAGAGAGACAGAGAGAGAGGTCTTCCTTCCGTTGGTTCATCCCCCAAATGACGCACTATGGCCGGCGTGCTGCGCCGATCCAAAGCCAGGAGCCAGCTGCTTCCTCCTGGTCTCCCTGCAGGTGCAGGGCCCAAGCACTTGGGCCATCCTCCACTGCACTCCCAGGCCACAGCAGAGAGCTGGACTGGAAGAGGAGCAACCTTAACATTTATGGCAGGTGGATTGCATGTCCCATGTACCCGAGCGTGGGCACTGCCTAGGCTATGGCGCCGTGGCTGTGGACATCCGGCATGACTGTCAGCTCCCAGAGTGAAACAGCTGCCTTCATGCTGCCCCCAGGGCCACACTGTGGAGAGCTCACTCCATTGACTTTACAGACACTATGGTCCCCAGAGATGCCTGGCTACCCCCTTACCCTACCACAGTGTCTTCTCATCAGAGCTGTTAAGCGAGGTGTCAGACTCCCTATGACTCTCATTCCGTGCAGTGGAAGGAGCTCTGGGTTCAAGTCCAGTTTGTGCAGGACGCCGCCTGCCCTCTCTGAGTTGCTAGCGGTAAGGGCGTTACACTGCGTACCTGGCACAGATCTGCAGTCGTCCATGGCTCTCTCTTCTCCTTCCTTTCCTTTTCTTTCCATTCTCCTCATCCTCATGGGACTCTCCTGCTCCTCCTTTCCCCTCTCTGACTCCTTTGGAGAAAATCAGGAATTACTGTTTTATACCAACATACACATCACATACAGAGTTTGGGGGACAGGGTCGGTCTGACAGCTCCCACTTAAAAGCTGACCAGAAAATTAAGACCCTTAAAATTCTTGTGTGGAGAGCAATGAGCTTGACCTCTGGGAGGCTTGGCTGCCCCCCAAAAGAAGCCTGCACTTGGTAATTTTAGCTGCGAACGAGAAAATTGAAAGTTGAGGTGGCCATTCCTGTATTGAGTGGGGAGGTTAAGGGAACTGGACATTGAAAGATCCAGCTAGCTGTTGGATCACCAACCAGTGACCTGCTCTGTAAGAGGGACCAGACTATGGATATGTGTAAGGGAAGTGGGAAGGGGAGGGTGAGTTGATGGGCCTTTTTTCATTTGGTATTAAAATAGCTTCCTTTGAGGCCGGCGCCGTGGCTCAACAGGCTAATCCTCCGCCTTGCGGCGCCGGCACACCGGGTTCTAGTCCCGGTCGGGGCGCCGGATTCTGTCCTGGTTGCCCCTCTTCCAGGCCAGCCCTCTGCTGTGGCCCAGGAGTGCAGTGGAGGATGGCCCAAGTGCTTGGGCCCTGCACCCCATGGGAGACCAGGAAAAAAGCACCTAGCACCTGGCTCCTGCCATCGAATGAGCGTGGTGCGCCGGCCGCAGCACGCCATCCGCGGCAGCCATTGGAGGGTGAATCAACAGCAAAGGAAGACCTTTCTCTCTGTCTCTCTCTCTCACTGTCCACTCTGCCTGTCAAAAAAAAAAAAAATAGCTTCCTTTGGCCGGCGCCGTGGCTCAACAGGCTAGCACACAGGGTTCTAGTCCCGGTCGGGGCGCCGGATTCTGTCCCAGTTGCCCCTCTTCCAGGCCGGCTCTCTGCTGTGGCCCAGGAGTGCAATGGAGGATGGCCCAGGTGCTTGGGCCCTGCACCCCATGGGAGACCAGGAAAAAGCACCTGTCACCTGGCTCCCGCCATCGGATGAGCGCGGTGCGCCGGCCGCAGCGCGCTGTCCATGGCAGCCATTGGAGGGTGAACCAACGGCAAAGGAAGACCTTTCTCTCTGTCTCTCTCTCTCACTGTCCACTCTACCTGTCAAAAATAAAAAATAAATAAATAAAATAAAATAAAATAGCTTCCTTTAAGTATGAATCTGGAAAAAATAATAATCCCCAGGACCGGTGTTGTGGCACAGAAGGTTAAGGCAATGCCAGCATTGCTCCACTTCCAATTCAGCTCCCTGCTAGTGCACCTGGGAAAGCAGTGTAAGATGGCCCAAGTGCTTGGGCACCTACCAGATGGAGTTACTGGCGCATGCTTTGGCCTGACCCAGCCTTGGCCGATGTGGCCATTTGGGGAGTGAACCAGCAGATGGAAGATTCTCTCTCTCTCTCTCTCTCTCTCTCTCTCTCTCACACACACACACACACACACACTGCCTTTCAAATAAGTAAATAAATCTTAATAATCTGGGGCTGGCACTGGTCAGGATACCCACATCGTGTATCAGAGGACCTGGATTCAAGTCCCAGATTGAGCCCCGATCCTGATAACAGCTTCCCGTCAATGCCGACGTTGGGAGACAGTGGTGAAGGCTCAGGCTGCATCTTTGCCACCCAGGTTGGAGACCTGGATTGAGTTCCTGGCTCCCAGCTTTGGCCAGGCAGTTGCAGGCATTTGAGGAGTGAACCTGGGAATGGGAGTTCTCTCTTTGTCTCTCTCTCTCTCTCTCTCCCACACAAATAATTTTTAAAATAATAATAAACAGTCTGAGGGACCGGTGCTGTGGCATAACGGGTAAAGCCACCGCCTGCAGTGCTGGCATCCCAAGTGGGCGCCAGTTAGAATCCAGGCTACTCCACTTCTTTTTTTTTTTTTTTGACAGGCAGAGTTAGACAGTGAGAGAGAGAGAGAGAGAGAAAGGTCTTCCTTCCATTGGTTCACCCCCCAAATGGCCGCTATGGCCAGTGCTGCGCCAATCCGAAGCCAGGAGCCAGGTGCTTCCTCCTGGTCTCCCATGCGGGTAAGGGCCCAAGCGCTTGGGCCATCCTCCACTGCCTTCCCAGGCCACAGCAGAGAGCTAGACTGGAAGAGGAGCAACCAGGACAGAACCTGGTGCCCCAACCAGGACTAGAACCCAGAGTGCTGGCGCCACAGGCGGAGGATTAACTAAGTGAGCCGCAGCGCTGGCGCTGCTCCAATTCTGATCCAGCTCTCTGCTATGGCCTGAGAAAGCAGCAGAAGATGGCCCAAGTCTTTGGGCCCCTATACCCCCATGGGAGACACAGAAGAAGCTCCCGGTGCCTGGCTTTGGGCCAGCCTAGCTCTGGCCATTGCAGCCATTTGGGGAGTGAACCAACAGTTGGAAGACCTGCTCCCCCCGCCTCTCCTTCTCTCTGTGTAACTCTAACTTTCAAATAAATAAGTCAGTCTTTAAAAAAAAAAAAGTGTATGTGTGAAATGGATAACAATGTAAGTACTTGGAAAAATACCTCCCCCCCCCCCGCGCCATCTGGTAAACTGTTAACAGGTGGTAGCTATTGTTTGCAGTGTTCAAGGTTGTGAACTCTCTCTCTCTGTCTCAGTTTTCCCCTCCATAAAATGGTCATAAACAGAGTACCTACCTGAGAGGGTTGTTGTGAAGAAATTAAGTGAATTCATACATATGAGGCACTTCGAAAAGGGCCTGGCATACATTAAACACTGAGTAGGGATTGTTACCTATCGTACCGGTGAGAAGGTCAGGGCACGGATCACCACTGGCTCTTCTCCGTTGCAAGCGTATTTGAGAACAACAAAGAGACTGGGAATCTTGAAATGAGATCACAAACCCTATTTCTTCCTTTCTTTCTTTCTTTCTTTCTGTCTTTCTTTCTTTCTATCTTTCTGTCTTTCTGTCTTTCTTTCTGTCTTTCTTTCTGTCTTTTTTTCTTTTTTTCCCAGAGTTAGTGAAAGAGAGACAGAGAGAAAGGTCTTCCTTCCGTTGGTTCACCCCCCAAAATGGCCACTATGGCCGGCGAGCTGCGCCGATCCAAAGCCAGGAGCCAAGTGCTTCCTCCTGGTCTCCCATGCGGGTGCAGGGCCCAAGGACCTGGGCTATCCTCCACTGCACTCCTGGGCCACAGCAGAGAGCTGGACTGGAAGAGGGGCAACCGGGACGTGGGGTGCCGGCGCCACAGGCAGAGGATTAGGCCAGTGAGCCGCGGCGCCATCCACACAAGCCCTATTTCAAGGCCAGATCACTGCAGCACAAAATTCAGCTGATGCAGCCCTGGCTCAGGAGTCACGCATGGGGCAAAACGTGCTTATACTTCTGTAATTCTAGCCCTTCAAAGGAGGCACTTGCATCTCCTCTTTACCTTGGCACATGACAGTGTGTCCCTTGAACAAGGATCTGACACTATTGCCGGCGCCGTGTCTCAACAGGCTAATCCTCCGCCTTGCGGCGCCGGCACACCGGGTTCTAGTCCCGGTCGGGGTGCCGGATTCTGCCCCGGTTGCCCCTCTTCCAGGCCAGCCCTCTGCTGTGGCCCAGGAGTGCAGTGGAGGATGGCCCAAGTGCTTGGGCCCTGCACCCCATGGGAGACCAGGAGAAGCACCTAGCACCTGGCTCCTGCCATCGGATGAGCGCGGTGCGCCGGCCGCAGCGCGCTGTCCGCGGCAGCCATTGGAGGGTGAACCAACGGCAAAGGAAGACCTTTCTCTCTGTCTCTCTCTCTCTCACTGTCCACTCTGCCTGTCAAAAATTAAAAAAAAAAAAAAAAAGGATCTGACACTATTAGTTTGCTAGGGCCACCATAACAAGGTACTGCAGTCTGAGTATCTTAACAGAAATTTGTCTCCAATTCTGGAGACAAGAAGTCGAAGATGAAGACGTCAGCAGGGCTGGATCCTTCTGCGAGCTGTCAGAGAAACCTGTTCCCTACCTCCCTCCTGGTTTCTAGTGCCTTGCTGGCCATCTTTGGTGTTGCTTGGTTTGTAGGAGCATCACCCTGCTCCCCGCCCTCACCTTTCATCTTTCCATGACATTCTCTCTGTGCATGTCTGTCTGTATCCAAAGTTCCCCTCCTTTTTGAGAGAGAGAGAGAGAGAGATTTGAGAGAGGTAGAGTTACAGACAAAGGAACAGAGAGAGAGGTCTTCCAATTGCTGGTTCACTCCCCAAATGGCCGCAAAAGCTGGAGCTGGGTCATTCCGAAGCCAGGAGCCGAGAGCTTCTTCCAGGTCTCTATGCGGGTGCAGGGCCCAAGCACTTGGGCCATCTTCTGCTGCTTTCCCAGGTGCATTAGCAGGGAGCTGGATGGGAAGTGGAGCAGCCAGGACTCCAGCGCGACAGGTGGTGGCTTAGCCTATGTGCCACAGTGTTGGCCCCCAGAGTTCCCTTTCGTAAAGACACAAATCAAAACCACACTAATGAGCTCGTCTTACTTTGATCATCTGCACAAGATCCTGTTGCCAAGTAAGGTCACATTTGCAGGCACCAGGGGTTAGGACTTCAGCCTATAACACAAGCAGTTGCTCAACCTCTTACATCTGAGTTCCTGAAGCCACCTTCCAGCTGGCAGATCTGCCCCTGCTTCTCCCACTCCTCCTCACCTTCCACTCATGAAGGACTCTGTTGGCCCAGTGTTGTGGCGGAAGTTCAGTGTGGAAGGAGGGAAGTGGCCATTTGGGGTCCCTGAGTTAGAACTGGATTCGTCCCAGTGCACAAGTCCTCCCCTGAGCTCTGTTCCTGTAACGGGAGCTCCCTCGGTTCAGTATCACTGGCACCTGGGCTGGATGTCCTTGTCACTTCACGCTGCTGCTGCCCACCTGAGACCTGGGACCGCCCCTGTGGTTGCTCCCATTGGACTGCTGAGGAAGGGTTGGAATGGCGTGACCCCTGACCAAGCAGCCGTGAGTAAGTAATGATATTTCCTCCCCACAACAAGCCACCAAGGTGGGTGTTGTTATCCCCATTTCTCCCAAGGGAAACTAAAGAGAAACAAAGAAACCTCAAAGCCCACTTCTCTCTGTGTGTGTGTGTGTGTGTGTGTGTGTGTGTGTGTGTGATGTGACCCTGCCTCTTGGAGTCTTGGATCAGTGGCCTCCGTGTAGAACTTCAGTCAGTCTCAGAGTGGATAATGATGTTTTGCAAGCGCTGCCCAGGGTTTCTGGTGGTTTTCCAGCACTGAGAATCAGGGCTCTGCAGGGGCTGTGGGTCTTCCCTGGTCTGAGAGGCAGTGTAACTGCCGAAGGCTCTATAGCAACCGCTGAGCTGCACAGCCTGGCCTTGGGCTGCTCACCTACCTCTTTTTTTAGCTCTGACTTACCACCCAGTGCCCCTGTTCTGCAGTTCATATCTTGGGCTTAGCTGTCCCTGGGGCCTTCATGGGCTGGACTGATCAGCATGGGGATGGACACACTGTGCCAGAGGACTCCTGCAGAGTCTGGCTTTCTGGCCCGGGCAACGCCCTCGTTCTTGAATCAAGTATTGTCCATACCAGGTGTTTTGAGGGGTGTTTTTGTTTTTTGAGAAGCAGAGAGAGAGACAGAGAGGAGCTTCCATCTGCTGGGATAGGCAGCAGTAGCTGCTCCCGGCAGTTCTGTCCAATCTTCCATATGAGTGACAGGGACCCAGTGACTTGAGTCATCACTGCTGACTCCCAGGGTCTCATTACTAGGAAGCTGAAGTTAGGAGCTGGAATCAGGACTCAAACCCTGGCACTCTGATATGGGAAGTGTGTGTCCCAACCAGCATCTTCACTAGCAAGCTAAACACCCACCCCCACACAAGTTTTTTTTTTTTTTTTAAAGATTTTATTTATTTATTTGAAAGGCAGAGTTACAGAGAGTCAGGGGCAGAGAGAAAGAGGTCTTCCATCCACTGGTTCACTCCCCAAATGGCCACAACAAACCTGGGCCAATCCAAATCCAGGAGCCAGGAGCTTCTTTTGGGTCTCCCACATGGGTGCAGGGGCCCAAGCACTTGGGCCATCCTCTACTGCTTTCCCAGGCCACAGCAGAGAGCTGGATTGGAAGTGGAGCAGCCAGGACTCGAACCGGCACCCATATTGGATGCCGGCACCACAGGCAGAGGCTTAGCCCACTACACCACAGCACAGGCCCCCACAAGGTTTTTCAAATGATCTCGACCCACTAGTAGATTATGAAATCAGTATAGTGGATATAAAAATAAAATGAGAAAATAGAGTGAACCACACAATAAGGAAAAGCAATGTTCTATGAAATTCCTGTTTCAGAACTACATATAGAAAAGGAAATATATATATATATATATATATATATATATATACATACACACACACACACACACACACACACACATATATATAGAGAGAGAGATTCTGTATATATAACCTCCATGGTAAATACTTATAAAGGGATTTCAGAAAGTTCATAGAAAAATGAAATTAAAAAATAAGGTTATTTGGTGCCCAATTTTTTTTTAAGATTTATTGATTGATTTGAAAGGCAGAGTCACTGAGAGATTGAGGAAGAAATAGAGGGAAATTTTTCTATCTGGTTTACTCCCTAAAGAACCTGCAATAGCGAGGGTTGGGCCAGGCCAAAGCCAGGAGTCAGGAATTCCATCCAGGTTTCCCAGGTGAATGGCAAGAATCCAAGTACTTGGGCCATCATCTACCACCTCCTAGGCATTATAGGCATAAACAGGAAGCTGGATAGGAAGTGGAGGCAGGACTCATCCCAGGGATGGTATGGGATGTGAGTGTTACAAGTGGTGACTTAATCTACTATACTACAACACCTGCCCACAAGGTGCCAAAATATATTTGAAATCGCTCATATGTCTTAATGCAAGTTGCAGTACAGTCTAAAATGTTTGAATTGTTCTATATTAACATGTAGGTACCATTGCTTTTAGGACCTGGAGTAAATCCCCCTACTCCAGTGCCTTTTAGCTGCGTGAGGATCTCTTAGGCGACTTGTTGAAAGGCCAATTTCAGGGCATGTGTTAGGCACGGCAGTTAAGATGCTGTTTGGGAAGCCTGGTCCCACATCAGAGTGCTTGTGTTTGAGTTCCAGCCCCCCTTCCAATTCCAGCTTCCTGCTAATGCACACCCTGGGAGGCAGCAGGTGATGGCTGAAGTACTTGAGTCCCTGCCTGGGAAGACTGAGATTGACGTCTGGCTCCTGGCTTTGGCTTGGTTCAGCCCCAACTAATTTGAGGAATGAACCAGCTGATGGAATATATCTTTCTCCCCCTCTCTTTCTGTCTCTCTGTCTTTCAAATAAATAAAAATAAATATATAAATACCATTCCCTCAGGCCCAGTCCTGAGATTTATATTATTTTTATCCAGGATGTATATTTTCTGATTCTGAGTTTTATGAACCTCTGATCTAGTCTACTATCTTCATTTGACCTTGAGACATGTCCAAGGTCATCTAGCTCATTAGTGGCAGAGCTGGGCTTCCCCATCTCTTGCCCCCTTCCATCTTTCATTCCAGAGGTCTCTAGGGATGACGGAGGCAGGTTTTCTGGCCCAGCCTTCAAGGGAAAATCACCCGTAAAGGTTTTTGAAAATAAAAATGTTCTAGGCTGGGGCGAGTAGTGTGGTACAGATGGTTAAGCTGCTTGCCTGGGACACCTGCCTCCCATATTGGAGGGACCCACTTCCGCTTCCAGTCCAGCTTCTTTCTAATATAATATGCATCCTAGGAGACAGCAGATGATGACCCAAGAACTTGAGTCCCTGCCACTCTTGGGAGATCCAAATGGAGTTCCTATCTCCTGGCTTCAGCTTTGCCCGGCCCTGGCTATTACAGACATTTGGGGAATGAACTAGTAGGAGGAAGTGAAAGATGTGTCTGTCCATCTGTCTGCTGTCTCTCTCTCTCTCTCTCTCTCTCTCTCTCTCTCTCTCTCTTGCTCTGCCTTTCAAACAGAGAAAAATTTGGGAAAATTTTTAAATATAGATTTTACTTCCAGGGGTCCGGAATGGATCCTGAGACTGCATTTCTGACAGGCTCCCCACTGACGCCTGTGATGGTCCAGAGCCTACACTGTGAATTGTAAGGCCATAAGGTGTGGTGCCAGGTCCCAAAGGGCCTGAAGCCTCCACCCATCTGCCAGCATCTCCCTTGCTTGCCTCAGTGGGTGCTGCCTAGATTTGCATTTGATTACTCTTCAGCAGTTTTTTTCCCACTCTGTCATTTATTGTAAGTTGGCCTCCATGCTCCCATTTTTTTTTAAGTATCTTTTTTAAGATTTATTTATTTATTTGAAAAATAGAGTGAGAGAGAGGGGGAGAGATCTTCCATCTGCTGGTTCATTCCCCCAGATGGCTGCAATGGCCAGGACTGGGCCAGGCCAAAGCTAGAAGTCAGGAGCTTTATCCGGGTCTCCCCATGGGTAGCTGGGGCACAAACACTTGAGCCATCTTCTGCTGCTTTCCCAGGTGCATTAGCAGGAAGCTGGATTAGAAGCAGAGCAGCCAGGACACAAACCAGCACCCACATGGGATGCTGGCATCACTGATGGCAGGATTAACTCACTATGCCACAGTGCTAGCTCCACATTTTAGGTATCTTGACAGCAGATTCTTCAGCTTGCCCTCCTTAGCCCACCCACCCGGTGTGGCATTCCTCCTTACAAGACTCCCAACACAGATAATGAACTCCACAGGTAGTTCTAGTTTAGCTCTGTCCACCCAGCCAACAGCTGTGGCACATCTGAGTGGACACAAAGGGGCACTGGGCCCATAGCCTTTCTGGGAGGAGCCAACTGACTGTAAGGATGATAGAAGTACAGAAGTCACCATTACTCCTGCCCAGTAAGTGGCCTGGATACTTCACAGAGGAATCACGAGCATGGAGCCATACTGCCTGAGTTCAAATCCCAACTTAGGTACTGGGTAGCTGTATGGCCTCAGACAAATTACTGATCCTCCATTTGCCCAGCTATAAAAGGGACAAAAATCATGCCAAATTCGCAAGGTTGTTTTGAAAGTGAACTCAGCAGATATAAAGTATTGGCACACATGATAAGCGTGAATCAGAGCTAGTGCAATTTAGTTCAGGGAGGAGAGAATTGAAAGCTGGGTCTTGATGTTTGTGCTAGACCTCAAAAGAATCAACACATCTAGACCCCAGCAGTGGAGAAGGGGCATTCCTGGGTGTGGGAGCCCGATAGGCCCAGGCACAGAGGCTGACACACAAGGACATATGAAGTAGGAGGTCAGCTTGACTAACACTGCAGTAGACCCCAAAGGGAGCAGGGGTTGATGGGCCTGGAAACTCAGTTGATGCCAGAACATAGAAGTCCTTCAAGGCCAAACGAAAAGAGTTCAGGTTTTATTCTGGAAGCCATGGGAAGCCAATCTTTTCATACAAGGTTGCCCAGTGTGCCATTGCTGTGAGTGGTTCAGAATAACACCTCTGTTAGGTAGTTGTAGTTATTTTCTTCATCCCTATTCATGTCTACTTCAGGGAGCTAGTACAGGCTTCTCTCATTGAGTGAACACTTGAGGCAAGTATTCCAAAAGGAACACAGCATAGAGCTGATCTAACCACTGCAGCTTGTGGCCTTAAGTCTCAGCTACTCATTGTCCATGGAGTTACTTCTCAGCCACAAAACTGTTTAGATAACTGTGTACCCTAGTTAAGAGCTTTGAGTAGAAGCCTTAAATTCCAACACTATGTTTATTCCAACCCCCCCTTAATTCTTTCTTTTTAAGATTTATTTATCTGAAAGACAGTGTTATGATGGGGGGGGGGGGGACACTTCCATCCGGTGGTTCACTCCCCGGCTGCAACGGCCAGAGCTGTGCTGATCCAAAGTCAGGAGCCAGGAGCTTCCTTCAGGTCTCCCACAAGGGTACAGGGGCCAAGGACTTGGGCCATCTCCTACTGCTTTCCCGGGCCATAGAAAACAGCTGGATCAGAAGTAGAGCAGCCAGGACTCGAACTGGTGCCCATGTGGGATGCCGACACCGCAGGCAGCAGCTTTACCTGCTACACCACAGTGCCACCCCCCCTTAATTCTTAATCCTAGAATAATACACAGTCGTGTGTTGCTTAACAACAGACATGTGTTCTAGGCACTGCATTAAGTGAATTTGTTGTTGTGCAAGCATCCTAGAGTATATCCCACAAACCTACATGGACTAGCCTTTTATAAGCCTAGGCTGTATGGTATATCTTGTCATATATATGGTTCTTCATGGACTGCAGGCAGTGTCACTTTGCAGCGCATGACTGTAATCAAGCGGTAGGATGTCTTTTTTTTTTATTTTGTTCTTTTTAAAGATTTATTTTTATTTATTTGAAAGAGTTACAGAGAGAGGTAGAGAAAGAGAGAGAGGTCTTCCATCCACTGGTTCATTCTCCAGATGGCTGCAATGGCCGGAGCTGTGCTCATCCGAAGCCAGGATCCAGGAGCTTCCTCCAGGATCTCCCACATGGGTCCAGGGGCCCAAGGACTTGGGCCATCTTTTACTGCTTTCCCAGGCCACAGCAGAGAGCTGGATAGGAAGTGGAGCAGCTGGGACTAGAACCAGTGCCATATGGGATGCCGGCACTTGAGCCAGGTCTTTAACCCGCTGTGCCACAACGCTGATCCGATAGGATGTCTTTTTTAAAAATTACTTATTGAGATGCTGGGATTGTGGCGTTAACAAATTAAGCCACTGCCTAACAACACCTATGCCATCACATATGGATGCCAGTTTGAGTCCCAGCTGCTCCACTTCCAATCCAACTTCCTGCTAATGTGCCTGGGAAAGCAGCAAAAGATGACCCAAGTTCTTGGACCCCTGCACCCATGTAGGAGACCCAGATGAAGTCTCTGCTCCTGACTCTAGCCTGGCCCAGCCTTGGCCATTGCAGCCATTGGAGAGTAAACCAGTGAATGGAAAATCTCTCTCTGTGATCTCTCCTTCTCTCTCTCTCTCTCTCTCTCTCTCTCTCTCTCTCTCTCTCTCTCTCAAATAAATAAATCTTTTTTAAAAAAAAATTATTTATCTGAGAAGCAGAGAGAGAGAACACAGGCTCCCATTCACTGGTTCACTCCCCCAAATGGTTGGGACTGAGCCAGGCTGAAGCCAAGAGCCCAGAACCTAATCCAGGTTTCTCACATGGGTGACTGAAACCCAATTACTTGAGCCATCACCTGCTGCCTCTCAGGGTCTGTATTAGCAGGAAGCTAGAGTCAAGAGTGCATCTGGCACTCAAACCCAGGCACTGCAATGCAGGTTGCTAAATGCTCACCCCAATGATTTAGTAAGTCGTAGCGCACACATCCACAGGTGAGAAGGCAGCTGCACACTGCATACGGCTCTGTTTGCTAATGGCAAGTTGCTTGATTAATTTCTCCGCCTACCCAAAGGTGAAGAATTCATTGGACATGAGGACTATGTGTGTACTTAATTGAATTGTCATGAGGATTAAATGAGTTAGTACAAATAAGGCAGGTGGAACAGTGTGCCTAGCACAGGGTCAGTGATTGACATGCTGTGATTATTATTACAGCGGAGAAAAGGTGAAGAGCTCCTGGTCTAGGATGAAAGCAGATAGAATCGCCTGTTGAGAAACGAGTTGAGGAATTTATATAAGCACTGTATGTGAAAATTTATTGCAATAAATTTGAAAATGGAGAGTTTCCTAACACAATATAAATTCCCAGAATTGCCCCTAAAGGAGAGGTGGAGCACCTGCATAGACCAGTCACCATAAAATCCATTAGAAAGTTTATGAAAGAGATACCCTTTTTAAAAGATCTTCATCTTATAACTGGGGACTAGCTAGTCTTCAAAAACCAGGGATATCCTTTGTTATTCAAACTATTTCAGACCATAGAATAAGATGAAAATTTCCCTCGATTCATTTGATGAAGCCAGCATGACCTGAATACTCAAACCTAAAAAGAACACGTCTCTTCTATCTGAAAAGCTTTGAGGAAAAAGATGGCCTTAACAAAGAAAGATGGAGAAGAAAGTAAGACAAGATGTGCACAACATGTACTTGCTTTAAAGCGATGGGTATGGTTGCACATTAGAATCGCCTGGAGAGGGCCGGGCCCCCATTCCCAGAGGTCCTGATTTAATTATCCTGGGGATGGGCTAGGCTATAGCTATGTTTTCAAACTCCCCCAAACCCTGCTTTAAGGTTACTGGAAATTTCGTAAGCCCACAAGCCTGGTGAATGGTTCCAGACCATCCCAGCTCACCAGTGTCCAAGGAGAGACTTTTTGCCAGACTTTGGCCTGGTTAGATCTAGGAAAGTCATTCCTTAGCCACTGATGTGCCAGTCTCCCACCTGAGCCTCAGGAAGTTGCAGGTGCCCTTTCTCTAGGGAACAGAGTCCTAGCCAAGAACAAACCACTCGTGGTTTAACGTTCTGAGCTGGCAATCTTGCCTCCTAGAAAGGAAGGCCAGGAAAGCCCAGGAGAGTTTTCATCCCTGGCATCCAGTGAGATTTTAATGACAGACCTGTTCATTATCGTGCTGCAAGGCAATTAAGCGCACGTGGTAAAGCAGTGCACATAAATAATTAATTAGGAGTGTGTGTACACAGCAACCCACATTTGCAGCCTCCTTGTTCTGCATGCACTCCTGGTTCCTGTGTTCAGTGTGGACACATTGTTACCACTCACAGCCAGGGCCTCATCACAAATCCTAGGATACGCCCAGAAAAGCGAGCAGATGTCCAGATCCTGTTTCTCCAGTAGTTGGAGTTCCCTGCTCCCTGACCAGGGACCTAGAGTCCCTTCAGCCATCCTTCCTCAGATCCCAAGAAAATAGTTGTTGGTTTCCCATCTCTCTTCAGCCCCAGTTTTAGGTATAAACCTACTTCCTACTCCTTATTTCATTCAATAATCATATTCATAAGGCAATTTGAGCAGCTCTCACCATAAAACAATATCAACTAAGGCCTGAAGAATTAATACAGGAGCAATGCCAATTCTGTCCATGTGTATGCCACACCACCTCCCTTCCTTAGTAAAGCAACCAGCAGAGTCACCACATCATTAAATAAAGTGAAAGAAAAGACAAAACACACCAAGGGGTGGTGGTGAAATGGTCCAATACCTGGTGCTCGCTGTATAAGGACAGTTACTGGGTTGGAATACATGAAACAGGATTGGCAAGAGAGTTAATTGTTGAAACGGGGTGGTGGGTGTTTGTTCAACCATTCTCTTTTTATGTGTGCTTGAAATTTTCCCAGAAGAACAAAGAGGGAGCTGAGTTCCATCTCTTTCCCCACTGCAAGATCCTGTTGTGGTGGTCCCTCTACCTGTCACATGGTCTCGTCGTCTTTTAAGGAAAAATAGCACAGAGGAGAGCCAACACGTTGGTAGGGGTCAGCTTCCGTGGGTGCACAGTTGGCGGAGAGGCCTGGACCCTGAAACAATGGGGAATGTCCTGAAAGAGAGGTGGAAGGTATGAGCCAGGGCGGAGCAGCCTCCTGGGTGTATTGTTGGCAGTGTTTGAACAACACCTGGCTCCCAGCGTGTGCTGTATAAAAGATAGCCCACATGTATCATCATTTTTATGTTGTTTACTAAGATGCTGTTACTGCAGCCCAGGACTTGGGGATCTAGTGGTAAAGAGGCTGAGGAAAAGAGTTTCTTCCTGGGGCCTGCACTGTGGCGTAGGGGGTAATGCCACCACCTGTGATGCCAGCTTCCCACATGGGTGCCAGTTCATGTCCCAGCTGCTCCGTTTCTGATCCAAGCTCCCTGCTAATGTGCCTGGGAAAAGCAAGTAAAGTGTGGCCCAAGTGCTTGGGCCCAGCACCCATGTAGGAAACCCAGATGAGGCTCCTGGCTCCTGGCTCCTGGCTTCGGCCTGGCCCAGTCCTGGCTGTTGCAGCCATCTGGGGAGTGAACCAGCAGATGCAAGAGCCCTCCCCCCTCCCCGCCCCGTAACTGACTTTCAAATAAATAAATAAATAAATCTTTTTTTTTTTTTAAAGAGTTTCTTCCTGGGATGAGTGTTTGGCCTAGTGGTTAAGATACCAGTTAGAAGGTCTGTGTCCCACATGATAGTGCCTGGGTTTGACGCCTAACCCTGACTCCTGACTCTAGTTCCCTCCTAATGCAGACCCTAAGAGGCAGTGATGATGACTCAAGTAAGTAGGCTCCTGCCACCCATGTGGTCCAAGCCTTGGCAGGCACTCGGGGAATGAACCAGCAGATAGGAGCTGTCTATCTATAGAGCCTCTCCAAACTTGTAAAAGTTTGTTTTAAAGAATTTCTTCAGCGTGTTGAATTTGGAGCCAGCTTGGCCCTGACAGGCGAGAACACGCAGAGGACAGGTGAGTCTTTGTTTCCGTGGAGTGAGTTTGCCAGCTCTCACAGTTTCTGCCTTTTCAGGTGCTGCTAACATCATGCTCTCCATCAGAAAGAGAAAGCGTAGATAGAGACTAGAAAATTTCAGAGTTTGTGGAGAGAGTCGATCTTGGCTGTAGAGAGACGTTCTCACATGTATTCTCTCTTCGCTTGCTTCGTCCCCCTCTGTCATCATTCGCTGTGATTGGAGTTTGGAAGACATATAATATCTTCCTTTGAAAGTGGACCTGACCAGGTCAGCCCCTCCATTCAGGACTCACTCTCCTTTACTGTCAAGCTCTGTCTTGATAGTAAAGCTCCCCATCAACCACGCCAAGTGTTTTCTGTGATGTGCAAGGAGGCTGCAGGGTGCTAAAATTTCAACACACAATAGCCAGCAGCTCCTCCGCAGAGGGTGGGAAGAGCCCGTGCACTCGCTCGAGTCAAATGTTAACCGAAGATTATTGATGGTCTACTTAATCTGCAGAGGATTACCTTGACAGGAATTGGGCTGCCCGTCCTGATTTTTGTCCAGCTGCCGAGTTTTTGAGTGATCGGCCTCGCCAGCAGCAGCAGCTGCCTCAGGCTCCGAGACCCACCAGGAAGCAATCTAAGAAATGGTTTGAGTTAGGGTTTTTGTTTGTTTTGTTTGTTCAGGCTTTTGTTTTTGTTTTTAGCATTCGCTGGCTGAGAATCCCTTCCATGTGTTTGGAAGTTCCTGTTGTAGAAAGCACATTTATTTTTGGATCATCTCATTGGATGTTCCCAAGGGCGCTGCGAGGCAGGCTGGTCAGAGGTCTCAAACCCACATTTATTTACAGTCCAGGAAGCCAAAGCTCAGAATGCACTGATTTGATTTTTTTCAGGGTCAAAATTTAGTCAGTGGCAAAATGATAAGTAAATTCTTGAGTTCCCTGCCATTACGAGAGTTAACAATCCAAATAGAAAGACGAGGCAGTGTGCCAAATGCTGTCTTAAACATGCAGAGCCGTTCGGCAGGCACTCAGGAATGAGTGACTGGGTGTGTGGTGGCTGGCTGGACGAATAAGTAGATGGAGGGGTGGATGGTGGGAAGATGGTTGCTGGGTACCCTGGTGCCCATCATAGTGACTTGACGCAAAGGACCCCCTTAGTAAATATGTGTTGAGTGATTAATCTGCTTAGGTGCATACTTTTGTTACGTGCCACATAAAAATTTTATAAAGAAGGTAACTTGCTGAGCTCTGAAGAATAAAAGGAATTGACAAATAAAAATGTGAGTGTAATTACTATTATTTATCAATACCCATTACTCATCAGACCTCTCTGTATATAATAATCCATTCTTTCCCATATTTCTTCAACAGATATTGTTGCGAAGCTGCTATATTCTAGATTCTATTCTAGGTATTGGTGATAAAACAGTAAACAAAAAGTCTCCGTTCTCATGGGAATCACCTGTTTAGGAACAGCAAGCAATAAGCAATTAAATAGATGACATTTTAGAACTGAGAAAGAAAAATGAAGCTGGCAGAGAGAGTGGTGTGGTAGGGATTATCAGTTTAGCCATGCAGAAGCCCTTGTTAACCATTATTGAACTGATATTAATCTGTGGTTATTAACTCAACCCATTGTTTATTCAGAGCCCCTTGGTTTCACCTAATGTCTTTGTGGTCAGGATCCCATCCAGGGCACCACGATACATTTAGTTGTGATGACTCCTCAGGCTCCTTTTGGCTGGGCCAGTGTCCCAGACTTTTCCTGTCTTTTTATAACCTCTACAGAGGATGCCCCTCTGTTGATATCTGTGTTTTCCCACTGTTAGTCTTGAGTTGTACGTTCTGGGGGTCAAGGACCCAGAGGTGCAGTGCCATTTTCACTATGTCATATCCAGGGTGACGTAGTGTCAACATGGGTGACCTTGATCACCTGACCAAGGTGGGGTTCGAGGTAGCGTTTGTCAAGTTTCTCTACTGTGAAATTACTTTTCTCTCCCCTACCTCCCCACACCCCTCTCCTGCCCTTTTCCATACTATGCTCTATGGAAGAAAGCATGTACAACCCATACTTAATTAATGGTGGGATTTAAGGATGGAAGATGTGCATATATTATTTGGAAGCTTTCTGCAAGGAAAATTTGTATCTCCTTCCCCATTTGTTGATTTGTTCAGTCACTAATTCTTTTCTTTTTTAAGATTTTTATTTATTTATTTGAAAGTCAGAGTTACACAGAGAGAGAAGCAGGGACAGAGAGAGAGGGGTCTTCCATCCGATGGTTCACTCTCCACTTGGCTGCAACAGCCAAAGCTGTGGCAATCCAAAGCCAGGAGCCTCTCCCGGGTCTCCCACGTGGGTGCAGGGGCTCAAGGAATTGGGCCATCTTCTACTGCTTTCCCAGGCCATAGCAGAGAGCTGGATCGGAAGTGGAGCAGCTGGGACTAGAACCCGCGCACATATGGGATGCCGATGCTTCAGGCCAGGGCTTTAACCCACTACGCCACAGTGCCGGCCTCTCAGCCACTAATTTATATCAGTATCAACTCATGGAGCTCTGTTTTATACTTTGGGTTGTAATCCAGTACTTCCTTATTGCAATTGCTCAAGTTGTTCCAGCCTTGGCCTTTGGAAGCTCCTTCAGTTGGATCCCGTGTCCCTTTGACATACCTCCATCATGGTAGGGTTCCCCCCACCCCAGGGAGTCCTGGTTCCTTTTCTTAAAGAATGAGAAACTGAGAAACTGAGATTTGGGCAGCAGGTATACTGGGTGCTGCTGTGGCATTTCTGCTTCTAGACCCTCCCAACTGCCAGAAGAAGGAAATGAGTGCCTGTGCTAATCTGTGTTTGTATCTGTAAATAGGTATTGGGTGGCCTATATATATGTAACTGTTTGGAGAGGTGGCCGCCGAGTGGTCCAGCGGAGCCCCGGTGGGCGTCTGAGGGGCCTGAGGTCGAGGGCCGCCCCGCCCGGGCTTCGAATGAGAAGCGGAACGGGGCCCCTGTGGCCGAGCCTGCGAGCGGCCCTCGGCAGAGGCCGCGCCCGGTCATCCTAGTCAGTGGTGGGGGCGGCACGGCCCTGACCACGGTTGTGTCCCTTTCCCACAGATGGACTAGAGCCCCAGGGAAAATGGTGGAAAACTCACCGTCGCCCCTGCCAGAGAGAGCGATCTATGGTTTTGTTCTGTTCTTGAGCTCCCAGTTTGGCTTCATACTGTACCTCGTGTGGGCCTTTATTCCTGAATCTTGGCTAAACTCATTAGGCTTGACCTATTGGCCTCAAAAATACGGGGCAGTTGCGTTACCTGTCTACCTCTTGATTGCAGTAGTCATTGGTTATGTACTCTTGTTTGGCATTAACATGATGAGTACCTCTCCACTCAACTCCATTCATACAATCACAGATAACTATGCTAAAAATCAGCAGCAGAAGAAATACCAAGCAGAGGCCATCCCAGCACTGAGAGATGTTCCTATTAGTGAAGTAAACCGAATGTTCTTTCTTTCAGCCAAAGAACCTTGCACTAAAAACTGAATCGAGTGTGGACAGATGCACACCAAGCAAATGCATCATAAGTTCCTAACATAGTAATTTTGACCATAATTATTTTGACTGTCTCTCACCAATACTTGGTATTGAGATATAAAAAGATGTAAGTTGATCTTCTGTTAGATTAAGCTCAATTACTGCTGTAAGTGTTCTCAATATTAGTAATTAATGGATAGAATAAATAAAACACTACACTACCATAAAAAAAAAATATATGTAACTGTTTGTAGCTACACTGAGTTAAGCATGGACTTACACTGAATCCATTGCTAACCTGTTACTGTATGGATCTTTCTAGTCTCCTTGCCTTGCTTATCAGATTTCTACAATAGAAATAAATCTGGCTTCTACCTCGTGCTGTCCATTGTCATCATTGTTCACTTGCCATATGCATATACAGTGTACTTCAAAAAGTTTGTGGAAAATGGAGCTAAAAGATAAGTTTCTGTTAGTGTTTAAAAAATTGAAATCCATGCATACGTACATGGAGTCTTCAAAAAGTTCATGAAAAAATGCATATTATGAAAAATGATTCATGGATTTCAAACTGTTTGTACCAAAATAAACTTACCCTTTAATTCCACTTTCTACAACTTTCTGAAGTCCCTCTGTATGGTAGTATCAGACTCTTAA
This sequence comes from Sylvilagus floridanus, assembly GCA_949820135.1. Taxonomy (NCBI): domain Eukaryota; kingdom Metazoa; phylum Chordata; class Mammalia; order Lagomorpha; family Leporidae; genus Sylvilagus; species Sylvilagus floridanus. The sequence goes on along the minus strand of OX463236.1, from coordinate 44,096,406 downwards.
CCCATGGGAAGTAATTTTATCAGCTTTTGTCGAGTATAGTGCTTATGTGCTGCTCTTTTTGCCTTTCGTCTTATAGACGGCTCATTGCCAGAGTTACTTAGGTCAGCACATTCTCCCAACTCTCTTCAATTAGATTGTTGCATACATTTATAGTACCAGTAGATCCTCTTATCACAGTCTGCATTGCTTCCTGACTGCTAAGGGGACAGTAATTTAACATTTTATCTCCAGCTAGATAATAGCTTCACATAGAACCACTATTATGAGAAGCAAAGTGGTGCACTCATACTTATTTTCGTTTTCTTGTTTCTAAAATTTATTTATTAAGAAGGCCCAGAGATAGAGACAGAGAAATCCTATCTGCAGGTTCCCCAATTGCCAGCAACAACCAGGGCTGGGCCAGGCCAAAGTCAGGAATCCAGACTCAATCCAGATCTCTCACATGGGTGCCTGGGACCCAAGTCCCAAGACCTGCTGCCTCCCAGAGTGCATATTAGCAGGAAGCTGAAGTCACACGCAGAGCTGGAGCCAGGATTTGAACCCAGATACTCTGATATGGGTTGCAGGCATCCCAAGCAGCTTCTTAACCATTATACCAAACACCTGCCCTCATTTTCTTTGGTTTTTAAAAATTACTCTTGCCTTACATGAGCATTAATACAAGCAAAGTCCCCTCCAAGCCCAGGCTCTGTCCTAGACATAAACACTTATTAGTCTGAAATGTATCTGTCCAAATGTATTTCTTGAATTTATTCCACTTATGGGTAACCACAGAAAATGTCTGGTATTGTATGTGGTTTTGGCTTTGGTTTTTGTTTATTTGCGAGGCAGAGGGACAGAAACTGATAGATATAAAGAGAGACCTTCCATCTTCTGCCTCACCAGGGCTGGGCCTTAGATAAAGCCAGAATCCAGAAACCCAATCTCAGTTTCTCACCTGGGTGGCAAGAGCCCAGTCAACATGAACCATCACCGCTGCCTCACAGGGTTTGCATTAACAGGAAGCTGGAGTCAGGAGTAGAGATGGATATCAAACCCAACCACTGAGATATAGACACAGATGTCTTTTTGTTTTTGGTTTTTTTGTTTGTTTGTTTGTTTGTTTGTTTGTTTGTTTTTTTGGCAGGCAGAGTGGACAGTGAGAGAGAGAGACAGAGAGAAAGGTCTTCCTTTTGCCGTTGGTTCACCCTCCAATGGCCGCCGCGGTCGGCGCGCTGCGGCCGGCGCACCACGCTTGTCCGATGGCAGGAGCCAGGAGCCAGGTGCTTTTCCTGGTCTCCCCATGGGGTGCAGGGCCCAAGTACCTGGGCCATCCTCCACTGCACTCCCGGGCCACAGCAGAGGGCTGGCCTGGAAGAGGGGCAACCGGGACAGAATCCGGCGCCCCGACCGGGACTAGAACCCGGTGTGCCGGCGCCGCAAGGCGGAGGATTAGCCTGTTGAGCCACGGCGCCGGCCCGACACAGATGTCTTAACCAGTGTCCTAACCATTAGGCCAAACATCCACCTTGCTGTATATTTCTTAAAGGTACAGACATAATTTTTTTTTCATTTATTTATTTAATCGATAGGTAGAATTACAGAGAAGCAGAGAGAGAGAAAGCGGGGAGAAAGAGCAAGAGAGAGAAAGAACATTCTATCTGTTGGTTCATTCCCCAAATGACCACAACTGTCAGGTCTGGGCCAGACCAAAGCCAGGAACCAGGAGCTTTTCCTGGTTTCCCATGTGGGTGGAGGGGCCCAAGTTCTCTCCACTGCTTTCCCAGGTTCATTAGCAAGGAGCTGGATCTGAAGTAGAGCAGCCTTCCCAGACTGAACCGACACCATATTGGATGCTGGCACTGCAGGCTGCAACTTTACCTGTTATGCCATTGCACCCGCCCCGCCAAACATAGCCTCTACAGCTCCATTTTTCTCTGAACTATTAAGCTTGAATATATGTGTTTGGCTGTCTATCTCATGAATAATATCCCACGTAGTCAACATGCTGGTTATGGCTTTCCCTCTGCCGACACCAGCAGGGCTGCAGTCAACATGTATACACAGTGATGCTACGCGTTTTAATTCTAACAGCCACAGAAAATGCGCCCATCAGTATATGTGAACTGGAAAAAAAATCTTGTTCCATAATATGTGACTGCGTGGGACAGAGAAGAGAATCAGATGGCTGGTTTTTAATTTGTCTCTAGAGAATAGTAACTAGGGGGGTAAGCCGCGTTCTGTGTTATTTAAAAGAACCTCATGCTGTGATGATTTCAAGTGCTTTTAAAATGTTAATAGTTAAATTGTTAGAAGAGGGGCGTGTGTTGGAAAGGTCTGGCCCGCTCTCTGAGGCTGATGCTGTGTAGATGCTGTTTGCTGGAGCTCCTTGTGTGCAGCGTGGGGGCCGGTGATGCCATGGCCAGTGCTAGATGACCAAGATGGTAGGCACAAGGCAGGAATCCCTCCTAGTCTCTCTCATGCTCCTGATGTGTCCACACATTCGGCAACCTTGATTCGTCATCTGCCCAGGGCTGGGCGCTGAGATGTCCTCTTGCCACACAGCTCTTCCAACAGGTTGGACATTGCCAGAGGTGGCTCATGCATTTCTGAACCATCGTTTGCCATTGGTTGTTAGTGGTTTTTTTGTTTTGTTTTGGTTTGGTTTTGGTTTTGGTTTTGGTTTTTTGCCAGGCAGAGTTAGACAGTGAGAGAGAGACAGAGAGAAAGGTCTTCCTTCCATTGGTTCACTCCCCAAATGGCCGCTACGGCCGGCACTGCACCAATCTGAAGCCAGGAGCTGGGTACTTCCTCCTGATCTCCCATGCGGGTGCAGGGACTCAAGCACTTGGACCATCCTCCGCTGCCCTCCTAGGCCACAGCAGAGAGCTGGACTGGAAGAGGAGCAACCGGGACTAGTACCCGGCGCCCCAACCAGAACTAGAACCCGGGGTGCTGGCGCCACAGGCGGAGGATTGGCCTAGTGAGCCACGGCACCGGCCTGCCATTGGGTTGAACATGTGTGGATGCCTGGCACAAAGCTCGGCCCCAGAGAGACAGAAATGGGAGTGCTAGGCCGGCGCTGTGACTCAACAGGCTAATCCTCCTCCTAGTGGCGCCGGCACACCGGGTTCTAGTCCTGGTTGGGGCACCAGATTCTGTCCCGGTCGCCCCTCTTCCAGTCCAGCTCTCTGCTGTGGCCCAGGAGTGCAGTGGAGGATGGCCCAAGTGCTTGGGCCCTGCACCCATGGGAGACCAGGAGAAGCACCTGGCTCCTGGCTTCAGATCAGCACAGTGCGCCAGCTGCAGCGCGCCATCCGCGGCAGCCATTGGAGGGTAAACCAACGGCAAAGGAAGACCTTTCTCTCTGTCTCTCTCTCACTGTCCACTCTGCCTGTCAAAAAAAAGAAAGAAAAAATAAAAGAAATGGCAGTGCTGCTGTCCTGGGCTTGCTGACGCCTAACTGTGCTGGCCATCACCCAGATTCTCAGCTTGTTTGTCCTGAGGGACACTTGTATGCTACCTGAGGGATGGGGATCCTAAAACCAAGGGAGTGGTTCCCCAGGCCAGGGGGCACCATTTCCAGCTTCATTATCAAGGCCTTCTTTGTGTTACTGGAATTTTGCATTCTCATGGGTATATGAACGCTGCAATTTGACCAGAAATGGGAATTAAAGGTGTTCGCAGGGTCCCTGTTCTGATTAGTCAGGACCAGGTGTGTGCTTCAGGTTCCAAGAGCAGATCCCTTACAAAGAAAGCGGAACTGCTGTGGGAAGTTGGGATCCTGCACCTAGCAGGGGTGTGAGAGGGGTCTCACCCACTGTTGCCAGGGGGTACAAATCACTCTTCTTAGGACACCACTTACCAAGGGCTTGTTCTCATCGTATGTCTGTGACCTGTCACCGCCGGCCCCAGAGTGCAGAGGGCAGGGTGAGGAGGTGTGGGTGCTTCCACGGTCATTTCTGTGCAACTTTCCTCAGAGGTGATTCTTTTTAAGTCAGTGGCCAGTGAACCCTCCCTTCTCTTCTTCCTCACCTTCGCTTTTTGGATCTCGTTTGCGCTGCATAATGGGTTGAATTGTGTCCCCCACAAAATGATTGCCCAAGTCCCACTTAGCTGCCTCTTGTCAGTGTGACCTCATTTGGAAACAGGATCTGTAGAGGTGGTCCTAAATCCACTGATTGGCATCGGTAACGGGGAAGGAGAGGAAGGTTTGATACAGAGACACCCAGGAAACAAGGCCAAGGGAAGACAGAGGCAAAGTCTGAAGTGATGCAGGCACAAGCCTAGTGATGGCAAGGCATGCTGGTAACACAGAAGCCAGCAGAGAGGCAGGACCAACCCTGCAGCCTCCCTGACTGCCGGTTCCCCGCCTCCTGCACCGGGAGACAATGAGTCCCTGTTGCTGTAAGCCCCGCCCCCCCCCCCCCCACTTGTGGTGCTGCATCACGGCAGCCCTAAGACACCCTCTCCTTTGTCTTTTGAAACCCAAATATCCTGTTTCCATCAATGAAAGATTGAGTCTCGAATCTAGCAGCAACTCATTCCCAAAGCCTGCCCTTTCCATTTTGCTTCTCCACGGACCCCAGCAGAGAGCCCCAGCAGCTGCCATGCTGTCCCCATAGCAGAGAAGCAGCCTGGGGGCCAGAAAGGGGACACAAAGGGTTTTGAGCTCCTTGCTCTACAGCGTTCACTAGGGAATAGGCCCCAGGGCTGTGGTGCTGTCCTGATCTGTGCCAACCCCAGACGTGTGGCCTTTGCCACAGACTCACTTCCAGCATGCAGGAGCAGGGGGAGCAAACTAAGCCCAAACTCCCTGTGGCCTGCCTCCTTGGGCTGCTGTTTTCCTTTAAGGAATCCATTCGGGGGCCATTGGATGTTCCACAACATCATAAAATCAGGGATGTGAGAGCTGCAAAAGACATGAGGTATGATTCAGTCCAGCTTCCCACCCCACTTTATTTAGAATAAGAACATCTGTTGTGTGTTGAATAATAACACAAATAATACCAAATATTTGTTGGATGCATACTATGTGCCAGGAGACCCTCTAAGTGCTTTGTGTGCATTAATGTACTTAGTCATCACAGCATCGTCTTGCAACAGGGACTCTCATTCCAAATATATAGATGAGGAAACTGAGGCTTAGAGAGAAAATGAGTTTTCCAAAGCCCAACAGCCAACAAGTGGCAGAATCAGCAGTCAAACCCAAGTATGTCTAACCATGAGCTCTCTCAGCCCCTCTGCTCTGCAGAGAGCCCGCTATGCCTTGAGCAGCCGAAGAGTTAGAATGTGGAGACCCACAAGCACAGGTCTTGAACCTGGAAGCCGTGCTGTATCTTTGTAGCACGGACCCACTGTAAACGTGAAAGTGTGCCCAGGCATGCACGTGTGTACCCGCAGTCCTGGCTCTGCCCTCAGCTCTGCCTCCATAGCATGTGAGGGCAGGGCAGCATCTGGACTGAGTTAAAAGGCATTCTGACGTCACTGTGCAGAGGCGCTTGTGTGATCAAGTAGAATCACTGCTGCTAGGGAACAGCACAGTTGGGATCTGCAGCTAGGTTACAATAAACCTAGTTACCTCCGTGTGTGTGCGTGCACACACACGTTCAATATGGGCACACACAACTCTCCTAGAAAGGAGCACTCGTCTCTCCCAAGAGAATGCGAAGCTGAGAGGTAAGGGTTTAGGACAGAGACCCCTTGTAGTATCAACCGGTCCACCAGTGCTATTGAGGTCACAAGTTTCTCGGAATGCTGCCATGTTGCCTCACTCTAAAGAGCCAGCAAAAGAGAGACAGGATGCCACGGGCTGTGCCTGGCTGGGCAGAGCAGTCGGGCTGATGCTGCCAACCAGCCCCTGGGAATTCTTCCAGGTTATCCCCTGGGTCTAGGGTGTTCATCATTTTCATAAAACAAGATCACAAAGGGGATGACATCCAAGCCTGTGCCAGCCATGTGCTGTCCCCATTGCCCACCTGAGCCCTGGGGACACGTCCACCTTGCACGTGGCGAGTGCCTGTGACGGATGCACTACGTGAGAGAGAGCAGGATGCCGAGGGGAAAGCAGGGTCGCTGCCTAGCTGGCCTGCCGCAGAGCCGCTCAGTGGCTCCAGGCGGGCAGCATCCAGGCCAGCTGTGCTGAATGGCCCAGGGAGCGTTCCACCAGCCCAGATCCACACCTCCTTGTCCCCTGAGCAGCCCCTTAGGTGTATTTGTTGAACTTTCAATTCCTCTCCTATTCCTGCTTCCCTTGTGGGTAGCTAGAGGACATGATGGGCATCAGCGGAGTCAGATTTGGGGTGACTTCCATGCACTGGCTGTCAGCTTATGGCTCTCTCATGTGTGTCTTCTGTCCCCTGTGCCAGCCTCTGCCATGTGCCTAGTCTGACTCCACCCGTGCTGGTGCAGTCGTATCTACCCCAGCTGCAGCACTGGATGTGGGGTTGTTGTGGTCCTGGCTGTCCAGACTGTTGGAGAAAGGGTCTCCTTGCAAGAATTTCCATTGGGGGCAGGTGTTTATCTTAGAGGTCAAGATGCTGGTTACCACATGCTCATCCCACATCACGGGGCCTGGGTTCAATTCCTGGCCCCTGCTCCTGAATCCGGCTTCCTGCAAATGCACACTGTGGGAGGAAGCATCGATGGCTCACGTAGTTGGGTCCCTGCCACTGCTGTGGAGACCTTACCGAGTTCCCAACACCTAGTCTTTGGCTTGGCCCCAGCTATTGCAGGAATGTGGGGAGTAACCAGCTACTGGGAGACACGATAAAGTTCATCTCTCTCTCTCTTTCTCTCTATCTCTCTTTTTCTCTCTCTCAAATTAAAAAAAAAAATTTTTGAAAAAGAATTCCTGGGCAGCCGTTGTGGTGCAGCAGGTTTGGCCACCTCTTGGGATGCCCGCATCCCATATTGAAGTGCCCAGGTTCACGTCTTGACTACTCCATGCTTCTTGTTGTCACCCACATGGGAGACCCAGATGAGTTCCTGGTTCCTGGCTTTAACCTGGCCTGACCCCGGCAGGGACACAGGAAGGGCAGGGAAGGCATCTGTGTGGGACCAAGGAGAACTTTCAAGATCTGATGAGAATCAGAGGTGGGAGGAAGGAGATCAGCAGTGACCTGTATGAATGGAGGGAGCCAGGGCTGCCCTGGGAGCCTCACCAGGGCTTCCGCAGGTTTGCTTTGGCTCTGCCAGCCAGCTAGAGGGCGCTGGAATTTTCCACGGCGTTCCCAAAGGACACCAATTCTGCTGAGGAAAAGAGAAGTTGCCTAGATCACTAAATCATATTCTCCGAGTGTTTGCACGGAGGAAAACTGCCAGAAGTATGTATGGCCCAAGGGCTGCACCACAGTCCTGGATTCAGGCTTCCTCTGTGGACTTCAGACTGTTTAAAGGAGCAGACTCCGGACTCCAGCCGATGCCACCAAGCTTCTGTTGATGTATTTGGGCATGGGTGAGCATGGGGCCAAAAGACATTTAAGAGAGTCTACAGTCACCCTGGGTTTTGGAAGATTCCAGGGTCCAGGACTGGGCTGAAAAGAGGCTTCCTTTCCTTTCCCAGGCTCTGTTAGTGCCATCCTAAAGGCATTCCTAGCCGTGCCTTCCATTGTAGGTGTTTTGTTCCCTAGCCTCGCAGGAAAGCGGAAATGTACTCCAAAGTAGACTCACTCCCTTTGCCACCGCTTTTCCTGTCTTCTGCCTGTGGAACTGCCATATCCTCACTCTTCCGTCTCCACTGTGGTCTCCAGGCACACTCCTTATTTGAATAGGTATCAGATTTACCCCATGTGTAATCGAATCATTTTGAGGTGCAGTCTTCCACTCTGAGAAGGCCCAGCTGCTGGAGCCCATGCTCTGCTCTTGCTCCAGCCCAAGTTCAAGGGGAAGCCCCAGGGCACTGCCCTGGGGTACAGGGAACTCCACAGGGATCTTTGGGACAAGGTTATGCATGAGCTTAAGGAAATCCCCAGGCTCCAGGGAGGAAGTTTGTACTTAGGAGCCCTTCAACCGGCAGGCCTTACACACATGTCTGGGGAAAGGATTGATCAGCTCCACATGTCCCACGAGAGGACACCATGGGGGAAGTGGGCAGGCTCTGCTCTGTGGGAGCCTCGCAGACTGAGCATGGAGACGGGTGCTCCTGGGAAAGAGGTGCAGCTACTGTTACAGGAAGAAGGGACGCTGAGCAGATCCCAAGCAGAGTCTCCCTACATGCCCCTCCCTTGTCTCTGCCCTTTGCTTCCCTTCCCTTCCGGGTCCCGTCGCCCCTGACTGTGGAAAGACAGTGATGCCTTCCTGTGCCGGCAGCAGCTACTTCTTTCCTTAACCTGAGCCCTCCCGCACTCTGCCCCACTCTTCTCCTGGCTCTCGGTTTGTTCTGCACTTCCTGTTTTATGTTTGAGCAATTGCAGCTCGTAGCCGGCCCCAGCCACCGCAGAGCCGTGTGAATGGCCAGCATCCGACCTGAACGTGGGACCTGCAGCTAGTAACCTGGCTGGCCCCAAGTGGAAGGTAGTTCCTTGCTTCCGTCAGTCACCATCCTCCCCACTCCCACCCCCATGGGCCACATTTTCTCCTCCTGCTCACAACTGCAGAGATGCAAACTGGACATGGAAAGGTGTTTCCTTGCCTGGGAGACTTCAGAGTGTACAGAGCTGTACCCACCTCCCTGAAAGCCCTCTGGCATCCACACCCAAAGGCTCCTGTGGCCATGCCTCTTTGGAACTGTGAGTAGAGCAAACACAGACCATGTTGTGGCATCCTTAAATCTTCTTCTCAGTCCTGTCCACCCTGAGGGTGGAGCTGGCTCCCACTTTATGGTTGCTGGTGACAACTCCGCCCACTCCAAGTGGCATCCAGAAACTCGCAACGCAGGCCATAGACTTGCTGGCTCCTGTCCAAAGAAGGCTTTTGCAAAATGCCCTATCCTTCCTGTGGCCACTGGGGCTGGGCAGTGCCCACCTGCTTTCTTGTCCACCTATGTCCTGTAGTTGAACCAGGAAGGTCCAGGGGCTGACTAGTACAGATACAAGTCTCAGCCTAAGATGCCACCCTATGGGTTATTATTGCCGTTAATTTAAAAGGAAGAAAGTTTGGGGGCAGGCATTCGGCCTAGTACTTGGAATGCCTACACCCCCACAGCAGAGTACCTGGGTTCAGGTCCTGGCACTGCTCCTGATTCCAGCATCTTGCTAATGTGCACCACGGGAGGCAGCAGGTGATGGCTCAGGTAGTTGAGTCCCTGATGCACGGGTGGAAGATCTGGGTTGAGATCCTGGCTTGGGTTGGGGAGTGAGCCAGCAGGTAGGTGGTCTTTCTCTCTCTCTGTCAATCTGTCTCTCTCTGCCTCTCAAATAAATATAAATAAATAAATAAAAATTTTAACAAAAGGGGAGGAGTTGAAAATGAGGCTTCCATTCAAGTTTGATGACTTTTTTTTTAATCTGATTCAGCCTTCCCTACTACCTTCTGACGTACCAAAAGAACTTTAAAAATGTCTTTATTTATTTTCACTTTACTTGAAAAGTAGAGAAGCAGACAGAAATCTTCCATTCACATGTTCACTTCCCAAGTACCTGCAATAGCCATATTTGAGTCAGACTGAAGCCAGGCACCCAAAACCCAATCCAGGTCGCCCATGTATGGCAGGGACTCAAGTACTGAATCATCACCTGATGCCTCCCAGGATGTCTGTTAGCAGGAAACTGACTCAGGGGCTGAACCAAGACTCAAACCAGGCACTCTGCTGTGGGATGCAGGCACCCCAAGCAGCATCGTAGCTGCTAAGCCAGGCACTCATCTCAAAAGGATATTTTAGTGCTTGGTAAGTCTTATTAATGAACAGTTATGGTTTTGAATTTCTGATTTTTTTAAAGATTTATTTATTTACTTGAAAGTCAGAATTACACGGAGAGAGAAGGAGAGGCAGAGAGAGAGAGAGGTCTTCCATCCGCTGGTTCACTCCCCAGATGGCCTCAACGTCCAGAGCTGTGCTGATCCAAAGCCAGGAGCCAGGAGCTTCTTCCAGGTCTACCACATGGGTGCAGGGGCCCAAGGACTTAGGCCATCTTCTACTGCTTTCCCAGACCATTAGCAGAGAGTTGGATAGGAAGTAGAGCATCCAGGACTCGAACCAGCACCCATATGGATGCCAGCACTGCAAACAGTGACTTTACCTTGTATGCCACAGCACCGGCCCCTGAACTTCTGATTTTAACACACTAATATTCCTACTGCTATAAAAAATTCTCTTTTTTTTTTTTTTTTTGACAGGCAGGGTGGACAGTGTGAGAGAGAGAGAAAGGTCTTCCTTTTGCCGTTGGTTCACCCTCCAATGGCCGCTGCAGCCGGCGCACCTTGCTCATCCGATGGCAGGAGCCAGGTGCTAGGTGTTTTTCCTGGTCTCCCATGGGGTGCAGGGCCCAAGCACCTGGGCCATCCTCCACTGCACTCCTGGGCCACAGCAGAGAGCTGGCCTGGAAGAGGAGCAACCGGGACAGAATCCGGCGCCCTGACGGGGACTAGAACCCGGTGTGCCGACGACACAGGTGGAGGATTAGCCTATTGAGCCATGGCGCCGGCCATAAAAAATTCTTACAGACTAACAAGACAAAATATATTAATCAAATAACAGGTATATGAATAACTAATTCACAACAGAAGAAATTCAAGTGGTCCATTAATGTGCAAAATGTTCAACCTCACTGCAAACCAAAAATTAAAACAATTAGAAATATTTTTTCATTCATCAAAATGGAAAATGTGTACAAATGAATACTGCTGCCCAGTGTTAGTGAGGAAGGAGTAAGCCAGATCCCACCGGGGGCTGTGTGCACTGAGGCTCCCTTTGCCTCGGACTTCTGGCTTCACGTGTCAAGGACCTGGAACCAAAAGTTCTGCTGTTAGGAATTTATATAAGAAAATAGAGATGTGTACAAAAATGTCTTCAAGGGCTGTTCCCTGCAGAATTATCTATAATTGTCGAGAATTGCAGCTGATCTGAATGCCAAGCTGCAGCGGCTATTAATACGAAGTCGCCTCTAGGATAATCTTTTCAAAAAATATTTCATAAGGAAGAAATACGATGTAAAGAACAGCGAGAAAGCATTTAAATCAACATGCGCAGTGTGATCACTTCTTTAGAAATTATGCACATATATGTATATTTTGAAACTGAACTGGTGTAATTGTGAGTCATTTTTCTTTCATGTCTGAATTTTCTAAAATCTTTATGACACCCTCTTTTATAATTACTTTTTTTAAAGAAGAACAGATAACTCAGTGACAGAGTTAAGGTATATGAGAACCTGTTAAGGTTTGATTTGGTTTTATATCTTTCTGTGGACCAGAACCTAAAAGGATCAGAAAACAGCTGGGCCCCCATATGGAAGATTCTGGCTTTGAAGAGGTCTGCAGGCAGAGAGGAAGGATAGAATCTGCTGGGGTTTTCATTTTGCCATCTACACCTTTTTACTGAAATTCTAGCTTTCAGAGAGCGTAACTACGGACGTATCCCAGTGGGATTCTAATTTATATAGTGAAGATAGTATTACATTTTTTTCTGTGTCTTAAAAAAAAAAACTCCTTTAAATTCTACTTGGACTCCCTTTTCGTGATTGGCAAGCAGATTTGGTAGTGACTTAGGATGGATCCAACCTCAGCCAGATGACCACAGCATTGGCATAAATGCTCCGTGAGACTCCCTTCTTCCCCTCCCCCCCCTCCCTTTTTTTTTTCCTTAGCAGGTGGAGGATCTTTTCTTTGGCTGTGCCTTAAGTCTGCTGGTGTCTGATTAGAATGTCGCAGCCACAGCAAGCAGGTGTCTGTATGGCTGCAGACAGGAAGATTGGTTTGGCTCAGAAAGGACTGATGTGTCACCACGGGATTTGGTCTGGGTTTGCAAGCCAGTTTGTCACATTCTCCCTTCTCCCTTCTCCACTGTGGGGCACGCAGGAGGGGTGCATACCTACTCAGGGTATGTATTAGCATACATACCTCTCAGGGTATGTATTAGCAAGAATCAGAAACAGCTGTGACTGGATCCCAGGCTCTCTGCTATGGGATGTGGGCATCCCAAGTGTGACATTTTGTTTTGAAGATGTATTAATTGGGCTGGCACTGTGAAGTAGAAGGTTAAGCTTCCGCCTGCAGTGCCAGCATCCTGTATAGGCACAGGTTCAAGTTCCAGCTGCTCCACTTCCCATTTAGCTCCCTGCTAAAGTGCCTGGAAAAGTAGCAGAAGACGGCCCAAGTGCTTGGGCCCCTGCATCCATGTGGGAGACCTGGAAGAAGCTCCTGGCTCTTAGCTTAGGCCTGTCCCAGCCCTGGCCATTGCAGCCATTTGGGGAGTGAACCAGCAGATAGAAGATCTCTCTCCTCTGTTGCTCTGTCTCTTCTGTCTGTATCTCTGCCCTTCAAATAAATTAATAAACCTTTTTTATAAAGAAGGCTCTTTTTAAAAAAATATTTATTCATTTGAAAGGCAGAATTAGAGAGAAGGAGTGACAGAGAGAAAGAGATCTTTCTTCTGCTGGTTCACTCCCCAAATGGATGCAACAGCCCAGGCTGGGCTGGGCCAAAGCCAGAAGCCTGGAACTACATCTGGGTATCCCATGTTTGTGGCAGGGGTCCATGCACTTTCACTATCTTCTGCTGCTTTACCAAGTACATTAAAAGGGGGCTGGATTGGAAATTAAGCAGCTGGGACTTGAACTGGTGTTCTTGTGGAATATTGGCTTTGCCGGCTGCACCACAATGCTGGACCCCCACTGTGCAGCATGTTAATTTAGGACTGACTGTTGTAAAGTGTGATAGGGAAGAATACACTTAGAAAACAGGCACTCTGAGGAATTTCCATAACTGCCACTTACAGAAGTTCTGCCTGGCCCTCATGGCACTGTCCAGAGTAATCTCACTCTGAACTGGGAAGGAAGATAATTCTCAGAGAAGCTGAGCTCTTGTCCCAAACTTTTCGAGCTGGTGACCGCTGCTGGGACTGGTTTTCAAACCCATGCCTGTTCTGTTTCAGTTATACCAGGTTGTCTCCCAAGGCGTTAGGCTGAGCTGTGAAGTCTGTACTGCAGGTTGCATGGATGCTATAACTGTTGGTGTGGCCTGGGAAATAAGTTTCCATCAGATTGCCTCTGGCACAGGTATATTCAACAGGTGCAGAATTACCCAGAAAGCTAACAAAGCACAATTCAGCAGACACAGGTGGTAGGATGGGCAGAGCAGTTTGCTGCCCCTGGTGCTGAGGCTGCCGGTGCCCTGGAATAGCACCGCCTTAGGTGCAGAGACAGGCCTCCAGGGGGCGTTGAGCATTTGGATCGAAATTCTCACCCTGACAATTAGTAGGTGGCTTAAGCAAGAGGCTTAGTTTCTGGGCTTGCTTACTGTCTTCAGAATAAGGAAATAAACAGCAGCTACTATATCAAGGTGGGGATTAGATCAGCTAAATACTTGAAATAGGTCATTTTTTAATAGAAAGCTTTTATTTAATAAATATAAATTTTAAAGTACAACTTTTGGATTGTAGTGGTTCTTCTCCCCATACCCGGCCTTCTACCCCCAAAACGTCCCACCTCCTACTCCCTCTCCCATCCCATTCTTCATTAAGATTCATTTTTAATTATCTTTATATACAGAAGATCAACTCTATACTAAGTAAAGATTTCAACAGTTTGCACCCACACAGACACATAACGTATAAAGTACTGTTTGAAGACTAGTTTTACCGTTAATTCTCATAGTACAACACATTAAGGACAGAAGCCCTACATGGGGAGCAAGTGCACAGTGACTCCTGTTGATTTAACAATTGACACTCTGGCCAGCGCCATGGCTCAATAGGCTAATCCTCCACCTTGCAGCGCCGGCACCCCGGATTCTAGTCCTGGTCGGGGCGCCGGATTCTGTCCCAGTTGCCCCTCTTCCAGGCCAGCCCTCTGCTGTGGCCCGGGAGTGCAGTGGAGGATGGCCCAAGTGCTTGGGCCCTGCACCCGCATGGGAGACCAGGAGAAGCGCCTGGCTCCTGGCTTCGCATCAGTGCGATGCGCCCGCCACAGCGCACCAGCCGCAGCGGCCATTGGGGGGTGAACCAACGGAAAAAGGAAGACCTTTCTCTCTCTCTCTCTGTCTCTCTCTCACTGTCCACTCTGCCTGTCAAAAGCAAAAATTAAAAAAAAAAAAATTGACACTCTTATTTATGATGTCAGTAATCACCTGAGGCTCCTGTCATGGCTTCCAAGGCTATGGAAGTCTCTTGAGTCCACAAACTCTGACATTATTTAGACAAGGCCATAATCAAAGTGGAAGCGCTCTCTTCCCTTCAGAGAAAGGTACCTCCTTCTTTGATGGCCTATTCTTTCCACCAGGATCTCACTAACAGAGATCTTTCATGTAGTCATTTTGTGTCTTGGCTTTCCGTACCTGAAATGCTCTCATGGGCTTTTTAAGCCAGATCTGAAAGTGCTGATTCTGAGGCCATAGTGCTGTTTAGGGCATTTGCCATTCTGTGAGTCTGCTGTGTATCTCGCTTCCCATGTTGGATCATTCTCTCTTTTTTAATTCTATCTATTATTAATAACAGACATTTGGTCTTATTTATGTGATCCCTTTGACACTTAATTCTGTCTTTATGATCAGTTATGAACTTAAACTGATCACTTTAACTAGTAAGATGGCATTGGTACCTGCCAACTTAATGGGATTTGGAGTCCCTTGGGAAGTTTTAGCTTTACCCTTAGGGGTAAGTCTGAGGGAACGTGTGCTGAACTGTACATCTCCTCCTTCTCTTATTCCCACTCTTATTTTTTCAGGGATCAATTTTCAGTTGGATTTAAACACCTAAGATTAATTCTGTGTTAAATAAAGAGTTCAACCAGTGGTATTAATTACAGAAAGAAAATACTAAAAAGAACAAAATAGTAAGCTGTTCCTTGACAGTCAGGACAAGGGCTGATCAAGTCACTGTTTCTCATAGTGTCCATTTCACTTCAACAGATTTCCTTTTTTGGTGCTCGGTTAGTTGTCACAGATCAGGGAGAACATATGATATTTGTCCCTTTGGGACTGGCTTACTTCACTCAGCATGATGTTTTCCAGATTCCTCCATTTTGTTGCAAATGACCGGATTTCATTTTTTTCACCACTGTGTAGTATTCCATAGAGTACATATCCCATAATTTCTTTATCCAGTCTTCTGTTGATGGGCATTTAGGTTGATTCCAGGTCTTAGCTATTGTGAATTGAGCTGCAATAAACATTGAGGTGCAGACAGCTCCTTTATCTGCCAATTTAATTTCTGGATCAGTTCTTAATCAGGGTTTGGTTGTATTCATATCACATGGAAAGGCAGTGCCCTGGGTAGAGGAGTGTACTCTGGCCTTGAAGTCAGAGGGTTAGAGCTGACCTCAGTGCCCTGCGGGAGAAGAAGGTGCTCAGAGCGTTAATTTACCTCTAGGCAGAAGGGCTGACAGGTTCCTAAATAACTTGCTCTGGAGGACAGGAGATTACTTGAATCCCAAGGTTTAACTTACCCTGGAAGCCCCATGAGGCCCCATGCCTAAGGTTTCTTGAGGATGCACGTGTGGCATCCAGGGGCTTGTCCAAGGCTCCACTGTGGAGCATCTGGCAAGGGCCCTGTGCCCCCTGACCTGCAGAATCCTGACCTTTGCCCCTTAGGCCTAGAGTCAACCTTATTGTTACTGTGCCTGCTGTAGTTTGGGCCCTGCGTCCCCCTCACTACAGCTTTTTTATTTAATTTCTAACTAGTAAAGCTCCACAAACACACATCACTTGGAAAGTAAGGCAGACATACTGGGGATTATTTTTAAGGCCTCTCTGCTGCAGTAGCTTTGGCCATTTTGTCTGTTTTTATTTTCTGGGTTTTTAAAGGTGTATTTTATTTATTGAAAAGTGGAGAGACAGAGATAGAGATGATCTTCCATCCACTGGTGGCCAGACCAAAGCCAGGAGCCAGGTCTCCATCTGGATCTCCCATGTGGGTGACAGGGGCCCAAGTATCTGGGCCATCATCTGCTGCCTCCCAGCATGCTTAGCAGGGAGCTGAAGGGATGCTGGCATCACAAGCAGTGGCTTAATGCACTGCACCACAGCTGCCGGCCCCCACCGTGCCTGCTGATTACTGCACCGCGGGTCAGACATGCACACAGCATGGTCGTTCCCCAGAGCTCAGCACGGCTCCCTGTGCTGTGACGGGAGCATAGTAATTTAGAGCCTGGCTTCTGCTGCCACAGATCAACTCCCCACACTGTTTGGAGATACTGCTGCAGAGGCTTGGGTCCACTCACCCACTGCACAGAAAGCTGGTGGCTGACATGGGGTGGTGTAACAAAGTAGGTATTTATTTGTAAAGCACAGAGCAAGGAGCCAGACAGCAACTGCTTTCCTCCCAGGCGCCCCAAGGAGTGCTTACAGAGTGAGAGTCGGACTGAGAGGTGCACGCTCAGCTCAGGGGAGTTCAGCCCTCCTTCATGTTCCCGGCTGGCCAGTGGTACTCATGACCTGCCTTTGGTTGGTCAGTAATACCGCTCTCTTTATGTGGGCCAAGTGGACCTCAGTAGGTCTTGGGGATTACATGCAGGTGATGGCTACAGTCTGCTGAAGACCTGGTATTTCCCTATCTGGACCTGGAATTGCCCTGCCTAAGCAAACCCCTCTGGACAATACTGGCCAGCAAGGTTTTTAATCTGTTGGAGAAGCAGATGACTAGAGGAGAATCTCGTTGGGCCAGCTATACCATTTCCTGAATTCAGTGGGTTCTGTTAGCCATCCTAAAGGAGGGGCATGGAAACCCTGGGCTACAGGTGAGAAGCTGGGGATGTTGATATCTTGCCTATGCTTTTAGGGAGAGTTGAAGAGAGGTTCAGTTTTTGCTCTGAGGGTAATTCTCCAGGCTGCAGCAACAGTTTCACCAGACCCCAGCCCTGGCTGTTTTCAGATAGAAGCTTGTTAATGTTTATATTAACCAGGAATGAGGGGCCAGCTCTGCGGCACAGTAGGTTAATCCTCCACTTGCAGCGCCAGCATCCCATATACGCACCGGTTCTAGTCCCAGCTGCCCCCTTTCAGTCCAGCTCTCCGCTACGGCTTGCGAAAGCAGTAGAGGATGCCCCAAGTGGGAGACCGGGAAGAAGCACCTGGCTTCTGGCTTCGGATCAGCACAGCTCCAGCCGTTGCAGCTATTTGGGGAGTGAACCAATGGAAGGAAGACCTTTCTCTCTGTCTCTCCCTCTCACTGCCTGTAACTCTACCTCTCAAATAAATAAACAAAATCTTAAAAAAAAAAAAAAAAAAAAAGAATGAGGAAGCCAGCAGATCAGGAGGTGATTGCATTGAGAAGATGCTTTTGTTACAGTTCCCAGGAGAACGGGACAGATCATTGTCATGCAGGGGAATGCTTCCCACATGGGGAAGCACCTGGATGGGTCAGGAGACAGAATGAGCATGGAGGAAACATCAGCAAAAGATTGTGTGTCTTCCACAGAAAGAAGGGACAGAGCAGAGTGGCCAGATTTAAGATGGGCTAGTTTGAATTGTTTCCGTAGGCTCTAGGGGAATCCTGGTGGCCTGGAGTATAAAGGAGATGAGAGGTGGGGTTATGGAGTTGGGATTGGTTGCTTGCATGTGAAAGGCTCATACAGTTCCTAGCCCCAGGAGGGGCAGTCTCTCCAAGGTCAGCCTTAGAAAAAAAAAGCCATGATTTAAATACACTGACCCTTGGACTCAGAATCTCCATTTTAATCAGCTGGCCAAGTAGCTGATGGGCCAGTGGAGTTTGAGAAGCACTGCTCTGGGCCCTCTGCTCTTAGGTTTTAGATTGGGGCTACCAAAAGGAACAGGTGTCCTGAGTCATGCTGTCTACAAACAAGGATGGTGTTTGTGAGACAGGGCTGAAATCCTTAATGGAAGGAAAAGAGAATGTCCCGGAAGATTAACAATGCCTTCCATTTCTTCTTCTTTTTTTTCTTTCTTTCTTTTTTTATTTATTTTTTATTTTATTTATTTATTTTTTTGACAGGCAGAGTGGACAGTGAGAGAGAGAGACAGAGAGAAAGGTCTTCCTTTGCCGTTGGTTCACCCTCCAATGGCTGCCGCGGACAGCGCGCTGCGGCCGGCGCACCGCGCTCATCCGATGGCAGGAGCCAGGTGCCAGGTGCTTTTTCCTGGTCTCCCATGGGGTGCAGGGCCCAAGCACTTGGGCCATCCTCCACTGCACTCCCGGGCCACAGCAGAGAGCTGGCCTGGAAGAGGGGCAACCGGGACAGAATCCGGCACCCCGACCGGGACTAGAACCCGGTGTGCCGGCGCCACAAGGCGGAGGATTAGCCTGTTGAGCCATGGCGCCGGCCTTTCTTTTTTTTTTTTTTTTTTTTAATATTATTTATTTGAAAGGCAGAGTTACAGAAAGGCAGAGGCAGAGAGAGTGAACCACTGGTTCACTCCCCAGATTGCCGCAGTGGCTACAGCTGGGCTGATCCAAAGTCAGGAGCTTCTTCCAGGTCTCCCACGTGGGTGCAGGGGCCTAAGGACTTGGGCCGTCTTCTACTGCTTTCCTAGGCCACAGCAGAGAGCTGGACTGGAAGCAGAGCAGCTGGGACTCGAACTGGTGCCTGTATCGGACGTTGACACTGCAGGTGGTGGTGTTGTGTTTGCCAGTCAATGCACAAAGCACTGTCATGGATGCAAAAGCAGAGGTTTATTTGTTACCAGCCAGCTGGGACCCCATACCCACACACAGCCCTTTAGCAGTGCACAGGCAAAAGGCCCCTTCATTTGCATAAGAGAGGTTTTTATAGCCTCACACTTGCAAGGGTGCAGGTCATCTCCTTCTTACTTATGGCAAATTTTTGGGACCTAACATGTTCATTGGTTCATTTAAACGTAAAGACTATATGTTATGTGGCGGGAAGGCCACACAAAGGAGATGGCACGGGGAGTCACTGGCAGGAAGCATCGGGCCATAAATCCCAGGGGAGCTGGTAGGGGGCAGGAGGTCATAAATTCCAGGGGAGCATAGCAGGCAAGCAAGCAGCCAGAGTACAGAAGACTCCAACTCCTACAGTGGCTTCACCCCATACACCACAGAGCCAACCCCACCTTCCATTTTTTGGGCCTATGCTAGTAATAATATTTTGTATTATAGCAGTCATAGATACTCTGCAAACCAGTGATACTAGTTTCTACAGCAGAATTTATTTAAAAAGAGGGAACTTAATACCTTATTTTTTTTAAAGTGTATTTATTTGTTTTTGTTTATTTGAAAGGCAGAGCAACAGAGAGACTTTGCACATGCTGATTCACACCCCCAAAAATGCCTGCAGCAGTCAGGACTGGGCCAGGTGGAAGCCGGGAGCCCAGAATTCCATACAGGTTTCATACATGGTTGGCAGGGGCCCAAATGCTTGAGTGATCACTGCTACATCCTAGAGTATGCATTAGAAGGAAACTGGATTGAAAGCAGTCAGGATATGATCGCAGGCATTGCAGTATCCCAGGGGATAGCATAATGTGCTCTACCATAGTGCCATCCATTATAGCCTTTGAAGTATAGAGAAAAGCCAATATTTTCATCCCATTTTACAATAGGAAAATTGGCCAATGAGTTTTCCAATAAAATCCTGGTTTCTGAGACTGGCATTGTGGGGTAAAGCCACCACCTGTGACACAGGCATTCCTTATGGGCACCATTTTGTGTCCCAGCTTCTCCACTTCCAATCCAGCTCCCTGATAATGGACCAGGAAAAGCAGCAGAGGATGGCACAAGTGTTTGGGCCCCTGCCATCCACGTGGGAGCCTAGATGAAGCTCCTGGCCCAGCCCTGGCTGTTTCGGCTCTCTGGGGAGTGAACCAGCAAATGTTGCTGTGGATTCGTTCTGAGAGGAGGAGCGTGGAGGGGCAAGAGGCACAGAGTCACCACACAGACACCGGGAGTCAGGTGAAAGCAGGCCAGAGGTGAGCAGCCCACAGACTTGTTTATTTCAGTTGGTATAGCAGCTTATATAGCCAAGGCAGCCAATCCAGTCAAGGGGCAGTTTATGCCCTAACCAATCACACACAGCCTGTTGCCAGGCAGGCTCCGTTGCCAGGTGGGTTCTGAAGCCATTTCTGAGTAACTGATGCTTGCTTGCCAGTGACCATCTTGGCAATGGCCTTCTCATTCCACCACACAGCAGATGGAAGATCTCTGCGTATCCCTCTTTGTCTGTGAGTCTAACTTTCAAAGATAAATAAATAAATCTTTCTTTTAAAAAATCCTAGTTTCCTACACTCACAAATGAATAGCACTACACTTTCTTTTTTAAAAAATGAATTTCTTGCCAGCGCTGTGGCTCACTAGGCTAATCCTCCACCTGCGGTGCCAGCACTCTGGGTTCTAGTCCTGGTTGCTCCTCTTCCAGACCAGCTCTTGCTGTGGCCCAGGAAGGCAGTGGAGGATGGCCCAAGTGCTTGGGCCCCGCACCCGAATGGGAGATCAGGGGGAAGTGCCTGGCTCCTGGCTTCGGATCAGCGCAGCACGCCAGCCGTAGGGGCCATTTTGGGGGTGAACCAACGGAAAAAGGAAGACCTTTCTCTGTGTGTCTCTCTCTTTCACTGTCTAACTCTGTCTATCAAAAAAAAAAAAAATGAATTTATTTTGAGAGACACAGAGATATTGAAAAATCTGCTATCCACTGGTTCAATTACCAATTGCCCACCACAGCAGGGTTGGGCCAGGCCAAAGCTGGAAGCCGAAACCTCAATCTGGGTCACTCATTTGGCTGACAGGGACCTAATTGCTGAGCCATCATCTGCTGCCTCCCAGAATACACATTAGCAGGAAGCTGGAGTCAGAACAGAGCCGGGACTCAAGCCCAAGCACTCCAGAATGGGATGCCAGCAGTGCCTCACCTGCTAGGCTAACTGCCCACCCCTCTACTCCACCTTCTTTTAATGGCTCAAAAAAAGCTCCCTGGGTGACCAGTAATACTTACATTATCATCACCCACAGAAACTCCTCTAGGAGGAGCCATGCTCTGCCCACTACACTTGAGGAAGAGAAAGTTACATTGAGGAAGAACAGAGAGGAAGAGAGCCCTGGCTGTTGCTGGAATTTGGAGAGCGAACTAGTGTGGAAGATCTCTTTGCCTGTCTCTCCATCTCTGTACCTTTCAAATAAAAGGAAAATACTGTAAAAAACAAAAATTTTTTAAAAAGCCAAATGTGAATGTCTTGTAGAATTACAGTGCCTGGAAATGAGACCTTTTGAAATCATTCCATCTAATTCCCCATTTAAAGACGGGATGTTGGTTCTCAAGAAGTTAGTACTTTGCATAAGACGCTGTGACTCTTGGATGCAGGGAGAAGATGGGTCCAGGGCCTGCCTGCAATGCTGTACAGTCAGCTCCTCCTCCCCTTTCGTCCCTTCCCTTTTCGCCAGAGCTGCTCTTTCCCCTTAGGTCAGAGCCAAAGGCTGTGTACTCAGGCTGGCAGTGCTGACAACAGCAACCACGTATTTTATTCCTGTGCTTTATTTATTTATACCCGGCCTTGTTGCACAAGGATTTAAGGCTGCTTAAAAAGTTGCAAACAACAGAGCACAATAAAATAAATGTAAAACAAGGGAGAAAGATGAGACAAAGGAGTAAGTAGCTTCACAACAGCTTTGCCCATCACCCTTCTGCGATGGGCTGTTACGCTTCCAGCCACTAAATAAGAAAGGCGGGCGATGGTTTCTGTAACCCTCAACCCAGGCCTCCAGCAGATTTTCTCCTTGGCTGCCTCTGGAGCCTCTCCCGCTTTGCAGTACACATACCCTTGAAGGTCCCTTTTGAGAAGCCTAGGAATTCTCTGGGTGAGGTTGTTTGCAGGCTGTGACTAGTGTAGGCATGCTGGAAAGGGGTGTCACTGGGTGGTACATGATGGTGCTTCTTTGAAGGCCAAGCCAGCAGAGAGAGCAAGTTCTTAGCCAGAGCCTTCGAACCTGCAGGGCTGTCCAGAACTGCTGACCTGGCGGCTCTTTGGAAGGGTCCCATGGGCCAGGAAGGGTGCTCAGATGTGGTCAGGATTCAGAGCCAGGACCCAGGTCCTCCTCCACCCCACTCATTCTTGACCCCTTTTTTTTAAAAAAAAAAAGCTTTATTTATTTGAAAGTCAGAGTTACACAGAGAGAGAAGGAGAGGCAGAAAGAGAGGTCTTCCGTCCACTGGCTCATTGCCCAAATGGCCGCAATGGCTGGAGCCATACTGATCCAAAGCCAGGAGCTTCTTCCAGGTCTCCCACATGGGTACAAGGGTCCAAGCACTTGGGTCATCTTCTACTGCTTTCCCAGGCCATAGCAGAGAGCCGGATTGGAAGTGGAGCAGCTGGGACTTGAACCGGTGCCCATTTGGGATGCCAGCTCTGCAGGCAGCAGCTTTACCCGCTATGCCATAGTTCTGACCTTCTTGACCCCTTTTGTTCCATGCTGACCTCTGTCCAAGCTCTGCTCTTGAGCCCAGCTTCGTTGCTGCCTTGATGTCTTTGCTCAGGGAACCGATGCATCCTCCCCGTGCCCCTCACACAGACCTTTGTTGGATGTCCCACTGCATCAGGCCTACTCTCTCTGACTTCCTGGACTTTGTCCCTTGGAATCCACCTTCTGGTTGAGGTGGCCTCTATAGTTCCTTCCAGGATTCTCCTCCTGCAACCTGAGTCCAAGCAAGCCCCGGCAGGAGTCCTAGCATTCACTGCGACTCTTCTAGAGATGCTGGGGAATGTGCTTTGGGAGCTGTCACAGAAACTGGCATGGATTGGGTGAGAGGTGCTAACCCTCTGCAGTGCACAGGGACAGTTGCACCCAGTGAAGAATTATCCTACCTGAGACCCTGGGTTCATTCCTGCTGATAAGCACTGATAACTGGAGAAAATATTGACGGTGGTATAGTAGTATCACAACAACCATTCTGCAGATTTCTTGGGTTATGCCCAAGAGTTTAGTGGGAGGAAATCACTAAATTCTTTTTATCTACACACTGTGGTCAGAAAGAATTACATTCTGAAGCATCGGGCTATGCTGGGAATTGTTTATTTCATTAGGCCAGAGTCCCACATTGGGACCAAGCTTTGCTCAACTCAGGTCACATCTGGGACCTGCTAACTGCTCGGCTTACAAGGGCACCCAAAGTTGGTGAGAACTCCACCAGCTGCACGTGTGGCCTGTGGGCACTGGCAGATCGCCCTGCGCCTCACAAGGGATGTCAGTGGCTGGCACCACATCAGTGAGTGGGAAATGGCTGCATTTGGAGAATCTTCCCAGAGATTTTCTTCCTTTAACAGGCAAAAGAGCAGAGCATTCGAAATTGTAATAGTCTAGTGCCTCTTATTAAAAAAACTAGCTATGATGCTGTTAGGCTTAAAAGATAATTTTTAAACCCAGCAGCTAAGAGAAATAATTAAGATTAGCAAAACCGTAGACCACTGGAGACTGCTGCTCATTGCTTGCCGCATTTCCTCTTGTTTTACTGTGGATTGGCTGATTATTTCCTGATTGATTCATTCCTACCTAACACTCTGAGTGCCTGCTCCATGCCAATACTAAGACAGAGTCCCTGCCTTGGGCTCTCTGTGGCATAGCAGAGGCTGGAAGTGAGTCTGTTGGTTGTGGTAGAGCCTGGGTCCTAAGAGGGATCTCAGAGTGAGTGGCTCAGCTGAGACCTGCAGGGGTGTGGGGTGGCAGGGATCTTCCAGGTATTCCAGATGTGCTAGTGTTTGAACTGAGTCTTGGAAGAGAGCAAATAGTTAACCAAGGTGAAGACCAAAAGGGAGGCAGAGAATTCTAGGGAGAAAACAGTGTCTACCATGTCAAAGAGGCATAAAACACAAGGCTCTCAATAGTCCCAGGAGGCAGGCATGGGGGAGGGCGTTGGAAGGAGCCACTGCACCTAATGCCCTGGAGCCCAGAAGAGCCACTTCAGATTTCTGGAGAACAATCCTGCAGCTCAAAGACATAAGGGGGGCCAGTGTTGTAGCTGGGTTAAGCCGCTGCTTCTGAAGCCAGCACCCTAGGTTGTAGTTTTGATTTGAGCCCCAGCTGCTCCAGTTCTGATCCAGCTTTCTGTTAATGTGCCTGGGAAGGCAGCTGAAGATGGTCCAAGTATTTGGGCATGCCACCGATATGGGAGACCACAATGAAGTTCTTGGCTCCTGCCTTTGGGCTGGCCCAGCCATGGCTGTTGTGGCCAATTTGGTTGATCTCTGCCTCTTTCTCTCTTTTTCTCTCTCTCTCTCACTCTCTCTCTTTTTCTCTTTTTCTTTCTCCCTCCTTCCCTCTCTCAAATAAGTAAATAAATCTTTTAAAAAAAGAAAAAACACAGATCATTAGACATCCCTCAAGGACACATGTCAATCAAAATAATTAAAAGTAGAAGAACTGGAAAGCTGGCTTATATTTTCAACATCCACCCAGTTTCCACACCTCAAAGAAAGCTTTTTTTTTTTTAATTATTATTTTGTGACTGCTTTTTTTTACTTCCATTTATTTATTGTTCTTTTTTAACTTTTAACTTTTTTAAGGTGAACAAATTTCATGTATTTCATATACAGATTTAGGAGCATGATGATACTCCCCCCACCTAGGCTTCCATCCTCCCTCCTCCTTCCTTTAGTTTTTGTTTTGTTTTTAGATTTATTTATTTAAAAGTCAGAGTTACATAGAGAAGGAGAGGAAGAGAGAGAAAGAGAGGTCTTTATCCTCTGGTTCACTCCCCAAATGGCTGAAATGGCTGGAGCTGTGCCAATCCAAAGCCAGAAGTCAGGAGCTTCTTCTAGGTCTCCCACGTGGGTGCAGGGGCCCAAGGACTTGAACCATCTTCTACTGCTTTCCCATGCCATAGCAGAGAGCCGGATTGGAAGTAGAGCAGCCAGGACTTGAACCGGCACCCATATGGGATGCCGGCACTGCAGGTGGCGGCTTTACTTGCTACTCAACAGCACTGGCCCCCTTCCTTCAGTTTTTACAATGATTTACTCTCAATCTGCTTTATACTCATAAGATTAACCCTACACTGAGTAAAGAATTCAACAAATAGTAAGAAGAAAAAAACACTGTTCCTCAACAGTAGAGACAAGGGCTGTAAACAATCATCGAATCTCAAAATGTCAATTTCACTCCTATACCTTACCTTCTAGGTTTTCTGTTAGTTACCCCAGATCAGGGAAGACATATGGTATTTGTCTTTTGGGGACTGACTTATTTCACCAAAGTATAATGGTTTCTAGTTGTATCTAGTTTATTGCAAAAAACGGGATTTCATTCTCTTTTACAACTGAATAGTATTCCATACTGTCTATCTATATGTATGATATATATATATATGATATATATATACACACACACACACATATATATATATATATATATATATCACAATTTCTTTATCCAGTCATCAGTTGATGGACATCTGCGTTGATTCTGTGTCTTAACTATTGTGAATGGTACTGCAATAAACATGGGAGTACAGATAACTCTTTCAAATGCTGATTTCATTTCATTTGGATGAGTTCCCATAGACAGCTTTTGATAGAAGCTGGCATTGTGGTACAGCAGGTTAAGCCACCACATGGGACACCCATATCTTGTATCAGAGTGCTGTTTGGAGTCCCAGTTCCTCTGCTTCTGATCCTACTTCCAGCTAATGCACCTGGGAGGCAGCAGATGATGGCCCAAGTACCTGGGCCCCTGCCACCCACATGAGAGACCAGGAAGGACTTCATGGCTCTTTGCTTCGGCCTGGCCTAGCCCCTAGCTGTTGCAGCCATTTGGGAAGTGAACCAGAGATGAAACCACAAGCTCTCTCTCTTTCTCCCTCCTACCTTATTAGTTGCTTTTTTTTTTTTTTATTTGACAGGCAGAGTGGACAGTGAGAGAGAGAGACAGAGAGAAAGGTCTTCCTTTGCCGTTGGTTCACCCTCCAATGGCCGCCGTGGCCGGCGCGGTGCGGCCAGCGCACCGCGCTCTTCCGATGGCAGGAGCCAGGTGCTAGGTGTTTTTCCTGGTCTCCCATGGGGTGCAGGGCCCAAGCACCTGGGCCATCCTCCACTGCACTCCTGGGCCACAGCAGAGAGCTGGCCTGGAAGAGGGGCAACCAGGACAGAATCCGGTGCCCCGACCGGGACTAGAACCCGGTGTGCCGGCACCGCAAGGCGGAGGATTAGCCTGTTGAGCCACGGCGCCGGCCATTAGTTGCTTTTCAAATAAACGAAAAGAGCTTTTGATTAAATAGGGTAAAGTTCCAAAAAGATGTGTGCGATAGCTATAAAGCAGATCCTCAGTCTCTGCAAGACAGAGTGCCCATGAATTCCGCGTAGCACAGTGCTAGAGAGAGTGCTCTGGTTTTACTGACCCGTTGGCCTCTGGACATTGGTCTCCCCCTCTGAACCAGTCTCATTATCAAGAAGGTAAAATGATAGAATTGCAGTGGGTTCATTACTAGCTTAGTGTTTATTAATTTTTAAAGCACCAAGTCTAGGGCAGACAATAAGTTCCAGTCTGTCAGAATCAGTTATCATTAATGGAATAAACTGCAGTCACAGATTACAGTTAGGATTCTAGAAGTGATGGAATTTGTATTCCTTTGCTTTATTCCTTCAGTAAATATGTTACACACATTCTAGGGGCAGGCACTTGGCAAGGCTTAGAGAGCAAGGTAGTGAAGAAAACAGCCCATCTCTGCCTTCATGAAGCCCATAATCTGGGCAAGAGGAAGTCACAGGGTACCAAGGGCCACTTCTGAGATCTGCCCCTTCCAGATTCACCTCCTGCCATGGTTGTTGTAGACTAACCCAAGGTGGTCAGGCCAGGTAAAACTCGGGTTCTTTTTGCTGGGGAAACTGTTGTCAGCATGGAAGGTTCTAGAAGATTGGGGGTGGTTCAGGTTGGCTTCCTCTCTACAACCTTGCTACCAGCTTGTAATGAATGTGAATGCTGCATTAAATTCTGGCACAGATCCGGGTGTTTGTCAAGCTAGTGCTTATCAGCAAGGAGGGACAAAACTCTATAAAGTTGAGCCTCCTCTTCTGTGAAGTATTAATGGCCACAGCTGGCACGAAAGGTTCACTCATATGCAAGAACACTCCAAAGAGAGGGGTTTCCCCAAACCAGCTTTGGGCTCTCAGAGACCATCCTGTTCCAGACGGAACACAAGGAGCCTGCAGGGCCGTCCCCAGGGAAAAGGGACAGGCCTGGCTGGATGAGAGTGCTCTGTTTATGCAAAGATGAGAAATAGCTCAAGAAGTTTTTGGCCAGGCCACATGTCTTGAGTATCTTTAATTTTACCAATGAAAACTCATTTCTCTTGTTCATTATGCTAATTCACATTTTACCCATAAAACCCATTTTTAAAGTTCATAATGTTGGTCAAAATACAGGTAGAGCCGGCACCGTGGCTCAACAGGCTAATCCTCCGCCTTGCAGTGCTGGCACACTGGGTTCTAGTCCCGGTCGGGGTGCTGGATTCTGCCCTGGTTGCCCCTCTTCCAGGCCAGCACGCTGCTGTGGCCAGGGAGTGCAGTGGAGGATGGCCCAGGTGCTTGGGCCCTGCACCCCATGGGAGACCAGGAGAAGCACCTGGCTCTTGCCTTCAGATCAGCGCGGTGCGCCCACCGCAGTGCACCGGCCATGGCGGCCATTGGAGGGTGAACCAACGGCAAAGGAAGACCCTCTCTCTCTCTCTCTCTCTCTCTCACTGTCCACTCTGCCTGTTAAAAAAAAAAAAAATACAGGTAGCAGAAAAACTTTAAGAATCCACTTGTTGAGGGGCCAGTAGTTTTGGAACAATGGGTTAAGCCACCGTTTGCAATCTGGCATCCCACATGGGAGTGGTGATTCCAGTCTGTGCTGTTCTGCTTCCAAACCAGCTTCCTGCTAATGTGCCTGAGAAAGCAGCAGAAGTTGGCCCAAGTAGCTGGGCCCCTGCCACCCAAGTGGGAGACTAGATACAGTTCCTGGCTCCCAGCTCCTGACTTTGGCCTGGCCCAGACCTGGTTGTTGTGGCCATTTGCGAAACAAACTAGTAGACAGAAGATATCTCTCTCCGTGTCTCCTCATCTCTTTCTGTCACTCTACCTTTCAAATAAACAAATCATAAATAAGTCTTGAATTTTAAAAAGTTACTTGGAGCGTGGCCCTCTTTAATTGTTATTAGTTGTCCAATCTAAACACTTAATATTCTTTTTTTCTATAACTTTATAAGATTTATTTATTTGTTTGAGAGGCGGAGCAATATGGACACACACACACACACACACACACACACACAGAATGAGAGAGAGAGATCTTCTATCCACTGATTTAATCCCCAGATGGCCGCAACAGCCAATTCTGAGCCAGGCTGGAGCCAGGAACTCCAGTCTAGTCTCCCACATGGATAGCAGGGGCCCAAGAACCTGAGCCATCATCTGCTGCCTCCCAGGCTCATTAGCAGGAAGCCGAACCTGAAACACAGCAACCAGGACTTGAACTGGCACCCCAGTATGGAATACAGATGTCACAAGCAGCCGCTTAACCCTCTATACCACAATGTTGGCCCCTTTTAAAAATAATTTCTTGAGGTTTATTTTCTTTTCATCTACTTGAAATGCAGTGGGAAATAGAAAAATATCTTTCTTCTGCTAATCTGTTCCCCAAACATCTCCAACTGCCAGAACTGGT
Source organism: Sylvilagus floridanus (assembly GCA_949820135.1). Classification (NCBI taxonomy): domain Eukaryota; kingdom Metazoa; phylum Chordata; class Mammalia; order Lagomorpha; family Leporidae; genus Sylvilagus; species Sylvilagus floridanus. The sequence goes on along the minus strand of OX463236.1, from coordinate 44,067,737 downwards.
CCAAGCTGAAGCCATGGGATAGCGGGGACCCAAACACTTGACCCGTCATCTGCTATATTGCAGGTGCATCAGCATGAAGCTGGATCAGAAGCAGAGTAAACAGGACTGAAACCAGCACTCCGATATGGGATGTGGGCATCCTAAGTGGCAGCTTAGCCCTCTGCAGCACAGCACCTTCTCCCTACACTTTGTATTCCTTTTTTCTTTTTTTTTTAGAATTATTTATTTAAAAGGCAATGACAGAGAGAGAGAGATCTTCCATCCAATTCCCACAGCAGTTGGGGCTAGGCCAGGTCAAAGCCGGGTCTCCCACATGGGTGTCAGAGACCCCAGTACTTGCAACAGCAGCTGCTGCCTTCTCATGCGTATTAGCAGGAAGCTGGATCTGAAATTGTGGAGCTGGGGCTTGAAGCAGCACACTGATATAGGAGCCAAGCGTCTCGAGTGTAGCTTAACCCTCTGAGCCACAATGCCAGCCCCAAGAGGTGAATCCTAGGCTAACTGTGCCATACACAAGAAAACACAAGTTACACTCGAGTACTTTTTATTTAATTATTTTTACCTAATTTTTCATACTCCAGTATTTTAAATTAACATTGTAACCCTTGTCCCATTTTTCTTTTCTTTTGTGTGTGTGTGGTTTTTTTTTTAAAGATTTATTTACTTATTTGAAAGACAGAGTTACAGAGAGGCAGAGGCACAGAGAGAGAGAGAGAGAGAGAGAGAGAGAGAGAGAAAGGTCTTCCATCCTCTGGTTCACTCCCCAAATGGCCACAGTGGCTGGAGCTTTACCAATCCAAAGCCAGTAACCAGGAGCTTCCTCTGGGTGCAGGGGCCCAAGGACCTGGGCCATCTTCTACTGCTTTCACAGACCATTAGCAGGGAACTAGATCGGAAGTGGAGCAGCCAGGACACGAACTGGTGCCCATATGGGATGCTGGCACCAGCTACACCATAGCGCCACTCCTCTCCTCCTTTTTTCTTTACTGCTTTGCCTCCACAAATCTTAGTTTCCTCATCAGTAATCTAAGAATAATACACTCATTTGCTCTCCCTCCCTGCTCAGTGTTGGGTGAGACTCTGTTTATCCCATGGTTGTGATTTGTGAGGAGAGCAGCACTAACAAAACATGGGGGATTTTCCTGCCCTTAAACTTGAGTAGTTTCCTGCGTGAACTGATCTGGCTTGGGAGAAAATCAGATCCGGAACAGAGATCACACAGCTCTGTGGCTTGTTGTTCTGGACACTGAGGAGGCCCAGAGCTGCTTCTCTGAGAATGTTACTAGCAAAGCCCTTGCTCGGGGTTTTCCTGTCTCCTTAATCCATCAGAGACAAGAACATGGCCATTAGAAGTCACACTGTAAGCCAGTCCTTAGCCGTAAAACACATTAATGTAAACATTTCCCAAGAAGGATGCATATGAGTGGAACTCTGGAAAATTTGAGAAGACAGGGATGGAGTGGGGTGCAAATGGGATAGTGCTCCAAGCAGAGAGACTGTTCTGTGTAATAGTGTGGCATTTTATTTTTTCAAAGTGAGAATTGCTTTTATTGTTAAACTACTGCATTGCAAAACTGTCAAAATTTCATAAAATCAGAAAATCAAAATCATCACTTCCAAATCACTTTCCAATCTTTTTTCTGTGCATCAGTGTCTATGTTTTGTGCCTGTGTGTTTATATGCAAATTTTTTTAAAAATTAAAGTGCAATACTATCATAGATGTTGCTTTGAAACCTTTTTTTCTCATCTAAATTATCGTGGACATATATTTCAATAAAAACAGATCTGTATTTCCCTAGAATTCAATTAAATAGATGTGCTGATAATTTTTTAAAGATTTATTTATTTATTTATTTATTTGATAGGCAGAGTTACAGAGAGGCAAAGGCAGAGAGAGATCTTACACCCATTGGTTCACCCCCCAGATGGCCACAATGTCTGGAACTTGTGCTGATAAATTAACCAGTGTCTGACTGCTTGTTACTTGGGTGGTTGAGGAGCACATTACCCACCTCTTTCACTGTAGTTTTTAAAAATCACACACCACACACACACACACACACACACACACACACTTGACAGATACTCTTTTTGAAAACTCTACCGGAGCTTTCCTATGTTAATAGTCTTTTTTGTCTTTAGGTGGAAGGCCTTGGGCCAGTTGAACTGTAGACTAGGAGGAGCAGAAGGTGACAGGGCAAGGGGTGGAGAGTTCAATCCTGCCTCCTTGCAAGCTGCCTGCAGGAGTATACACTGCTCCAGGAGTAACCTCACCCACTGGAGCCCAGGGACCCTCAGCTGTCATTCGCCCAGCAACACGGCTGCCCGCAGCCTTTCTCATTCAATAGTCCTGCCAGCCCAAACCCCAATCATCCAAACACTCCTTTCAAATGAGAGAAAGTTGTGGGTACACGCAAGTGTTTGCAGGTGGAGATTCATTAACATTTCAATATTGTGACCTGGACTTTGAGGAAAATGCCTTGAAACCGAGCCTGGAGCCCTGTGCAGCTGGGAGAGGCACCGAGTCACTGCACCTCAGTTAGCTCCACACTGTAGTCAGGAGGGCGCCTTCCAGCTTTGCTTGGGAAACAACTTACTCTCCATTTATGGGTAATACTAGCCAGCCCAATGAACGTTCTGATTTCCAGGCTGGGGGAATTAGAACTCTAAGGAGGACCATGGAGTGAAAAGAAGCGACACCAGACTTCAGGAAAGTAAATTAAAAGACAGAAAGTGGGGAAGTGGAGCCCTGTTTTGTGCAGGGGACAAGAGCCCTGCAAACTTTCTCAGCGTTTGCAACCTGCAGGTGCCTCCTTGAGGGGGGCAGCCGATTTAGTGAGTCTTGACCAACACCTGAGGTAATGAAAGAGACGAGAAGAGAAGGGAAGGGAGAGGGAGGAAGGCGAAGAGAGGCAAGAACAAGAAATTAGAGAAGAGGGGAGGGGAAGGCAAACATCAGAGTGTCTTTGAGGTAAGAAGGGTATTATCCCTTAGAACTTTGTGCAGTGTGAAATTCTAGAGTGAATCAGGGCAAGCGTTCGGCCTAGTTGTCGAGACTCCCTGGTGGCACAGTGGGTTAGGCCACCACCTGCAATGCCTGCATCCCACAAGGGCATCGATTCAAGTCCCTGCTAATGCACCTGCGAAAGCAGCAGAGTTTAGCCAAAGTGCTTGTGCCCCACCACCCACATGGGAGGCTCAGATGGAGTTTCTGCTCCTGGCTTCAGCAAGGCCCAGCTGTGGCTCTTGTGGCCATTTGTGGCCTCTCTCTCCCTGTAACTCTGCCTTTCAAATAAATAAACAATCTTTAATAATAATAAAGACTCCAGTTAGGTTGTCTGCATCCCACGTCAGAGTAGATACCTGGATTAAGTCACAGCTTCACTGCTGATTCCAGCTTCCCAGTGCCTTGGAAGCAACTGTGATGGCTCAGTGATTAGGTTCCTGCCCATGTGGGAGGCCTGGACTGAGTACCTGGCTCCAGACTCCCGCCTGGCCCAACCCAGCTGTGGGTGCATTTGGAAAGTGAACCAGTGAATGGGACCACTCACTGAAGCTCTCACTCTCTCCCTCTCAAATACATAAAAATCTAAAATGAACTGTGTTCTAAAGGTTTGAATGCTACAGTTGTAGACCCTGAAGTCTTCACAGTTTTATAGCAATGAAGACCCTTAATGCTGACCTTTTTTTTTTTTTTTTGCTTTCTAATATTTATTTATTTATTTATTTATTTATTTATTTGAAAGACAGAGGGACATAGAGAGGGAGGGATCTTCTACTCTCTGGTTCACTCCCCAAATGGACAACATGGCTTGGTCCGGTCCAGGGTGAAACCAGGAGCCAGGAACTCCACCTTGGTCTCCCACATGGATGGCAGGGTGCAAGTACTTGAGCCATTTTCTGCTGCTTTCCCAGGAGCATTAGCAGGGAGCTGGACCCATAGTAGAGCAATGGAATAAAGCAGCCAGGACTCGAACTGGTGCTTACATCGAATGCCAGCATCACTGGTGGTGGCTTAACCCATTGTGCCAGTCCCAGTGCTGTGGGCAGTGCCAGCCCCAGCACTGAGCTTAAGTTATAGAAAGAGGATCTGATAAAATTCAGAGTATGCTGTTTAAGAAGCCCAGGTGCCATGGAGTGAAGCGCTCCTGGACAGCTTCCTGTTCTATAGTGGCCATGCGTGTTTTGGTGATCTGGTGCTTAAATTGTAAATAGAAAGCTTTTCTGCCTTCTCCCTAAGACAGACAACTGGTTTTGAACTCCAGCTTTTACACATACTTCGTATAAAGATGTTCACTTTCCAGATATAGCTAATAAGATAGCCCTTTTTTATTTGGAATTCAGATTAAAACAGACTTCATTCATTCATTCAATTCATTGACTTACAATGAAAGATGAGACTCAGAAGGGGCCTATGAGGCACTTCAACCCAGGGGTCTCCATACCTGCCAACTCACATTCACTGATTTCCACCATGAAGTAATTTTTCAACCATTGTGAAGTACTGGCTTAGGCTGGTTGAAATCAGTACTCTCCAGAAAAATCCAAACTATGTGCAGAACTGACCCCCATGTGCAGAACTGACCCTGTGACGTCAGTTACAGCAGTTCAGGTTGTGGATCTGCATCGCAAAGCAGTAGAGCCAAAAGCTAGTCACAGGTGTGTCAGGCATGTCTCCATGAACCCGGGTACAGAACAAAAGGAAAGGGTGTTGAGCCAAGCGTGGGTACCGACTGAAAGCAAGCCTGCAGCTGAGAGTAGCCACCAGGGCTGACCGCGTGCCCTGGCTCTCCGTCTCCTGCAGCTCAGCCTCCATCCTTTCTTGGCTTCATCCTCTTTGTGACCAATTTTGCATATATCCAGACCATTCTGAAAAGCCCATACTGGTCCCTGGCCAGCTTCTTCCTTGGTGTGTGTTGCTCTGATGCAGTTCCCTTGGCTGAGATAAGTTCATGTGTCTGGAGTTTGGGGCCAGGACCTAGTTGTGTCTCCATCAATGCTACATCCTCCAGGGCTGAATGTACAGTGCTCAGCAGCATCTCCCAGGCCCGCTTCTCTGTCTGCATCAGCAAAGCAGTGATGGTCTGGTCTGTGGCTGAACCGCCTTTGCTGAGCACACTGGTAACTGATTACAACACATTCCTGATACTGGTCCATCTGATGGCCATGTCTCGTGAAGTTCCAGCAGTTCTGCTTTTAAACAGCTCACCCTGTCTTCCCTAAATGTTCATACGCTGGTGCTTGTCATCAGATCATGTTTAAAAGGGTCTGTATGCTGTGAAGAGTCACGGGCTACCTGAAATGTTCTGCTCACTTCATGTCTTATAAGCGGACGACATGCCTGCCAAGACGGTGCTGATTTACGCACTGCCGTATTCTTTCAGGCAGCATGGGTGCAAATGTCATATGCTTACCAAAGCAGCCTTAAATAACCCCTCAGCGTGCATGTTTACAAGCAGCAAGAGGCAACATCTAGACGTCCTGTCCAGCCTCAGAGCGCGTGCAGTCAGCAGGAGCACAGAGATTTGATGACTTTTCATGCCTAGGCTGCTTGAGTGACAGTCACCTTAACGTCCATTTTGACCTTCAGCTTCCCTGGCCCTTGGATCTGTGTGTGTGTGTGTGTGTGTGTGTGTGTGTGTTGTTTTCAGGGAAAAAGACAGAGCAGTGATAGATTCCCAACAAGGTGGCAGAATATTCTAGAGCATCCTAATCATCGTCTCCTGACAGGCTCCCCTCCTGCATTCCACATTTGGCATCTCTAGTCATGGCCTTGAGTCTTCAGTTCCCAACTAACGGCTCTATTCACCCCTCCAAATCTGCTGGCCACCTGCAGTCACCCACATCCATGTCTCCACAGAAGGAATGACCAAAAAAAAAAACCTGCCAAGAACCTGCTCAGGTGTATCATATAATAGTGATATCATCCCCATTCAAGTGCTGACGTAAAGAAGGGAATATGTCCATGGGAACTTGCACTGGGTCCAGCATTTTCAGCAGCCTGTGGTGCAAATGAACTCAGCCAAGGCACGTGTTGGGGAAGAGACCACCCTCCACCCCCCTACCTCCACCAAGCCCAGCAGAACTGTAGCAGGTCAGATCCCTTACACACACACACACACACACACACACACACATACACGTGCGCACACGTGTATGCTGCATGCCTTGAGCATACAAGCCACCTAACGTACAGACTGTCAGGTCTCCTGGGACATTCTGCTCCGGCTGCTGCTCGGAGTAGGACTGGGTGAGAAGCCAGGGACTGGCCCGTGAGTGAATCGATCAGATCAGAGAAGGACAGGGTGCCCACTCGGTGGAGGTGGTTGCTTTCCACTGACGTAGCTATTCTGGAGCGCAGGTGTCCAGCACTCGCTCCACAGCAGGGATAGGAAGGCTCCTCTCAGGACTGTTGCAGAAAAGCCAGGAAGACCAGCAGAAAACCAGGAGAGACGCCATGCTTTTACAAGCAGGCGACTTTGCTGACCTTTTAGTACCATCATTCTGTTTTCTAGAAACATGATAGAGGTAAGCAAGGAGGGCTGGGCCCGGAGTTGGGAGACCTGGTGCTGTTTATGGTTTGCCCAGTGGCCCTGCCAAATCACGTAGCCTCTCCAAGTCTGTTTACTTGTCTAGGAAAATGGGAAAAGTAAAGCTCACCCCTTTTAAAGTGCTTTGCTAATAATAAAACCCTGTACCCAGCAAGTCATTGTTTGTGGGGTAAGACCTAGCTTTCCTGACTGCATGACCTTGGAAAAGTCACAAGTTTCCCTGAACCTTAGTTTTCCTTCTTTGTCAAATGGAGATGATATGGGGCCAGCGTTGTGGCACAGCAAATTAAGCTGCTGCCTTCAATGCCAGTATCCCATATGGACACCAGTTCTAGGCCGGGCTGCTTCCGATCCGGCTCCCTGCTAATGTGCTTGGGACAGCAGCAGAAGATGGCCCAAGCCCTTGGGCCCCTGAAGCCACATGAGAAACCAGGATAAAGCTCCTGGCTTTGGCTTGGCCCAGCCCTGCCATTACAGTCATTTGGGGGGGAGAGAACCAATGGATAGAAGATCTCTCTGTTTCTCTCTCACTCTGCCTTTCAAATAAATAAAATATAAAACAAATCTTTAAAAATTTTTTTTGAATTTATAAAAATGTGGGGGTGGGTGCTGACACTGTGGTGTAGTGGATAAAGCCACCACCTGCAGTGCCAGCATCCCATATGAGAGCTGGTTCCCATCCTGGCTGCTCCACTTCAGATCCAGTTCTCTGCTGTGGCCTGGGAAGGCAATAGAAGATGGCCCAAGTCCCTGGGCCCCTGCACCAGCGTGCAAGACCTGGAAGAGGCTCCTGGCTCCACAGCTCCAGCCATTGCAGCCATCTGGGGAGTGAACCAGTGGATGGAAGACCTCTCTCTCTCACTCTCTCTCTCTCTCTCTGTCTGCCTCTCTGTAACTCTCCCTTTCAAATAAATACATATTTTTTTTAAAAATGGGAATAACAGCTTCTCTTCCCATCTCACAGGATGTTTCTGAGAACCCAATAATACAATGTGCTAAAATGAGACATACAAACAGTACAGGCTTTTTAGTTTAGTTTGTTTTGAGAGGCAGGCACACAGAGCTCATATCTGTTGGTTTACTCCCCCAAATGCCCTCCCAAATGAGAGGAAGCCAGGAACTCAATCCAAGTCTCCCACATAGGTGGCAGGACCCCCAACTACTTGCTCCATCAACCACCGCCTCCTTGTGTCTGCATTAGTAGGAAGCTGGAGTCAGGAGCCTGGAATCAAAAGCAGGTGCTGATGTGGGACACAGGCCTCTTAACCGCCAGCTCAACCCCGGACTCGACCCCAGCAGTGGAACTCTAAGTGCGAGGCTGTTCTGGGGCCACTTTAACCTGTCCATTGCCCGCCATGAGGCAAGAGCTGGTTGTGGACTCACATCAGGGGAAGTGAGCCTTCTCTCACACGGCATCCCTCTGCTTTCCTCTCTCCCCACCCCACACCTGCTTCACCCTCTTCTCCTTCCTTTGTCCCAGACTCTCAGAGCAGCCCATGTGATTCTGTCAGTGACCTCTCTGTGTGGCAACTGCTGCATTTCACTCCAGGGGGCTCCATTTCAGATCCCAGTGAAATAATGTCTACAGTGTGCAGAGAAATGTGGGTTCCTTCGGGAGGAAAGGGGCTGCCACTGTGTGGGTTCCTATTCACCGCCATACCCCTGATGACCCCTGAAGCCAGAGGAGCGACTTTCTCTCCAGGATAAGCATGCTTCTGGCACATGGTTACAGTGGTTTCTTCAAACAACCTGTTTCTACTTAATCATTAATTTACCCAACTCTCTTGAGTGGAGAAGGGGAAACATTTTAGTCATTGTAAGGCTGCCACAAAACACACCAAACACCAGAGTAAGGGAAAGCGTTTATTGGGAGAAACCTGATTGATTGGAGGGAAGGGGCGAAGAAGGAAAAAGAGGGAGAAGGAGAGCATAAGAGAGAGATCCAGAGACAGAGAGACAGAGATCAGGAGATGGAGAGAAAGAGAGCCGCGTGTTCAGGAATGGGTCCTTTTAAAACTTGAGGGTGGGGGTGGGAGCAGGGAAGTAGGAGCAGCAAATCCCATTAGGATGGGGATGGGGCTGACAGCAGTAGTTGGGCCATTGGCCACCTGGCTTCCAGCAATGGCAGCGGAGGCTAGAGCCTAGGATGGTGTCAGGACTGCTCCATTTTACTAGCAGTCATTAAATCAGATCAGTAGATGATAAGATAGATGGATGGATGGATGGATGGATGGATGGATGGATGGATGAGAGAGAGAGAGAGAGTAGATTGGGCACTAGGTTTAAGTCCATCCAGGACAGATTATTTCTCACTCTTCTATCTACCTCCCAGTTCTTGCAGGATTCCACATTCTCAAATCCTCAGAGAACTCTACATTTTTCATCTAGCTAATTGTCTGGATTCTAAGAAATGGAAAACTTTGCTTGATAAGCAATTCAAGTGTCCATTTTCATCTTTCCAGGTGGAAAGAATATGCTGTCACCAGTGTGGCAGCAAGCTTAGAGACTCCGGTCCAGATCAGGGTGAAAGCTGGTCCCCTTTCCTAGGATTCTGGCCAGCAGGGTCAGTAATCGGCCTGGGGACGCTGTCCCCTACCCCCAGGCCAGATTCTGGAGGATTGCTGTGTGTCTCAATGGCCCCACCACACGCTGAGAGGGGACTTGGAATTCCTTTCTTGCATCTACAGAAACTCAATTCAGTAACGTCCCTTTTTTCTCCTACGGGCTTTTCACCACTTCCAAATTCCCTCACTGCTGCGGTCACCCTCAGGTTTGCAAATCTATTGTCAATCTCTTAGTAAAAGATGCATCGAGGAAGCACTCATTGCCTCCTGCTAATAAACGCAGCGTGTCATGTGACACCTCCCCTCCCCCGCACCCCACCAATAAAGTAGCTTGACGTGGGTCCTTTATCTGCCAACATCTACATTTCCTTCAAGGTGGTAATCTTTTTGCTTTTGTTATTTAAGTTCTTTTTTATTCTTAATTGTTACCCAGTTGCTTCGGGGCTCGCATAAACAGTTAACAAAAACACTCGCACGAGGCAGCCGTTTCGCTTTCTGAGCCTGTTGTTCTTGGCACTGGGTCAGTTCTATGAACTTCTGGTGTCCAACTGGTAGGACCTGAAACTCTGTGTTTAACAAGTGCCTGTAGTCAAAACAGTTGGCGTGTGCAGGCGAGATAGCTGGTAGTGACTGCAGCTGGTCAGCCGTCGGGGTCGTGCACTGTGCAGAATACTGAATCACGTTGCTCTGCGTTGGAGCTTTGGTTGTTGTTGTTTGCTCGTTGCGATTTTTTTTTTTTGTCCTTTGTAGATTTTTTTTTTCTTTTCTGCCATGGCATCCGTGCTAATGTGGATCGCTTCAGGTTCCAAAAGTACAGCATGTTTACAGTCGTCGTAGCATCAGATTAAGTTGGCAGCCTGAGTCTCTGTAAGTGGTTTTAGTTTACATTTCTTCTCCTAGCAGGATGTTTTGCATAATTTTGCTGATCCTGGGTTATTTATAGAGTTTTCTGAAGAAACGGGGATGCGTGAGAGTTTCGGTTCCAACTGTGGAAAGTGAAATCCGCGTCTGCACTGGGAGAGAGGGTGGCGAATGCGCGTGTGCCGCCGAGGGTTCTGGCAGCTCCTGGTGGTTCATTGCTGCCACAGGTCACTAGATAACATCCCGGGAGTGGGAGTGGACCCTCCCGGCCGCCGCGCCGCCATCAGATACCCTGACAATTGTCTCAGGACGTGTTGTTTTGCTTGGTCTGTAGCAGAGGGAGTAAAATGAAAGTGATGATGCCATTTCCTACGGGCGGCCCGCGAGCGTGGGTGCACGGTTGGGTATTGTTGAGTTTGCAGCGGTTGTTTTGTCGAACTGAAAAGAGCAGTGTCATCTGACAACCTGCCCCGAAGCCGGCCCGGGAGCTGGGAGCGGTTGGCAGAGTCCCTGGGAGACATAGGGAAGGGAGAGACACAGGAAAGCCGGCCCAGGGCTGTTTGTTTTTTTTTTTTTTTTTTAAAGTTCATGTCCCCTCCTCTAGGTAGGTGACCGTGGTGCTCAGATGTTTATAATGTTTAGGAAATTGATAATCAACTGCAGGATGGCATGGAGCTAATGCAGTATCTGTGTGATTGGCCGCGCAGTAGGGGACCCCTGTGCATGCTTGAATGAGAGCTGAAACTGGGCACACGTGAAAACGCTGAGCCAGAATTAGCACTCTGTAACAGGGTTTCCCATAATATTTACTAGAACAGTTGGCTAAAAATTGCTCTGCTTGGCCCACTGAATGGCTGTGTAATTAAATCAGCCCTCGATGGCGTACCTTGAGCAGCGCCCCTCTCTGAGCCTGCCGCTCCTGGAATTTGCATGGCTAAGTAGCGCGTTCATCAGCATAATGAGCGCGCAGTCCCAGTCTAATGGTCCGGGAGCACGCTGCAAACGAGACACTTCATCGTGCCTCCGGTTAAATATTTTAAACCAAACAAATCAAAAGAGAGGGAGACAAGGACAGACAGCTTAGGCTTTGCGAAAGACGTCGTAGGGTGCCTTGACCCCATGTCCTTGGGTGCCCCTAGCCCCCAGACAGGCCCAGACCCCTTTCAGCCAGCATTGCCGAGTCACGCACAGATGAGGAGGGACAGTTGGAACGGAAATTTCCAGGGTAGTAAATGTGAACGCTGGACTGGGGCTGGCTGTGGTTGCAGCGGCTGAGTGGCCACAGTGGCGTTCTCTGCTCCTCCGGGTGTCTCACATCTATATGAAAGGGTATTTTGGTTTCGTTTGATTTGGTTTCGTTTGGTTTGGTTTTTGTCTCCACTAACCTTGCAGAGAATAACGATGAGGGTGTCTTTGACAGTCTAGAAGTGTGCCCTGTGCTTTCCCACATTGGCCTCATCGAGCTGGCTGGGGACAGGTCAAGCCATTTGGTTCCAGCAGAAAAATACTGGAGGTGAGGTGGGGCATGCGCTGTGGAGCTGGGAGCTAGAACTCCAGCCGGGGCGTTGTCCCCGAGCATGTGCCGGCTCCTGCCAGCTCCTAGCCCCGTCCACAATGGGCCAAGTGGTGGGGTAGGGTGTTGCTGCGAAGCTGGCCTAACAGGACTCCTGTCTGTCCCCATGGACAGAGCTCTGGTTCCACTCTCCTTCCCTGGTTCAGTCAGTGAGGCTGGGACAGGGAGGCTCCAGGTTTGAGGTTTGTGTGCTTCTTGGCTGGCCATGACTCTGCACTGTGTAAACACCCCCACGTGTAAATAAGCTCCTGGCCCGTGACTGAAGAGACAGGAAGGGGACCAGCAGGCCTTAGCTGGAGCTGGAAGGGCCGCTGTGAATCCTGAAAGTCCCTCAGTCGTTCTCGGCCTAGGGCTTCTGCATTTGAACTGGCTACTCTGGCCCACCCTGCCATCCCTGGTAAAGTGGAGGCCCCTGACAGCCCCCTTCTGCAAGTTCTCCCAGCCCCTGCAGACAGGGCCTCCAGGTAGCTCTGGAAGGCCCTCTTGGCTCCTCCTGCCAGCATGGAGAGCTCCCGGTCCTGTCTGCCCTTCAAGGATGATTGGCTTGGTGTGTCTGGGCCCCGGAGGAGCAGTAAGCATTTGAGTCCACCTCTTCTTTGGTCCCAGGGGAATGGTTCTGCTAACCCTACACTCAGTGGGAAGCCTAAGGCCGACCAAGAGCCAGGAGTGCAAGGATTGGGGGGAGGGGGACAGAGCACTAGGTGGAACCTAGAGGGTAGGGATTTCCCAACCAAAGGCAGATGGTCACAGTTGCTTCAGCAAACCCGTGAGTCTGCTGGTGGCTGCCTCACTCTGCCGTTAGTCCCCTCTCTCTGGAATTACAGCAATCCCTTGCTGATTAATCAGAACTCATACAAGGAGTTGATCACTCCCTGCCTGCCGCCTGGGAGCTACTTTGTGCTGCCCTGTCCTTGTAGACTGCCTCAGCCCCAAGGCCCCAGGCGGCCAGTATTTGCCAGTGACCTAGGGTCATGAGATTGTCTTTATCTTGGCTGTGCTACACCGTGAGAGGTGAGAGCAAGGAGGGAGGTGCTTTTGAACTGTGATGACAGCCAAGGTTAGGAGGCCTGTGTCCTCTGCCATCTATACTGTTTCTCTCTGATTTGGAAAACATGAATGGTTTTCATGTAGACTGTCTGTGTTCATTTTCTAGGGCTGCCAGGACAAAATAAGACAGACTTGGGTGGCTTGAATAGCAGGTGTTTGTTTTCTCACAGTTCTGGAAACTGGAAGTCCAAGATCAAGGTGCTGGCAGGGTTGATTTCTCCTAAGGCTTCTACTCAGCTTCCAGGCGACTGCCCTGTTGCTGCCTTTCTATAAGGTCAGCCAGCCATCTGTGTACTTGTGCCCCTGAGGTCTCTTCTTCTTTTATTCAAGACACCAATCATATTGGATTAGGGATCCATCCTAGTGGCCTCATTGTAACTTAATCACTTCTTCAAAGATGCCATCTTGGAACATGGTTACATTCTCAGGGATTAAGGAGTGAGATTTTTTTTTTTAAGATTTTATTTTATTTATTTGAAAGAGTTAGGTAGAGACAGAGAGAGAGAGAGAGAGGTCTTCTATCCTCTCGTTCACTACCCAAATGGCCTCAATGGCCAGAGCTGTGCCAATCTGAAGTCAGGAGCCAGGAGCTTCTTCTGGGTCTCCCACGCAGATGCAGGGGCCCAAAGACTTTGTGCATCTTCTACTGCTTTCCCAGGCCATAGCAGAGAGCTGGATCAGAAGAGGAGCAGCCGGGACTAGAACTGACACCCATATGGGATGCTGGCACTTCAGGCCAGGGTTTTACCCCGCTGTGCCACAGCACTGCCCCAACCCCCCCCTTTTTTTTAAAGGTTTATTTATTTGAAAAGCAGCATGAGAGAGTGAGAGTGAGAGAGACCTTCTATCCATTGGTTCACTCTGCAAATGGCTGCAACATCCGGGTCTGGACCAGACCAAAGCCAGGATCCAGGAACTCCATCCAAGTCTCTCACATGGGTTTCAGGGGCCCAAGTGCTTGGGCCATCTTCTGCTGCCTTCCCAGGCACATTAGCAGAAGTGGACCAGAAGTGGAGCAGCCAGGATTCCAACTAGCACTTTAATGTGGGATGCCAGTGCTGCAAACAGTAGCTTAACCTGCTGCATCACAATGCCAGCCGTACTTTAGAGTTTGAGTTGGAGAGGCACACAGTCCAGCCTGTAACACCAGGCTCAGCTGAACGTGGCCACACCTCTCCTCCTTTAAGAAGCAGCATTTTAACCGCCAAGATGTAAAGATTCCCCTGAGTTTGTTCCTGCACTCATGAATGTATAGAGCCAGGCACCACCTCTGTGTGGGTGTGTGATCGAAGGAAACAAGATGAGAGAAAGACAGGTATCTATTTAAAGCTACATGGATAAGTCATCAGTGGCTATGCAAGTCTAAGTTCGTTTTTGTGTGTCCATAATGATTCCGGAGTGACTTCAGCAGCCTATCGGTATTAAGGGACAGTGTTGTAAGTGTGGTTGAGTGAGGGTAACTGGTAGACCAGTGGGATCCAGGAAACTCCTGGTTGGAATTGTTACCTCCCTTCTGGGCTTCCTCCTCCCAGCCCTTTTCTGGGTAAACTCCCTGATCTGTTACTAGATTGATTCTGCATTCATTGGCCCGATCCTCCTATCTTCTGGCCAACAATTACGTATAGGTTCTTTGTTTTTTGACCTGCCCTCAGCACTTATTCTCCCTGGAAGTGAGAACCAACCTTTGATGGGCTAGGGGAGGAGACTTTCTTAGGCCAGTTTTTGCCTCCTGTGTGAACTGCTGCTCTTTTCCTGGGGCTGTGTGGTTGGCCGTGCCAGCTTCCATATGTCCGATGTGGGGTATCTTTGAGTCCGAGATCTTCTCTTAGTGAGGATGGCAAGCCTCCTCAGCTGAGATGAGAGCAGTGTTTCTGGGCACCCGCCCTGAGAATGTGAGCATCCAAAGTCTGGTGTTCTTGGGACCTACCACCAGAGATGGGAGCTCAGCAACTGGTTAGGGTCCATCACAGGGAAGCTAACAGCTCCTGGCTCTTGGTTACCTGCCAGGACCCTTCTGCCATTTACTCCGGCCCTGGTCTCAACAAGGGACACGTGTTCCTGCAGCCCAGGAGCCAAGCTGTGAGAGTGGCAGGATGACCCAGTACCCTCTCTGTATTGGCCAGCCTCAGCTCTGGTCTGGGATGGGAGAGGAGGTGTTTGCTACGAGGGGAGGGGAAGAGGAGAGGAGTCTGCTCATCGCAGTCTCCAGCTGTTCTGTGTGGAGAGCCCTGTTCCTCCTGGCAGCCTGAGTACCTCTAGGTCCCTCCTCAGCTTAACAGGCAGGTTTCTGCCAATGGAAATGGTATCTCTGAGTTATTTATAAATTATTTAGTAATAAGCATAATACTGTTCTTTTGTGTTTGCTCCATCTGACTTAACTTTCAAAGCTCTCTCACCTGCTTGATCTCACTGACAGCTCAGAGGGTGGAGGTGGAGGAGGCAGATGCTGCTAACCTCAGAGCATGGAAATTCTGGAAGGAGAGCCAGGATTTGGGCTCCAGCTCTTGGAAATCAGTGCTGCTTCTATTGATTTCAGCTGCCTGATGTTTACATTTGGTTGCCACTGGAAGGTGTTGTGTCTTAGAATTGGAAAGCCATTTTTATTATTCTATGAGGGTTTTTTTTTTTTTTAGGTTTATTTATTCATCTGAGAAGGAGAGAGAGAGAGAGAGAGAGAGAGAGAGAGAGTGTACTCCTACCTCCTGGTTCAACTCCAAAATATCTGCAGCAGCCAGGGGACCAAAGCCAGGAGCTAGGAGCTCAGTCCAGGTCTCCCTTGTGGGTGCCAGAGGCCCAACCACTTAAGTCCATCACTGCTGCCTCCCGGAGTCTGCATGAGTAGGAAGCTGGAGTCTCTGGAGCTGGGCTCCGGCACTGATATGGGACCAGGGCGTCTTCACCACTGGCCAGACGCCTGCCCCAGTGTAAGCACCTCTTATCTGTGACGAAGGCGACGTGTGCTTGCTCACCATGTGGAACGCCCTGCCCCTGCAGCTTTACACCTCAATGTCATGAGCTGCAGGAAGAGAAGGGCTGCCAGTGTCACCCGTGAGGTCCTCGCCAGGAAGGAGACCTGTGCCCGGATGACACGCCTACTGCCGTGGATGGCGGGTGGTTCGGCACAAGCACACTCCACGAGTGCTGTTCACAGGTCACTGCCAGAGAGACGGAAGGGGTTGCACAGCTGGGCCCGTCCTCTGCCAGGTCGTCAGTGAGGATTTGGAGGAAGAACAGCATGCGGGAGGGCTTATCAAGTTCTCAAGCGGTAGACTTGGAGGGAGAATGGGTACATTGGTGGATCAGGCTCCGAACATCCAACAGACTGGAGCAGTAGAGTGAACCCAACAAGATGATCTTTTTAAAGGACACCTGTGGATTCATGGCTTGGCCATGAATGTGTGAAACAGGCCCTGGGCGGGTGAGGGAGGCAGCTGTGAGATGTGAAACATTGAGACCAGACCTCCAGCTGCATTTATTGGAGATCAGTGTCCAGAAGAGACTCCCAGGAGCTGACCCCTTCTGGGATGTTCTCCCTTCTGAGATCCATAGCTTGTGAAGAACAAAGCCAGAGAGAACCAAGGTCAGGAGAGTAGTGAAGACAATGGCTTTGTGCAGAATGGCCTGAGAAGATGCGTGGGGGTGTTTAGCCTGGAAAAGGAGGTTTGGGGGAGTAATTTTTGTGAGGTGTTCCATGGAATGCAAGGGGATTAGACAGGCTGGTGATGAAGCCGGGGGGCAGAGATGGGATTGGTGTGTGGGCGTTACAGGCTGGCCCAGTGCAGGGAAGAGCCTCCTACAGTCGGGGCTGTGGACGTGGTGTACACCGGAACCTGCAGTGGCGAAGACAGTCCTAGCAGCCCTGTGGCAGCGGTGCTGGGGAGGTGACCACAGCCCCAGGCAGGTGGCTGGCAGGGGTTAGGAGACTGGGTCCCTGCAGGCTGGTTCCACATCCCAACTTCGCAATCGGTCTAGGTCCAGCATTCCTGGAAGAGTGGTTGGCCGTGTGATGGAAACAGGGGGTGAGCAGGAAGGAGAGGGTTGGCAGAGGGGATCCGCACCTCAGTGCCCCATTTGTAAAGAAGGCCTGTCTGGGTTACATTCATGTGTGCGTGTGTGTGTGTGTGTGTGTGTGTGTGGTTTTTAGGATTTGGATTAACTTTATTTGACCATGTTAGAACATTAAAAACTAATAACACCCCCCTAAAGAATGACAAAGTCCAACCAACACCTGTCATCGTCATCAATGCATAGTGAAAGGAGGGCCTAATAGAAACATAGGGAGGACAGACTCAGGATGGCCCATGAGTACATACGTGTCTGTGCTGTCTCCTATGTGTCTCTGTGTGTCCAATTAAGACCGATTAGCACTTCGTTGCAGACCCAAATTGGCAGTGTTTGGGAACTGTGATTTTAGAGTGCCTATCTGCTGTCTCTCCTGTCAGCCGCCTTAATTACCTCAACATACAAATTACCTCCTTCAAGTGATTCCAAGAAGAGTCTGAAGGTAACACTCAGTGACGTTGAGACAGATCGCTTCGCTCGTGGACTGCCGGCCCTTGCTTTCTGCAGGCTTCCCTTGTTGTGGCTGTGGTTGAAGCTGCCGCTGCTGAGGTGAAAGCCATTAACATAAAATTGACCACATTAAACTGAACAACTGAGTGGCATCAGTGCATGTGCGCTGTCGTGCAGCCATCACGTCTAATCCCAAGATATTTCATCACTCCAGTTTCATACTCATGAAGTGGTTAGGCCCCGTCCTCACACACATGCGGCCCCTGGCAGTCCCCAGTCCCCTTTGTGTGTGTGTGTGTGTGGCTTTGCTTATTCTGGACATCTCATGTAAAGTGAATCACACGACAATGTGACCTCTTGTGTTTGGCCTCTTTTGTTGGCATGTTTTCGAGATTCATCTGTGTTAGAGCATAGACAGTCTTCATTCTTTTTTATGACTAGATGATATTTCATTATGTATAAATACGACAAGTTTTGTTTCTCCAGTTGTCCATCAAGGGTCATTTGGGTGGTTTTCACTTTTTGGCTTTTATGAATGGTTGCTAGGAGCATTGCTTGTATATGGATTTGTTTGAGTATCTATTTTCAATTCTTTTGTGTGTACTTGTGTACCTAGGAGTAGAAATACTGGGTCATATAGTAATTCTATATTCAACGCTTTTTAAATTAACAAAAAATTTTGATTTTGGTGAAATGTACTTAACATATAAAGTTTGCCACCTTAGCCATTTGTAATACACAGTTCAGTACTATCACGTGTATTTGTGATTGTTATGCAGCCATTAACATCATCCATCTCCACAGCAGTTGGTCTTACAGAACAGAAACTCTATGTAATTAAACAGTAACTCCTCATATATACACACAATTCCTGGCAACCTGCAATCTTTCTATGAATGTGACTACTCCAGGTGTCACGTATATGTGGAATCATACAGCATCTTTTTTCAAAAAAAATTTATTTTATTTATCTAAAGACAGAGTGACATAGAGACAAGAGACAGAGAAAGAGCTTCCATTCACTGGTTCACTCCAAAAATGGCTGCATAGCCCGGGGCTGGGCCAGGCTGAAGCCAGGAGACAGGAACTCTATCCAGGTCTCCCACATAGGTGGCAGGGGCCCAAGTGCTTGGACCATCTTCCACTGCCTTCCCAGGCACATAAGCGAAAAACTGGATAGGATGTAGAGGAGCTGGGCCTGAAACTGATGCTCCAGGATGGGATGCCGGCCTTTTAGGCGGCGGCTTGACCTGCTTCACCACAGTGCCAGCCCCAGTGTTTGTCTTTTGTGACTGGCTTGTCTCATTAGTGTAATTTCAGGTTTATCCATACTGCGGATGTGCCAGAATTTCCTTCCTTTTTAAGGCTGAATGACATTCCATCGTATACCACATTTTGTTGATTGGTCCATCCACTGATGAGCACGTGCTGGCTTCTGCATTTTGGCCATTGTGAATATTACGGATGTGGATGTGGCTATACAACTGTCTGGTCAAGACTGCTTCCCGTTCTTCGGGGTATACGCAGAAGTGGAACTGCGGGACCTTATGGGAGTTCCATTTTTAATTTCTTGAGGAGCCACCATACTGTTTTCCATATGGCTGTGCCATTTCACACTCCCACCGGTAATGCACAAAGCTTCTGGTTTCCCCACATCCTTGCACCCTAGCAGCTGTGGTACCACGTGCTAGTTTTCATGTGCATTCCCCCAGTGCCTTACGATACAGACACTCTTGTTGGCCATTTGTGTGTTTTCTTTGGGGAAATGTCTACTCAAGTCCTTTGCCTATTTTTGAACTGGATCATGCCCGCTTGTTCTTGCATTGAGAGTCGGGATTCTAAACTTGGCGCTTCTCAGACTCCAGAGCAGAGTCCGTGTTGCATCTTATTATCCGAAGCCCTCTGTTTGCTAAGAACTTAGGCCACCTATTCACACCACAGGTACCCAGGTGAGGAGAGAGACGAGGGCTGAGACAGGGAAGGGTCAGTGCTCTGGGTGGGGAGAGCTGACCCAAGGCGAGTGTACCCATCTCTGGCCTCCTGGTCTTCCTGGAACTCGGCAGAGGTACCAGGAAAGCTGTCCATGGATGTCTCTGGAAAAGCTCCAGCTCCCAGGCTCTAGAACCTGCCTTTTCATCTGTGTGTTTCTTCTAAGCCTTGTGACATCCAGCAGATTCTACTTGACTGTCCCCGAGAGGGGGGCGTGTGCTCAGGAGCCCTTGACCCGCTGGCTTTGGGCCTACAGGTAAAGGCTCACAGCCTCACCCTTGGGAGCTGACTGTCTTCAGTCAGAGCTGCCAGTGACTGAGAGAAGAGGGCTGATGGAGTAAGAGTCAGCTCACAGCCTCTCGCCCTGCTGGCTCCACTGCACAGAAATGGAATGGTGGAAACTGACCCGCACATCTCCCTTGCAGTCAGAAAATGATCAGTTCTCTGTAATTCTGGGGATAAACCCCATATGAGCAGAAAAGGAAGCATACTGCTCCAACATCATGTTCTCCCTGGGGACTCTCTGACCATGTTGTCAAACTGCCCCGGGGACGGCTCCACAGGAACTGCCTACTTATGTGGCATAATTTATTTTTAAAGATTTATTTTATTTATTTGAAAGACAGAGTGGCAGAGAGAGGTAGAGACAGAGAGAGGGGTCATCCATCCGCTGGTTCACTCCCCAGATGGCCACAGCGGCCAGAGCTGCACCGATCTGAAGCCAGGAGCTTCTTCCGGGTCTCCCATATGCGTGCAGGGGCCCAAGGACTTGGGCCATCTTCTACTGCTTTCCCAGGCCATAGCAGAGAGCTGGATCAGAAGAGGAGCGGCTGGGACTAGAACCGGAGCCCATATGGGATGTCGGCACTTCAGGCCAGGGCTTTAACACACTGTGCCATAGCACTGGCCCCACGTGGCATAATTTGAGATGATGATGTGTCCCCCAAGTCCAGAATTCTCCAGTAGAGTGATGACCAAAACCTTGGAAAGCTTTTGTCTCTTAGAGTTTTGAAATTTGTCGTTTTGGAAAAGGCACATGCCCCTGAGACAGGATTAAGATTCATCAGGTAGGTTGGCACCGTGGCTCACTAGGCTAATCCTCTGCCTGCAGCGCTGGCACACCAGGTTCTAGTCCTGGTTGGGGTACCAGATTCTGTCCCGGTTGCTCCTCTTCCAGGTCAGCGCTCTGCTGTGGCCCGGGAAGGGAGTTGAGGATGGCCCAAGTGCTTGGGCCCTGCAGGAAGAGGCATCTGGCTCCTGGCTTTAGATTGGCGCAGCACGCCATTCATAGCGGCCATTTGTAGAGTGAACCAATGGAAAGAAGACCTTTCTCTCTGTCTGTCTCTCTCTCTCTCTCTCACTGTCTAACTCTGCCTGTCAAAAAAAAAAGATTCATCAGGTAATAGGCAGGTTTCAGTAAAATATGTTGAATGAAGAGTGTAGTGTGGTGGCTAAGATGCTACTTGGGATGCCTGCATCCCGTGTCAGAGTGCCTGGGTTCCGGTCCTAGCCCTGCTATCCACTTCCAGCCTTCTGCTGATGTGCGCCTGGAAGGTGATGAGCAGATAATGGCTTAAATGGGGTTGGGCCCTGCCACCCATGTATGGAACACTAGATAGAGTTCCTGAATCCTGGCTTCAGCCCAACCCAGGCCTGGCTGTTGCAAGCATTTGAGGAATGAATCAGCAGATGCAAGATCTCTCTCTCTCTCTCTCTCTCTCTCTCCCTTCTGGCTTTCAAATATTTTTAAAAGTGAATTAAAAAAAAAGAAATGTTGAGTGAAACATATAGGAGTTCCTAGTAGAAGATAAGGGTGCCCAAAACACACTTTACTGCTGGTTTCTTTTTTCTTTTCTTTTCTTTCCTTTTTTTTTTTTTTTTTTTTGAGAGGCAGAATTACAGACAAAGAGAGAGAGGCAGAGGGAGGGATCTTCCATCCACTGATTCACTCCCCAAATGGCTGTAACAGCTGGAGTCTCCCATTTCCACTCCCCAGATTGTCTCCCTTGCAGGTGCAGGGGGCCAAACACTTGGGCCATCTCCCAGTGCTTTCTCAAGTCATTAGCAGAGAGCTGGATCAGAACTGGAACAGCCGGGACTGGACCCAGTGCCCATGTTGGGATGCCAGCATTGCAGGTGGAGACTTAACCTACTATGCCACAGCACTGTCCCCCACTGTTCTTTTTTTTTTTTAATTGAGACAAAATTCAGGTAATTGAAGATTAACTACTTTTTAATTTTTTAAAGAAATTATTTATATTTATTTTTTTTAAAAGGCAGAGAGTTAGAGAGTCAAGACAGACAAAACAATATCTTCCATCCACTAGTTTGCTTCCCAGATACCCTCAGTGGCTATATATAGTGTGGCCAAGTGCAAGCCAGGAGCCAAGAACTCAATCCAGGTCTGCCCTGTGGGTGGCAGGGACCCAAGTACTTGGACTATTATCTGCTGTTTTTCAGAGTGTATATTAGCAGGAAGCTGTAAGGGGGAGCAGAGCCAAGGACTTGAACCTGCCCACGTGCTCTGATACGGGATGCAGCTTTCCCAAGCAGCATCTTAATACCTTCCCCTTAAATTTTTTTAAAAGATTTATATATTTATTTATTTATTTGAAAGGCAGAGATACAGAGAGGGGGAGAGAGAGAGAGAGAGATCTTCCACCCACTGGTTCACTCCCTAGTTGGATGTAGTCTCCACCCAGGTTTCCATGTGGGGAGCAGGGGCCCAAGCATTTGGGACATCTTCTGTTGCTTTTCCAGGCACATTAGCAAGGAGCTGGATCAGAAGTGAAGCACCCAGGATTTGAACTCGTACTCATATGGGATGCCTTTGTTGCAGGCAACAGTTTAACTCCTGTGTCACAATGTTGGCCCCCCAAGTTTTTCAGAGTTTATTTTATTTGAGAGACAGAGAGCTCCCATCCCCTGTTTCACTCCCCAAATGCCTACAACAGCCAGGAGTTGGCAGGCCAAAATCAGGAGCCAGGAATTCTTTCTAGGTCTCCCACATGTGGGCAGGAACCCAATCACTGCTGCCTCCCCGTATCTGCATTAGCAGGAGGCTGGGATTCGGAGCTGGAGCCAGGCTTTGAATCCAGGTACTCTGAATCCAGGTACTCTGATGCACAATACAGTGTGGGTATTTTTTAAGGGTTAATTATTTATTTGAAAGACAGAGCTACAGAGAGAGAGAGAGAGGGAGAGACAGAGAGAGCAAACTTCCACCTGTTGGTTTGCTCCCCAAATGGCAGCAACAGCGAGGGCTGGGCCAGGCTGAAGTCAGGAGCTTCTTCCAGGTTTCCCACTTGAGTGCAGGGGCCCAAGCACTTGGACCGCCTTCCACTGCTTTTCTCAGGCTGTCAGCAGGGAGCTTCCAGCACCCACGTGGCTGATGTTGCGGGTAGTGGCTTAACCAGCTATGCCACAGTATTGGCTGGCCCTGGATGTGGATATCTTAACCAGCATCCTAACTGCTAGGCTAAATTCCTGCCTCTAACCATTTTTTAAAATAGGTTTTTATTTCTGTATTTTGAGAGGCAACGTCATAAAGAGAGAGGGGGAGATAGATCTTCCATCTGCTTGTTCACTCCCCAGATGGCTGCAATGGCCAGGGCTAGGCCAAGCTGAAGCCAGGAGCCAGAAGTTTCATCCAGGTCTCCCAAGCACTTAGGCCATCTTCCACTGTTTTTCCCAGGCCATTAGCAGGGAGCTGGATGAGAAGCGGAGCAGCTGGGACATGAATAGGCACCCATATGAGATGCCAGCATTGCAGTCAGTGGCTTTACCCACTACACCATAGCACCCCTGCTCCTAACCATTTTAAAGTATACAGTTCAATGGCATGGAGTACATTCGTGGCATTGTGCAACCATTGCCCCCAAAGGATATCAAACGTCCCTAAGTAGTCACTCCCCACGCCCATGTTGTCCTAGGCATCCTACAACAGGGACCTTTGGTGAGCCTTTGTTTTTGTAGGAGTTCACACTCTCCCTCCCCCATTGTCCCCCTTCTTGCCTTGCCCAAGTTTGCTGTCATTTGCCAAATTCGGGGAATAAACTTTCTAAACATGCAGAATGAATGAAAACTCCCTGCTTGAATTAATTGAAGTCCGTTCGCAGTGACTGCCCTATAAAAGTGCAGTCACCCTCCTAGAAGTATTTTCCAGTCACGACAATGATCACTACTCTCTCCCAAGCACAGGGCTAGCTGTTGGGGTGGACACTGCCCGTCAGTATGGACAAGCCCCAAGGGAAGGGGGAAAGAAAAGCCCAAGGAATCTGCAGGCTACACAGGACTCAAGCCAGAGCCCACACTGCTTGATGAGGCTGTTGTCCTGGGGGTGCCATGGGAGGAACCCCACCCTCCCCACACATCGCTGGCTCTCATGAGTGGCCAAGGGACCTACCTCCTCTGACCACACCTTAGGCGCGCGCTTCAGGAAAACCCAAGTTCATCTGCGGAAATTCAGTATACAGCCTGACTGTTCCGGGCTTTTCTTTCTGCCTTTCCCTAATCTCATCTGGGCGTGCTCTCTTAAAGGGGAAGTGGTGCCTTCTGACTGGCCAGGCCTGCAGCCAGGAGCCAGGAAACGTCTACTAGCACGAGTCTCGCTGCCCAGCGTGTCACTGGCTCAGCCTTCTTGTCCAAATGGCCAGGCTGCCTCCCCAGGATGTGTAAGTGCGAGCGCAGGGCACGCTCACCACCCAGGAAGGCGTGGGGCTGGGTGCAGGGCACGGAACAGAGAGCCTGGCAGGCTGAGCATGCTGGCAGCCCACGGTGCATTTAGCAAGATGCATGTCAGCAGAGACAGTGCTCTTGGTTTGTGGGCTGGCGCTGGAGCCGAGACAGGGCCGAGGCGTGCGATGGCGAGCGTAGCTGCCTCGGAAGGAAGTCAGGACGAGGAGGCTGGGTTGGGGACCGGTCTATTTTGGACGGCCCTTCTGGAGGCACGAGTCTCGGGCCTGGGAATGGACGGAGTGGAAAATTTCATAGCACACCTTGCATAGCCTCGGGAGCCCAGCTGCACTGCACCCAACCATCCCGTCACCCCCACGTCTGCTTGTTCATGCAGCTCTGATAACGCTTTTTTGCCTTTATCTCCTCAGCAACTGTTTGTCTTTGTTGTCTCTCTGTGTCATTTGCATTCAAAAATGTTGTGGGGCTTTTCTGTTCAAACTGTACAAATTGCTGGGAACTGGTGACCTGTGTTCTTCCTGCTCCCCCACCTAGGGCTGGTCCTCCGTCCACTGTGTGCACACCCCTGGGCCCAGGGTGGGTGGTGGTGGGTGGTGGTGGGTGGTGGTGGCTGGCCCGCCTGCAGACAGGCTGGCTCACCAGGCCGACTGGCAGTGCATCTGGTCTGGCTCCCAGAGAGGGTTTTGTTTCCAGTGAGCCCACGGAGAAATAAAGGGGAAAAGGCGCACACGCTCGCGGCCGCAGCCAGTTCCTGTGTGAATGCCGCAGGAGAGCTGCTGAAGGCTTCAGGAAGGCCCTCGCCGTGTGTGGGGTCCCCGATCCAGGCCAGGCTCTCATTTGTGTTGGTAACACTGAGGAATCTCAGAGCGTGTACAAAGTTTTGTTTTCACCGAAATAACTCAGACCTTTTGCTCCTGAAAAAGGGAGAAAGACAGACACTAGAGAGGAGCAGAAAGTGGTGTTCCGGGCCGCCTGTGTGGACAGGGTACAGCCACACCCTGCTCAAGACAACTTCCTGTTTGCCACTGCCAACTGCCACTCCAAGGAGAACAGAAATGGTTCCGTTATTAGTGGCTGCCGCGGGCCCACGGCCGCCTGTGGGTTGAGTGGTTCTGAGCAGCACCACGAGCTTAGCTGTGCGAGGAGGCTTGGCGCCTTCTGTCGAGGTTGACCGTGGCCCTGCGCTGTTGAAATTGAAGGTTGGTGCAGACTGGAATGAAGTGGCGGCCTCTCCTCCTCAGCCTGCGTTCCTCACTCCATGTGCTGCCGTAGGAGTCTCGTAAATGGAAAAATTTTTAATTCAGGGTCAGGGAGCAGGCGGAGAACTGCCTGTTTAGGAAAACTACTACCTAGGTCTTCTTTTTCTAATCCACATTTTCCCGTCTCAGGGGAACTCGTATTAAGTGCTAGCTGTGAGTTGGCGCTGTGGCAGCTACCTTCCATGTGTAACCAGTGCTGCCGACGTGCATGGGTTCTGCAGGGACCACAGTGAGCCCCGTGCTGAGTGCCGGGGGAGGAGTGCACAGGACACACGTCCTCGAGGTGTGTCCCAGCACAGGACCCCTAGGGCAGTAAGCCAGGGATTCCCGCAGGGGCTGGGTGCTGAGGTGTGGCACTCTGCCTGCTCTCGGGGCAACTTTGCCAGCTTGTCACTCCCTGGTGTGGGTGTTACTGTCCCCATTTTGTAGATAAGGAGCCTGGGGCTCAGAGGGTTAAGTGACTTGCCTGAGTCGCAAAGCTAATGAGTGACAGCACTGGGATTTGAGCCCAGATCTCTCTGATTCCAGACAGCAGTGTTTGGTCCGTATTTCCAATGATTCCCGAAGCTGGTAGAACTGAAAATCACCGCAGTGCCTTTTGAAAGATACACCGTGAGGGTCCCGGCCCTGATGTCTCAAGAGTGAAGGAGCCCCTGATGCTCCAGGTGGCCAGTGATGTGAAGGTGCAGCCTGGGTACTTTTTCTGCCTCCTACATTTGGGGCTGCTCCCACTAGGAGGCCAGGATGGGGCCGGCCTGAGAAAGGAGTGGGGCTTTTATATGCCTGGACCAAGCACCTGGGTAAAGGCCACTGAGGTTACCTCAAGGCAGTATTGGGAAGATTCATTCCGCCCGTTCAGGTACCTTAGACATGGACATCTCAACTCATGGCTCTTCCCTTCAGAGACAGCCCAGACCTGAGACCCCTTTCGGTGCCCCTGGAGTGGGGGCCCCATCGGCTTTGTCATCTAAGGTCGCATCCAGTAGCTTCTGAAAGCTGGAAGCCACCAGTTTTCACTGAAGCCGCGGTGACTCCTGTGTTTAAACGTGTGTCATGTGTGTTCAGTGGTTGTGGAGAGGGCAACCTGATGGGGAAGCTTAGTTTCATGGAGATGGGACTCCTGGTCAACCCCTCCACTGCCGTGTTGGATCCAGACACAGAGGAACAGCTGGGCCAATAAAACGGCGGAATGTTATTTGGAGGATCCAGGCTCTGGCTGCAGGTGGAGTCCAGCGGACCAGGAAGGGTTGTTTACTTCCCTCTGGGCCTCCAGGCAGCAGCTGTGTGCTGGTTTGACTTTAACCCTGCTTTCCCCTCCTTCCTCCCTTATATAGCACCTGTATCCCTCCTGTCATGCCCTTTCTGTTTAAAGGTATGTTATTGTTTTCTGTTGTTTGCTGCTGTTGCCATTGTTATTTTGAGAGGCAGAGACAGACAGAAAGATAGAGAGAATTCTCATCTGCTACTTCACTCCCCAGATGTCCACAATGGCTGGGACTGGGCCAGGCCCAGCTGGCAGGTGGGAACTCAAGCCAAGTCTCCCAGACAGGTGGCATTAACACAGTTACTGGAGCCATCACCACTGCCTCTCACGGTCTGCACTGGCAGGAGGCTGGAGAGAGCTCAGAGCTAGAACCAGGAATCAGATGCAGGGACTGCAGTATGGGACTCAGGAGCCCTAACCAGCATCTTAATTTCCGGGCCAGGAATGGCTGCCCCTGTGTTAATCCTTTTCTTATATGAACTGAAGTGACTTTAACAAAAACTGAGCCTGTTATGCAGTCCATCCTCTGTCCTTCCTTTTTTCTCTCATCCTCATATTTTCGGTAAATGTTTGCGTACTGATCAGAGTTTTCGTATTGTGCTACTTTTCATTTGCTTGTGGATTTGGGTGTACTGTTACACATGTACATTTCCCAAGATTGAGACGACCCTCATACTTGTCATTTTCAATTATTTTATTGTAGATTGTGGAGGTTGTGTGTAGTAGCTTTTACTACTATAAACAGTGCTGCTGAGAATATCTTTGAACTATTTTTTTTTTGTTGGGATATTTCCTTGGGGTCTATTTTCTAAGCTAACATTACCAGATTACCAGATCAAAGGCTGAGAATGCTTTTTATTTCCTGTTATTATCACCAGGGTGTTCTCCAGAAAAAATGTAATCCCTTGAAAATACCCCCAGCAGTATGTACACGTGCTTGTTCTCCGACAGGTTTGTGTTTCTGTGATTCTTCCTTTTAGCTGGGCTAGATGTCTTGTGAGGCATCCCTGGGGGCTGATGGAAACATTTCAGGGCCCTGGAAAATCCCTGGGACTCCCCAGGTCCTACCCAGTGGGGCTGCTGCCTGAAATGTCTACCTTAGTACTAGCTGAGCAGGTGGGAGGGGAATGCTGCCGAGGGGCCAGATAAAGAGAACTCTAAGTTATCTGACTCCACTCTTGTGTCTTAGGGCAGCTCTGGCTATGGGAAATGCTCTCCCAAGAATCATTTCTTAAGCTGAATTTGTAAGTTTTTTTCCTTTTAATTTGCATTTATTTTATGCTGAATTTTTTTTCCCTGCCATCAGTTTCTGTTTCTGCAGTTTCTTCTGGGATATCTTTTACTTTTGTGCCGCCTCCTCCTCTGGTTTAGGAACAGTTTCTGTTGTTTCAGGCAGGATCCTCTCAGCGTGGCAAGGGGAGCTCCTGCCTGGATTAGTGTGACCATGAGCTTTGTAGGGATGATGGGACATCTTTTTTGCTTTGTTCTGGATTTGTTCAGTGACCAGAGAACCTACATCCAAACCCTGAAGTTCAGCATTGCTCTCTGCATTCTTATATAAGCGCATCACAAATTCAGCACTCTGTTTGGGCCACCTGCCCTGTGTGCAGCCCCACTGTTGAGCCTGGGTGCACCTACCAACTCCGCT
Organism: Sylvilagus floridanus; assembly: GCA_949820135.1. Classification (NCBI taxonomy): domain Eukaryota; kingdom Metazoa; phylum Chordata; class Mammalia; order Lagomorpha; family Leporidae; genus Sylvilagus; species Sylvilagus floridanus. The sequence continues at coordinate 44,039,773 of OX463236.1, read as the reverse complement.
GTAGTGACGACAGAGTGGCACACATTGCTTCTTTAATGTGATGCCTTTCAGGTACTCGGTAGTGTTGTGGGAGAGGAGGGGTCTAAAATCCTGTTCCAGGTCCTTGCCTTTTACCTAGAGAAGCATTCTAAGTACAGGCACGAATAGCAGTGCCTGAAGTGATATAAAGTTTGTTTAAAAGGTGAGGAGGAAATGGAGTCGGCCTTGTGACATAGCAGGTTAAGCCTGCACCTGTGATGCCGGCATCCCACATGGGTACCAGTTCAAGACTTGGTTGTTCCACTTCTGATCCAGCTCTCTGCTGATGCACCTCAGAAGGCAGTAGAGGCTGGTCTAGGTCCTTGGGCTCTTGCGCCCATGTGGGAGACCTGGAAGAGGCTCCGGGCTCTAGGCTCCTGGCTTCGGCCTGGCCCAGCCCCCACCATTGGGGGCATTTGGGGAGTGAACCAATGGATAGAAGATTTCTCTCTCTGTGTATATGCCTCTCCTCCTCTCTCTGTGGCACTGCCTTTCAAATAAATTTTTTTTAAGAATTTTTTTTTTTATTGACAGGCAGAGTTAGACAGTGAGAGAGAGAGACAGAGAGAATGGTCTTCCTTTTTCCCTTGGTTCACCTCCCAAGTGGCCGCTACAGCCGTCGCGTTGCAGCCAGCATGCTGCGCCGATCTGAAGCCAAGAGCCAGGTGCTTCTCCTGGTCTCCCATGCGAGTGCAGGGCCCAAGGACCTGGGCCATCCTCCACTGCACTCCTGGGCCACAGCAGAGAGCTGGACTGGAAGAGGAGCAACCGGGACAGAATTCGGCGCCTCAACCAGGACTAGAACCCCGGGGTGCCAGCGCCGCAGGTGGAGGATTAGCTTAGTGAGCTGCAGCACTGGCCTAAAAGAATCTTTAAAAAAAAAAAAAATGCCAGGAAAACACACAACACACATGGTGATTGTTCAGGAAGGGAGAAGGATCGAGGAGAGATAGTACCTAGTACCTCAACTCCCTGTCTAGTCTGCAGAGAGAGAGAGAGAGAGAGAAAGAGACACTACCAATTGCCAGCCTCTTATGAAGTTGGAAAAGGGAGTGATTATGTGGTACTGCCCCCAGGACCCAAGTGAGGGGAGCTACATCCAGGGAAAGAGGTTATTTGACTGACAGGTAGGAGGATAGGATTACATAGGTGGGGCATGGCCCTAATCTAGCTCCCTGTTTTATCCCATGTCAGTGGCTTTTCTGATTTGCATATCCTTGATGGCCTGGGCAGTTTCTCCCATGTTCTTAAAGTGGACACAAAGACTTGAACCTCTTGATTTGCATGTTTTGTGGGTCAAGTGAATGGCAGACCATTTTCAGCCATCACCCATTGCCACTTACAGAACGAGCGAGAAGCTGCGTTTGTAACATGTAGAAGAAAGGGAACTCCGCAGGCTGGGTGACAGTGGTGGAAAGGGCATTGGCTCAGAGGCGGCACAACCTTGGTCTTGTTTCGCAATCCACTAAGCTTTAGTTTCCCTACACCTAACAAGGAGGCTAACAGAATCATGCCACTTTATGGGGGCGTGGGTAGATTCCTCAAGCTGGCGAGTGACCAGTAGCTTGCACAGTGTGGGACACATAGTAGGCACTCAAGAACCAACCCAAAGCCTGAGGGTTTGGGGGACTGAGCTGGAATGAGCAGTGTAGGCCACCCACCCCTCCCTGGCGCTTGTCCAACAACTTAATGCTCAGAGCTCATGTCACCCAGCAGTGGGTAGGAGAAGGGTTGAAGCAGACCTTGCTTTAAGTCCCACTCTTCAAGGAAACACCACCTTCCACTTCGAGCACCCCTGCCTGAGGAAGGAGTGAGAACCCACAAGTCCTTGTGGCTCAGGGACTGCCCAGCACAACGCTGCCTGCCACTCACTGCTGCCTCCGTCCCTTGCCCTTCCTGGAGGCTGATCCCCCGCCTCCCTGCCATCCAACCACCATGGTGCTCTGTTTAGTGTCTAACTATAATATAACTGTAGCAAGTGAGACACAGCAGATTCTAGAACCAGCCCGTTCACTGACTAGCCTTGTGATTTATGACTTGGGGCAAGTCCTCAAAGAGTACCTGCCTCTGTTTCTGCAGCTGGAAACTGGGGGCATGCCTGCCTCACAGAGCAGTGGCAAGGCACAGCCAGCGTGGTTCTGGGTGCCAGGGACCTGGCCCTGTGTCTCTGCCCCCAGTTCCGGTTCTTTTGGAAGAAGGTCCCTTGGAATTTGGGGTAGTTCTTTGTAGGAAGCATTCTGACCGCCGCTACTACGACAGACAGAATCCACGGATGAAACAGAACCTAGGGATTGATTTGCACCTGCCCTCAGGGTTGGGGCTGAAGGCGACTCAGCACTGTCAAATGAGTAAGCCAAGTGCTGGCTTCAGGCCAAGTTTTCTTACACAACCATGGCAGGCCGCAGGTGACCGTGTGGGGCTCAAAGTCTATTAGGAGAGGATTGCTCCCTTAAAAATCATATTGGAAAATTCCCAACCAGATCCTTCTAAAAATGGCACAGGGAGCCACCCTGGGTGTATGCAGCCAGCTCAGCCATTGACAGCGCGTCTGTGCTGAGGTTTCAGTGCAGGACACTGATGCTAGAAATATGAAAATATCCCAGTGAACAGCTCAGGGCAAAGGGAGAGGTCTGAATTTTTGCTGAAATGGAGTTGCCTGAGAACCTGGTGGATTTTATCTTCAGAGATTAGGGGGGAAATTGTGGCGACACCAGGGCTCCCCACACCTGTCAGATGCATAGAAAGCCAAAGAGTCAGTGAGTCTGTGGCTGCAAGCCCCCCCCACCCCGCTGGTCCCCAGGGTTGCCTCCTGCTCTTGCACCTGGATGTTGAAGGCGTGTATGTGAAGCAGGTGGTCTTGAAGCAGTCGGCTGCTCAGACTTTAACGCCTTTGCCGGACTTCACTGGATAGAAATGCAAAAAAGTCAGAGGATTTGGCTTTTCATTCCTTTAGTCCTGGGACCCCCCCCCCCCAACTCTTTAGAATGGAGGTCTTGTGCTGTCCTGGGGCTGCTGACTAGGAGCGTCAGGTGCCCTGCTGAAGTGCCCATAGATGGGGCAAGGGCTCCCATTGCTCTTCTAGGCTCTCCCTGTCCACAACAGCCTCTTCCCAGGGTTCCAGGTGGGAGAGCTCAGAGTTCAGACATGGACCCTAAAGCCATTTTCAGATCACGTGTTTCCTAGCTCTGTGAATGATGATGATACAAACCTGGACAGCTTTACTCAGAGAAACCCCACCAGCACAGCAACAGCTTTTTATAAGAAATGAAGACTGTGCCTTCTTCTGTCACTGCCTCACCCATCTCTCCACCAAAGAACAAAAGTGTGTGCATCTCCTGCAGGTGCCATGTGGGAGAAACAGTGTGAATAGGAATGGGATCTTTCTGTGAGAGTTCCTCACTCTGCCCCACCCAAGACATCGACTGTACCCATTTTCCAGCGCTTAGCTGAGGTCACCTGCTGAACTAAGGCCCACCACTCCCACCTTGTTGGTTCTGTCACTTTCAGTTCTTACCTGCACCATTAGGGGACCAACTTGTTCCCACAGCTCAAGGGGAGAACTGTGGACCTCTTTGTGGGATACCTTGAAAGAGTGTTAGATTTAATTCCATCAGAACAAGAAAGAAAAATGTTAGCCTACTTGCTACAATACAGAATTGCACATTAAAACAAACAAAAATTCATTAATGGCAAGAGATTGCCTTTAAAAATAAAAGGTTTATTATTTGAAAGGCAGAGTTACAGAGAGGCAGAGACAGAGACAGAGAGAGAGGTCTTCCATCCACTGGCTCACTCCCCAGATGGCTGAAATGGCCAGAGCTGGGCCAATCCAAAGCCAGAAGCCAGGAGCTTCTTCTGGGTCTCCCATGCGGGTAAAGAGGCCCAAGGACTTGAACCATCTTTTACTGCTTTTTCAGACCATAGCAGAGAACTGGATTGGAAGAGGAGCAGCCAGGACTTGAACCGGTGTCCATATGGGATGCCGGCACTGCAGGCAGCAGCTTTACCTGCTATGCCACAGCACCAGCCCCTAAAGAACTATTTTCAAATTTCAATGAATATTCTCTCACATGCAGTTTGTTCTTTTAATTCACTGAAGAATTTATGGAGCTAAAATATAAAATTTTGAAAAAGCTTATCCACTGAGTTAGTTTTTTCTGTAAGTTTAGAGTAAAATGTCAGCCAGGATCATTAACCAGAATTCTCTAGGTGGTTGATTTTAGAAGTTCTAGTGTGAGCCATTCATTTTGTTCTTAATGGCACTCTTCATTGTGATTTATCCTGTTTACTTGTATAAGTTTTCTTTATCCTTTATTATTTGAGAGACACAGAGAGAGAGCGAGATAGACAAAGAGAGACTCCCATCTGCTGGTTTACTCCCCAAATGCCTGGAACAACCAGGGCTGGGCTGTGGCCAAAGCTGGGAGCCAGGAATGTAATCCAGTTCTCCCATGTGGGTGGCAGGAATCCAATTCCTTGAGTCATCATTGCTGCCTCCCAGGATTGCAAAGTTGGAGTCCCAGAGCCACAGCCAAGAATGGAACTCGGGTCCTCCAAATGTCGGATATAGGCGTCTTAACTGCTAGCCTAATCACTCATCCCTCACTGTGTAATTTTTAACCTTTAGCTTAGCGAAATATAATTTGTCTTCATTGTTCATGCCTCTCTCCCTACCTCAACGGAGGAGTATTTCTGTCCCTTCCCCACCCCCACTACCAGCTTTGAGCAAGAGAATGAATGAAAACTATAGAGACATCTAAAACAGTCGTGGTAAAATTGAGTCTTTTTTTTTTTTTGACAGGCAGAGTGGACAGTGAGAGAGAGAGACAGAGAGAAAGGTCTTCCTTTGCCGTTGGTTCACCCTCCAATGGCCACCGAGGCCGGCGTACCGCGTTGTCCAAAGGCAGGAGCCAGGTGCTTCTCCTGGTCTCCCATGGGTGCAGGGCCCAAGCACTTGGGCCATTCTCCACTGCACTCCCTGGCCACAGCAGAGGGCTGGCCTGGAAGAAGGGCAACCGGGACAGAATCCGGTGCCCTGACCGGGACTAGAACCCAGTGTGCCAGCGCCGCAAGGCGGAGGATTAGCCTACTGAGCCGCGGCGCCGGCCAAAATTGAGTCTTATTTTAGTATTGGAAACCTCTGCCAAAAAAGAAATTCCTAAACAAGAAGTTTCTACAGGGCAGAACTATGGATTAGAAGGAGCCTTGGTTCTAGTCCCAGCACTGCCACCAACTAGCTATGTCCTGCAGGCTGGTAACTGATTACCGCGTCTCTCAGAAACGAGATCCAACTAGTTGAGTTTTAAGATCCAGTTCTGACCTTCAGTGATTCTGAGGTCTGCATTTCTTAATTTCCTGGATTCAAATCTTATTCAAAGTATGCCCTGTTTCCTGCCTTTCCGAGAGGCAGTGGCCCTTGCACGTGGCTCCATTCCTGGAGCAGCCCTTGGCCCTGACCTTAGCAATCACCTGGTCAGTCAGCCATGAGGCAGATGGAGACGCCTGACTGCTTCCTGCCTGTCTCACAGGGGTTGTAAAGGCCACTGCTGTTTCACAAAGGATGGATTCCTCCAAGGAAGACCCCGCCTGAGTAAAATGTCTCAGCGCTTCAGCTATTAAGTATTGCTATAGCATCAGGAATCATGAGGGGTGAGAAAAGAAAGGACAGGGATAAGTATGCCTTGTATTTGTGATAATGGAGTAGAAAGAGGACCTGCAAGCCCCCCAGGAACCCACTTTGATGCATAGGTGAAGACATAGAAGCAAGAAAGGTGAGGTGACAGACTCAAGGCCACAAGCCTACTGAATGGTGTGGTTGAGGCTGGAGCCTGGTTCTCCTGGTGCCCAGCCCAGTACTCTCTTTGCCACATCCAAACAGGGGCATTTAATCAGAAGACTGCCTGGCAACACATGGGTACGCGGGAGCACAGAGAAACCCCAAACTCCTGTCCTGTGCAGCCAAGCGAAGTCTGGCTTTCTTCCCCTGGCCGGGTGCCTGGCATAGCAAGCAGAAATGCCTGTTGACAAGCAGCCTGAGACTGAGCTGTGTTTGGGGTGAGGTGGGAGGGGGTGTCTGCCATCCGTGTCACTCGCCCTCCGTTATCAGCTCGATGGCCGGATTTCCGATCTCTGGTTCTTCCCCTCAGGGCGCCTGCTACACTTGTACTTGTTTATTCGATACATATTAATATCTGTGGGGCACAGGAGAGCCTGAGAGAACTCAGGATTTCAGGAGCCTTTGTCTTTTCCAAAAGATTTATTTTATTTATTTAAAAGACAGAGCTACAGAGAGAGGTAGAGACAGAGAGAGAGGTCTTCCATCCGCTGGTCCACTCCTCAGATGGCCACTGGGTCTCCCACATGGATGCAGGGGCCCAAGCACTTGGGCCATCCTCCACTGCTTTCCCAGGCCATAGCAGACAGCTGGATCGGAAGAGGAGCAGCCAGGACTAGAACCAGTGCTCATATGGGGTGCCGGCCCTTCAGGCCAGGGCTTTAACCCACTGTGCCACAGTGCCAGCCCCCTTTTTTTCCCCCAAAAGATTTATTTTATTTATTGAGCTTTTTTCTTTTTATTGTTGGGGATTCCTTCGTGTAATCGTGTACAAAGTTTTGGGGCATATGGAAATGTGCATTTTTCTAAGGTTCTTAGCTTTTGTCACATCTCTTATTCTCAAAAAGTTGAGAACCCACCATAGTGGGTATATACTAGAATTTTGCTTTGCAATTCTGCATCCTGCTTATTGAGTTGATACCACAGGGGCTGATAAAGTGTTTTTTGTTTTTTTTTCTTTTTGAATTTGATAGAAAGCACTCTCATCTGATGATTCATTCCCTGAAAGCCCACAATAGCCAGGACTGGGCCAGGCCAGCCAGTAGCAGGGGCCAGGAACACAGTCAAGTTCTCCCACATGAGTGATGAGAACTCAACCATTGGACCCATCACCTGCTGCCTCCCAGGGTGTGCATTAGCCAGAAGCTAGAGTCAGGAGCTGAGCCAGGAATTGAACCCAGACATTCTGACATGGGACACAGGCATCTTAATGCACATCTTAACCAGTAGGCTGAATGTCCTCCCCGGAGCTCTGGTACGTTCTGTACAATGTCGAGGGGCTGCGCCTCCCAGCCCAAGTCCACGCCCCATCTTCATCTCTGAGTTCCGCTTGAGCATCCGCATTCTTGCAGTGTTGTAGCCCTGATCTTCGGTAGGCCCTGGAGAAGCCACAACCTCAGTGTCAGCAAACTGCCCCCCAGTGCCAAGAAGGAACAGATGCTGGGCCACTTCCTGGCTCCCGAGTCCCTGCCTGTCCCACTGACTTTAGAGCCCCTGCGGAGGGGTAGCTTCAAGAATGTCCCATTTGTTCCTTTGAGAGTCTGGCCCTACCTGCCACCTTGGGCACCTTGTGGCCTCAGAGTAGCCGTCTGGGGATCACTTGAGCTGTGTGGTTGTCCTGCAGTCAGGTGACATCTCGCCTGCCCTGCTATGGAAGTGGTTTTGCAGAAGGAGGGCCAGTATATGCCTTTCCTGAGAACCTCGCCGTTAGTTCTGTGTGGCATTGGGTACAGGAACCAGAAAGCGGACAGGGCTAGCCGGCGAGCTAGGGGCAAAAGGGAGGCTTCAGGGCTGCTGGCATGGCAAGGGAAGCTCTTCTCTTCGCCTGCTGGGTCTACCAGGGTATTATGGGCTGTGTGTGGGAGAGACTCACTTGCTCCAGATGCTGTGCTCAGTTCTGTTCTTTCTCCTGCTGTAGAGAGAAGACACGGTTCGATGTGTAGACCTTTTCCCTCTCCAACGTCTCCGGCCTCCACTCCCAAGACATCCCTAGCACAGGTGAAAACAAAAGCCTGTCTCGGCGGCCATAACTCTGCCAGCAGCACCTCAAAGCCATTCAAAACGCCCAAAGACAATCCACTTACCTCCAGCAGTAAACAGCACACGGTCTTTTCTGCGAAGGGATCACGAGATAAACCATGGTGAGTGCTGGGCGCTGGCAGCCGGCAGCCGGCCGTCCTCGTTGCTAGTCCCTGTTACCATGGGGAAGAGCGTGTGTCCCCTGGCTTTGTTCCTGGGCGTGTCATGTGCAGAGCTTTGGGGGAACTGAGGAGGGAGGGGACAGATGCCCGTATGGTGCAATGAGAGTCCCGAATACAGGAGGGAATGTGGCACCTGGAAAGTGCCCAGTACCTGGCAGCTCTTGCAAACTGAGCCAAGTTATCTCTGAGAAAAGGGCAACCGGGAAATACCACTCAGCGACACCATCACCTCTCAGCGAGGGGTAGTCCTGGTGTCAGTCATCAAAGCAGGCTCTGCCAGGGAGGAGCGTGGCCATGGGCACACGGAGACAGGGTCCCCCCAGGGCCTCCTTGCCATGAACAGCCAGCTCCCAGCTTCCGGGAAAGAGCTACCAGCAGGGTCAGGAAATTGGAGTTGAGCAAGGAAGGAAGAGAGGAAAAGCAAGGAGAATGTTACCCCTTGACTGCAGTGGGAGAGAGCTGGTTACAGGTGACTGTGAAAACCCAGAGGCCTTGAATGCATTTTTAAAATCCTCAGTGTTGACCAACAAGTCACAGAAGGTGGGCTGTGCAATGGACAGTGGGAACGCAACCTGACAGCTAGGAAGGTGAGCATGCTCCAGTGCTGTTGGCAGCCGCTGTGGAGAACTATGGACCAGCTTGTACCTGCACCACCGGCCTTACCCTTCAGGCCTCCAGGAGGCAGAGCAGGGAGAAGTGCGGAGTCTGTCCAGTTTGTATACTTAAAGAGAAAAGTGTTGTGTTCACTGACAACAGTTCATTACACTTCATATGTGGGAAACCGTCCGTCCCTGGTTTTGGTGGTCCACGCTGGAAATGATGATGACTTAGGGAAGAGTTAATTCTGCCGGATCAGGTCAAGAGCCTCTTGTGATAGAATGGAAAGGTTTAGACTTGGCTGTGGAGGAGGGGAATGGCCGCCTGGGCCTCATGGACAAGCTCTGTTCTCTTTCAGTTGTTGGGATGGCGAGTCCCCGCTGTGACGCAGCTGGCTAGGGAGGCTCTGGGCCAGCCCGCCAGCAGGGTGAGTCTCCCAGTCACTGCTCTGAAGTCCCTCTTGTCAGTGACCTGGGAGCCTCCCTGAGAGTTTGCATGGTGTCCTGCTGTAGGCACACAGGCTCTGGAATCGCAGCCTGTGCCCTTGAGCAAGCTAGTTGATATGTAGTGCCTCAGTTTCCTCATCTGTAAAATGGAACCAGCAGTAGCTCCACCCCGTGGGATTGTTGTAAGGGTGAAGTGAGCTAATTTTTACAGAGCAGCCAGAACAATGTGTCAATCATAGCTCCTGGTCAATAGACATTTGAGGATAATGCTATCACTGTCATTATCATGTGTGCATGCAGGACATTGCTTCCATAACCTGGGATGAGGATTGAAAAGGCAGGTCTCTCTAAAGAATTAGAGAAATGGCTCTTCAGACTCAGAGTGGAGATGAAACAGAAAATAAATAATTCCTGTAGAGTCCAGAAATGAAGTGCAGAGAAACAATCTAAGGAAAACCAGACAGTTATGGATGATTGTAAAACAAACTCACCTGGTTGAAGAGCAGGTGAGGGTGTCTCATGATGTCCCAGAACATCAAAACGCACTTTCTAAAGAGACGAACTACTGGGTTTAGGTTAATCTGCACCACCACCACCCCTCACTCCCTCTGCCAACCAATGGCAAGTCAACGCTCTTAGACACTTATTATTTTTTTTTTTTGACAGGCAGAGTGGACAGTGAGAGAGAGAGACAGAGAGAAAGGTCTTCCTTTTTTGCCATTGGTTCACCCTCCAATGGCCGCTGAGGCCAGTGCACCGCGCTGATCCGATGGCAGGAGCCAGGTGCTTATCCTGGTCTCCTATGGGTGCAGGGCCCAAGCACTTGGGCCATCCTCCACTGCACTCCCGGGCCACAGCAGAGAGCTGGCCTGGAAGAGGGGCAACCGGGACAGAATCCAGCGCCCCAACCGGGACTAGAACCCGGGTGTGCCGGCACCGCAAGGCGGAGGATTAGCCTAGTGAGCCCCGGTGCCGGCCCGCTCTTACACACTTATTAAGACCTGCTGTGTGCAAGGCCCCTTCCATAAAGATAGAGAGTAGGTTTTAAAGAGCCCTGAGAACTACTGTCTAGCATCTAAAAATGAGTACACTAAAGGATTGCAGCGAAGGGCTGGTTTTGTGGCACAGTGGGCTAAGCCGCTGCTTGCGATAGCCACATCCCATATAGAATGGTTTGAGTTCTGGCTACGCTCCTTCATTCCAGCTCCCTGCTACTGCATCATAGGAGGCAGCAGATGATGGCTCAGGTACTTGGGCCCCTGCTACCCACAGGGGAGGCCCAGATGGAGTTCTAGGCTCATGGCTTCAGCCTGGTTCAGCCCTGGCTGTTGGGGGCATTTTGGAGGTAAGCCAATAGATGGAAGATACCTCTTTCTCTTTGTGTGTGTGTGTGCATTTCTCTCTCTCTCTCTGTGTCACTCTGCCTTTCAAGTAGATGAAACTAAATAAGCAAACCTTTTTTGTTTTAATTTAAAAAAAAAAGGATTGCAAGGAATGAGAAAAAGGACAACTAGAATGCTACCTTGTATGAAGGAGGAAAATCTAAGAGTGACTCACCTAACTTCAAGCAGGTAAACATTCGTAAGCAGAACGGGCGCACCATGAATGAGGCTGCACGATACACTGCAGAGGCCTCCTGACTCGTCTCATCTCCTGTCTGTCTGGCTGATGTCTGCCTACCCTCCAGGCGGATGCTACCAGCAGCACGTGTCAGAGTCCCCAGGGCGGGGAGATGTGGCTTGGAAGCTCGCAGGGCTCAACCTCAGTTCTGGACATCTCCCCCAGCGTGCAGTGTAGGAAAATCAGTACTGAGTTAGGGGCTGGCAAAGCAGGTCCAAGTTCAGGCTCTGCCACTAACATTCCCTGTATCCTTGAACAACTCGCTTCTCTGCATCTCATTCCAAGCCTGAGTATTTTGTGATTCTAACTCACAATCCTCTTAAAAATTCTCAGAGTTCCTCTTTGTGCTGAATTAAGATTTAACAGTTTGGCCAAACGCAAGGGTCCCTCTATGAATTGGCTCCAAACTCCCTCACCCCTGATCACCCCGACCCTACTATAGCTTTCCTCCCATATCAGCTCCTGATGCCTGCCTCCACTCACTGTGCCATTGCTTTTCAGATGTGTTTATTAAGGTGAAAGGCAGTGAAGGTGAGAAAGAGAAAGAGAGAAAGAGATCTCTTCTGTTTGCTGCTTCATCCTCCAGATGCCAACAAAAGCCAGAACTGTGCCAAGTTGAAGGCAGAAACCAGGAACCCAGTCCAGGTCTCCCTCATGGGTGGCAGAGACCCAGATACTTGAAGCATCATCAGCCGCCTCCCTTGGTGTACATTAGCAGGAGCTGAAATTCGGAGCAGAGCCAGGATTCACGCCCAGGCTCTCCAGATATGGAGTGGGCATCCTAAACATTGCATCAATTGCTTGCTCCTAATGTTTAAGAAATTTTATTTTTGACAGACAGCTGGTGCTAGGCCAGGGCCAAAGGCAGGAATTGGGAATGCAATCCAAGTCTCCCATGTGGGTGGCAGGAAATCAATCACTTGAGCCGTTACCACTGCCTTCCAGGATCTGCATTCCTGGAGCCAGGAGCTGAAGGTGGCATTGAACGCAGGCACTCTGGTATGGGATGCAGGCATCTTATCCTGCAACCTAACCACTAGGCCAATACCTTCCCTCCTTCTTACTTTCTTTTTTTTTTAAATTTTTAATTTATTTTATTTTTTTGACATGCAGAGTGGACAGTGAGAGAGAGAGAGAGAGACAGAGAGAAAGGTCTTCCTTTTCCGTTGGTTCACCCCTCAATGGCCGCTGTGGCCGGCGCACTGCGTTGATCCGAAGCCAGGAGCCAGGTGCTTCTCCTGATCTCCCATGCGGGCGCAGGGCCCAAGCACTTGGGCCATCCTCCACTGCACTCCCGGGACACAGCAGAGAGCTGGAAGGAAGAGGAGCAACCAGGACAGAATCTGGCGCCCCAACCGGGACTAGAACCTGGGGTGCTGGCGCCGTAGGCGGAGGATTAGCCTATTGAGCTGCGGTGCCAGCCTTCTTCTTCTTTTTTTTTTTTTTTTAAAGATTTGTTTATTTATTTGAAAGTCAGAGTTACAGATAGAGAGGTCCTCCATCCACTGGTTCACTCCCCAGATGGCTGCAATGGCCAGAGCTGTGCTGATCCAAAGCCAGGAGCCAGGAGCCTCATCCGGGTGCAGGGGCCCAAGGGCTTGGGCCATCTTCTACTGCTTTCCAAGGCCATAGCAAAGAGCTGGATCAGATGAGGAGCAGCTGGGACTAGAACCTGCACCCATATGGGATGCCTGCGCTTCAGGCCAGGGCATTAACTCACTGCGCCACAGTGCCGGCCCCCCTTCTTACTTTCTTAAAACAATTTTTTTTATTGTGGTAAAGAAAGACATAACATTAAGTTTACCATTCTAATGTTTCTTTGTTTTCTTTGTCTAGCTTTTTGCTACTACTTGTCCTTGAACTTCAGCTGAAGTGTGACCTCTTCTGAAAAACCTTTTCTGAGTCCTGAGCTTGGGTTAGGTGCCTGTCTCCTGTCTCAGCAATATCAGCCCTTATCACATCGCATTCTGTGATGAAGAGCTGTGCCTGTCCTTTTCCAGATTCCCCCAGACAGTATCTGTGTCTTTTAAAACTGTTTATCCCTAAGGTTGCAGAGTTCAGTTGTACAGGCTAAGCACTGCACCACTGATGCCTGGCTGAAGAAATGAGTAGGGGTTGGAGACCATTGGTTAATTGTGTACCTGCTGCTGCATCCAGGCATTTTCCTAATTTGCATAAAGGTGCCTATGTGGGTCCTGTGTATACCCAGTGCTTGTTAATAGAATCGTCACACAGCATCATAGTAGGTGCTCACTGTATGTTTTGATGAGGGGTTAGCATTGCTTGGGACACCTGCATCTCGTAAGTCCCAGCTATTCCACTTCTGATCCAGCTTCCTGCTAATGCTCCTGGGAGGCAACAGATGATGGCCCAGATACTTGGTTCTGTGCCATGGGCCCTGGCTAGTGCAGGCATTTGAGGAGTGGACCAGTAGATAGATGGTAGATCTGTGTATCTGTGTGTGTGTGTGTCTGTGTGTCTGTATATCTACCTTTTAAATAAATACTTTTTAAAGTTATATTTTAAAAAAGTAGGAATGTGCAAAAGTATTTGCACTTGAGGAACGGCAGAACATGGACCTGGGTGGTGAGCAAGGGCCAGACTGTAAAGTTCCACTGCACATGCTAAATTCAGGAATTTGGACTTTACCCTGGAAACTGGGCAGAGCTATTCAAGGAGCAGTTTTCTGCTATGTTCAGATGCCCTGCATCAGGAAGTGGCAAGAACAGTGAGGACATGGCTGCATAATCCAGGGGAAGTGTGATGGCAGCCTGGCACTGGGCAGGGGTAATGGGCATGCACAGACAGGGCGGGGCTGTAGGGCTGGAACACGAGAGAAGAGTGGAGGGTGATCTCTGGGTCCTGGCTGGGACAGCTGGCTGTCTGTTCCTGCCACTTCCTGAGAGAAGGACAATCATGACCTGCATGGAGGGAAGGAAGGAGATGAGTTCAGCCGGCAGACTGGGAAGTCTCTGAGAAATATCTACAGAGCTGTGCAATGGACACTGACTCTTTGGACCCAGAGGTCAGGAGAGAGGTAGGGTTGGGGCAAGGCCGGGGAACAGCCATATGAGGTCCATACAATCATTTGGTCTGGCCCTGTTAAGGCAACCACAGACAGGACTCAAAATTCAGTGCATCTACAGCAGGCTGGTTTTTAAGTTGATGATTGTATATGGCCCACGAATGATGTTATAAATACCCAAATGGCCCTTGGTAGAAAAAAGTTCCCCATCCCTGATGGAGATTTGAAGGTCATCTGTGTAGACATGGGCATTGACACAGTGGATACAAATGGGGCCCCCCCAGGAAGGTCTGAGGCATGAGAAGAGCCGAGGCCAAGGGCCAGATCCTGGAGAGTGGGGCAGAGGGAAGAGGGGCCTGGGAAAGGAGGGACTGCTGAGACCACCACTGTTTCCTGGCTCCAAGCCTTGCCATTCTAATTGCCTGTCTCGCTGGTGTGTGCTCCTGAAAGCCCTTTCTCACTGCCCCCTCACCCACTCCCTGCCCGTGCTTCCGTCCAGTCCCCATGGCACCTCGGCTTGGCCTCGCCTGTGGCCTCTGTGGACTTCCTGCTCTGCTACTCAGCAGTTACTGTGAGGTTCCTCCAGGACTCTTTCCCCCAGCTCAGGAACCGTGCTGCTCTGTTGCTGACTGTTGACTTGAATGAGGTGGATTTGACCATTGGAGGGGAATCTAAGATTTCTAATCCCTGCAGGTGGTAAGCTTTTGTCTAAAATGATTTGAGCTAGCACTGTCCAGTGGAAACAGGTATGTCATGCATATAATTACAAATTTCTAGCAACCACATTGAAGAAAGAGGCAACAGTTGAGATTATTTTTTTCTTTTGTTAAATATTTTATTTACTTATTTATTTGAGAGGTAGAGTTACAGACAGTGAGAGAGAAACAGAGAAAAACGTCTTCTATCCCTAGATCACTCCCCAAATGGCCTCAACGGTCAGAGCTGAGCCAATCCAAAGCCAGGAGCCAGGAGCTTCTTCCAGGTCTCCCATGTGGGTGCAGGGGCCCAGGCCCTTGGGCCGCCTTCTACTTCCTTCCCAGGCCCATAGCAGAAAGCTGGATCGGAAGTGGAGCATCCAGGACTGGAACCGGCGCCCATATGGGATGCCAGCGCTACAGAAGGAGGATTAGCCTACTGTGCCGTAGCGCCGGCCCCTATATTTTCTTTTTAAAATAAAATAATAGTTTATTTGAGAGACAACCAGAGTTAGCCCTCTTCCATTGGTTGATTCACAAATACCCACAACAGCTGGGCCAGGACGAAACCAGGAGTGAGGAACTCCATCTAGGTCTCTCACATGGGTATCAGGAGCCCAAGTATCTGAGCCATCACCTGCTGCCCCCCACCCAGGGTCTGCATTAATGGAAACTAGAATTGGGAACAGAGACAGGACTTGAACCCAGGCACTCAGTATAGTAGGTAGGTGTCCCAACTGGTCTCTTAACCACTTATTAGTAATATGTTCGCTTTAGCCTTATATCTCCAAAATTCTGCCATTTCAGCATATCAGTGAGGTAGTTTACATTCTTGTTTGTTTTCATGCTGTCTTTGAAATCCTGTGTTTTATTTTTATAGAGCATCTCAATTTGAACACTAAATTTTCATCAAAACCCCTCGATTGATTGTTAGATATCATTTAAAATTGGAGGTTGTAAAACAGATTCCCATACCCACATTATTCCAAGTATATTTAAATATTTTCTAATAACTGAATCAAGTATCTGTTTTTAACTTTTTTAAACTTTTTTTTTAATTTTTTAAAATTTTTTACTTATGTATGTGACCGGTAGAGTTACAGCCAGTGAGAGAGAGAGAGAGAGTGACAGAGAATGGAAGGAAGATGCCAAGATTTATTTTGAAAGTCAAAATTAGAGTGAGAGACAGCCAGCAGAAAGATTTTCCATCCACTGGTTTACTCCCCAGATGGCCACAATGGCCAGTGCTGGGCCAAGCCAAAGTCAGGAGCCAGGAGCTTTCTCCAGGTCTCCCACATGGGTGGCAGGAGCCCAAATACTTGGGCTATCTTCCGCTGCTTTTCCAGGCTACTAACAGGGAGCTGGATTGGAAGTGGAGCAGCCAGAACACAAAACAGAGCCCATATGGGATGCTAGCGTTGCAGGCAGCAGCTGGACCCACTACGCCACAACACCTGCCCACGTTATTAGCTTTTAATGAATTGAAAATAAAATTATAAGTCCCATTCCTCACTCAGCCCCAGTAGCCACATTTTAAGTACTCAGCAGTCATTTTCAGTGCTAGTGGCTGCTATTTAACACAGCAGAGTCCTAGACACATCAGCCTGATGAGCCTGGGTAGGCCCCTTTGACTCTGATTCCAAGGCATGTGAATTGGGCTCCTCCGCTCTCTCTGAGAGAGGAGGAACGCTTGCCCCTCTCCCCAAGGTAGCGTGCTGCTGCCAGCCTGTGACATGCAGGACAGAGTTAGACCACGGAGGGTCTGAATCCCCTGCCAAAGTTCTGTTCCATCACTCCAAATGAGCTCCCTGTCGACCCCTACCGGCCAAGAAGGCATCAGCAGTGGCTGCCCATGCGGGCCCTTGGCCTTTCAATGTGATTCAACCACAGGTGTGGGCCACCCTTTCCCAAGCAGCTCAAATTCACAGGTGCAGCAATTAAAACGCCAGTCCTGAGTTCACGCCGTCCTCCTGGTCTTCTCACATAAGGCTAAATGGTCTGTGGTTTTGTTATTTTCTCTCTTCTCTGGCTGGGTAGATTAAAAAAGAGCTTGTTGAGGAAAAAGGGAGGAGAATAAGGGAGGGCCCAGATTTGTCCCCTGCAGAACTAGCTGCCAGCACTCCCAGGCAGCCCATCCCCTCAGCCCCCGGCTACTAGATCTCCCTCCTGCTCGTGGGCACTGCCCCTGAGGGAGCCAGTGACCGGAGCATGCCCGGTGCTGTGCCATGGCATCGATGTCCCCGTGGGCTGTAACAGCAGGGGATGCAGCAAGATGACTTGGTCCCCGGGTGAAAGTCAAGAGGGAATTGCGGCTGTTTGACTGTGTTGAGCGTTGCAGCCTTGTTTTATGAGGCCCCACCCAGTCAAGGGACCAGGCGCTGGCTTGGTGACCGCGTCAACCAGCCTGACTTTCCCAGCTGCCGGCACTTCGTCTGCCCTGGTGCAGCCTGGTGGGTGGATGGGGCACACAGGCCGAGGGATGGCGGCTGAGGTGGGCGGGAGGCAGGCAGGAGGTGGGAGGAGGCTTTCCAGGCTTGTTGCCTTCTCTTTGGGCTTTATCAACCCACACGTGTGTGTTGAATGCTAAATATGCTCAGCTATTAAAAATGCAGGAGATGAGCCTGCTGCTCCAGAAAGAAAATGAGCCAAAGCAAAAGAAAAATCAGCAGGCTCCTGGCCTCCCTGTGCGTGCCCTACAGCACGGTGGGGGAGGCGGGGTGGGCGGGACGGAGGCCGGGAGTGGAAATATTCTGAATGTCTCCTCAGGGCTTTGTGGAGAGGGAAATGACAACAGAGAGCCCTGGCCAGACGCCTGCGGAGAGCCTGGGCGGCTTATCTCCTCCTGCCTGGCACTGGCACGAACTGGGGACTAGACCGTGGCTCAGGATTGACGGCTCCCAGATGACACAGGAGTCGGCTCAGGGATGCCACTCAGGCTGGGAAGTCCTAGCCACCCCAGTGCTGCAGGCGGCTCTCCGAGGGACCGAGGGACCCAACTTGTCTCTGAGGGACCCAACTTGTCCGCCTGCCCCAGATGCCTCCACAGGATTCTCAGTCGCCTCCCCTGGGCCTCCTTGCCCCTCACCCCACCCTTCTCCAGGCAATGCTCAGAGCAGCATGGCCCCCCACTGCACTCAGAAGCCGTCAGTGGCCCGCAGTTCTTTGCCTGCAGAGTAGACATTCTGTTTGTGAGGAGCCACCAAGTGGAAGGGGCAGATGGGTAAGAGAGGCTGAGAGGTAGACAGGTCAGAACAGGCGCCCAGCCAGGGTCCCTGCCAGGACAGGGAGGCATCCGGACGTCAGCGTCCTCACTGGGTTTTCAGATGAGTAAAGGCAAGGACAATGGACAGCTCCTTGGGTGTGCACGCGGCTGACCTTGCTCAGTCCCAGAAGTGCTCTGAGAGAGGGAGTGGAGCCCAGGGGAGGAAAATAAAACAGGACAGTGAGGGAGGATGTATGAGCAACAAAACTTGGTATCCGGGGTGCACAGACGGGATAGCACATTATGGGTTTTAGAAGCTGCCATCGAAACCTGTCCCGGTTAGTCCTGGGTGATGAAGATGAGAAAACAGAGGCAAAATGACATGGTGGGCCCCAGACCCCGTGCACAGCTGCACAGCGACCGACTGGGCCTCCAGCCCAGCCTGTCTGTCCTGCGGTGCCATGATAAAGAGCACGGGGCTTCAGAGTCCCCTGCAGTGAAAACCCATTCCTGCCTTTCCTTCTGCTGCCTGGCCTGGGGCATCCCTTCTGCGCCTTGGTTCTTCATCTGTAAAATCATAACATCGGGGATGGAGCTTGACCGGCATCCCAAGTGAGCGAGTGGTGTCAGGTGTGCCACTGTGAACTTGCACCCCCTTTGCTGTGCTCAGTCTCTCCTGCCCAGGAGGGAGACACCTCCCCTAAAGCATTGTCCTTGCTGACCATTGGTGGGGAGACAGTTTAGTTTTGTTTTTTTTTTATTTGAGAGGTAGATCTACAGACAATGAGAGGGAGAGACAGAGAGAAAGGTCTTCCCTCCATTGGCTCACTCTCCAAATGGCCACAACGGCCATAACTGCGCCGATCAGGAGCCAGGAGCTTCTTCTGGGTCTCCCACACGGGTGCAGGGGCCCAAGGACCTGGGCCATCCTCTACTGCTCTCCCAGGCCATAACAGAGAGCTGGATCAGGAGTGGAGCAGCTGAGTCTCGAACCGGCGCCCATATGGATGCTGGCATCGCAGATGGAGGATTAACCTACTGCACCACAGCACTGCCCCCCCCCCCAGTTCAGTTTTGATTGTGTTTGGTGATTTAACGTTGGCTGAGAACATCCATGAACATTTGTGAGCTTTCTTCAATGCCAGACAATATATGTGGTGCTGCATAACTCCAGAGTGACAAGTACACCAGGACAGAGTTCTAATCCTCAGAGTTCTAATCCTCAGGTAACTGTCTATCCAGGCAGGACACATAAATTAGAAATCAAACACATAAATTAGAAATCAAACCTGGCCAGTGGACATGATTCAAGATCAGTGTGGCAAAACCTAGGAAGGAAGCACTAGCACTGAGAAGGAGAGGACATTTCTTTGGGGTCTAGACAGACGGGGGAGTGTGCCTGGAGAGGGCAGAAGGGCATACCATAAGGAGAGCCCAGCCCATGCGAAAACAGCCAGGCGTTGCAAGAGCCAGGTGTCCAGCAAGGACACCTGGTAGCTCCCCACCCCACAGCCAAGAGAAACCACGTGCTCTGGCCCTGCCAAGGCAACCGCAGGCTGAACTTGAAATTCAATAAATCTACAGCAGGCTAATGTTTAAGTTGATGATTTCGTGTGGCCCGCGAATGAGGCTACACATATCCAAATGGCCCTGGGCAGTAAAATGGTTCCTCAGCCCTGTAGGAAGAGATGGCTGGGCGGGGAGAGGTGGGTGGTTTCTGAAGCTGGTGCTCTGAGCAGGGGGCGCTCCCAAAGCCTTTGATGGTCCGATTTGGCTGGTGGCCGAGTGCAGCTGGATTCGGTCACTCAGAGGCCAAGTCAGGAAGATCGGTGGTGAGAATTCTCATCACGTTCAGACGAGCAATGCCGGGGCCTCAAGCGGTCATGCGGGAAGGGGCTCCTTTAATGCGCCTAAGAGGTAGACTGTGAGCAACTGTGTGTCAGGGAGGAGCCAGGGTCTCTAACTGGACAGTGACCATAACAGAGATTTTTAAAATACAAAGCGTAAAGTAATTTGGAACAAAGAGTTTCTGGAGTTTGCTGTTGGTCCAACATGAACGCTGCACTCTGGAAGATGTTTTTAAAACGTGCTTTGTTTTGGGGTTGGAGGTGGTTTAAGTGCGAGCTCCTGGGTTGCAGTACTGAGTAGGAAAAAGCAGAGTGAGTGCCTCCTGGGAGAGGAAAGGTGCTGTCGGGGCAGTCCTCCAGGCCACAGGCGGAGACACTGGTGGGTACCCAGGGAACCTTCGCCGTTCCCTCCTCTCCCCAAGTGCTCAGAATGAGTTTCTTGAGACAGAAGGTTGAGACCAGGATCCCAAGGTCTCTGCTCAAGGCACCAGCTCAAGGCAGGGGAAGGAGGATGTTCCTTAAGGAGTTCCTGCCCCTTTCCCCGTGTTGGCTGCGTGGAGGGAGACAGGGAGTATGCGCTCAGGAAGGCTAAGAGCAGGCCTGCACACTGGACAGGCAGCAGCTCCAACTGCGGGAGCCAATGACCTCTGGTGGCTGCAGAGGGGAGCGCTCCGGCTTGCTGCTCCAGAGCCCAGGCTCTTGGTCCAGCACTGGGGACCCAAATGCCTGGGACTCTGTCCCACTGTGCCCCAGCGTCCTCCAGAATCCACTTGTCCTCCTCAGATCCTGCCCTCAAAGGCTGTGGCATCGTGTCTGCACCAATGCAGATGTCAGCGGCCATTCACTTGAATTGCATGGCTTCCGGTTCTCAGTTGCGCAGGGAGACACTCTGAGCAGGTGCACTTGGTTTCCGCTAGGGTTGTCCTTAAAACCCTCCTGGAGTCCTTGCTCCAGGCTGCACCCCTGCAAGCACAGCTGATCCTGCAGGTGGCCTGGGCGCCGCCCCATTCCCTACTGCCTCAGGACCCGTCTTCCCTCTTGCCAATTTCCCTGCAGTTCTGGAGCGCTAGGACTCCCCAGGAACATCAGGACTTTTAGTGCCCCCTGTTCCCCGGGGGAGGGAGCATGGAGACACCTTCTGAGCTCCGTGCCCTGGGAAGCCCTGAGTAACAGATGCGCAGGAGGGACTAGGGGGGAGGCCATGCTGGGGCCCCCTGCCTCGGGACAGCTGGAGCAGCTGGAGGGGTGCATGTCGTTATTCCTCTGGAAGACAACTTGGAGCCAGCAGAGGCCACCTTGGCCTGACAGACTGCAGGCTTCAGAGACAAATGTACACGTGGAGGCTGGAGTCCCCACTCACTCTCCTTTCAGAATGTGCTGTGCAGATGGGAGCTACAGCCACCAGTCCAAACCTCTGCTGTACCTAGCAAGCCAGGGATAGGAAAGCAAGTGGGATTGTGGAGAAAGGCAGAGGGTCCTGGGAAGGAGCTGCTGAGGCTCAGAGAACCACTGCCATCACCGCGCTCTGCAGAAGTGGCCCTGCATCTGGATAAGTGTGAAAGGCCGCCTGCTCC
Organism: Sylvilagus floridanus; assembly: GCA_949820135.1. Lineage (NCBI taxonomy): Eukaryota > Metazoa > Chordata > Mammalia > Lagomorpha > Leporidae > Sylvilagus > Sylvilagus floridanus. Next base: position 44,018,715 of record OX463236.1, on the reverse strand, counting down.
CACCCCTCCCACCTCATCCGTCCTGTCTGTGTTATGGGACCAGAAGGGTCTAGGAAAACAGAAGCTTTCTGATGGTGACCATGACCTGCACCCCAAATGTGCACCACAGAAGCTTCAGGGGCAGCAGGCTTCTCTCTGCCCTGTTGTCTTGCTGCAGTTGGTTGGAGTCTGCTCCGAGCCTGGCACCATGCTGTGCACCCCTACCTATTATCTCATTCAGTCTTCTCTAGTAGCTTCATTTTACTGCTACAGAAACCATGCAAAGAGCTGTGAGGGCCTGGTAAGGTAGACAGAGCAGCTGCAGGTGCTTGTGTGGGCTTCGTGCACCTGAGGCTGCCTGCCAAGAAAGGAAAGAGAACCCTGGGCAAGCGCTCACTGCGCCTGTCTAGCCAGTGCCCTCTTCTGTCTCTCCCAGAAGTGTTCCTGGACTCACGGAGGTCCTGACACCTGGAAGCCAGATGCCCCTGCCTTAATGCATCCAGCAACAGAAAAGGCAGCACTCAGATCTGGATTCATTCAAAGATTATACTCCTAACCCTTATCACACACTATGGTGCAACACTTTGCCCTTCATGGATTTCCCTAACTATAACAAGGCACAGACTCTCAGTTTAGCTCTACTTCTCCTGTCTGGTTTTATTTATCTTCTGGCCATTTTTACAGTTCATCCCAATCAGCTTGTTCATTCCCATCCCCCAGCTGGCTCAGGGGAAAATCCCACACCGTTCTCTCTGTGGGCAATCACTTCTGTGCCATCACTGATGAGGATGCTATGACCTTGGCTGGCTGTAGGCCCCTGCCCAGCTCTGCTGGAATGAGACCCTGCTGGGCAATCTTTTTTTTTTTTTTTTTTTTGCCTCTGCTGCAAGAGCCACTCACTCCCGGTAACTATGTGTTCTGATCTCATTTCTCTAGTTTAGTGAAAGGGATGTGTGTGTGTGTGTGTGTGTGTGCTTATTCTTTTATTTGATAGACAACCCTGATATCCAGCTCACTTCCCATATGCCTATAATATCCAGGACTGGGATGGGTCAAAACCAGGATCCAGGAACATAATCCAGGTATCCCAGGTAGGTGGCAGGAACGCAACTACTTGAGCCATCACCATTGCCCGCCAAGGCCCACATTAGCAGGAAGCTGGAATCAGGAGATGGAGCCAGGAATCAAATCCGATAGGGGTGTGGGCATGTTAACACCCAACCCAAGGTATGCTTTATGCAAGAGCATTCAAAACGATGCAAGGCCAGGAGACTTTACACACCATACTTCCTCTCTGACCAGCAGGTCTCATACTCAGCCACCACATAATATTAGATTAACCTGGCAGAGTTTATTTACCCTCTTCTATGGGCCAATACCCTGTTTTCATTACAGTGTTTACAAATTGATGTTTTGAAAGGTTTTCTCCATGTTTCTCCAGATGGAAAAAAAAGTCACTTAGTCCTTCGTCAGGATTTATATGGGACTCCCTAGATATGTCCTCCCATGAGAGGACTTTGTGACTGTCATTTACTCTGATTCTTAGGCACTCCCAACTCCCAGCGATGGTCCCGAAGAGTTCTTCACCTGGGATAATCTAGATTATAACTTCCTGAGAGCAGCCCCCAAAATGCATCCAAGAGAGCCAAGTAGAATTCCTTCTCCAAGGGTGTTTTTGAAAGGGTGGACGCTGTCCTTTCTGTTTGGGAGGAGTGAGCGCTTGCTGTGCCTGGACAGCAAGAGGCTGAGCAAGGTGGCCCTTCCAGGGGCCTGCCAGTGAGTCGGATTCTCCAGCTTCTGCCAGGCACACAGGCCTTTGTCGAAGGATTTGCAAGTGGAAGAACCGACAGCTGCGAACTCCCATCAGACACATAACCCACAGCATAAATACCATACGTCTTGAGGCTCCTGCCTGTCAGATCCATCTTTCCCGGCTCTGGTGAGTGGAGAAAGGCTGGCGGTGATTTCTGCAGACCTAAAGACTTCCTGCATCATTCCCTGACTTGAGGCATCTCTGTTGACGATAAAAGGGGAAATCGCGGTCCCCAGCAAAGCACAGCTGGCCCTGCGGCCCGGCGCTGGCTCTTGCAGCCGTCCCCATGATTCTCCACCTCTGCACTTCTGCACACGCCGGCGGGCAGGGAGAAGCTGCTTGGTGCCAAAGAGCCATTTTTCTTAAAGTCAGAGGACCTGCCTTCATCTAGAAAGATAAATTCAGAGAGGCCAAGCCCAGAGAAGGAAGACACGGGCAGCCAAAGCAGCACAAAAGGAACGGGAGGTGGCCACCCCTCCCTGCAGGCAGCCAGAGAGGAAGAGGAGAGGAGGACTGCCTCCGGTGCACGGACACAGCAGGGGAACGAGCTGCAGCCCTGGGTGTTGCTGCCTCACAGGCACTGTGAAAGCTCATCTTGTCAAAGAAAGGACAACAGTGAGCGAGCTGATGCGCTCCACTAATTGTGTGTGAGTGCATCCCTTCAGACAGAACCGGCAGGCATTGTGGCACAAGGGGGTTAAGCCTTCTCTTCAGACGCCAGCATCACCCGTGTGAGCTCTGGTTCCAGGCTGGCTGCTCCACTTCCCATGCAGCTCCCTGCTGATAGGGCACCCTGGGAAGCAGCGGAGGATGGCTCAAGTACTTGGGTCACTGTCACCCATGTGGGAGACTCAGATGGAGTTCCTGGCTCCTGGCTTCCACGTGACCTAGCCCTGGCTGTTGAGTGTGTTTGAGGAGTGAAATAGTGAAGAGAAAATCTCTCTCTTTCTTTCTCTCCTTGTCACCTGCCTTGCAAGTAGATGAAAAATAAACATTTGGAAAAAAAAAAAAAAAAAAACTGGGGACGGGATTTTAAGGGGCTGTTGCTATCCCAGGGTTGACTGCCAGGCACCTAAGCAAACAGAATGAAATGGCTTAGCCAGTCATCTGGGCACTGCCAGCTAACCAGCCCCCCTACTGGCTCCTCACTGCATGTGGAGGTATTGGGGTGACTGTGATGAGACACAACAAAGATGGGAGAGGCTCATGCTAGGAATGTGGGAGTCAGAATCCTTGGCTTCTTTCCAAATGGAAAATAATTAAGTCTGTCCTTCAGTGTCCACTGCCATCTGGAAGGGACCCTTACCTGACCAATACAGGGACATGTTACTGGCTGGGGAAGGTGGTGGTAGAGGCAGTGAGGGAAATGAGAAAGGGGGCAACAGGAGGAAGCAGAAGACAAGTCCCAAGTGATGACTCGGGATAGCCACAATACCTCCCTTGCTATGGGTCAGTGAGGTGGGGGCTGGGGCTCTTAATAGGTACTTAACATCCGCTGGATCTCTTGGCTTAAAAAAAAAAAAAAGCTTGGATATCCAGGATTGGTTTTTCCAAATTGTGTGGCACCATCTTGCAATCATCACCTGCTTTGTTCATCAGTTTAGGATCTCGGGGCTCTCGCCAGTAGTAGTGAAGAAAGGAGCCTGAATGCTCAGATGGACCAATGGCTTGCATTTATATTGGGGGGCGAGGATGACAAGGTCAGTAGGAGTGATTTCCTGTCTCTCCCTACCTCTCCCCCTACCCCTTTCCTCTAGGGGTGTGTCTGACCCTGCCCACTATGGCTGAGCTGCCCACTTCCATGTCTTCTCTTCCCTTTCTCAGCTCATGATGACTGGGGCTTGGTTGGGTCAAAGTCAGGAGCTGAGAACATATTCCATGTCTCCCAGGTGGGTGGTAGGAATCCAGTTACCTAAGCCGTCACTGCTGCTTTCCCAGGGTCCGCATTCGCAGGAAGCTGGAGCCAGGAGCCAGAACCAGCCACGGAACCCAGGCATGCCAGTGAGGGCCTCAGGCATCCCAGCTGATGTTCTAACCACCAGCGCCACCCCGAGCCCAAAGCTTTTGGGAGAGAGAACGTGTGCCAGGAGAGCGAAGTCTCTGGGGAGCTCCCAATTCTTCTCCTTCCCTCTGTCAATATACCTTCTCCCTTAACTAATGAACACCCTTGAATGTTTACCTAAAGGCACTCAACCCCCCTTCTCTTCTTACTGCCCAGAGGTGGCCACTCACCTGGCACCAGGGACATTTGCTCCCTGGTTTAGCGCTTTACTGATTTGCCTGGCCTTGGGAATGCTTCCAAACCTTGTTGATCAGACTGTTTTCCCCAAAACCGCCCATTCTTCAGTCCCGGATGACTGCACATTTGCCTTCTCTTTCCTGTTTCTGATGGCTCCAATGCTGTGTCCTCCGTGTGGGCACTGGGATTGAAGTCCAGCTGAAGTCCCGGCAGTGTTGCCATTACAGCGTATGAATGGGCTGTACTCATTCTGTAGCAGAAAAAAATCCAAATGGCCTGGCTCAAACTCAGTTACACACAGTTGGGAAGAAGCATCACCAAGGAGAATGAGTCGGCTCATGCTGGCCCACGTGTCTGCACCTAGCGCACCTGTGCTCACCAGGCTGCCCTTAAAGACTGCATTTGGAACTGGAGGTTGACGCTAGAGGAAACCCTACTGTGAGCACTGGAGGAGTGTCGTGCTCAACTTTAAATTTATTTCCCTTTGTACAGTCATTCCCAGGCATCGTATGTTTGCTGAGGTCATGAGAACTCGACATAGGCATACAGCCAGGGCTTACATCCATAGACGTGCATACCTCCATGGTAACTGGAGGCCTTTTTTTTTGTTCGTTTCTTGATTTTTTTTAAGATTTATTTATTTACTTGAAAGTCAGAGTTACTCAGAGCAAAAAGGAGTGGCAGAGAGAGAGAGAGAGAGAGAGAGAGAGAGAGAGACAGGTCCTCTACCCGCTGGTTCACTCCCCAATTGGCCACAACAGCTGGAACTGTGCCGATCCAAAGCCAAGAGCCAGGAGCTTCCTCTGGGTCTCCCACACGAGTGCAGGAGCCTAAGGACTTGGGCCATCCTACTTTCCTAGGCCATAGCAGAGAGCTGGATCGGAAGTGGAGCATCCAGGACTCGAACCAGCACGCATATGGGATGCCAGCACTGCAGGCAGCGACTTTACCCACTAAGCCACATCGCTGGTCCCACTGTAGGCCTTTGTTTACTCTTACCGGCTCATGCAACAGGAGCTGGACCTGGAACTTGAAAGTCCTGATTTCCTTTCCTAAACTAACTTGGCTTGACGAAGAGTTGGTCAGAGAAGGCCATGCAGTCCATGTGTTCACATCCACACCGGGAGTTTGACTTTGTTTTCCTTAAGAAGTAAAAAAGTCAACAGATCAACACAAGAATGAGGAATTATATCAAGACGTTTGGGAGCAGATTCCCACAGTACATGCTTTTGAAGTCAGTTTTTTTTTTTAATTTTTTTATTTATTTTTTATTTTTTTTGACAGGCAGAGTGGACAGTGAGAGAGAGAGACAGAGAGAAAGGTCTTCCTTTGCCATTGGTTCACCCTCTAATGGCCGCCGCTGCCGGCGCACTGCGGCCGGCACACCGCGCTCGTCCGATGGCAGGAGCCAGGTGCCAGGTGCTTTTCCTGGTCTCCCATGGGGTGCAGGGCCCAAGCACTTGGGCCATCCTCCACTGCACTCCCGGGCCACAGCAGAGAGCTGGCCTGGAAGAGGGGCAACCGGGACAGAATCCAGCGCCCCAACCGGGACTAGAACCCGGTGTGCCAGCGCCGCAAGGCAGAGGATTAGCCTGTTGAGCCATGGCGCAGGCCTGAAGTCAGTTTTATAGAGGTATCAATTCTGTCTGTCTTACAAAATGGAAACTCTATACCCAGTAAACAATGGGACTTTTCTCCCTCCCTTCAGTCCCTGGTAACCATTGTTCTTCCTTCTTTATGAATTTGATTATTCTAGGTACCTCATATAGGATTACGCAGTATTTTTCTTTTTGTAAATTACTTGATTTGCTTAGCATAATGTCCTCAAAGTTCTTCCATATGTCAGAATTCCCTCCTTTTTATGAATTTATTTTCATTTTGTTTGAAAGAGAGAGAGAGAGAGATCTTCCAGTCCATTGGTTCACTTCCCCAAATGCCCACAGCAACCAGGGCTGGGAGAGGCTGAAGCCAGGAGTTCAGCACTCAATTCAGGTTTCCTGTGTGGGAGAAACTCAGGCATCTGAGCCACTGCCTCCCAGGGTACACATTAGCAGGACACTGGGTGGGAAGTGGAGGAGCCAGGGTCTGAATCAGGCGCTGTAGTATGGGATGTGGATATCCCAAACAGCATCTTAACAGATGTGCAAAACACACAGCCTTCCTCCTCCTTAAGGCTGAATAATACCGAGTTTTGTTCATCCATTCGTCTGTCAATGGACACTTGGGTGGCTCCCACCTTCTGGCTGTTGCAAATATTGCTGCTATGAACATGAGTGTATAAGTATCTCTTTGAGATCCTGGTTACTGTAACTTGTGTTTAGTGACTGAGACGCTCTGAGCCGGGACAAAATGGGCAGTGACATTGGGCCTTGGTCCATTTTCTGATGCTAGAACTGAATACTTGAGACTGGGCAACTGATAAAGACAGGGTTATTTGGTTTATGGTCCTGGAGTGTGGGAGGCCTAAGAACGTGGTGCTGGCCCTTGGTTGAGGCCTTCCTGGTGCATCCTGACGCATCGGAGGGCATCCCATGTTGAGGCAAAGTGAGCTGCAAACTAGCTCGGGCACTGTTTCTCATCTTAGAAAGCTGCTAGTCCCCTCCCTCAAGCCCCAGCTAGTTCCCAAGGGCCCTACTTCCAGATCCCATCGACATATGAAATGTAGGACCAAGTTTCTAAGACTCGAACTTTTGGGGGAACACATGCCAACTATAGCCAAGATGTATTACTCAAACCATTCCAGCTTCCCCTCCGATGGGACGTTGCACACCCCCATCCCCCAGGGCAAGAAGCTCACGGCATCCCCACCCACTCTGCTCCACACCAGGTGCCATTCTCCCTGCAAAGATCTGTAGCTAACATCTGTGATCAAAGTCAGAAGAGGGACAGGGGCTGTCGGGGAGAGGACTGAAATCATTTCATGAACAAGTTGATCAGAGAAGCGATGCGTGAATGAGCCTTCGCCTGCCCTGTGGGTGATGAGAGCCCTCCCCAGCTAATCCCCTCACCCCTACCCCCTGCCTTGCATTGCCTCCATCATTCCGCACTCCGAGAGCTAAGTTGGTTCCTCTCAGCTCCGAGACGATTGGGGAGCTAAAAGGTTAGCAGTCTAGCCTCACACCAGGAGGAATGGGAGTCTGGTACAGGGAGTGACGCAAAGCTTACTCACTTCCACATTTCAGCAGGAGACAGTCCCACATAGGCCCATGCCCAGGGCCCTCCAGGCTTGCAGAGCTGCAGAATCACGTGCCCGTTGGCCACACGACTGCCTAGCAGGGAAGTGGGACTAAGGTGACAGGTTCTAAAGCGTGAATGCACACCTCTGTGCTCTGCCTCCTTAAAATTCATGCTGTCACCTGCCAGCCCCAAGAACTGCCTATTTACATGGCGAGCTGCCTAAAATGGAATAGGGGATCATGTTACATGGCGGCTCACTCGGTGTGAGCCCGGCCCCCAGAAGTGAGCCTGATCCACAAGCCTTCTGCAGGCGCTGGCCTGAAGCCACTGCTGCTGCCACTGCCCCCGCTGCGGGGTGTGACCCCGTCAGTGCTGCAGAGCTCAGCAGCTGTCGGGCCAGGTGGGGACTGGGCGCAGGGGGAGGGGCATGAGTCAGCAGCAGCACCTCCCAGCTCCCCAGCAGGTGCCTTGTTCTGCCCAAGGTGCCGTGTTGAAGGCGGCCAGCACGCAGGGCCTGCTTGCAAGCGGGCCTCTCAGGAGCCATGGGGAGGGAGGCCAGCAGTCGGCTCTGATGCTATCCCTGGCGCTGCGCCAGCTTCGCACCCCCTGTCGGTCCCTTCCAAGGCACAAATCTCTCTCCCATCAAAACTGGAATCCTGCTGCTCGCTTATAGGAAGAGTATAAATAAGTGATAAGGAAGTGTTCTGATAACGATAAGCGGGTCTAACTCCTCAGCGGACCAGATGTATCAAAGAAGGCGATTGTGTGTGTTCATTTATTTTTCAGCGTTCCGGTTCCTGTAGTCAGTTTAGAGAAAATTCCTAACCTAGTGAAGGCAGACGGTGCCAATGTCAAAATGAACTCTACAACCACTACTGCGGTCACCCCCGCCACCTCCTCCTCCTCCTCTGCTGCCATCTCCACCCCACCTTTAATTAAGCCCATCTTGATGTCCAAGTCAGTGCCACCTTCGCCAGAGAAGATCTTAAATGGCAAAGGAATGCTAGCAGCCGCCATAGACAAGAAACACCAAAATGGCACCAAAAACAGCAGCAAGCCCTACAGGAGACTTTCAGGTACGTGTCAGCGTCCTCCGAGCCTGGCCCGTGAGTGGACTGAAAGTGAGTCCCGTCCGCAACCTGAGGGTGACGTGTTCGTAGAGTTCAGCAGCTCTGTTTCATATTAAGAGGGGCACAGGGTCTCCCTGCGAACAGGCCGTCCACCCAAGTAAGCCCCAGGGGAGAACTCAGGCTCCCATTTGTGGGGCCTCTTGTGAGGGTTACCATGGTGACCAGGAGGCAGGGATCTCTGCCAGTGTGTGGATTCCGGGGGTCTTGTCAGCAGGTGGTCCTGTGCAGCCATACCCTGTTGACTGCACTCAACTGCCATGATTGACGTGGATGGCCCCTAGGAACATCCCGCAGCAGTTCAGGGCCTGCAGGCGCTGCCCCATCAGCGATCCTGCTGCCCGGGAAGGCACTGCCTGGGGCCTTTGACTCTGTAGGTTTCCAGGCTGTTGACAGTTGGAACTACAACTGCCTCTCCTGCAAAACCAGGTTGGAATTCCCAATGAAGACGTGGGCGGGCCCCGCATGCTGATAGGTTGGGGGGAAGGCCCTCTGCTTGCCCCCTGACTGTCTGAGTGGGCCTGTGGCCATTCCTGGAGGTGACAGCTGGTCTGTTGGCAACCTTGTGAGGATGGTGTTTGCTTTTGATCTGCTCTGGAACTCTGGCAGCGCTGCTTTCTCAAATGCACAGGAAAAGCTGCGAACTCCTGATCTCTTCACACACGCGGGGAGCTATCTCACAGTGGCCCGCAAAACCAAAATACGCTGAAAGCCACCTTAGGAGAGAAAAACCACCTTCAGGTTGTGAGCGTAATGTTCAAGTGCCCAGGGTATTGTGCGTAATTTTTATTTTCTTCTTCACATGTATCCATTTGTAGTTTTTTAAATCTCACATCTGTAATTCTTTTTAAAAATGTGTGTCCTAAAAGTACTAAAGGCCCAAAGCATTCCAATGAAACAGTTACTATACCCTGCCAGTCCCACCATGTACTGCTCACCCACTGTCACGGGAGAAAGGGAGAGTCCAGGGCTCTCTATGAGTGTTGAGGGGCCTTACTTTGTGGGCTGGAGCCCCCAATCCCTGACTATCTTCCTGGATGGAATGGGGCCCAGGCAGGGGTTAGGGGTGGAGAGGTAACAACGTCCCTGGGGAAACCAGCAGGCCTGGGCACGGTGTCCAGAGCCCGGGGTGCTTGTGGTAGTAGCAGAAGTGTGACCTTGGCTTCCAGCCTGCATCCCACAGTGAAACTGGTTTTTGTTTTTGTTTTTGTTTTTGTTTTTGTTTTGCAGGTTATGGTTTCTGAGTTGTATAGGTTGTCTCATTGCACTGGGGGTCTTTTGCTTGCTCTCCTACTTGGCTTTCACATTTGACAGTCAGCTCCTGCCTCCAGCCAACAGGCTGCTCACTTGCAGGCCACCCTGAGGTGCTGGTATGAAATGGGCCCTGGGTCTGATTGGCGAAGGAACTCCACACCAGGCAGCCTGGGGTCTGGCACCTGTGCGCTTACTTCTTGCTGGTCAGAGAGGGCTTATGGGAAGTAAACCTCTCCAGGCCTAGCAGTGCTCTTTATTTAAAAGCAAAGCTATAAAGGAAAAAAAAAAAAAAAAGCAGCCAAAAGGGAAAAAGGGAGGGATATTTTCATAGCCCACCGGGGAATCGGTCTGGGATATGAGACTGGTTTTTCTGCGCACACCCCGGCATCACCCCACTGCAACCTCCTTCCTAAACATTCCTTTGAAAATAGAACACACGCGTCAGTTCTGCTGAGCGTCTGCCCCCCTGTTCCAGACACTGCCAGCCAAGTAGCCTCTTGTGCGTTTATAACCACTCAGAGCCCTTCAGGACACTGCTCCAAGTGTCTGACCCCCACCACCCCAGGCCCGCCTTGCTCGGTGCTTTCCAGGGCCACCTAAGAGCTGCAGCTGTGCAGCCTGAAGGTCTCAGGCCCTCATTGTTCTCTGAGGGAGAGCATTTTTCTCATCCTGTCATCGCAGGGCGGGAAAGATATGCACATGAGTGTTAAAAAAAAAAAAAAACAAAACAGATTCCTTAGAAGTAAGAGCCTCCCCAACCAAGGCAGGATCTGGGGGAAGCCAGGCCTCCCCAGAGGCCATCCTTCCTCCCCAGGAGCCCGCCTGTCCTGAGGAACTCCCCTGTGGAGCATCAGGCCCAGGGCTGGGGGCACGGCCAGCTGTGAGAGTTAGCAGCCCCCACCCCACCCCCACCCCCGCACCTGCACCTGCAAGTTCAGCTCCACAAAGGCACATACCCAGACATCTGCCTTGCCCCTCCCGTGGCACTGCTCGAATGTTCCTGAATCAGGTAAATGATTTTTTCCGGTCAGCGAGGCTGTGTGGAGAGCCTGTGCTGAGGGCTTTGTGAAGCGTGAGAGAGTCAGGTCACACTGACATGTCAGAGGATAATCTCCCACTTAAATGGCTCAAACTAGCAGGAAGGCAGGCTGGAGGCAGGGGCATGTGCGCCCTCCCAGCAGCTCTCTCCTCTCCGCGGGCTCTCCCGGCTCGGCAGCCAGCTGTGCCCACAGTGCCAAGGACCTGGGAAAACCCATACAAGTAAAATACAGCCTGAGAGCAGCATGACTTCTTCCCTCGGGGCCCACCCCTGCCCTGTTCCCCTGTGCCCCATGCTGGACTTGAGTTCAAGAGGAGCGCCCGTTCCCCCCACCCCCACCTCCTAAGTGGTTCACAGAGCATTTTAGCAGCCGGTTGTAAAGCAAAAACAACAACAACAGCAACAAACCAGATTGCCTGACAATGTCTCACTTGTTGGTGCAAATGTGCATTTTTTTTAAAAAAAAATGTAGTCTTAATGCCAAAACCTATTTAGTCTCCTTTTTTCTTATATTTTTTGTTTGTTTCTTAAACCAGAGAGAGAATTTGACCCAAATAAACACTGTGGAGTGTTGGATCCCGAGACAAAGAAACCTTGCACAAGATCCCTCACCTGCAAGGTATTTCTCTTTCCATAAAAAATACTTCCTGCTCTCGCTGGGGCCTTTGTCGAAATGTTTGCATGCCACTCTCTGCACACTGCAGGGTGTGGAACCTCGACATGACCTCCAGCTGTTCTTTGTAAGGGAAATGCTTTCTTCTGGTCCATGGTAGCAGAGTGCCTGCCTCGAGCTGGCTGGCTTTTTAAGAAGGAAAAAAAAAAAAAAAAAAAAAAAAACTAGGCTTCCCCTGTTACTTGTGAGGCCAGACAGTAAATTGTATTTATAGGCACTCACAGGCGGTTCTGAAGCCTGCTACGCTGTAATGTATGCAGGAGCGGCGGCGGCGGCGGCGGCAGCGCCCTGAAAGGCAGCCCCGGAGGGGAGGATGGTCTGCCGCGCCCCTGATCCAGCCACCCGGGGCGGCCGCCATTGGGCAGCCCAGAGCCCCCTATTTCATACTGAGCTGCGAGTGCTTCTTGGGATGGAGGCCGTGGCCCGGTCTCCCTGGTGGCTCTGTTGGTCTGGGCCGAGCGCAGCCTCCCACCTGCACCTGGATTAACTCTGGCATTCCCTCGCGGTTGCCTTTCATCGGAGAAGTCTCCATGGGTTCTGCGCTGAAGCTCGTCATCTTATGCCATTCTCTGGAGGCAGCTCTGGCTTCTTAACACCAGGAGTGTAGGGCATGGTTGCGTTCGTGCGGTCTCTGCCTCTTCCCAGCCACAGAACAGGAGCTGCTGCCTTGAAGTTGACTTTCGAAGCACCTCTAAAATTCCCATGAATTGCTATTTCTGAAATGGAGGGCCTGGGGAAGCAGGTTTATGTGCTGATCAAAGAGGCTGTGCTTTTCATCTCTTCTCCTTAGACGCACTCGCTAAGCCATCGGAGGGCAGTCCCGGGCCGGAGAAAGCAATTTGACCTCCTCCTGGCGGAACACAAAGCCAAGTCCCGGGAAAAAGAAGTGAAAGATAAGGAGCATCTCCTGACCTCCACACGGGAAATACTCCCCAGCCCATCCGGGCCGGCCCAGGATTCTCTACCAGGATCCTCGGGGAGCTCCGGGCCAGAACCGAAAGTCGCGTCCCCTGCGAAATCGAGGCCACCTAACTCTGTCCTTCCCAGGTGAGTTCCATGTCCGCCATCCGGTGGCTTTCCCTGGCTCCGTCTGTGGTGTGCGGGCCGATCGTGTGTTACGTGGAAGTCGTAATAGTCCTGGTGGTTGGAAAGTTTCAATGAGACTGTGTGCGTAAGGGGCCCGGCCCAGCGCCTGCCACTTAGCGTTTTCCTGACTTGACAGCCAGTTTCCTGCTGTCACCACCACCATCGCTGTCATCATCATTACCATCAGCTGCGGCACTGTCAGCAGGCCTCGTATTAGACGTGTGTTTCGACAGAGCAAGAGTGAGCTGGAAAGAAGTTCCTGGAAGGGTTACACATCACCCACCAGACAACTTCCTGGTTGCCTGGGTTTTGTGTCCTTGGAGATTGAGCAGAGAGAGGGGAGACCTGGGTAGATGGGTTGTCAGCATGCCTTAGGAGCTCACGGGACCGTGCCAGCCCCTCTGCCACAATAATTTGTAAGTTTTTTCCACCATCAGGGTGAAGGGCAAATTGGCTGGGCAGAGGCTATTTTCGTTCTTACCTGAAGCTGTTCTTCAGAGCCACCTGTTTGGGGTTTTGTGTGGTTGTCCTGGACCAAAAGGAAAAAACAGAATGAAAACCCATTTGCATTAAGAGAAATGTAAAATCCTTGCTTGTGTGGGGTTTTTAAATTTATTTAATTTGAAAGAGAGTGACAGAGAGAGAGGGAGAGGGAGAGAGAGATCTCCCAGCTGGGCCAAGTCGGAGCCAGGAACCAGGAACTCAGTGTGGGTCTCCTGCATGGGTGGCAGGGACCCAACTACTTGAGCCATCACCTGCTGCCTCCCAGGGTGCACGTTAGCAGGGTGCTGGCATTGGGAGCAGAGTTAGGACTTGAACCCAGGATCTGTGATATGAGATGTAGATGTTACAAATGAGATCTTGGCCACTGCACCAAACGCCTGTCCCCATGCATGTTACTCGTGTGTACTTTTACCAGCAGTGAGCCAATTTCCAGGTAATGGGACAGGGAACCAACCATTCATTCAAAAAATATCTACAGAGTGCTTGCTCTGTAGGCAAGTTACCATGTTAGGGATTCTCAGGCAGGGGTGCAGAGAAGAATGAAATGAGACCTTGTTGTTGAAGAATTTACAGTTTAGAAAATGAGATGACTCCAATACCTGTAATGTCATCAAAGAGAAGCATTAGCGATAGTCTGGGAGAACTGCAGAGAGTAATATTATCTGGTGATTGTTTCATGCATCCACCGTGAGCCTCCCAGGGTAATTGTCCGGGTAGCAAGGACACTTGAAGAGAACATGGTTATTAAAGAAGAGGGGAGTTGATTTTTAGAATCATGGCCGGCGCCGTGGCTCAACAGGCTAATCCTCCGCCTTGCGGCGCCAGCACACCGGGTTCTAGTCCCGGTCGGGGCGCCGGATTCTGTCCCGGTTGCCCCTCTTCCAGGCCAGCCCTCTGCTGTGGCCCGGGAGTGCAGTGGAGGATGGCCCAGGTGCTTGGGCCCTGCACCCCATGGGGAGACCAGGAAAAGCACCTAGCACCTGGCTCCTGCCATCGGAGGAGCGCGGTGCGCCGGCCGCAGCCGCCGCGTTGGAGGGTGAACCAACGGCAAAAAGGAAGACCTTTCTCTCTGTCTCTCTCTCTCTCTGTCCACTCTGCCTGTAAAAAAAAAAAAAAAAGAAAAAAAGAATCAAGTATTTGTGGGCCTGGTTCCCACCCTCATGTGCCTTGCGCTTTGGCGCAAGCCTGACTGCCAGAGTCCTGTGCGGCTTTAGCTGAGCTCAGTGTCAGGCCTTCAGGAGGGCACGGTCAGACAGAACTGCCACCCAGGCCTTTCCGTCATCATTCCCATCCCTCACCTGGCAAGATAGTGCAGACATACTTCTCGCCGTAACCCTGGGTGTTAGGTAAGCCTAACTCCCCATGTTCTGAAGCTGAGGGCGCAGTTTTACTCCAGGCTTCTGGGAGGAGCTTCCATTTTAGGCACATCAGTTTTCTAAACCCCGTTGTAGCCGTCCACGTTTTCATTCCAGCACAACCTTCTCTGGTACCTGGTAGAACAGTAGACTATGGTCGGCGCCGCGGCTCACTAGGCTAATCCTCCGCCTTGCGTCGCCAGCACACAGGGTTCTAGTCCCGGTCGGGGCACCAGATTCTGTCCCGGTTGCCCCTCTTCCAGTCCAGCTCTCTGCTGTGGCCTGGGAGTGCAGTGGAGGATGGCCCAAGTGCTTGGGCCCTGCACCCATGGGAGACCAGGAGAAGCACCTGGCTCCTGCCATCAGATCAGCGCGGTGCGCCAGCCGCAGCACGCCAGCCGCAGCGGCCATTGGAGGGTGAACCAACGGCAAAGGAAGACCTTTCTCTCTGTCTCTCTCTCTCACTGTCCACTCTGCCTGTCAAAAAAAAAAAAAAAAAGAAGAAGAAGAGTAGACTTGCCTCCACCTGAAGGTAACAGCCCTTCCCTCATGCACCATGACCCGCCGCGAGGTTTCCTGGGATCCTCCAGGGAATCTCTGTACGTGTCTGCACTGCTTTCTAGTGGATACAGGCACTTCCCACCCAGGCAGCGGTATCTGGCTCAATAGCAGTTAAAAATGCCTTTCTTCTGCTCCCCTTTGGTGTAATTTTCAGGGGAATCTGTGTCTGTCGAGAAATAAATGCCAGGTGTTTATATGTTGCCTTAGGGAAGTAGAAGAAAGGAGAGGTGAGGTTGGTCAGGAAAGGGTTCTTTGGAAAGGAATTGGGGGAGGGGGATGCAGGGGCACACGACACATGTCGATGACAGAATCATCTTCCAGGGCGATTTTCCTGTTGGGGTGGGCTCCAGAGACCCGGGGGCAAGTTCACTTCCAAAGTTAAAGGGGAGAACCCTCCCTTTGGATGAGATCCCCACAGAGACTGAAACAGTGTGAGCACAGGTTAATGTCACAATCACACAAAACCTAGAAAAAAAATATTTTCTCATTTTAATGATATGAAAGAGTACTTCAAAACATTCATGGAAAAATTGAATTGAGATAAGTTTATGTTTGTGTAATTTTTTTTCTGAAATCTATGCAGTTTTTTTCATAATACACACTTTTTTCACGAGCTTTTTGAAAACCCTCCATATTTAACAGCTATTTCATCTACACAAATGATCTAAAATTGCAGGCAGGTGTGGCGCAGAGCGTTAAGCTGCCACTTGGGAGCCCTTGTCCCGTATCAGAGTGCCAGTTCAAGCCCCAGCTACTCTGCATTTCCAATCCAGCTTCCTGCTGATGCGTCGAGAGGTAGCACATGATGACAGCACAAGTACTTGTCCCTGCCACCCACGTGGAAAACCCAGATGGAGTGTTCAGGCTCCTGGCTTGGGCCTGGCCTGTCCCTAGCTGTTGAGGCATTTGGAGAGTGAATAAGCACGTGCAAGCACTGTTTCTTTCTCTCTTCCTCTTTCTCTCTCTCTCTTACCCTGCCTTTCAATAGATAAACAAATAAGTAAGTCTTTTAAAAGATGATCTATCATTCATTCCAAAAGAGGTAAGTGTTTGACACAGAAGTTAAGATGCCAGTTGGGAACATTGCACCCCATATGGGAGTACCTGTGTTCAAGTCCCAGCTCCGCTCCCAATGCTGGCTTCCTGCTAATACATACCCTAGGAAGAAGCAGGTGTTGACTCAGATACTTGGTTCCCTGCCACCCATGTGGGAGACCGGGATTGAATTCCTGGTTCCTTGCCAGTGCCTGCTATTATAGGCATTTGGGGAGTGAACCAGTGGATGGGATCTCTTTGTCTCTCTACCTTTCAAATAAATAAAGTAAAATACATGAAATTAAAAAATAATAATAATTGGTAATAATATCTGTTACACATGAATAGAGTTATCATAATCCTTTCCCAGTTCTGAATTTCCATTATAAGAAATGTAAACATGTATGAATTTATTTCTTACATATCTTTTTCATAACCTTGAAAATACTTCAGTTCTATTCTTGAATTGCACCTCATTCTCCTCAGAGATTGCTAAAAAAAAAAAAAATGGAGCTTGGATCTAGAATTAGGAAAGTTAAAGTTTGCCACAGGGTTGGAGCAGGATTTGAGCTGGGTCTCTCCACACCATGCTTAGTAACCAGGCAAGTGTGGTCACAATCCTTTGCCTGTGTAGCCTCAGATTGCTGATCTGTGAAATGGAGCCAGTGAGAGCTCAGTGACAGCACCGAGCCCTTAAGCAGCACTCAGCCCAGGGCAGCTGTTAGTCATTGGTAGTGCTAGTCCCTAGGAAAACCTTGGGAGCAAGTGAGGGCGCTGTGCCCCTGTCCCCTGTATACCCCCTCCAGGTCTCTGTCCCCAGCCTGAGCGCCCTTGAACAATGCACCTGTGTACTCCTTGTCTTTGTCCCCAACTCAAAGCAAGAACGTTTCTTACCCCAAGGAGCCTAAGGGCTGTGAGTGGCTAAGCCACTCTGCAACCCTGTCGCAGAGGGTGAGGAGCACTCTGACCAGCTGGGCTGTGGCCCCTGGAAGGACAGGGGAAAGGTACACCGTGTACTGAAGAGGCCTGGGCACACTCCCCTGTGCCTCCTCGACACTCTCACTTCCAGTCAAATGGCTAAGAAGGCAAACCCCAATGAGCCCTAGCCTGCCAAGCACAGTGCGGACAGAGGCCAGAGCTCCTGCCTCCCGAGAAGGGCAGGATGCGTGTGGAGCGAGAGCGGCCTGGGCTCCTCCCTCCTCTGAACGGCGCTCATGCCGCCTGCAGCTCTTCCTCTCCCTGCGCTGCCTCTGTGTCCATTGCTCAGTCTGGGTGCCCTTCAGGTTGCGCAGACAGGCACAGAGCTGTCTCGGTTCTTATTGGCTCGGCTGCTGTTTTCCTCATCTGGGGAAGGTCACTCATCATGTCCCGATCCCAGGGCCGTCGGCAGCTGGGGTGAGAAAATGCCCATGAAGTGATGGGCACATAGTGGGAACTCAGGTAAGGTCAAGGCCTTCCGCTCTCCCCCCAGAGCACTCCAACAGATGTGCCTCCTCCACATGCCAGGGTGGGGCTCTCTGGAACTTTCCTGGAGTTGAACTAGACAGGGACCTGTCTGTCAGCAGATACTTTGTCTTCAGACCAGACTGGCAAATAGAGAGGGGATGGGTGATTAGCACTGGGAGGTGGGGGAAGACATGTGGATGGCAGCTAAACAGACAGGAGCGACTCCGTCAGCCTTCCCTCACCGCCTGTTGCCTGCTTCTCTCCTCGCCCAAGCCTTGTTTTTTTTCTGAGACACAGGCTGGCTCCCATGAACTCTGGCCCACCAGTGCCACCTGCCTGGAGCTCAGCTGTCAGAGCTGGAAGCATCCAGCAGACCATCATCTCCCGGAGGCTGTGCACATCCTCGGGGAAGCCAGCCTGGAAAGCCTGGAGCTCTTTCTGCGTGGGTGCACGCACACATATGTACACACACGTGTGCATACTGGCCCCTCTTCCTGTTGTCCTTGGTGCCTAGAGTCAGTGCTAGGCTGCAGCACACCCACCTCCATGCCCAGCCCGACTCCCCAGGAATCTTCTCCACTCACCTCCTGCCATCTTTTCTCTGGTAGCTGGAACTTAATTCTTGAGTGTTTCTTTTCTTTTTTCTCAGGATTTATTTATTTGAAAGACAGAATCATAGAGATAGGGAAAGACAGAGACAGAGAGAGAAAGACAGAGAGATCTTCCATCCACTGTTTCACTCTTGAAATGGCCACAATAGCTGGGGGTAGCCAGCCCAGCACCAGAAGCCCAGAGCTCCACCCAGGTCTCCAGTGGGGTGGCAGGGGCCCATGTACTTGGGCCTTATTTTGCTGCCTTCCCAGGTGCATTAGCAGGGAGCTGGATCAGAAGTGGAGCAGCTAGAACAAGAACTGGCACTCCTACGTGGGAGGGTGTCGCAAGTGGCAGCTTCACCTGCTGTGCCACAACACTGGCCCCACTCCTGAATGTTTCAACCATTTTTTTCCTTAACGAATTTTTTAATCAACCGGATACAGGCCCATGGTTCAAAATTTAAGCAGACCGTAAGAATGTAAAGTAGACTTAGAAGCATTGTTCCTGCCCCCCCAGATCCTCTCTTCGCGCTGTCCAGTTCAAGCCCTGTTTCCCAGAGCCTGCTGCCGCACGTCCTCAGTTCGCATCTTGATGTTGATGGAGCGTCTCCTGCACTGGCTTCCTGTGAAAAGGTGCATGGGAAGCCACTGTTTAGGTTCCTGGTGGCCTCACTGCTTTTAACTCAAGATTTCCCTACACAATTTTAACACTTTTTTCCATTGACCTCTAGCATCTGAAGTTTTTACTGGGAAGTTCAATCTCATTCTGATTCCCATTTCTTTGCACCTGACCAGTTTTTGTCTCTGAAGCTTAGGGCTCTGAAAGTTTGCAAGAATCACTCTTTTTTTAAAAAAAATTTTATTTAACAAATATAAATTTCCAAAGTACAGCTTATGGATTACAGTGGCTTTTCCCCCCATAACTTCCCTCCCACCCGCAACCCTCCGATCTCCCACTCCCTGTCCCATTCCATTCATATCAAGATTCATTTTCAATTATCTTTATATACAGAAGATCACGTTAGTATATATTAAGTAAAGATTTCAACAGTTTGCACCCACACAGAAACACAAAATGTAAAGTACTGTTTGAGTACTAGTTATAGCATTAATTCACATTGTACAACACATTAAGGACAGAGATCCTACATGGGGAGTAAGTTCACAGTGACTCCTGTAGTTGACTTAACAAATTGACACTCTTGTTTATGGCATCAGTACTCACCCTAGGCTCTTGTCATGAGTTGCCAAGGCTATGGAAGCCTTTTGAGTTCGCCGACTCCAATCTTATTTAGACAAGGTCATAGTCAAAGTGGAAGTTCTCTCCTCCCTTCAGAGAAATATATCTCCTTCTTTGATGGCTTGTTTTTTCCACTGGGATCTCACTCGCAGAGATCTTTCATTTAAATTTGTTTTGTTTTGTTTGCCAGAGTGTCTTGGCTTTCCATGCCTAAAATACTCTCATGGGCTCTTGAGCCATATCTGAATGCCTTAAGATCTGATTCTGAGGCCAGAGTGCTGTTTAGGACATCTGCCATTCTATGAGTCTGCTGTGTATCCCGCTTCCCATGTTGGATCGTTCTCTCCTTTTTAATTCTATTAATTAGTATTAGCAGACACTAGTCTTGTTTATGTGATCCCTTTGACTCTTAACCCTATAATTATGATAAATTGTGAACTGAAATTGATCACTTTGACTAGTGAGATGGCATTGGTACATGGCACCTTGATGGGCATTTAGGTTGATTCCAGGTCTTAGCTATTGTGAATTGAGCTGCAATAAACATTAAGGTGAAGACAGCTTTTTTGTTTGCCAATTTAATTTCCTTTGGGTAAATTCCAAGGGGTTGGATGGCTGGGTTGTATGGTAGGGTTATATTCAGGTTTCTGAGGAATCTCCAGACTGACTTCCATAGTGGCTTTACCAGTTTGCATTCCCACCAACAGTGGGTTAGTGTCCCTTTTTCCCCACATCCTCGCCAGCATCTATTGTTGGTGGATTTCTGTATGTGAGCCAAAGAATCACTCTTCATATGCCTGGCTCTTTATTTATTCTCTGTAGTGGGTCCTCAGTAGATCTATTCAATCTGCAAAGACCTGTCCTCTTGGATATATTCCTGTGTGTGTCTTTGATCATTTTATCACCACTGTTGTCTTTTTCTCTCTTCTTCTGTCTTTTTTTTTTTTTTACCTCCGATCACTTAAATGTTAGATCTTTTGCTCCCATCTTGTTTTTCAAAATTTACTGTATTTATTTGAAAGAGTTACACAGAGATAGAGTGATATACACACGTACACACACAGAGAGAGACACGGAGATCTTCCATCCGCTGGTTCACTCCACAAACAGCTGCAAGGGCCAGGGCTGGGCCAGATCAAAACCAGGACCTTCTTCCAGGCCTCCCACATGGTTGCAGGGCCCCAAACACTTGGGCCACACTCTACTGCTTTCCCAGGCACATTAGCAGCCAGCTGGATCGGAAGTGGAACAGGCGGGAGTCAAACTGGCGCCCATATGGGATGCCGGCATCACAGGTGACAGCTTTACCTGCCGTGTCACAGCACCGGCCCCTGTTCTCATTTTTTAATTTTGTATTTATTTATGTTCATTTTATTTGAAAGGTAGAGAGTCTGACAAAAACAGATGCTCTCTCTGCTGGTTTACTCCTCAAATGTCTGCACCAGCTGTGGCTGAGGCAGGCCAAAGCCAACATCAGGGTACTCAATCCAGGTCTCCCTGTGGGTTGCAGGGAGCAAGGTGCTTGAGCCATCACCTGCCATCTCCCAGGATGCACATTAGCAGAAAGCTGGAATGAGGCTCCAAGCCAGGACTCAAGCCCAGGCACTGTGATGTGGGATATGGATGTCCCGAGTGGTGTGCTAACTGCTGCACCAGACATCTGCCCCGAGCTCCTATTTTTATTCTCTTAACTCTTTTCCTGTTGCCTATCTCTCAGTCTCCTTGTTCTGCTTCTGATTTTTCTGTACTTTACTTTCAAAATTTGTATATGAAATAATCCATTTATGATGCTTGTAATTTTTTAAGTACCTGGTTCATATTTGATTGTTTCTTATTTCTTACAAGGTAGTATTATTTTTTGTAGGTTAAACCCTCTAGTGTCTTTTTTTCCTTAAAAAAAAGATTTATTTAGTTCTTTAGTTATTTCTTTGAAAGGCAGAGAGAGAGGTCTTCCATTCACTGGTTCACTCCCCAAATGGCTGCAATGACTGGAGCTGGGCTGATCCAAAGCCAGGAGCCAGAGCTGCTTCCAGGTCTACCGCACAGGTGCGGGAGCCCAAGGACTTGGGCCATCTTCTACTGCTTTTCCAGGCCATGACAGAGAGCTGGATCAGAAGTAGAGCAGCTGGGACCCAAACCAGTGCCCACATGGGATGCCGGCAGTGCAGGCTGCCGCTTCACCTGCTATGCCTCAGTGCCAGCCCTTTGTTCCTTTGTTCTGTTTTTTAAAAGAATATTTATTTTATCTGAAAGGCAGAGTGACAGAGAACGAAGAAGAGACAGAGACAGATCTTCCATCTGCTGGTTCACTCCCCAGATGCCTGCAATCACCAGGCTAGGCTGAAGCCAGGAGCCAGGAACTCTGTGCTGGTCTCCCACACAGGTGGCAGAGATCCAAACACTTGAGCCCTTATTTCTGGCTTCCCAGGTGTATTAGCAGGGAGCCGGGTTGGAAGTGGAGTTGTTGGGACTCAAACTGGCACTCATGACCCAAGCTTAATGTGCTACACCACCACATCTACCCCTTCTAGTATCTTTTGAAGTAGGTTTTTTTAGTCTTTCCTCTCCTTTATTATCTTCATTTCCTTAACTGTCTCTGTATTCATGTATTTCATGTTTCCTTGGCCAGCCTCTGTTGGAGGTCCCCCAGGGATGTCGGGTGACCTCATAACCGCTCCTATTTAGAAGAGAGTCTCTGACAGACAAAATGGAAGTCCACAGGCAGGGCCATCAGCAGCGGTCCTCCTGTCACCAGGCAGTCTTTGTTGGAGGACTCCCAAGGGTGCCATCTGGAAAGCACTCCTGTGGGGCCAGGTTGTGTCTCAAGGGAAGGCTCTTGCCTGACAGTAGGCACGCTAGAGCCCTGGCTAAGGGTAGACCCCACTTACACCGTTTCCAGCCCTGTTCCTCACACCTCGCCTCTGCTCAGCCTGCTGACCCGGCGTCTAAAGTCTTCATTTTCCTGGGAGGTAAACCTTTGTTCTCCGGCTAGAAAGTCGGAGTGGAGCGGAGAGTGCAGCTGGTGCCCTGGTCCAGCGTTTGCTGTGTGAGGCAGTAGAGATGACCTGTAGTCCAATCCGCTTACGTTAAGACGTGCAGAGCCGGCGGTGTGGCACACCATGCTGAGCTGCTGCTGTCTGCGACATCGGCATCCACTTCCATTCCAGCTCCCTGCTAACGTGCCTGGGAGAGCAGCAAAATATGGCCCAAGCACATGGGCCCTGCCACCCATGTGAGAGATCCGGATGGCATTCCAGGCTCCTGGCATTGGCCTGGCCCAGTCCTGGCTGTTGTGGCCATTTGAAGAGTGAACCAGCAGATGGAAGATCTCTCTTTTTCTGTCTCTCTCTCTCCCTCTCTCTCTCTCCCTCTGTAACTCTGTCCTTCAAATAAATAAATCTAAAAAAAAAAAAAAAGCCTTTTGCGTTCCCCACGGCATTGAGCATGCATCTCACTCACAGCCTTTGCAGCTCTGGGCAGGTCCCAGTGCTCACTTCTCACTTCTCAGGGGTTCTGCAGGAGGTCAGCAGCTCCTTTGCTGTTAGTCATCACTTTCCCAACCACATCTGTCTTCTAAAAATACGTTAAAAATCTCTGGTTCGTGTTTGTATCAGTTGGGACGCTTCAGGTACAAGTAACAGAAAATTTAGATTACCATGACCTTAAGTCAGTAGAGAATTTCTTATCGCATATGACAGGAAGTCTAGAGGCAAAAGGCACCAGGCCCCCCAAATCCTGGATCACTTGCCCACTCTGCCCTTGTGTTCCACCCTCTTGAGTCTTGTCGCAGCAGTTCCAGCACGTACAGACGTGACCCAGCCCAGCTTCTCCTTGTGTCTCTTTCTTTCCGATAGATCTTAGGTTTTAGAGCAGTTTTAGGCCTACAACAAAGCTGAACAGAAGGCATGCAGATTTCCCATACAACTCCTGCCCCTACACACACAGCCTCCCCCACCATCAGCATCCCCCAGTGAGTCTTAGCTCTTTTTTTTCCTTAAGATTCACTTTATTATTTGAAAGGTAGAGTAGCAGAGAGAGCGAGAGGGCAAGAAAGAGAGAGAGGGAGGGAGAAAGAGAGAGAGAGAGAGATCTTCCATCTGCTGGTTTGCTCCCCAAATGACTGCAACAGCTGGGGCTGGGCCAGGACAAAGCCAAAGCCTAGAACTCCATCTGGGTCTCCCACGTGGGTGGTGAGGGTGCGAGCACTTGGGCCATTCTCTGCTGCATTCTCAGGTGCATTAGCAGGGAGTTGGATCAGAAACAGACTGGAAGCAGTGTTCAATACGGGGATGCCTGTGTCACAGGTGGTGGCTAACCTGCTGCACCTCAACACTGGCCCTGCCTTGTCTCTTTAAAACTGAGAAAACTCTTTCCAAAAGCCTCCCCACTCCACTCCCAAAAATCTTCTTTTATTTCTCACCCCCCCCCTTTTTTTAAAGATTTATTTATTTGAAAGGCAGAGTTACTGAGAGGCAGGGGCAGAGAGAGAGAGAGATCTTCCATCTGCTGGTTCACTCCCCAAATGGCCACAACAGCTGGAGCTGGGTCCATTTGAAGCCAAGAGCTCTGCGGCACTATGGGTAAAGCCGCCATCTGCACTGCCGGCATCCCATATGGGCACTGGTTCAAGTCCAGTTACTCCCCTTTTATCCAGGTCCCTGCTACTGTGCCAGGGAAAGCAGCAGAGGATGGCCCGAGTGCTCGGGCTCCTGCACCTACATGGAAAACCTAGATGAAGCTCCTGGCTTTAGCCTGGCCCAGCCCTGGTCATTGTGGCGATGTGGAAAGTGAACCAGCAGATGGAAGATCTCTCTCTCTCTCTTTCTCTCTCTCTCTCTCTCTCTCTCTCTCTCTCTCTCTCTCTCTCTCTCTCCTCTCTCTGTATTTCTGCCTTTCAAACAAATAAATACATCTTAAAAAAAAAAAAAAAAAGTGGGGCTGGCACTGTGGCGTAGAAGGTAAAGCCACAGCCTGTGTCACCAGCATCCCATTGCTTCAAGACCCGGCTGTTCCACTTCCAATCCAGCTCCCTGCTAATGCACCTGGAAAAGCAGCCAAAGATGGCCCAAGTCCTTAGGCTCCCTGCCAACCACATGGGAGACCTGGAGGAAACTCCTGGCCCCTGGCTTTGAACTGGCCCAGCTCCAGCTGTTATGGGGCAGTTTGGAGAGTGAACCAGCAGATGAAAAATCTCTCTGTCTCTGTCTCGGTCTGTCTGTAACTCTGCCTTTCAAATAAATAAATATTTTTTTAAAAAAACAGAAAGTTCTTAGCCACTCTCTTACATATACCTGTACTACTAACAGTGGCTTTTTTTTTTTCACTTTTTATTAGAAATTTTTCTCATATGCAGTAAAGTAGAATAGTATAATGGATACCCACAACAATAGTTTATATTAATACATTATGATGGTATTTGCTTCATCTCTGTTTTTTGATGATATATATTTAGACCTAAATATGGATACCTTGGCATTTCACCTTTTTAACTTATTTTTAAAGGTTTATTTGCTTATTTGAAGGGCAGAGTGACACAGAAAGAGATTGAGATGGAGATCTTCCATTCACTGGTTCATTGCCCAAATAGCCACAATGGCTTGGGCTGGTTCAGGCCAAAGCCAGGAGCCTGGAACTCCATCCGAGTTTCCCTTGTGGGTAGCATGGGCCTAAGTATTTATGCCATCTTCCACTGCCTTCCCAACAGAAGTGAATTTGGGGAGTGAAGATGTGGATAGAAGATTTATCCCGGCCGGCGCCGTGGCTCAACAGGCTAATCCTCCGCCTTGCGGCGCTGGCACACCGGGTTCTAGTCCCAGTTGGGGCGCTGGATTCTGTCCCGGTTGCCCCTCTTCCAGGCCAGCTCTCTGCTGTGGCCCGGGAGTGCAGTGGAGGATGGCCCAAGTGCTTGGGCCCTGCACCCCATGGGAGACCAGGAAAAAGCACCTGGCACCTGGCTCCTGCCATCGGATGAGCACGGTGTGCCAGCCGCAGCGCGCCGACCGCGGCAGCCATTGGAGGGTGAACCAACGGTAAAAAGGAGGACCTTTCTCTCTGTCTCTCTCTCTCACTGTCCACTCTGCCTGTGAAAAAAAAAAAAAAAAGATTTGTCCCTGCCTCTCTCTCTATCACTTAGGCTGTCAAATAAATAGGTAAATAAGAAAGTTTAGAAACAATTTAAAGGTTCATCAACAGATTAGTTAAGTAAATTATGATATATCTATACTTGGGAATACTAGGAAGCATCAAAAAATGATGATATAGTTTTCTTTTTTTAAAAAATATTTATTTATTTATTTGAAAGTTAGAGTTAGAGAGAGAGAGAGAGAGAGAGAGAGAGAGAGAGAGAGAGGTTTTCCATCCACTGGTTCACTCCCCAGTTGGCCGCAACGGCCAGAGCTGCACTGATCCAAATCCAGGAACCAGGAGCTTCTTCTGGGTCTCCCACATGGGTGCAAGGGCCCAAGGACTTAGGCCATCTTCTGCTGCTTTCCCAGGCCATAGCAGAGAGCTGGATTGGAAGTGGAACAACCAGGACTCAAACTGGTGCCCATATAGGATGCTGGCACTGCAGGTTGTGGCTTTACCTGCTACACCACAGCACCGGCCCAATGATAGAGTTTTCTCCCTGGAAAGATTTTGACAACATCCCAGGTTTAAAATAAGTCTCAAGGGGCCAGCATTCTGGTATAGCAGTAAGGTCATTTCCTGGAACACTTGCTTCCCAAAAGAGTTCTTGTCCCAACTGCTCCACTTCTGATCCAGTTCCCTTCTATTGGCCTAAGAAAAGCCATGGAAGATGGCACAAGTTTATGGCCCCTGCCACCCACATGGGAGACTCGGATAAAGCTCCTGGCTCCTGGCTTTAGCTCACCTTTGGTCATTACAGCCATCTGGGAAGTGAACCAGCAGATGGAAGATCTCTGTCTCTCTCTTTCTCTGTGTAACTGTAGTTTTAAAATAAATAAAATGTTTAAAGAATAATAAATAAGTCTCAAAGTAGTATGCAGTGTGATTCTACTCTTTGTGCATGTTTGCACAGTAACAAAGTCTGGAGAGATATAATATAAATCAGCCGCTAGTAGTACTTGATCTTGAATAGCAGGATGCCTTCTTCTTTCTTTAAATTTTTCAGCATCTGAATTGTTTTACTACTTGGATTTTCAGTCACAATAGGCAACAGTGTTTTGCCCCTCCTGATACAGAAGAGTCGGTATTGAGGAATGCCTGGAAAATGTGTTATTTTATTTTTATTTATTTAATTTATTTGAAAGAGAGAAACAGAGATTTCTCATCCACTGGCTTACTCCCTAAATGCCTGCAATATCTGGGCGGACTCAGGTCACAGCCGTGAGCTGTGGACTCAGTTTAAGTCTCCCATGTGGGTGGCAGGAACCGAAGTACTTGAGCCATCCCCTTCTGCCTCCTAGGGTGTGCATTAGCAGGAAGCCAAAGTCAAGAGTAAATATAGGATACAGTTATCCCAAGTGGCATCATAAGCAGGACAGCAAATGTCTGCCCCTAGAAGATGGAGTCCTTTGCACTGTAGGCTTTTAGCATGCAAAATAAATGCCATCTTTATTTTTTAAAATGTGGAAGGTGATAGTTATCCCAAGGAATTCCTTTTTGATGTGTTTTGTTTAATTAATTTACTTGAAGGGCAGAATGACAGATTGAAATACAAGAAGAGAGAGAGAGAGAGAGAGAGACCTTCCATCCACCAATTCACTCCCCAAATGCCTGCAACAGCCAGGGCTGCGTGAAGCTGAAGCCAGGAGCCAGGAACTCTTTCTGGGTCTCCCACATGGATGGCAGGAGCCCAAGTAGTTAAGCCATCATCAGCTGCCTTCCAGGAGCATTAGCAGAAGATAGGTTGAAAGTGGAGGCAGGATCTGATCCCAGGCTCTCCAATATGGAACGCAGGCATCCCAAAGAGTAGCTTAGTCCACTATGCCACAATGCCCACTCACCCAAGAGAATTACTGCAATGACACTGAAAAACTATCTGTGACCAAATATATATAGCATGAAATTTGTCTTCTCAACCACTTTTGACTGTATAGTTTCGTGGCATAGTAGAAGCATGCCACCATGCATCACCAGAGCTTTTCCATCACCTCCAATGGGAATCCTGCTCTCAACACCCACTGTTCTCCTTCCTGTCCAGGTCCCTCACAGAACTGGAGTTGTGTCTTTTGTATCTAGCTTGTTTCATTCAGCCTGGTGCCTCCTGGGGCCACCCATGCTGCAGCCTGTTTCAGGATCTCATTCCTATTTAAGGCTGGAGTAACACACTGAATGGACATACCATATTCTATTTTCCCATGCAGTAGAATGTCATTTGTTTAGCCATATATTGATGGGTATGTGGCTTTGTTTCTAAGTTGCTGTGCTTTTAGAATCTGTTTTGAATTAATTCAGTATTTGGGACCCAAAAATATCTCAAATCAATTTTCAAAGCAAAGTAACTGAAGTTAACAAATCCAGGGTAAAAATGAGAGAAAAGACTGTTCAACAAAGCCTCATGTAGCATCAAGGGATAGCTTACAAAACAAAAAGCAATTGTTTTCATCTTTATTTTTTAAAATATTTATTTTATTTACTTGAAGGCAGAATGATAGGGAAACAGAGAGAGAGAGAGAGAGCTCTTCCACCTGCTGGTTCACTCCGCCAAATAGCCGCAATGACCAGGAGCTGGGCTAGGATGAGCCGGGTCTTCCGTGTGAGTGGCGCTGCTTTCCCAGGCGCACGAAGCTGGATCAGAAGAGCAGCCAGGATTCCAGTCGGCGCTCAGATGTGGGAGCCAGCATCACAGGCGGTGCTTAACCTGCCTTACCTCAACACTGGCTCCCTGTCTTGATTTTCTTTCTCCAAAGTCCCCCCAACTTTGCTGTCTCTCCCTTATCAGTCAATGTGGTGAGCTGGAGAAGTTAGTAAAAACTAAGAGCTAACGGCAACTATTTGTCTTCTAACTATTCTGTTAAGGTGACTGCATTTGGTTTTACTTTGCCTTGTTTTGTTTTTTATTGCTTGGGAACACGTCGTGCTACCTGGTACTGTAGTGTTGCTTTTTTATAAGCTTAGCTGTAATTGAGATGACATCTGTTAGATTGTTTTATACACATGGAATTAATTCATTCCTTCACTGAGGAAAGTCTCTCTCCAATGCTTCCATGAGCCAGCCATGCTAGGCAATGGGTGAAGTGGCTTGTGGAGAATTAAACCGAGGCCAGCGTTGTGGGGCAGTGGGTTGAGCTGCCACCTGCAGTGCCATTGTCATCTATCAAAGCACCAGTTCGAGTCCCAGCTGTTCAACTTCCAGTCCAGCTCCCTGCTAACATGCTTGGGATGGGAGTGTAGGATGGCCCAAGTTCCTGGGACCCTGCCATCCATGTAGGAGACCCGGATGAACTTCCAGGCTCAGGTTCCTGCCCTGGCTGTCACAGCCATTTAGGGAATGAACCAGGGAATAGAAGATCTCCCTCTCGCCTTCAATCCCAGCCCCGCTCCTAATTCTCCCTTCCCGCTAATACCCACCCTGGGAGGCAGTGATGATGGCTCAAGGTTGGCTCTCTGCCACCACATTAGGAGATCTGGACTGAGCTTCTAACTACAGCTGGCCCATCCCTGGCTGCTGGGGACATTCAGAGCATGAACCAGAGAATGGGAGATCTCTTATTTTCTCTCTCCCTCTCTCTCTCTCTTTCTCTCTCTCTCTCTCCCCCACTCTCAAATGAACAAAGGAAATAACTTTTTTTTAATTTAAATGCCTCAGAAGATACAATTAAGCTATCCATGGCATGGTATTAAGAAACAGACCTGAGGCCGGCGCCGTGGCTCAACAGGCTAATCCTCCGCCTTGTGGCACTGGCACACCGGGTTCTAGTCCCGGTTGAGGCGCCGGATTCTGTCCCGGTTGCCCCTCTTCCAGGCCAGCTCTCTGCTGTGGCCCGGGAGTACAGTGGAGGATGGCCCAAGTGCTTGGGCCCTGCACCCCATGGGAGACCAGGAAAAGCACCTGGCTCCTGCCATCGGATGAGCGCGGTGCGCCGGTCGCAGCGCGCCGGCCGCGGCGGCCATTGGAGGGTGAACCAACGGCAAAGGAAGACCTTTCTCTCTGTCTCTCTCTCGCACTGTCCACTCTGCCTGTCAAAAAGAAAAAAAAGAAAAAAAGAAAAAGAAACAGACCTGGCTGTGTGATGAGGGACAAGTGGCCCAGCACTGGGACAAAACCCTTTTCATGCCAGGACGGTCATAATTTCCTAACAGCCGTGGTTTGGTAACGAAGGAGCTGTTCTGGGAGGGTGTTTCTGCATTCCTGGGACTCAGTCTGATTTTGATCATGTGGGTGGCCTCTTGTCAGGCCTCATTTCCGGAGGGAAGCTACTCTGAGGCGAGTACAAATTACAGACGTGCAGCTGGGAGACCAGCCTGGCACGAATTCCCAGATGAGTGTGAGGTTCGCTTAAGTCTGTCACTCCCTGCCGCCAGGGCTGGGCCTCTCCCTTGAGACTGCCTTGCACCCCCTGGGCAGCCGCCAGGGCGGAACCCAACTCTGGGGGTCACTCCTAGCTCTTCCACCGCCGCGTTGCCCCTCCAGTGCAGAGTTGCCACCCACCTGCCTTTCCCAGTGTGCCTTGGGAAGTTCATTCTGCCGGTTCTCCCTTCCTGCCCGTAGACCATCCTCTGCAAACAGCATAAGCAGCAGCGCGTCTTCAAATCACAGCGGCTACACTCCAGAGCCCGCCGTGGCCCTGGTCGGAGGTGACCTCGCCAGCCGACTGTCCAGTGATGAAGGGGAGATGGACGCAAATGAGGAATCTGAGAAGTTAGACTGCCAGTTCTCAACGCACCACCCCAGACCTCTTGCGGTAGGCCTCCGTCTCGCGGGTCCCTCCCACCCCCACCCCGTACTTTGCAGGCACTCAGATATCCAAAGGGAACGTTGCAGAACAGTGTTTTACCTAAAGGCTTATGACTCTGAATTTGAATGAGTCTCTTGAAAATGCCCTTGAACATCACAGAGGGAAAGGAGACGCTCCCGGCTGATCAGAGCCTTCAAAGCCCTGAGTGTCGCAGCCCACCTTGGGAAGCGGTGTTTGTAGAAGTGCCCTCGGGAGCCGGCCTGCTGGCCTTGCCCATCTAAAAATGGAGCTTGTGACGTCCGGAGTTAGCCGGGCTCACCTGGCCTGGAAATCATCCGACTTAGCAGTGTGTCAGCGAGTCCCCTCCGTAAGCAGGTGTGAGCATGTGGCAGCAGAGCCGAGGGAGTGTGGGTGTGGGGGTTAAGGGGAAGGGAGAAGCACGTCACATCCGCGTGGCTGCTGAGGGACAGGACCAGAGCTTTCTTTCCAATTCCTTGAGTGAATCCACTTCACACTGAAATCCAGGTGTTTCTGTTTGCCAGGGGGTGCCGGGTGGTGCTGTTGGCAAGGGGGCCTGGAGCCGGGGCTTGCATGGTGGGCTACTCTGGCACCAGCCTCAGCCCTGCTGGGTCAGCTCTGCCCATCTCTAGCATCCAGGGACCGGGTAGGCAGAACAGATCCTGCAGGAAGATCCCGTGAGCCCCTTTGCCTTTCCGAGTGAGTGGAGGGGAGATCCACTTCCTGTTTCTGAGGGTGGTGCTTACCTGTAGCTCACCCACAGCCTGAGGCCGCACCCCCGGGCAAGTGCAGAAGGAGTCATGGCCCACGAGGAACGCCTTTGCCTCTCAGTAATTGGGAGATCAGCTCACAGCAGGCAGGCGTCAAGGTCATCGTGTCACATAGCGAGAAGTCTAGAGAGGGCTGCTTCCAGGCTTTGCTCAGCTGCAGCACGATGTCACAGAGCGGAGGGAGAACCTGCAGCTCTCCTGACCCTTCGTGCGGGATCTGCATGCATGCACCTGTGACAGCTCCAGCTTTATTCTGTGCAGAACAGGACAGAAAAGGGGCCGCCGTCCAAGACCTCTTTCATTACGAAAGAAAACCTTCCTAGAAGGCTCCCAGCATTCTGGATCTGTCCGATGAGTCCCATGCCCGCCCCAAACTTATCCGTGCAGAGAAGGGAGGGATTGCCGTGACACCGGATAAAACCAGCCATGACTCCTGCCCAGGTGCCCGTCAACTGCTCCCATCAGATAGCAGAGTGCATGTGTGGGCCTGCTGACATCAGCGGCCAGGAGAGTCTGCCAGAGTGACCCCGCAGCGAGGAGCCGCAGCTCTGCCGAGGGCATCAAGTGCCCTCCAGGAGCCGGTGGGCCCCCCAGCCCTGTGAGCATGTGGAGATGGAGACCTGTCTACAGCTCCCAAGTCTGACCAGAAGGCTCGACTCCAGAGTGCATCAAGACATTAGTCCAACAGACACGCTACCAGCTAAACTGGACATGGCACACGCGTGTATGCTGGTCTAAGTGGAAAGGCCGGGGATTCGTTTCTTTGCTTTGTCCTTCCTCTCATGGCCACTTGACAGGTGGAATCATGTTTTGTAACAAATTCTGCTCCGTGTGCCTTTAGCAACTAAGTCAAAGGAAGAAATGAGGTGTAGACCTGAGCAGCTCCCACATGCTGCTGGAGCCCAGTGTCCACTTTGGGGAATTCCCTTGCCCGTCTCCTTGCCTTGTCAGTGAGAACCTACTATGAAGGTGCAGAGGAGCGCTCTTCATCGGCGGAACCAGATCTGATGGGGGGCAAGACTATTGCAGACCCCCCGAGGGGCTGGCACTGTGGCATAGTGGGTAAAGCCGCCACCTGCAGCACGAGCATCCCATATGGGCACCAGTTCAAGTCTTGGCTGCTCCACTTGCGATCCAGCTCTCTGCTGTAGCCTGGGAAAGTGCTAAGTGGAAGATGGCACAAGTCCTTGGGCCCCTGTACCCACGTGGGAGACCCGGAAGAAGCTCCTGGCTCCTGGCTTTGGATCAGCCCAGTTCCGGCTGTTGCAGCTGTTTAGGGAGTGAACCAGCGAATGGAAGACCTCTCTCTCTCTCTCTCTGTCTGCCTCTGCGTCTCTGTAACTTTGCCTTTCAAATAAATTTTAAAAAATAATAAATATTTTTTTAAAAAAGTGAGACACAAGCAGAAGCAGAACAAGGAAGGCCTTGCATTGCCTCCTGAGAACTGCTGCAAAGGCTGGTTCCAGGATGGGTTTGTGGAATGAGTGCCAACTCGGCACTGTATGCGGGATGGAGGCCAGGGAGCTGGTGTGAGGCCCGGAGGAAGGGCGGAAGCCACATTTGTGTTACAGGGTCATTTGCACACTCACCTGAGCTCTGACTCAGCCAGATGTCACCTTCCCAGGGACCTGCCCCTTGCATTGCTATCTCCTGGACTTCTGGTCGTCCTCACAGCATAATCAAACAGTGTTTATCAAATATCCGATGGTCCATACTTCAGCCGTGTGTTTTAAGTGTCATGGTTTTAGACATTTTGGGAGGCTTTGTTCTTTTGTGAGTCTGTTCTTTAGCAAAAATCCCTACTGTTCTCACACTGAGGAGGGGTCCCCAGTGTCTGTA
Source organism: Sylvilagus floridanus (assembly GCA_949820135.1). Taxonomy (NCBI): domain Eukaryota; kingdom Metazoa; phylum Chordata; class Mammalia; order Lagomorpha; family Leporidae; genus Sylvilagus; species Sylvilagus floridanus. The sequence continues at coordinate 43,986,105 of OX463236.1, read as the reverse complement.
CGTGACAGTTGAGTTAGGCACGTAGGCCTATATCCCATAAAACAGCCATCCAGTGATGCCGGGGTGAAGTGTAATCAGGGACGTGGTAGGTGTGCTGGTGGAAGACCAATCAGGTGAGGGCCAGTTGGAAATGAGAATGTTGATTATGGCCTGGGGGAGTGTGATGGACAAGGAGGAGAGGAAAGGAGCCTACAGGCAGAGGGACCCATGTGAGCGAAAGCTTAGAGGCCATGACCTGTTCCTGGGCAGCCCGCAAGGGCCGCTGGGAGGTGGCAGTAAGGGTCAGGTGTGAGCAGCGACCGTGTTCAGCCTATCAAAAGTGAGGTGGCTCTGCTGATGTTGGATCAGAACAGGGGACTGAGGAGCCCAGAGCAGGCAGTGTCTGACTGTGATGACAAGTTAGAGAAGCACCGCCTTCCTCACGGAGACAGCCGAGAACCAGCTGCGGGGGGCTGGGGCCAGTGGGGGTTCGTTTAACCTCACATGCTGGCTCAGTCCTAGGAGCAGAAAGCGTAGCCGTGAGCACCGCAGGAAATGGAACGTGGCTGTTGATGAGTTACGGCACGAGGTTCGGCAGGAAACCCAGCTCAGATGACAGCACCACGGAGATATTTTTGGCTCCCGTACCATTTGCTTCTTTATTTTGAGTACAATTGTGCCCCTGTGTGTTTTTATGCAAATGTTATCTTTCTCTGTATGCTTTATATTAGCTTATTAACCTGTAATCAAAATTAAAATGTTTTTTTCTCACAGTTTTGCTCATTCGGGAGTCGCCTCATGGGACGAGGGTACTATGTGTTTGATAGAAGATGGGATCGTTTTCGATTCGCACTAAACTCCATGGTAGAAAAACACTTGAACTCACAGATGTGGAAGTAAGTGACGCTTTCTGTATGATGTCCGGTCAGAGCTGCACCACGACTCTCTGAGCCCCGACTCCCCACATAAAACGCAGTGCTTGGCTTCTCTTAGGTGGGAGTGATCCGGAAAACGGAATTCGCTCTTGATGCTTCACTGCCCACCCTTCTCCAACACGCACGATATGTTGTGCCCTCTGTTTTCTCCGGAGGTCATTTTGGGGTTAATGGTCTTGTGAACTAAATGAAAAGGAGACAAGATCTTGCTGAACGGTGGTAAAAGGCTTACTATTATTATTATTGAGCATCTAAAGGCATTGGGAATATGCTACTGTTTTTAAGTTAATGCTCTAATGTCAATATCGAAGGTTTCATAATGATTGTGGACCAATGTCTAGTAGTTTGCTGTCCTGTGAAAAATTACGTATGGTTGCCAACAGGGCAGACCCTAAGCAATGTTGTTGTGAAGTTGGTGAAGTTTGTCTTTGGCCCCTTCCATCTCCCTGGGACCCCTTGCTCACCTCCATGTATACTTCTTTACCCTTAAACTTCCACCTGTCTAAGGTCTCTTTAGTCTCTAATACTTCCCAATGTACCTGCATTTTAATAGGGAAGACACTTTGATTTGCTAGAATGCCCGTGTGAAGGTGGGATAGGCCTAGACCCTGTCCACCCCCTTGGCAATATAAGGCCAGCCCTCTGGGTGTCCCCTTGCCCTACTCCTGCCAGTGGGAGCACTCAAGATGTCACAGCCCTACAGAATCACAGGAGGCTGGGCCCCCTACCCTTACCCAGACTCCGCCCCTGCCCAGGGAGACCCCAGGAGGTGGGAGGGAACAGGCAGGAATGGAACCCCACACTGGCCCCTTCCCAGGTTTCCTTCTCCCCGGGCAGCTGTAGCACCCTGGTCCTCTGTGGGACAATGCCCACAGAGCTTCCAGCCCTGATCTCCCAGGACACAGGCCATGCTCTCACGGTGGACCTAGTAGACGTTCCCGATGAAGGAGGAGAGGGCCACAAGAGAAGCTTGTCATTTCTTGCCTCGTATTGGGCCTGCCTGGTGTGTCTAAAGGGCACCCCACAATCTCCATTTGTGTCCGCTCAACTCCCCAGCCAGTGGGCGCTGCATGCGGGGGTCCCGTGTTCTCCGTGACTGGTGGTGTGGTCCTCCTGCGCTCGTTCCCCGAGGCGGCAGCCAGCCGCGCGCCGGCCCGCTCTGTCGTGGACGTGTGGATCCAGGGCACGTGGAAGGAATGTGTTGATCTGTATTTCGCTCCCTATTCCTTTCCTCCTCAGGCACAGAAGCCCGAGCCACAGGGCGTCAGGTCCCTCCCCTCTGTTCAGGACTTGCCTAACCAATCTGCTGTCACTGAGCAACATTGGGGCTGCCTGGGTGTCAACTCTGGAGAGCGTAGCACCCCGCTGCCCTCTCAGCCTCGCTGCCCAAACCCCAGGCCCCGACGGGCCCGAACCTGGAGGGATGGCAGCCGATGGGGGCGTGGAAGACATTAGGAAGAAAAGGAACGGTCAAGACTCTTTTTTCTTTAACAAGCATTTAACTCTGCATCAGGAGACGCCAACACAGTATTCTCTTTCAGCCAGGTCAGCATCTGGAGCTCCACGCCAGCTGGCGGGGGAGGATGGAATGCATTCGCATCTGTGGGCTCTGTACAGGACTTCCCCAGGCCAGGGTGCAGAGCTTGAAACGGGGACAACAGCCCAGCCCAGCCCAAACCCACTGCCCTTTGGCACCCAGAAAGACACATGAACTGCTTAGCACCAGGGGACGGCGCTCCTGGAGACAGTGAGCTGCCCCACACTTGCCCCACTTCTTGGGGAGAAGGAGGGAAGGGGCAGCAGGCATCCCCCAAATAGCGCCCACCCAATTCCCGAGAGAGAGAGCCAGCTGAGACCTAGGACTGCAGCTCTGCCTGCCAGTGCAAGTGAGCGGCGATGTTGTAAATCAGGACAAGCAAAGTAGACCCCGTTCAGGGTCCTCTCCACACGAGCCGTCTGGCGTTTGTCAATAACGCCTCGCCACAGATGGCTGCCGACTTCTGGCCACGTGTCCTGCCATCTCCCCTTTAGCTGGTGAGGAACCCGGACTTGAGGAAAGATTGCGTGGGATGCCTGTGCTAGCACAAGGCCACAGAGAGAGCAGGGAAGCACACTGCTGCCTCATGCCTAGCCCAGTGAGGAAGGGTTGTGCAGTGCCAGACAGTCGTGCGGCTGCGTGTAGACCTTGCAGGCCCATCACCTGGGAGTCCTTGCCCAGCATGCCTCGTCCCGGACAGTACGGTTATGTTGCTGCTCTCCATCCACCTGCCCATCTGCCCATCCATCCATCCATGTGTTCACGCATCCATTCATTGCAACTCGTATGTCTGGAGCACCTTTAGTGCCCACAGGATCGGTTACGTTCTTTAGCCTTGAGAGAAAGTAAGTCCTCCAACAGCGCCATGGCCGCTGTGGGCCCAGCAACATTTTTCTCTTGGATTTGATCTCCTCCCTCTGATTCAGTCAGGGGCACTGTGTTACTGAGCCCGAGGACTCCTCTGGCCCCCACCTACAGACGGAAGCTACAGGCTCCACCAAAGCCCAGGCAGGCAGGGAGGGGCTCTGCAGAGGCATTTATGCGTCCAGTGGCCGCTGACCAGAGTGTCCTGGCACCCAGGCTTGGTGCTACGGCTGGGAGGGTAGCCCCCAAGGAACTGCGTGAGGCCCTGTCTCCCCCGGCAGCCCGGGCTCGCCCGCCTGCAAGTGCTGCTGTCAGAGCAGGAAGATGGGCTCCTTACGGCTGGGTATGCCAGCGCCCTGACAACACTCATGGCTTCCAAGCTCAGGCTCCTTTCTGGCAAAATCAGGGAGCGATGGTGACCCCACAGCCACCATGCCTACCTGCAGCCTCCAACCCCAGAGCAGCAGCAGTGGCGGCCCCAGCCACAGATCGGAAGGGAGAGCTGTTTCAGCATAAGTCAAGACACGGTCTGCAAAGGGATGCCAAAGTGGCCCCGCTGCTTGGTGCTGGCCTCGGCTCGGGGAGGTTGCTCTCAGGCACCCCCGCCAAGTTCCAGGGAGACTGAAAAAGAAAACAGCAGCTTTCCCCTCTCCATCCCATGTCCTCGTCCTACCCACAGCCGGCACGTATCTTCAGAACCCACCAGAAGTTCCTGCCCCCTTCTCTGGACACATGAGGGTCCCTGCACTCTTACCTTTTCCTAGCACGGGGACAGGGAGACCTGCTAAAGGGCAGGCACACCTCCAGGGTGGCTCCTCTGGGTGAAAGAGAAGGCAGGGTGGGGGTGAAATCGGTCGTGTTTCTGTGTCATCTCCTGAGCCCACTAGCAGCCAGTGGCCATGAGCAATACCTCTGTAGAGAACAGCAGGGCTGCAGACAGCAAATGCAGGGGGCGGGGAGGGACTTCGTAGCTCCCTCTCCCAAGAGTAGAGTGGGCAAGCAGAGGACAGGCACGAGCTGCAGTGGCGGAGGGGGACGCTCCAGGCAACCTGTGCAGGTGGCTAAGCCCTGTCCTCGCTTCTTACTGCATACCAGGATCGAAACAGGAAATGACCCCTTCTCCTTAGAAACCACCTCTGTTACTGCCCCGACACTCCTCCCCCAAAAAAAATCAATGAGAGTGGGGAGGAGGGGGATCCCACTAGGGAAATTTATGTTCTAAATAACGTTTGCCTTTCACTCATGAACCCGAGTCAGCCGTTCTCCCGTAGCCAGGCACAGAGAAAGGGATCTGAAAACCTGAAAGGGATCCACCGCTGAGCGTTGCACGGGGCTCGGTGAGGAAGGGCCATGCTTCCGACCCGCCATCCTTCCAGGCTCCATCCTCCATCGTCTGGTGCCGCCGGGTGTTCTTGTAGCCCTGTGCTCAAGCCTCATCGCGCCTCCCGCACAGCGCCGGCCGCCGTCTCACTGTTTCTCTCTGACTCTTCTCTCGTGTTTAGGAAGATCCCTCCTGCGGCAGATAGCCCCATGCCCTCGCCAGCAGCCCACATCACCACCCCCGTGCCAGCATCCGTTTTGCAGCCCTTCAGCAACCCCAGTGCTGTGTATCTGCCTTCAGCTCCCATCAGCTCGAGACTCACCTCTTCTTACATAATGACATCAGCCATGCTCTCAGACGCAGCTTTTGTGGCATCGCCGGACCCGCGCGTCCTCATGTCCCACACCCCAGCTTTCCCCCATGTGGCCGCAACCCTCAGCATCATGGACTCAACCTTCAAGGCCCCATCCGCCGTGTCCTCGGTACCAGCCGTCATCCCTTCCCCATCCCACAAGCCATCCAAAATCAAAACCAGCAAATCCTCCAAAGTCAAGGACCTGTCCGCCCGTAGCGACGAGTCTCCAAGTAACAAAAAGAGGAAGCCGCAGCCTTCGACTTCCTCCTCCTCCTCCTCCTCCTCCTCCACCTCCTCCTCCTCCTCCTCCTTGTCCCTGCAGACCTCCCTCGCGTCTCCATTGTCAGGGCCCCACAGAAAGAACTGTGTGCTGAATGCCAGTTCAGCTTTGAACTCCTATCAGCCGGGCCCTCCCTACAACAGTCTGTCTGTGCACAGCACAAACAATGGCGTGAGCCCACTCGGTGCCAAACTGGAGCCCTCAGGACGGACCCCGCTGCCCGGCGGCCCCGCGGACCTAGCGAGACAGGTGGGCGCTGTGGGCGGCAGCAGCGACTCCTGTCCCCTCTCTGTGCCCTCCCTCGCGCTGCACGCGGGGGACCTCTCTCTGGCCTCACACAATGCCGTGTCTTCTCTGCCCCTCTCTTTTGACAAATCAGAAGGAAAAAAGCGTAAGAACTCGAGTTCTAGTAGCAAAGGCTGTAAGATCACTAAAATGCCTGGTATGAATAACGTTCACAAAAAGAACCTGCCCGGCCTGCTGGCCCCGGTGCCGGACCCCGGTAACAGCACCTCCTCTCGGCAGGTAAGGGACCTCCTGGCACTGCCTTCAGCGGCTCTGGGGGGCAGGGGGAGCTGGGCCGCGCCCCTGCTTAGCCGGGGGCCTCAGCCAGGTACCGCGGGCGTGGCTCCTCGCCTCGTCCACCCCATAGGCCATCTCGGCCCTCTGCTTTGAGAGCAGTTGGTCTAACTCTCGCCACGGGCCAGGCACTGTTCTCGGCGCCTGCCGGCTGTTACTCGTGTAGTCCTCAGAGCCAGCTAGGGCGGTTGGGGCGGTGGGTAGCACGCCTTTACAGACCAGTGAGCAGAGGCACAGAGAGAGAGACAGAGAGACACTCGAGGCTCCCCACTTTGCTGTCTCCGGAGGGTCTGGGGACCTTCAGGTGCTGAGCTGCTGGACTTCTCGGAGTGGGAGCTCGAGGCTCCCGGGCTGGTTCAGCGGGGAGCTGGGGTCTCCCCTGGGGAGTGGAGAGGCCGCTGTGTCCAGCTCTCGGTACTTGCTTTCCTCGCCTCACCCAGCCACCTGGACCCCGCCTCCTGCTGGTATAATTCTGTCCTTCCTCGACACCAGCATCAGTGTTCAAGGCCATGGTCCCAGCAGGAGCGTGTGCTGTGAGGGAGCTGGGGCGATGGGGTAGGTCCAGGGAGAAAGTGTGCCCGCCTTGCCTTGAGCTTTGCTCCCACCCCCACATCCCGGCTCTCTCTTCAGACTGGGGACCAGCGTAGGAAAGCCCAGCCCCACCCAGCCAGGAGCAGCGGGCGGGGGGCGGGGCCCAGCCCAGGGTTTCCTCTGCGGGGCTGCGTGTGCCCAGGAGCCTGCACCTGGAGGGCCGCGTGGCTGGAGCCTGTAGCAGCAGCCACGGGAGGAAGTGGGCCAGCCCCGTCTAGGGAGGAGGACTTTGGAAAGATGGGAGGCAGTTGTTAAAAAGATGTTTTGCTGTTTTGTGTCGCCGTTTATGAGACTTGTTAAAACCTCACGAAGAGCACCTCCCGAGGGGGATTCACAAATCACAAACACATGGGAAACAGCCACCTTGGAATTCAAGGGCCAGACAAGCGGCAAACCGAGGCCAAGGTGAGAGGAGGGGGAGACGCAGGCCCTCTCACTGGCGCCTGGGGCACCATTCCGACCCCTGGTGCAGGGGTGCGGGGGCGGGGGCCTGCACCCACAGGGCCCACCTGGACACTAAAGTCATTGCCACCCCCAGCCTCAGGACGGAGGGCAGAACATAGGCAGGGCTCCTCAAACTCCAGTGTCTGGGCACACAGCCCCTGGGAGCCTTGTGACAATGCAGATTCGGAGAGAGCAGCCCTTGGGGGTGGGACCCAGGAGTCTGTACTTCCTCCAGTGCCTCTGCCCCTGGTTTGCAGATGATACCTTGAGCAGCAAGGCCACGCAGTGTGTGTCATGCATTCTAGGTGGAGTCCTAGCAGCTGGCATAGGTGGTGGTCTCTGCCCCGAGCATGGCACGTGCATTAACTCATGTAATAACCACCTGCTATTACCCCCATTTTACAGATGAGAAAACCAAGGCACTGGAAGGCTAAGCAAGGGACTCAGCAAGTAAACAGCAGGGCCGGGATGTAAACCCAGGCATTCTGGCTGTGCAGTGCGGGCCCTTAGCCTCCAGGCTGCGAACGCAGTGCTTCGGCATCGAGTCACTGTTGCTCTGCTGGGTCTTGGGTCCGTGGGATTGTACGAAGTGCACAGTAAATACGATGAGTAAGCCCAGAGTGCGGAGAGCAGACGTGCCTCCCCCGGAGAGTGCCCACAAGGAGGGGAGCCACACACGCGGATGCGTCTCACGGCCGACATGGGTCCTGGCCACCATGGGTCCTTAATGCAGTGATGTCTCGGTGCTTGACACTTTTTTTTTTTTTTTGCCAGGCAGAGTTAGAGAGAGAGACAGAGGGAGAGTTATAGTGAGAGAGAGAGAGAGAGAGAGAGAGAGAAAGGTCTTCTTCCGTCGCTTCACTCCCCTAATGGCCGCCACAGCCAGCGCTGCGCCGATCCGAAGCCAGGAGCCAGGTGCTTCCTCCTGGTCTCCCATGGGGTGCAGCAGCCCAAGCACTTGGGCCATCCTCTATTGCCCTCCCGGGCCACAGCAGAGAGCTGGACTGGAAGAGGAGCAGCCAGGACTAGAACCCGGCGCCCTAAGTGGGACTAGAACCTGGTGTGCCGGTGCCGCAGGTGGAGGATTAGCCAAGTGAGCCGTGGCGCCGGCCCGGTGCTTGACACTTTTTAAGAAAGGCTTTGACCAGCATCACGACTGGTGATCTCCAGGTGTCGGGGCAAGGAGAGGACCTTTGGTATCTGTGTTGATTCCCTTAGCAGAGAAGCCAAGCACATTGTCAAGAGCCCCAGATAAGCTTGTGCTCTGGGGACAGCTCAGGGCTCTGTTTAGTTGCTTAGCTGTCCACAGAGGTATTACCATTGGGCTATGAATGCCCTGCACGTGTCAGTGTGCCAATGTGGGTCAGTGTGCAGGGTGAGCTGCTGATGGGCCAAAGGCAGACGAGATGGGGACGCGGGGGTGGTGCCTGGTATCCACCATGGGCAGCCAGCCCAGTGCGTGCCTAGCACAGTCAGAGGAAGGGGAAGAGCCCAGCCACCGCTGTCACATGCCCTGTGCTGCCTTCTGGGGACCCCAGCTCAGGCACATCCTCCTGCCCTGCCCCGCCCTTAAGGGGAAGCCCAGCACTGCTGTGTCACCACTGTGTCTCCTGGCTGGGAAAGCGGACCCAGAAGAAGATCCAGGTGTGGGATCCACAGCTGGTCCCAGGGAGTCTGGGCTAGCAGCGAGATGGGTCTGGGACTGCGGGTCCGAGGCAAGTGAGCTTATGCGACCCATGGGCCGCAGTGGGAAAGCCGAGCCCCAGTGCTCCCAGGAGGGACCTGGCTTGGGACCAGATGCCTTCATCCTCACGTCTGGAACGGGCAGAGTTGGGAGTCCCCCGACCTTCTGCTCCTCCTTAGGGAAGGAGAGCAGCATCCTGGAGGCACGCTCCGGAATGTTTGCATTCTCTCCGTGATCTAAGATGGAAACGCCAGTTCCGGAGCGCCACGAGGGAGTGAGGCACGCTGCACAGGCTGTCGGTGGGCCTGGCCTACACTGGCACCAGTGTCTGAGCAAGGCTTCGCTGGTGTCTTTCAGGTTGGGAAAAATAGCAGCCTAGCTTTGTCACAGTCCAGCCCTTCGAGCATATCCAGCCCAGGACACAGCCGACCGGTAAGTGACCAAGGGACACGGCTCCAGAGTCGTCAGCAGAGTGGAAGGAGCGTGGGTATTGGGGACAGGCCCTGGGTCAAGTCTCACCTGCAGGAGAGAGCACAGCTGGCTGGCGTCCTAGTCTGCACCTTGCACTCACGAGCTGTGTGCCCTTGGACAAGTTCCCTAACTTCTCTGTGCTCCCATTTCCTCCTCTATAAAGTGAGGCTCACAATGGCCCTCCCGCGTATGGCTTTTGTGAGGATAAAATCACTTTCATTCACTCGAAGCCTCTGGAAGATGCTTGATATGGAACAGACACGTAGTGTGAGCTATTGTGGTTGTGACCAGCTGTGTGATCCTAGGCAGGCCACTTCTCCGACCCTCGGGTTTTTCATCTGTCAAATGGCGAACTGAATGCCGACCTCCTCAGGCTATTGTGGAATGAAATCAGATGCTGTTGTCTAAAGCACGTGGCCCAGGGCGAGGGTCCATCCATGTTTTTCTCAAAGGCCTCCGGAAACTGGAGCTACTGCTTGGGTTCCGCTGAGTGGTGGGGATATGCAGGGTAGACTTGGCAGGTTCTTGAACTTGAGACGTGGGAGTCATCACTGGGTAAACCCAATGACAAATGATTTGCTCCAGTGGAGCCGGTGTGTCTGGGGGAGAACGGGAGATCGGCAGGTAGGGTTGTGACTGAATCATGACTGGCAGATACATACACACATGTGCACACACACACACTAGGGCACTTCGGAAGGTTGCTAGAAAAACCTACCCTTGAGTCTCATCTTCCATGAACTTCTCAAAGTACCCTTATGTTAGCTGTGTTGTTCCGCTGTCTTCAATGTGCCTTACGTTTTGTAGACACCAAATAGCAATTGTTCCATCTGCATTTTGCCCTTTGGGATTTTTCCACAAATCTTGGGTTAGAGCCTGGCAAAAAAAAAAAAAAAAGTTTTTGTATGCCCAGAACCAGGGAACCAGGGGTGTCTCCCCAGAGTTCTGTGTCACTAAGGCCCTTCTCACCCCTGGGCAACTGCAGTCCATCATGGAAGCTGAGGCGGGGAGGGAGGAGGTCCATGCTCAGGCAGTTGGCCTGTGCCTAGCAGGCCTGTTGCCCTTACCAGGCGTGGCGCATGTACAGCTCCAGGCGCACCTCCTGCAAACCCGAAATGCCAGCGGTCAGCCCTGACAAATACAGTAACAACACTAGCGGCCACTTGTTGATGCCTTTATATTTGTCGCATACATTTAAACTTGTTAGCAGCCCTGTGGGGGACAAGATTGTCACACCCTTGTGATAGATGAAGATGGCCGGACTAAGGAGCTAACTTAGTAACTTGAGCCCAGAATCCAGATCTGCAAAGCCTCCATCTGCACCCCAAATCGGTGCTTCTTCCTTCAATAACTCACTGTCTCATCTACCAGCTGCATAGGAATAGGTGAACTAATAGAGAAAAACAAAACAGATGTCGCTCATCCCCGTCGCCATGAATCTCCCCTGCGTTGGGGGCTGGGCTCTCCTCTGTGACCACCTGACACGGCATGTGTGGAGTCCTTTCTCTCGGTCACCCCCCTCGCTTGTCGAAGCTGGACACAGGTGTGGGGCGTCACCTTTCCTGCCCCCAGAGGAGAAGGCGGGGCCGCGGCCTGGAACGTGCGTGGGTCCCCGCAAATGTGTGGTTTTGAGACAGATTTTCTTTTCTTTCCTAGAAGAACCCAAACAGACCTGGCAGGATAAGGACTCTTCCATAACAAGACTGCGAAGCCACTTCCAAACCACTTCCCGGCTTCCTGGTCGTGCCTCGGGAGGCCGCGGCGGGAGGAGGGGAGGGGACTGAGCCGTGGGAGAGAAGCTGTTTTCCCGTGCCCTGCCTGTGGCTCTGGCCTTTCTTCTTCTCCTAAATTTTTGAAAAATTAACCAATTTTTATTTTCAAAGAAAAAGGCAAGAGACCGTGAATCTGATACTTGCAGCAAACAATGCCAGTGTTTTGTTTCCGTTGTCTTTCCTTCCGTTTACCACGCGTATACATCTTCCACATGCGGGGTCCCTTCCCAGCTCCTGATGCTGCTATGGCACCCTGTTGTTTTGCTGCAGCCCGGACAGCAGACGTGGCAGAGTGTCTCTTCCGGGCCTGCTCCATCTAAAGCTCTTGAACTTCAGCACCTGCAGAACGCTTTGCTTCCTGGTCCTCTCCCACCCTTCCCTTCCAGCCTCCACCTGCCACTCCTTGAGTCCCCACTGCTCTTCAGAGGGAACTGGCTGTCACAGGTCCCTCCAGACAGCACGCTGAGGAGCTGGGAGCAGGGTGTGGGGGGGTTCTCTCATCAGGTTTCTGCAGCCCACCATGGCTGGAGCCCAATGCTGGGGGCAACATAGAGAACCGGCCATTTAATGGTGTGGTTTATCCAATGTCACTTCCAGCGAAGCAGCTGGGTCAGGGACAGGGGCTGCAGTGGCCTAGGAGGGTGGCAGGAAGCAGAGCATGAGGGGTAGGGGATCATATCCCACCAAAGACGGTGAGAACTGGAATCCTGTGTTAGGAGTCCACTCTGCAGAATCCATCCCGGGGTGTGGAGCTGAGTGAGCCAGAGAGAGAGATGCCAGGCAGCCACTCCCTGGGACCGCTGCTGCTAAGGGCCTTCCAGCAGCTGTCCAGGCTTCTGGGGGTGGTTAATGTGTTGAACCCCTTGGGAAAATCAGTGCTAGCATTTCCTGTCCTCCCCACGCCCCCTGCACTGCCAGGTGCGCTGACTTAGAACCAGCCGTCCCAGAAGGAACCACTTGGAAGAGCCAGGGACATTGGAGCCCCGTAGCTGTAGAACTGATCACACTGGAGTTTGGAAAAGAGCCAACAATACCATTAGCTCTGGCAGGCAGTGGTAACCAGGTTGGGGATCACGGTAGAAACTAGGTGTTCTGTGCCAGCCATGTAGGCTCTTAGCCCGAGACACAGCAGAGATGCTGGGAGGGCTTGCCCCAGCCTCAGGTCCCACGTGAGTGTACTGCTCGTGGCCTCGCTGGGCACAGGCCTCATCCGCACCCGAAGATTCTCTCTGTCCCCTCCCCCAGCCCAAAGATGAGACTACTGCTAAGCTTCCCCACGCAATCCGAATCCGCAAAGACCGAGGCAGATGGAGTGCTTTGCCTCCGTGGGATTGCACTGACAGTGTTTCTTAGAGGATTTCAAACCTTTTTAATATGAAATGAAGATGTTTTTAAAATCAGGAGTTGCTATCAAACACCAGGACCTGAGTTCAGATGATTTCATTTTTATTTCTACAGTGTTAAAAGTGCACTTAGATGCTGGTTTATTTATGTCTTGGGGGGAAAAGGAAAAGACTACAAACTGAAGGGATGAATGTTACTTTTTCTTCTTAAAAAAAACTTAAGGCAGATTTTAAGACTTATAAATGTTTAAGAAATTATAAACAAGGTTAGACCCTTTGGAAAAAAAAGTTTAGAAGATATTCTTAAAGTAAATTTTTATAGTGTTAATTTTGTAATAATTTATGTTTTACTATATTGCAGAGCTAACTGACCAGAATAGTTTCAGAAACAATATGAAACTTAGGAAAGTTTAAGCAATGTTTCTATTTTTAAAAACGTTCTTTGAATTATGTTTTTATTGTACATTTCTTCAGACTGAAAAGTGTGTACATATCTTTGTTATTTTTTGCACAACTTTTGTCTCGTTTGGTTTTAGAAGTCTTGTTTTTTATAATTTATTTTGAGTTGGAAAACTTTCAGGAGTAAAAAACAAAACAAAACAAAATCTCAGCAGCAGAACCCGCTGATCTACAAACTCTTGCACTCAGAGAGGGGGTACAAGGTGGCACGATGAAGCGGCTGCTTCTGCGAAAAATGCCCGGACAGGGACTCCCGGGGCGGGTCAGTGGGTTCCAACATCTTCCTCTCCACGTCTCGCCTGGGAAGCTGGACCCGAGAGGCTCCCCACCGAACGCTGCTCACACCGCTGAGAGACGGGCTCTGACCAAGGTGAGGACATTTCTGGAAAACCGAGCAAAAAGGGAAACCCTCCCTCCTCCCCCCACCCCGCCGTACTTCCTCCTTTGCCACCCACCCCAGGTTTACGTTACAGCGATGGACTGAAGACTTGCGGCTTGGAAACAGAACGCAGAGCTGAGGTGTTCTTTGGGTTTGATTTCTCGGAGTTCGACCACCGGACCAGACCACGAAAAAGCGGTCCGAGGGGGAGGTCTTCGGTGTTCTTCCGTGGCGCGCGCCTGGGTGCTGGGTGCTCGGTGCTCGGTCTGCCCCGCCGGGCCCCCTGACTGCGCACACCCCCGTCTTGCCTGAAGAGCTCCTGATGTCTTGTCGCCAGCCGTCAAGGCCCGAAAGCTCTGGCTGGGAAGCATCACGCAGCGCGTAGACCTGTCAGCCATAAAACAAAAACAAGCGACCTGGATAACTTGTATGCCTTCTTTTGTATCGACGTACCAATTGTAAATAACTCGGATCGACCTTTGTAGAGAATAGTTTATACAGCATATTCTATTATTGCTGATTCTCAGTGAACTCTTGTTTTGAAAAAGGAAAAAAAAGAAATTTTCTATTGACACCTTATATTTTGTTATGCTGTCGGCCCATGGCACTTTAACGGAAACTCTGTGGGTTTTACGTAGCTGGTCCGTCATGGGGTAGATTAAATAACTGTTGTCACACAGCCAAGAATTTGCACCTGCTCATTTGTCCTTTCCCTACCCTCGATTTTAGAAGCTTCTCCAGAAGAATTTTGAAGAAAGCATGTCCGATCACCCTAAGCAGACGCCACCCCGTGGAGTGGGTTCGTTTTCTGCGGCGCCTTCTGTGACACTACGCGTCTCCCTCCCTCGCACTATCAGATAGGATGCATTCCATGCCTGTGCTATCGTTACGCAGAACAAACTCTGCAGTAGGTGTAAATAGTGAACTCTACAGCTCACGGTTTTCAGAGGAAAGAACAAAACACGTATCTATTGATACTGCCATGGTACAGCACCAGGCCTGGAAATATTCTCCAGTGAGTGATTGTATTTTTTTTGTAACATGGCTTTGTAAATAAAATAATTTATATGTTTGTAAAATGAAGTCTGGCTTTTCCTAAAATTTCAGTTTGAGATTTTGTTTTTTCCTTTTGGGTGATGGGGTTCTCCAAGGAAGAACACTCGTGCTGGAACATAACGTTTGAGGCAGGAGTAGAAGAGAACACTGGCTGCATTCAGCAGATAGTTACAGCTCGTCCTCTGGCCTGCACCTGAGCTGGGCGCTCTGTGCTCAGTGAGGAAAAGCGGACATGGCCCCAGCTGGCCCCAGGAAGCAACCCAGTAAAGAGGGAGAGCAAGTAGACGCACGCCAGGGAATGTGTGGTTACAGATGCTGTGGTGCCAAGAATCAAGTTCTGTGAACAAAAACGGTGATGTCAGACAGGGGACCAGAGGAGGCAGCCAGGGTGTCCTGTCTAAAGTGACCACAAGGCAGGGGGCGGGCATTGTGACACGGCAGGTTAGACAGCTGCTTGGGACACCTGCCTCCCGTATCCAAGTGCCTGGGATTGAGTCCCACCTCTGCTTGTTGTTAATGCACTTGGAAAGGCAGCAGAAGATGGCCCAGGTAGTTGGGTCTCTGTCACCCACATGGAAGACACTGATGGAGTTCCTGGCTCCTGGCTTCAGCCTGGCCTTGCCCCAGTGGTTGCAAGCATTCGGGGAGTGCGCCAGCAGATGCGTGTCTGTCTGTCTGTCCCTCTCTTTCTGTCACTCTGCCTTTCAAATAAATAAATTTTTAAAAATCTGCAGAAAGATAAAACTAGGAGACATTTATTTTTAGGGGGGGGGGGGTTGACCTGATGTTGGTAGAGATTATCACACACAGCAAAAGCTTTGTGAATGCTTGAATCTTGAAGGATGGGGACAGAGCAGGGGCAGAGAGATGGACAGAAGGTAGCAACAAGGCCGCAAAAGGCACCACAGAGTTTGAATTTTGTGCTACATTCAATGGGGCATCTTTGGAAGGGCTGTATGTCGGGATGTGCCATGGTCTGATCTGTTAAGAGAGCACCCTTGCTGTTGCGTGGAGAATCAGGAGGGACTGTAAGACATCTGGTAAGAAATAATGTTAGTGTTGTGGTCCGGGATATTTGTTTGATGTTGCATTCCCAAAGGCATACATGTGAAGGGCTTTGTCCCCATGGTGGTGCTGTTGGGAGGTGGTGGGACTTTTAGGACGTGGGGTCTGGGTCATTGAAGACTATGAAAAAAGCCTGAGTTCGGACTCACCCACTCTCTGCTTCCTGGGTCACCACAAAGTCCTTCCGTGCACACTCCACTGTTGCCATCGCCACCCCCAACAACCGGGCTGTCCACTCTTGGACTTGAACCTTCAACATTGTGAGCTAACTCAACCTTTTCTCTATAATGTAAGTTGCCTCGGGTATTTCATCATAGTCCCAAAAAGCTGACCGATACAGTCGGTGCAGTCCCAGAATGATGATGGTAGCCATCAAGAGAAATTAATAGGTTCAAGAGGTATTTCAGAGGTCCGATTGGCAAGACCTGCTTTGGGAAAGACTGGCCCCTGGGTTGCTAGTAGAACAGTTGTGTTGCGTGGGGGTGTCCTTTCTTCAGATGTGGAAAACCAAAGGAGGAACAGGAGGCTTGTAGGAAGAGGGCTGGGTGATCAGAAGTCCCATCTGGAAGCTCTTTACATACACTGCCTGAGATGATCTCTGAAAAGGATTCAGTGTTCATTTGGACCAGAAAACCCCACAAAA
The DNA here is from genome assembly GCA_949820135.1 of Sylvilagus floridanus. Lineage (NCBI taxonomy): Eukaryota > Metazoa > Chordata > Mammalia > Lagomorpha > Leporidae > Sylvilagus > Sylvilagus floridanus. The sequence continues at coordinate 43,970,348 of OX463236.1, read as the reverse complement.
CTATGCAAATCAAGATGTTCAAATCTTCACGTTCACTTTAAGAACATGAGGGAAACTGCCCAGGCCATCAAGGGCATGCATAGCCAATAAGCCACCAAGCTTCTGAAAGATGTCCCATCAAAGAAGCAGTATGAGCCATTCTGTGCTATCAGTGGTGGAGTTGGGAGATGAGGCCTGGCCAATCAGTGGGGCTGAACACTGGGTCAGTGGCCCAAAAAGAATGCAGCATTTTTGATGCACATTCTGAAAAATGCAGAGCAACGCTGAACTTAAAGGGCTCGATGTTGGCTCTGTGCCTGTTGCACACGTCCAGGTGAACAAAGCACCCAAGATGTCTACTATATTTAAAGAGTTCATGCTCAGATCAACACATGTGTGAGCTCCTGTGCCACACAGGGTGATTCCTTACTTAAAAAAATAATAATTGTTTCTAAGCCAATAGAGGAAATTGCACAGAACAAACTGAAGAAACAAAATGTTGTGGCCTGGGGATAAATTGAGCTTAAAATAAATCAAATAAAAGTATGCCCAAAAAAGGTCTATGTTGCCCATCTATGTTTGCTCACCTATGTGATTACTGTGAAATGTGTAAGCTGCTCTGTCAAGAAGGCATGGTGCCCACACACATTATGTATGCATGGTAGATGTGTACACACGGCGGAAGCTACCAGCAGGCCTGAGCTGAAGATACCAGTTTTGGATTCATGAGGATGCAGGTGCTCTGTAGAGCCACAGGAATGGTTGTGATCAGAGGAGAGAATGCAAAGGGACAGGTTGGGTAGAAGCAGAAATCTGGCAAGGAACCCTAAGACGCAGCATTCTCAGAAAAGAGAATCCAAGAGAAAGTTACCCACCTCCAGGAAGTCAAAACCATGGCTGGCTGGCTGAAGGGAGGAGCAGCCGACTGAACCCAACGGTGATGCAAAGCAAAAGGAGATGGCAGCGAGCCTGGTTTTTCAAGCTGTGGGAGCTCATCAATGACTCCTGGTTGCCTAGGTGACTTCAAACAACATAGGTTTGTTCCCTCATCGTCCTGGAGGCCAGAAGTCCAAAATCCAGCAGGTGGCACTCCCCTAAACGCCTCTACAGGGAATCCTCACCTGCCCCTTCCTGTTTTGGGTGACTGCTCGCAACCCCTGGAAGTCTGGAGACACGTCACTCCAGTCCCTGTCTCCTTTTCCTGGCCTGCCCTCCTGTGGTTTTCCTGGGTCTCCAGTCTCCCACTCCCTTTCTCTTATGAGGATACCTGTCTTTGGACTTAAGACACACCCTAAATCCTGGATCATCTCATCCGGTAATGCTTATTACATCTGCAAATTCCTTTTTTTTTTTTTTTTCCAATTGAGGTCACTCCTGCAGGTCCTAGGGGTTAGGGCTTGGATGTGTCTTATTAGGAGTTTACTGTTCAGGAGTAGGGAAGGTTGAAGAAGCAAGAAGTGGGAGATCAGAGAGGTGGAAAATGGGAGGGGGAAGAGAGAAAAATAGAGAGAGGGAAATAGATCTTTGAGAAGACAAGAGGGAGTTGTTAGCCCTGCAGGAGGAGGTATGTGGAATGGGCGTGAAGTTAGCCTGCAGAGTCAATGCTGGGAAGACAAGGGAATCCCCATATGATGGCTTCCATCTCCTCAGTGGCCAGGAGGCAAAAGGAATGTGCAGGGGAGCTCGGGACCAGTTGGAGAAGACTACAGAATTTAAGTTATTAAAGAAACTGGACTGCCCAAGCATGTTGAGAGGACATTTGGGATTCATGATCGAAGATGGATCCCGGCAAAGAAGATGGCCGTGGGGCCTGGCTGGAGATGTCCAAGAGTGAGACAAGGCCACTTGCAGCCAGAGCTCCCAGGCTGATGGAGGCACATTTGTCTTCATTTGCCCCAGGCCCAAGTGGACATTTCCACTGCTGTGCAGAACGGAAAAGGGAGGCAGCAGATTTGAGCCATGGTGTGTGGTGCGTGGCAGACAACACAGACTAAATATAAAACCGGATTGTCCACATTCTCAAATCAGTGTGACACTTCCAGCGCCACCAGCTTCCTGTGTCTGTCAGTTCTCTGGGTGGTGGGTTGGTGACTGGTGCCCCTCACTGCACTGGCCCAGGAGACTTCTCACTCCACTGGCAAAGGGACCTGTGCCTGTATGTTTCCAAACCCACCACTCTGAGGCTCCTTCAAAACCAGTCAAAGACTCAGAGGATCTGCGGGAAACCCAGCAGCGACCTTAAGGAACCTCATCCACAGGTGAGAAAACCGAGTCACAGAGGGGTTAGTGAGGCACCAAGGGAGTAAACATTTAGCCTCCACAGGCTTGCAGGGCTGGTGTGCTGAGCCAGGCTGCCACCTGCCCTTCAGGCCTCCAGTTCAAGCCCCAGCTGCTCCCCTTCCAACCCAGCTCCCTCTTCATGCACCTGGGGAAGCAGCAGCGGATGACCCAAGTGTGTGGGTCCCTGCACCTACGTGGGAGACCTGGGTATAGCTCTAGGCTCCTGGCTTCAGCCTGGACCAGCCCTGGCCTTTGTGGCCATTGTATAATAAACCAGCAGTTAGAAGATCTCTCTCTCTCTCTCTCTCTCTCTCTCTCTCTCTCCCCTCCCCCACCCCCACTGATGCCCCCATCCTCCCACCTTAAAATAAAGACATAAATCTTAAACAACAACAACAACAACAACAACAAAAGAGCTGCCCTTGAGGCCGGCAGTGTGGTATAGCAGGTAAAGCTGATGCCTCCAGTGCTGGCATCCCAGATGGATGCAGGTTCGAATCCCGGCTGCTGCACTTCCGATCCAGCTCTCTGCTATGGCTTGGGAAAGCAGTAGAAGATGACCCAAGTCTTTGGGCCCCTGCACTCACATGGGAGACCCAGAAGAAGCTCCTGCCTCCTGGCTTCAGATCGGCGCGGCTCTGGCCATTGCGGCCAATTGGGAGTGAACCAGTGGATGGAAGATCTCTCTCTCTCTCTCTCTCTCTCTCTCTCTGCCTCTCCTCCTCTCTGTGTGTAACTCTTTCAAATAAATAAATAAATCTTTTTAAAAAATGAGCTTCCCATATTGCACCACAAATCAGATGAGATGTCATTAATATTGGGAAGCTTTCCTTAATTTAGTAAAAAAGTGGAACTTTTCTGAAGTTTTCCTTTGGCCCTCACATATTTCATGAATTTTTTTTAATGTTGCCTGTTTATTTTCATTTATTTGAAAGGCAGAGAGGTAGTATCAACAGAGAGACATCTCCCACCTGCTGGTTTCCCTCCCAAATGCCAACAGTTGAGCCTGGGTTAGGCCAAAGCCAGGAATTTGGAATGCCACCTGGCTCTCCCACGTGGGCTGCAGGGACCCAAACACGTGAGCCATCCCCTGCTGCCTCCCAGTGTGAGCACTAGCAAGAAGCTGGATCAAAAACAAGCTGGGACTTGAACACAGACACTGCAGTAAGGGAGAGAGACACTGCAGGAGAGCGAGAGGGGGAGAGAGCGAGAGCGAGAGAGAGAGAGATCTTACATCCACTGGTTTATTCCCCAACTTCTCAGGACTGGACCAGGCCAAAGTGAGGGACTCAGGACTCCATCTGGGTCTCCCACATGAGTGGCACAAACACTTGACTCATCATCCCCAGGGTGCACATCAACAGGAGGCTAGACTGCAAGCGGGGCCAGGACTCAAACCTGGGTACTCTGATATGGGATGCTGGTGTTCCAAGCAGCATCTTTAAAAAATAAATTAATTAAATAAAAAAATTACTTATTTGAGAGGCAGAGTTACAGAGGCAGAGAGAGAGGTCTTCCATCTGCTAGTTCACTCCCCAGATGGCTGCAACGTCCAGAGCTGGGCCCATCAGAAGCAAGGAGCCTGGAGCTTCTTCCACGTGTCTCACATAGGTGCAGGGGCCCAAGGACTTGGGCCATCTTCCTCTGCTTTCCCTGGCCATAGCAGAGAGCTGGATCAGAAGTGGAGCAGCTGGGACTCGAACCAGCGCTTACATGGGACGGCAGTACTGCAGGTGGCGGCTTTACCTGCTACACCACTGCACTGGCCCCTCAAGCAGCATCTTAACCACTGAGCCACAACAACAGCAATGCCCACCACCATGCCCCGGAATTTTTTTCAAAGATTTATTTTATTTATTTGAAAGACAGAGTTACAGAGAGAGGTAGAGACAGAGAGAGAGGTCTTCCATCCGCTGGTTCACTCCCCAGATGATTACAATGGCTGGAGCTGCGCCGATCCAAAGCCAGGAGCCAGGAGCCTCCTCCTGGTCTCCCATGTGGGTGCAGGGGCCCAAGCACTTGGGCTATCCTCCACTGCCTCCCAGGCCACAGCAGAGAGCTGGATCAGAAAAAGAGCAGCTGGGACCAGAACCACAGCCATATAGGATGCCGGTGCCCCAGGCAAGGGCTTTAACCCACTGTGCCACAGCACCGGGCCCTGTCCCTGAATATTTAATGAAAGCAGGCTTGGGATCTGCACTGTGGCACAGTGGGTTGAGCTGCTGCCTCGCCCATCTCATCACCAATCTCCTCCCAGCCCCTGGATGTTCTCAGTGGCTCTGAGCATTTCAGAGACCGAGCTGGGAGAGGGCAGAGGGTAACACTTCTGCATTAGGGCAAAGGCAGAGCCCCACGGCAGCAGAGAACGAGAAGGGAAGATACTTGGGATTCAGGGGCTGCCTTCTCTATTGGAAAGACATCAGATGCACGTTTTTGGTTTCAAGTTTTATGAGTCTGTTCCCTCTCTCGAGATCAATAAACTGGGGAAGTTTTGATTTGGATCGGATCCCCAGTACTGAGAGGAGGATTGGCCGACTCTGCTGTTGGGGACACCAGAGAGGGCAGCTCCAGGCGTTTGTGGGATGCTCCTGCCAGCTCCACACCGAGCCCAGCCTTGTAGAACTTTTTAATGAATGAATTGGCATTCAAAGGAACCTGGGTGAATGAGCAGCCTGTGAATACAAAGGGACCCATTCATAATCGCTGTTGCCTTTGGGGGGCAGAAGGGCGGTTCCTGGAGTGCTGGAATGTTCTGGATCTTAACCTGGGAACTTGTTAAATGGATCTGATCATTTGTGAAATCCTTAATCAGACTGTGCAGCTAACACGTTCATCCTGCCGCGTGCACTCCGAAGCGCATGCGCAAACGCAGAAGGTGCGTGGCAGACCTTAGATAATTGTCTTAGCAGAAAGCAGAGTTTCCAAGGTGAATACCGATGAGAAGCCCCTTTTCCCGCCCTGTCTCCCAGAGGTGGTCAGCACCGCAGGGGAGGGGTGAAGCAGGCGGGCGGGGCTGAAAGTCTCCCACGGGGGCGCTGGACCTGCCCAAACCCCGCCTCCTCCACGCCCACCCCAACGTGATACCAAGTGGCTCCTCCTCCCTCCCTAGGCTCCAGTTGTGGTTACCTGCTGGAGAAATTAACTGTTGTATTTAACGGTTTTTATTCACTTTAAAGAACAGAAAGACAAAGAGAAAAAGACAGACAGACAGACACACACACACACAGAGAGAGAGAGAGAGAGAGAGAGAGAGAGAGAGAGAGAGAGAGAACTCCCATCCACTGGTTTATTCTCCAAACTCCTGTAACAGCTGGGACAGAGCCAGGCCAAAGCCAGAAGCCAGGAATTCAATCCAGGTCTCCCACATGGAGGCACAGGTCCAACTACTTGAACCATCACCTTCTGCCTTCCAGAGAACACATTACAAGGAAACCGGAGTCAGGAGTGGAGCCAGGAATCCAACTCGGAAACACACGGGGCCTGAGTTGTGGTATAGGAGGTAAAGCTGCTGCCTGCACTGCCAGCATCCCATGTGGGTGCCAGTTTGTGCCCCGGCTGCTCCACTTCTGATCCAGCTTCCAACTAATGGCCTGGGAAGAGAAGTGGAGGATGGCCCAAGTGCTTGCCCTGGCACCCCTGTGGGAGACCCAGAGGAAGCTTCAGACTCCTGGCTTCAGCCTGGCCAAACCTTGGGAGTGAACCAGTAGATGCAAGATCTCTATCTCTGTAACTCTGACTTTCAAATAAATAATTTTTATAAAAAGAAAGAAACTCTGAGATGAGGTATAGATGTCTTGAATGGCGTCTTTTTTTTTTTTTTAACAGATTGATCTCTTTATTTGAAATCAGAGTTACAGAGAGAGAGGAATAGAAAGGAATATCTACAAAAGTGCAAGGACTTGGGCCATCTTCTGCTGCATTCCCAGGCACATTAGCAGGGAGCTGGATCAGAAGTGGAGCAGCTGGGACAGGAACCAGCGCCCATATGGGATGCATGTGCTGCAGACGGCGGCTTAACCCACTGCACCACAGCACCGGCCCCTCAAATGGCATCTTAACCGTGGCATCAAACACACACCCCTATTTTCCAGAGACATTAAATGAGACACCGAGAGGTTCAGGTAGAAGGATACCAGGCCCAGCAGAGAAAGTTATCGCAGGGTGGGAGTGAAAGGGGGCGTGAAACATGAGGAACTCTAATACGATACAATTCGCATGTATTGCTTTATTTTTCTTAAAACTTAGATAACATCAGGAAGCCCGAATCTGTAAATATGAGGGATCGTCCCCAAAGTACATGTGAAATGCAGGTTATGAGAAACCTATACAAGGATTTCAAAATTTCAAACCTATGTTTGCACCAAAATTAGCTTATTTAATTCCACTTTTTAATTAAACTTTTATCTATTTGATAGAAGACAGACGAGAGAGAAAGTGAGCTCCCACCAGATTCTGTCCCGGTTGCCCCTCTTCCAGGCCAGCTCTCTGCTGTGGCCAGGGAGTGCAGTGGAGGATGGCCCAAGTCCTTGGGCCCTGCACCCACATGGGAGACCAGGATAAGCACCTGGCTCCTGCCATCAGATCAGCGTGGTGCGCTGGCCACGGCAGCCATTGGAGGGTGAACCAACGGCAAAGGAAGACCTTTCTCTCTGTCTTTCTCTCTCACTGTCCACTCTGCCTGTCAAAAAAAAAAAAAAGTATTTATTTAGTAATGCACAGAGCAAAGAGGCAGCTAACACTCAATTCACAGAACCCATGAGGGATTAAGAGAGTTGACTCTATTAATTTGTTTCTTTGAGAGGCAGAGAGACAGCTCTCATCTGCTGGCTCAACACCAAATGCCCACAATGACCAGGGCTGGGCCACGTTGAAGTTGGGAGACAGGAACTCAGTCCAGGTCTCCCACAGAAGTAACAGGGACTCAGCCATCACCCACTACCTCCCAGGGTGCACATTAGCAGGAAGCTGGAGTCAGGAGTGAGACTAGGAGCCAGTCACTCTAATATGGGATAGAGTTCCAGGGGGCATCCTCACCACGGAGCCAAAGGCCAGCCCCCAGAAACAGTACGTTTTTAATGTGCAGTTTGTTAAATGTTAATTATATCTCTATAAACCTGTCAAAAGAGCAATAACAAATCCTGCAGCGTCCAAGGCGCGAAGTTCACTGTCAGGGCTCTGGCCTGGCACCTCAGCATCGGTGCCTCCTGAGGACCTCAGGTGACGCTAGTGTGCAGTTCTGAGAAGCCCCGACTCCACCCAGGCTGCACCTGCCGGCCGGACGCCCCCTCCCCCCGCCCTAGCTTGTGCAGGCGCACAGTGGCAGCCACCTGCAAGGACGTGAACACACCGAAGCCCGAGATGGTCATGGAAGTCAGTGACCAACCGGGCAGCGTGGAGCCCGATGTGCACGAGCTCACCTAGGCTCAGTGACCCGGGAGCGGCCACCATCACCCGCGCCGTGAGAAGTGGCGGCTGAGCCCGCAGAGCCTGCGAGGCACCGGCACCAGCACCGTCCAGTCCCGGCTTGCCCCGGGGGCGCCGACCTGGAGGGTGCGGACTTTTGCGTTTTCTACGGACAGGCGCAAGGAGCTGCTCAGCCCAGGCACGAGAGGGACGTCCAGACTGTCGCCACATCCAGGCCACTATCTCCAAATACCGCGTCCCTGTCCTGCCCGGCCAGGGCCCCCACGCCTTCGGTCCAATAAAATGCTGACACCGCCCCTCCCCGGAAAGAGTGCGAGGGGTGGGGAGATGGACAAGGAGTGACCGCCGCTGCCAGGGTGCGGAGGACGGAGGTAGCGCGGGTGGAAGACGCCAAGTCCACTAGGTGGCACCTGGACACTTCTGTCTCTCGCTCGCTGATTTCTGAACGGGCGCTTCTGGGCCTGGCTCGGCTCCCTACCTCGTTCCCTGGATGAGGAACGTCTGCAGACTTGTGAGAAGCGAAAACCACCTGCAACAGGGGACGATGGGAGGCGGGCGCAGCGTGCCCTTCGAGATTAGATCGTGGCAACTTGAGCCTTACTCCGCAAAGAGTTTGTTCAGAGACAGTGACTCCTGGAGAGTGAATAAATATTCTCTCCTGAGCTTACAGCACGGGGCATGCACAAAGCATCCGGCAGGCACCCCGCGCCCCTTCTTGCATGACGGGATGTTCCTAGCCTGTTGGATTTTGTTTTAACCCAGGCTACCCTGGCTTTGGGCCACTCATTTAAAGGCCACCGTAAGTAGAGCCACAGTTGCTCTCCCAGGTGACCCCAGGTCTTTGGTCAACCCTGAAGGCTCAAGTGCAGGTAGCAGATGCATGGTTTCAGCTCTCCTGTTTGTGTTTCACTGCCTCCTTCTACCACGGAACATAAAGCCAGAGCCCAGGGAAGTGGATCGAAGGAAACAAAGCACACCTGAGCAGTAACACCCACCTTGATAGTTTTCTAATTCTCCGCCGAAACCACGAGCAACCGGGGTCAGAGAGGGAACTGGGATCCACAGGCTCTGGAGTAATGTATCTGCTTTGTCTGCTTCGCTGTGTCCCCTGGGTCAGGCGCCAGTGAACTCTGTCAGCAGGACCACCCAGCCGCGCCTCTGTGAGAACAGAACAAATAAAAGTGCACGGATCATACACACACCTGTGCCATTCTATGTGCGTCCCAACCTGCCGCTCCTTCCGTCTGTTGGCGGAGAGGCAGGTGGGGAATCCCACCTGTTTTTTCTTTTTTTCTGCTAAAAAAGTTTACAGAGCACTCTCCCACCTCCCTGTGAAAGACCTCGCTTCCTATAAACCCACACTAGCGTGACAGGTGTGGGCAGTGTTCCCTGGTCGTTTCAGGGAGTCAGTTCCTTGGAATGCCCCCGCCAGACTGAGGACAAATCGTCTCAAGATTCTGTAAGGATAAAGTGGCCGCCATCCCTCAGGGGCCTCCGTAGGCCGGTTGTTTCTTTGATCAGGGCTGGAAGTTGCTGTAAAACATCGCAAAATAAAGTCTAGCGTTAGGGTATTAGCTATAGAGGTGATGGCTGCATTTTGAGTCTTGTATTCTGGGGTCCTTTGGGCCAGGTTTTCATTTAGTGAGTTAATCTTTAGTAAGGAGTTGAATTTGTCTCTAAGATGTATTTATTTATTTGAAAGGCAGGCAGTGAAGAAGAGGACCCGCAAGCCAGGGGAGAGACTGGGGCCCGCCAACGGCCATATCAAAGGCATTAGAAATGGGCCGGGTGGCAGGACTAACACTTGAAGCCTCAGCGTTGGATCAGCGACTGAGACACAGGCTAGAAAAGGCAATCAGGCCGTCCCCGCAGCAGGACGGTGACACCAGCCCACGAGCGGCCGGCGCCAGCACGCCTCCCCGGCGCCTACGCGCTCGCCACACCCACCCGGGCCTCCGCCCCGCCGTAGCGGAAGTCGGGTCGTCGGCGCGGGGAGGTGCCTCACGTGACCACGCCGGGCGTGGGGGGCGGAGCCAACCGGTCTCCGCGCCCGCTGGTCACCTAGCAACGGCCAGACGCGGCGAGATGGAGGACGCCGGCAGCAGGGAGCGCCAAGCGAGGGATTATCTGGAGAAACATCGGATCATGGAGTTGCTGAACCACCTCACCAGCGTCCTCCTCTTTTTCCGGCCAGGTAGGGGTCTTCCGTCTCGCTTGGCTTTCCGCTCCGGCCTTCTCCTTACGTGAGCAGTCCTTGCTCGGTCGCGCCCCCAGACCCCCAGCATCTGTGAGTGCCCCGCTCTCCTCCGCTCTCACACACTTTCCCCCCTGCACCCCCAACCCCGGTCCCCCTCGCCCTCCTGCTGCTAATTAACTCTGTGACTTTCAATTAAGCGAGTACTTAGCGAACGGGCTCTGTGCCAGCTGCGGCAGGCTTGCGAGAGGTGCCTAGCTCCACCCCTTAGGGCCAGGTGTCTCAGGGCCAGACCCAGAATTTCTGCGTCCTCCGGTGGGAAAGGGAGACCGTGAGGGTTCTCATTTCGGGGGAGAGTGGGGGAGATTGAATGAGGAATATGCAGTGTAGCCTTATCACCTGGCAGGTGCTAGCCCTGCCCTCAAGCGGTAAGGGAACTTCCCAGTGGTAGGGTGACATCGAAGCTCCAAGGAGACTGCTGTCCTTGATACGACTAAACCCCTTACAGAGTTTGAATCATCCCATCGTTTTTGTGTGGGGTGTGATTAAGAAGTTCTGTGAAGGTGAAAATAGTTTTATGTTTTTAAAAAAGATTTATTTATTTGAAAGTCAGGGTTACACAGAGAGAGGAGAGGCAGAGAGAGAGAGAGAGAGAGAGAGAGAGAGAGAGAGAGAGAGAGAGAGAGGTCTTCCATCCACTAGCTCACTCCCCAGATGGCCACAACGGCCAGAGCTGCGCCCATCCGAAGCCAGGATCCAGGTGCTTCTTCCGGGTGTCCCACATGGTGCAGGGGCCCAAGGACTTGGGCCATCCTCCACTGCCCTCCCAGGTCACAGCAGAGAGCTGGACTGGAAATGGAGCAGCCAGGTCTCGAACCGGCACCCATATGGGATGCCCGCACTTCAGGCCAGGGCGTTAACCCGCTGCGCCACAGCGCCAGCCCTGAAAATAGTTTTATGTGTCACTTGCGGAATTGTCACTTGCCATGTGGAGTGCCCAAATGCCAGAGGGTTCACTGGCTTCTGTGGAAGGAAATGGAAATACTGAATATTCTGACTTTGCCATCAACCCCTAACCAGTGTGATCTGAATAGGATGATAAAGTTTTTGTCAGTTCTTTTAAAGTGATAAAGAAAAAAGTATTGAAACATTTATTTATTTGAAAGACAGCGTTTGTTGGGGTGGGAGGAGTCTTTGCTTTGCTGATCCACTCCGCAAATGGCAGAAACCTCTGGGGTTCTGCCAGACAGAAGCCAGGAGTCTGGAGACCCAGGCACTCGGGCCAACTTCCACTGCCTTCCCAAGTGCATTCAAGAGTGCTGATGGGAAGGGGAGCAGCCAGGGCTTGAAGCAGCATTCACAGAGGATGCTGGAGTTGCAGGCAGTGGCTTAACCCTCTGGAGCGTCACCATGTCCACTGCTCAAATAAATATTTTTTAAAATGTATTTACTCCGCCTTGCGGCGCCGGCACACTGGGTTCTAGTCCCGGTCGGGGTGCCGCATTCTGTCCCGGTTGCCCCTCTTCCAGGCCAGCCCTCTGCTGTGGCCCGGGAGTGCAGTGGAGGATGGCCCAAGTGCTTGGGCCCTGCACCCCATGGGAGACCAGGAAAAAGCACCTAGCACCTGGCTCCTGCCATCAGATGAGCACGGTGCGCCGGCTGCAGCGCGCCGGCCGCGGCAGCCATTGGAGGGTGAACCAACGGCAAAGGAAGACCTTTCTCTCTGTCTCTCTATCTCACTGTCCACTCTGCCTGTCAAAAAAATAAAAATAAAAAAATAAAAAATAAAATGTATTTATTTTATTTGAAAAGCAGAGTTGCAGAGAGAGAGAGACAGGTCTTCCACCTGCTGGTTCACTCCGCAAATGGCTGAAATGGCTGGAGCTGGCTGATCCAAAGCCGGGAGCCAGGAGCTTCCTCTGGGTCTCCCACACAGGTACAGGGACCTAAGCACTTAGGCCATCTTCTACTGCCTTCCCAGGCCACAGCAGAGAGCTGGATCAGAAGAGGAGCAGCTGGGACTAGAACCGGGACCCATATGGGATACCGGGACTTCAGGCCAGGTCTTTAACCCTCTGTACCACAGAGCCAGCCCCTCAAATTAAATTGTAAAAGCCTACTTTTGAGAAGGGAACAGGTGTTTATCACAGCAGTTAAGACACTGCTTGGGATGGTTGCTTCGCATATCTGAGAACCTGAATTCAAGGCCTGGCTCTGCTCCCAGTTTCAGCTTCCTGCTAACGCGGGCCCTGGGAGGCAGCAAATGGTAGCTCAAGTACTTGGGTCCCCACGTGAGACCTAAACTGAACTCTAGGCACTTGGCTTCAACCTGGCCCAGCCCAGCTGTCGCAGGCGTGAGGGGACAGTCACTGTCTGTTTCTGGCTCTCTCTGATTCTCAACTTAGTTAACATTGAAAATGTCTTAACCTACACTCGAAACTTGCTAACTGGAATGGATAGAAATCTAGGTTGGGATATACTGCTGGCAGAATTGAGGGCATTGTTCCTTTGTCTTTGTTCTAAGATTTATTTATTTTGAAAGAGTTAGAGGGAGAAGGAAAGAGAGATCTTTTATAGATTATTTTATTTATTTGAAAGACAGAGTTACAGAGAGAGAGGTCTTCCATTCTGCTGGTTCACTCCCTAAATGACCACAACGGCCAGAGCTGAGCTGATCCGAAGCCAGGAGCCAGGAGCTTCTTCCCGGTCTCCCATGTGAGTGCAGGGGCCCAAGGACTTGGGCCATCTTCTACTGTTATCCCAGGCCATAGCAGAGAGCTGGGTCGGAAGTGGAGCAGCCAGGACTCAAACCAGCACCTATGTGGGATGCCAGCACTGCAGGCTGGGACTTTAACCCACAGCACCGGCCTCAAAAGAGAGAGAGATCTTCCATCCACTGGTTCACTCCCCAGATGGCTACAACGACCAGGGCAAGGCCAGGCCAAAGCCAGGAGCTTCATCCAGGTCTTCCACATGGGTGTCAGGGGCCCAAACATTAGGGCCATCTTCTGCTGCTTTTCGCAGGCCACTAGCAGGGAAGTGGATCAGAAGTAGAGCAACCAGGACACAAACCGACACCCATATGTGATGCCATTGTTGCAGGTGGCAGCTTTACCCACTGTGCCACAATACCAACTCCACCATCAGATTCTTGATTGTGTATGAAACATGTTTTATATTTCTGGAATTTTTTTAGGATTGTGAAATTTTTATCTTACCCCTAGTGTTCTAAAAGTTTAAATGCCTGCAGTAGTTTTGTTGTTGTTTTTAGTTTATTGTACTAGATATTTTGTGGTCTTTTTAAACTGGTAGACTATTTCCTTTCAGGTCTGGTACATCTCTTTCTTGTTTTCCTAACTTATTTCTTTCTTCCTTGCTGAAATTGTTACTAGTTAAATATTGTACATCCTGTTCCCAATCTCTAATTTTCTTGACATCTTGATATGCTGTATAATTTGATCAGAAAGCAACACATCTGCCAAAAATTATATTGAGGATTTGCCAAACTGTTTACTTTTTTAATATAAAGAGAACAGATTACATATATTTCATGGGTACAATTCCAAGAAGATAACCATACCTCCCTCTCTCCCCTTCTCCATCCCTCAATCCTCTTCCTTCCGTTCTCCCTCCCTCTCTTCCTTCCTTTTTTTTTTTTTTTAAGATTTATTTGAAAGTCAGAGTTACACAGAGAGAGAGAGAGAGAGAGAGAGAGAGAGAGAGGGAGGTCTTCCTTCTGCTGGTTCACTCCCCAAATGGCCTAAACCATCAGAGCTGCACCAATCCGAAGTCAGGAGCCAGGAGCTTCCTCCAGGTCTCCCAAGTGGGTGCAGGGGCCCAAGGACTTGGGCCGTCTTCTACTGCTTTCCCAGGCCATAGCAGAGCGCTGGATTGGAAGTAGAGCAGCCAGGACTTGAACCGGCACCCTTATGGGATCCCGGCACTGCAGATGGCAGCTTTACCCACTATGCCACAGTGTCGGCTCCTAATATTAATTTTCAACATTAAGATGTTGTTCTCACATTTAAACATGAGAGCTCCAGAGGTGAGGAGGGAAAGCCAGAGTTGTGGAATCACTGACCTAGGACAAGGAGGAAAATCTAAAGCATGATGCTGGCATGCAGAGTTTCAAATAAATAAATAAATCTTTTTAAAAAGAAAAAGAAAGAAAACCTTGGAATCATAGGGGAGTTACAGAAAATCAGACTAGACGGACTGCTTGAGGTATGCTGTTGAGGGAGCGAGTCCGCAGTCCCACACCTCGCTTCCAAAAGTCAAAATGCTCTGAAAAGCAGCAGATTTTCATGAGCCTGTTAACATCAAAGGCTGAAGTGATTTGATGGGGAAATCTGGCCTTACCTAGGATGGCTGTATTAGGATACGTAAGTGGATGGCTGAGCAGCCAGTTCGCAGCGACAGTTCTGTGCTAAAGGAGAGAATATGGACTTTTAGGGGGTAGCTTGATAAGAATTTTTGTAAAGGAGGCAATTATGACTCAGATAACGGATACTGCTGTGGGAGTGGAAGAGCGAGAAGAGTCTGAGCACGACTGTGCAGGTTCAGTCCTGGCTGCTCCGAGCCAGCTCCCTGCTAATGAGCCTGGGAAAGCAAAGGAAGATGGCCCAAGTGCTTGGGCCCTGCACCCACACGGGAGACCCAGAAGAAGCTCCTGGCTCTTGGCGTTGGCTTGGCCTGGCCCAGTCTTGGCCATTACAGCCATGTGGGGAGTGAACCAATGGACGGAAGATCTTTATCTCCCTCTGTCTCTCCCTCTTTCTCTCTGTAGCTCTGCCTTTCAAATAAATAAAAATATTTTTTAAGAGACAGAGAGGTCTTCCATCCGCTTGTTCACTCCTCAGATGGCTGCAACAGCCGGAGCTGCACCAATCTAAAGCCAGGAGCCAGGAGCTTCTTCCAGGTCTCCCACGTGGGGCCAAGGACTTGGGCCATCTTGTACTGCTTTCCCAGGCCATAGCAGAGAGCTGGAACAGATTAGCAGCCGGGACTAGAACTGACGCCCATATGGGACGCCTGTGCCACAGTGCTGGCCTTGATAAATCTTTTTTTAAAAAGACAATGTGGCATATATACACAGTGGAATACTATTCAGTCCTCAGAAAGAAAGCTTATAGTTTGCAACAAGAACCTGGAGGACATTGTGTTAAGTAAAATAAGCCAGGCACAGAAAGACATATACCACATGATCTCAGTTATATCTGGAATCTAAAAATGTCCAACTAATAGAAGCAGAGAGTGAAATAGAGGTTCCCAGAGGCTAGGGGGTGGGGAATTGGGAGATACTGACCGAAGGACACAAAACTTCAGTTAGACAACAGGAATAAGTTCAGGAGCTCTAATGTACATTGTGATTACAATTAGTAATAATATATTGTGTACTTTTTAAATCACCAAGAGAGATTTTAAGAGTTCTCATTGCTGCAAATAAGGATGCAAGGTAATGCATGTTAAATAACATGCCATTTAACAATGTATATATCTATGAAAACATCATCTTGCATACCATAAATATATACAATTGTGAATTTAAAAAGTTTAAAAACATATTAAAAAGTGTTGAGCCTGTTTGAATGCTGTTTTTTTTTTTAAGATTTATTTATTTATTTGGAAAGCAGAGTTATATAGAGGAGAGGCAGAGAGAGGGAGAGAGGTCCTCCTTCTGCTGGTTCACTCCCCAAACAGCCACGACAGCTGGAGCTGGGCCAATCTGAAGCCAGGAGCCAGGAGCTTCTTCCAGGTCTCCCATGCAGGTGCAGGGGCCCAACGACTTGGGCCATCTTCTACTGCTTTCCCAGCCCATAGCAGAGAGCTGGATCGGAAGTGGAGCAGCTATGCCAGTGCTGGCCCCTTTAATACTGATTTTTAAAAGGTTTAAGGGGCAGCGCTGTGAGGTAGCGGGTAAAGCCGCTGCCTGCAGTGCTGGCATCCAAATGGGCACTGGTTTGAGTCCCAGCTGCTTCACTTCTGATCCAGCTTTCTGCTATGGGAAAGCACTGGAGGATGGCCCAAGTCCTTGGGCCCCTGCACCTGCAAGGGAGACCCAGAAGAAGCTCCTGGCTTCAGATCTGCACAGCTCTGGCCGTTGCAGCCACCTAGGGAGAGAACTAGCAGATGGAAGACCTCTCTCTTTCTCTCTGCCTCTCTAATAAAATCTTTACAGAAAAATGTTTAAAATCTATGACATTTGTAAAACAATTGGAAATTTGAATTTTACCTGGCTATTTGAGTATACTAAACCTTTCTTGGATGTGAATGGTATTATAGTAGTGGCATTATGGTAATATGGAAAACAAAAGAGTCCTTTTTTATAGAAGTGCATACAAGTATTTATTAATAAAATATGATCGCTTTGATTAGATCTGAAATAATACAGGAACAGTGGATGAGGTTATCATGAAATAAGATTGGCCACACATTCTAACAGTTGAAGTTGGTGATGGGTTAATTATACTTTTGTAAACAGAAGACATCCTCAGTAGTAACATAACTTCTGAAAAGAATGAGGGGGTAGGCATTGTGAATACTGTGACTGGGGCACCCACATCCCATATCGGAGTACCTGCGTTTGAGTCCAGCTCCACTTCCGATTCCAGCTTCCTGCTAATGCAGCCCCTGGCAGGGAGCAGGTGTGGATCAAGTATTTAGTCCCTGTCACCCAGATTGGAGACCCAGATTGAATTCCCAATTCCAAGCTTCAATCCTGCCCCAGGCTCTGCTGTTGCAGGTAGATGTTTCTGTGTCTCTCTGCCTTTCAAAACACACACATACACTTGTGTGTGTATATATAAAGTTCTTTAAAAAGAAAGAAAAACAAAATATATGAGTAAAGCCCAGGATTGAAACATGATGGCGCAGTGGAAACAGCAGTTAGTCTCAAGGGCTCCATCTTTGTTTCTTCTGGCCAGCGCCACAGCTCACTAGGCTAATCCTCTGCCTCGTGGCGCTGGCACACCAGGTTCTAGTCCCGGTCGGGGCACCAGATTCTGTCCCAGTTGCCCCTCTTCCAGGCCAGCTCTCTGCTGTGGCCCGGGAGTGCAGTGGAGGATGGCCCAAGTGCTTGGGCCCTGCACCCCATGGGAGACCAGGAGAAGCACCTGGCTCCTGCCTTCAGATCAGCGCGGTGCACCAGCCGCAGCACACCGGCCGCTGCGGCCATTGGAGGGTGAACCAATGGCAAAGGAAGACCTTTCTGTCTCTCTCTCTCACTGTCCACTCTGCCCGTCAAAAAATAAATAAATAAATAAGGGCTCCATCTTTGTTTCTTCTGGCATCATCACGATTGTCCTGTGCTACTCCTGGAAAGTGCATTGATCTTGATTGTCTACGAAATTGCTTAAATGCAAGCTTGTTTATCCCAAACACTGCTTTTCTGTTAGAAACAAACATTCATGATTCCCAGCTAGAAGACTGTGCTTACCTAAGTTTCTGTCCTTAGATATTTTATCCCTTTGTGTAGCTGGCCAACTTCCCTGCATCTTGCTGCTCTTTTTGCTGCTGTTTGTTTTTTCAACCCTGGCTGCAAGCTAGAATTACCAGTTCCTGGACTTTTCTATCTCTATTTGAGGTAGGGCACTTGTAAATTCATTGTTCGCTGTGTTATTTTTCTGCTAGACAAGAAAGGAAGTCCTGTTTCCTATTGCCTAGTAGAACACCTTGAACGTGGGTGCTTAATAATTGTTAGATGGCTGCTTCCGCTTGTGACACGTTTTACCTTTGTATCAGAAAGATTTCAAACTATTGTTTTGCAGAAAAACCAAGAGACTACTTAATCACTCTGTTGGAACGTCTGAGAATTGCCAAAGAAACAGGCATAGCTTTTCCTTTCTTTATGGACAACTCGAACATTGTGGCCATGTTTGAGATGATGGACTCTGCAGGCAGAGGCGCCATATCGTTTGTGCAGTATAAAGAAGGTCAGTATCTCCTGCAGGTTAAGCTAACAGTCTGTGGCCACCCCACAGCTTTCTTTAGCTGTGTATTGGTCCATCTGTCATCACTTTGAGATACCCAGATGCACTTCTTGGGGAAGTTTATAGGCTGGAGGTGACAGTGCAACATCAGGAGGCCCCTAGGTCTGGATCTGAGGAAGGCTGGGCATAGTGGAAGAATGGGCACGTGCAAGGCCAGGGAGCAGAGAGAACTGCTAGGTAGAGCCTGGACTCAAAATAACTAGTTGTCTCACAAGATCCATCTCAGAGGCCATAGTTAGTTCCAGTCTTCACTGCTAATCCATCAACCATTAAGAGATCTGCATGAATTTTGGGGAGACAAGTACTGCTGTACCCCTATCATTCTGAAAATAATTCACTTTGTAAATACTTTTGTCTTCTTACTTTTACAGCCCTAAAAACCCTGGGTCTGTGTACTGCAGATGAAGTTTTAAAAGGTGAAGGACACATAGTAACTTTGGATCAATTCAGGGATGAAGTGTAAGTCTACTTTTAAATGAGTATTTTAATGACATGGCATGATTTTTAAATATTAATACCACTAAAAACAAGTTCCTAGCTTTTGGGAGGAACATTTCATTACCTTGGAACTCAGCTGACTACAAAGTGAGGACAGGGAAGGCAGACAGTACAGGTGCTAAGCCTGGGGAGAGGAGCATGGAAATCATGGAGCTGGGACGTTCCAGAGGGTGCGTCCTCCTCTTCTCAGAGGGAAACTTCAGGAATTCTCAAGAATGAGGTGAAGATGCCCCAGCCTGCTAAGAGAACCAACAAAAAGGGTTTCCCGACACTAGTTGGGAAATCTCTGTATAGTCACAGAATTTATCTAAAAAATATTTCTTCAGAATTATTTATTGCAAAGTAAATGTTTAGCAACAGTATAGGTTACTTGTGACCTGACAATTTTAGGACTTGAAGTATTATAGCAATAGTGCTAAGTAAATGCTAAGTCAGAAAACAAAAAAGTCATTGGAATAACATTTGATAGTTGTAGAAGGCCTCCAGCTAAACCTAGCTCAGTCTGTTTAATTTTGCTCTGAGACAGGCAAGCAGTAGAGCCACCTGGAGATAACAGTTCTGATATAGGTTTTGTTCCCCTTGCTCTGAAGATAAACAGACCCCATGCTTGGGCAGGCTCACCCCAGCTTAGGAGGCCAAAGCTGGCCAAGACTGACTACAGTTCACTACAGACTCATTATAATTCCTTAGAATGCTAAATGACTCACCTGCTAGCCACCATGACAGCAAGTATCAGACCATGTAAAGGGTGAAAAGGGGTTGTGGGTAGGTTCCAGAAAATCTCCGCCTACTTCCTGGAAAAACCATGAATGTACCTTCCCTTTCATTAAATGCCCTATCTGTTGTTAAACACAGTGCAGAGACAGGGCCACGCTCCTCCAAGTAGGCCCTTCCCTGTGCAGTGGGCACCTTTTCTTTCTCAGTAAAACACTTGCTGCTCACTCTGCTAATCTCCGACTCACTCCTGAATTCCTTCCTGAAGCAAAGCCAAGGACATGGGTACCAGGCAGACCTTGCTATCTGGTTCCACGAGGATCTGTGTACCAGGAAACCATTATTTAGTACAGCCAAGGCCAAGGAAAAGTTAGAAAAAGGAAAGCTGAATTTTTCATCTCATCATCAGTTACATAAATACTAAACCAAAGTGTTTAGCTATCTTCCCTCCCCTGGGGGAAGGCAGAGGCAGAGTCTCACCCAGAGAGAGAAGGATGCTACTGTAAAGGAGGCTGGAACTAGGAAGTATTTTAAAAGGAGGACATCTGTGGAAAATGAGAATAACCCTACCTTATTCCCCAGTTCTTAAGTGTTTTCTATGGCAATACATTGAATTCTCAAAGTAGATATAGGAACCTCAATTACAAACGTGCATTATATAGTGATTTAAAAAAAAAACTGTATTGGTTGTGTTTGATTATTCACAATAGTTTTTCTTAATTAGCAAAGGAAATTGAAGTTGGTTACAATTTATTTTCTCTGCTCTTGTGCTTTCCTCGATGACACATTCGACATTTATATTTGAAAGTGGAATTATTCTGATTTTTCATGAGTTTTTGTTTTTGTTTTCTTAGGAACAAGAGGACTCTGGAAGTATGGTCATCATTTTAATAACACCCTGAATCCATGATAATAATGATTCTGTAAAGTTTTCAGTTGTCCAGTTTCATTAATTCAGAACTTCATCATATAATTAGAAAGCCAACAGGCTTCCTCTTTGTCTTAAAAAGCTTTTTTTCCTGAAGACACATTATTTTCCAGTGTTGGGCCAGTTTGTCCTCAAGTTAAGCAGAATCTCCACATCTTGCCGAGCCAGTTTGTAAATCCCAAGTTCATTTAACGCCGCGGCAGCGGGAGGCTGTCCGGAGGCCGACTGCAGCACGTCTCTCAGGAGCAGTGCGGAACCGATGTTCAGGTTCAGGACAATACAGGCTTCTTTGACACTGTTTCGGGGGAAGGGAAAGGAGGCAAATGAGATCATGGTTCTCTGTGTGACCCACGAACAATTTCCTTCTGACAGACACCTTCCCTCACTGTTGGCCCACGTGGCCTCTGGAAGAACTGTTTATGGATTTGTTATTTGGCTCTTTCAATGTGCTGGGACCACAGCATGCAGAGTTTAGGGTGCACTCAATTACTATAAGGTAAAGGATCATTGCTTCCAATAAGGACCCACTGCTTCCCCAAATGCAACACTTAATACTAACAGTCTATCAGGGCCAGCGCCGTGGCTCACCAGGCTAATCCTCCGCCTTGCGGCGCCGGCACACCGGGTTCTAGTCCCGGTCAGGGCACCGGATTCTGTCCCGTTGCCCCTCTTCCAGGCCAGCTCTCTGCTGTGGCCCGGGAGTGCAGTGGAGGATGGCCCAAGTGCTTGGGCCCTGCACCCCATGGGAGACCAGGAGAAGCACCTGGCTCCTGCCATCGGATGAGCGCCGGCTGTAGGGGCCATTGGAGGGTGAACCAACGGCAAAAGGAAGACCTTTCTCTCTGTCTCTCTCTCTCACTGTCCACTCTGCCTGTCAAAAATTAAAAAAAAAAAAAAGTCCATCAGGTGTGGTTACCACTTTTGGCAGATTAGGACATGAGAAGAGGAAAAATTAAGGGAAAGCAGCACAAAGGTAGAATACTAAAATAAAGAAAAACCACAAAATAGGCATACCTTACTAAAACAAGCAAACGTGTTCATTTTATAGTAAGTTCAAAAGGGATGCTTTAAAATCTCACAAACCTGGTACCTAACTTTAAATCAACAAATTGTGAAAATACTTCTAAGAATTTTACTCTGACATATGTTTATTTTTTTATTTATTTATTTTTTTTTACAGGCAGAGTGGACAGTGAGAGAGAGAGACAGAGAGAAAGGTCTTCCTTTGCCGTTGGTTCACCCTCCAATGGCCGCCACGGCCGGCGCACCGCGCTCGTCCGATGGCAGGAGCCAGGAGCCAGGTGCTTTTCCTGGTCTCCCCATGGGGTGCAGGGCCCAAGCACCTGGGCCATCCTCCACTGCACTCCGGGGCCACAGCAGAGGGCTGGCCTGGAAGAGGGGCAACCGGGACAGAATCCGGTGCCCCGACCGGGACTAGAACCCCGTGTGCCGGCGCAGCAAGGCGGAGGATTAGCCTGTTGAGCCACGGCGCCGGCCTCTGACATATGTTTATAAATACAGTTAGAACTAAGATTAATATGAATTGTTTAATTAACTTTGTTTAGGCCTGACCTTTCTAATTTCTTACATTTACTGAATATGGCACTTTTTCCTATTTATTCCTATTTATCTTTTCCTATTTATTCCTGCAGTATTAAGCAAACAGGAGCAATAAAACATATGCTAAGAAGCAAAACTCTGGGGCCAGCATTGTGGTGCAGTGGGTTAAGCTACTGCCTGTGACACTGGCATCCCACATGAGCGCCGGTTCAGTCCTGGATGCTGTACCCTCTACCCAGCTCCCTGCTAACGAGCCTGAGAAGGCAGCGGAGGTGGCCCAAGTGCTTGCTTGGGTCCCTGCCACCTAGGTGGGTGACAAGCTCCTGGTTTCAGACCTGTTGCAGCCAGCTGAGGAATGACACAGCAGATAGAAGATAGCTATCTCTCCCTCTGTCACTCTGCATTTCAAATAAATAAAAACAAAAGAAACTAAGTCCAACATATTTTACAGTGAGTCCTGGTAAATCTTTTGAGATCACGGGTCATGTATTATTTTTATGTCTCCATTGTGCTCTGAACATACATTAGATATACAATGTTTTAAAAGTTTTTTTTTTTGACAGGCAGAGTGGTCAGAGAGAGAGAGAGAGAAAGGTCTTCCTTTTCCGTTGGTTCACCCCTCAATGGCCGCTGTGGCCAGCACACTGATCCGAAGCCAGGAGCCAGGTGCTTCTCCTGGTCTCCCATGCAGGTGCAGGGCCCAAGCACTTGGGCCATCCTCTACTGCACTCCCGGGCCACAGCAGAGAGCTGGACTGGAAGAGGAGCAACCGGGACAGAATCCGGCGCCCCGACCGGGACTAGAACCCCGGTGTGCTGGTGCCACCAGCGGAGGATTAGCCTAGTGAGCCACGGCACCAGCCACAATGTTTTAAATTTTTCACTTCAAAAAAAAATTTAATTGGCTTCATTCTACCAAACATCTTGGAACCCTAAAGTTGTTAACAATTTAATATATCAACATGCATTGTTAATACTCAACTTACTGTTTAAAATAATTTTCTGGTCTCTTGCAATAGTGAGAAAACAATGGGAAGAGATTCCGGGTCATATCAAACTGCAACTGGGCTGCTCCTCCTTCGTTGAAGTGATTAGCAAGAATGATCTGAAACAAAGAAAATTGCCTTTACCAGTTGCCTTTATGATCGCAGGACCAGATACAGCCCATGCTTACTTACTTCTTGGTAGATGTATACGTCCAGCTTCTCTACAAGCATTTGCCAGAAAATTTTGAATAGGGAGAAACAAAGCTGCTGCTCCAGCTGAAGTAAGCGGTCTCGTAACGTAAGCAGCAGCGGGCAGGCAGAACTGGACAGGGACATGACCGCCTGCTCCGACTGCGAGGGCAAAGACAGCCACCTGGAAGAAACACTCCTTTTACCAAAACAGCTTTCACCCTTTTGTGTTTTTTTTTTTTTTTTTTTAAGATTTATTTATTTATTTGAAAAGCACAGTTAGAAGGAGAGAGAAAAAAAGAGATCCTCCATCTGCTGGTTCACTCCCCAAATGGCCTCAACATCCGGGGCTGGAGCAGGCCGAAGCCAGGATCCCAGAGCTTCTTTCAGGTCTCCCACACGAGTGCAGGGGCCCAAGCACTTGAGTCATCTGCTGCTGCTTTCCCAGGATCAAAAGTGGAGCTGCTGGGCCTCAAAACGGAACCCAAATGGGACGCCAGCATCACAGGTGGAGGCCTTACCTGCTATGCCACAATGCCAGTCCCATCATTTTGTATTTTTATTTATTTATTTTTTTGACAGGCAGAGTGGAAAGTGAGAGAGAGAGAGAGAGAGACAGAAAGGTCTTCCTTTTCCGTTGGTTCACCGCTGCCCCCCCCCCCCATGGCTGCTGCGGCCAGCGCGCCACACTGATCCGAAGCCTGGAGCCAGGTTCTTATCCTGGTCTCCCATGCAGGTACAGGGCCCAAGCACTTGGGCCATCCTCCACTGCAATCCCGGGCCACAGCAGAGAGCTGGACTGGAAGAGGAGCAACCGGGATAGAATTCGGCGCCCCAACCAGGACTAGAACCCAGGGTGCCGGCGCTGCAGGCGGAGGATTATCCTATTGGGCTATGGCAGCGCGGCCTGTATTTTTAAAGTGTTAACATATCATTTTAAATCTGGGGAAGTATACTGTCCTGGGCAATGGTAGCTAAGAAAAAAATGTAAGGGGCGAGCACTGTGGCATAGCAGGTAAAGCCACCACCTGCAGCGCTGGCCTCTCCTATGGGTGCCAGTTCAAGTCCCAGCTGCCAGCCCTCTGCTATGGCCTGGGAAAGCAGTAGAAAGTATGGGAGTCCTGGAAGAAGCTCCTGACTCCTGGCTTCGGAATGGCACAGCTCTGGCCGTTGAGGCCAACTGGGGAGTGAACCAGCAGATGGAAAACCTCTCTCTTTCTCTGTCTCTCCTTTCTCTCTGTGTAGTCTGCCTTTCAAATAAATAAATAAATCTTAAAATAAGTCCAACATTAAATGCTCTATCAGAAAACATATGTACTTCTATTTATATTTTAGCTCTCAATTAAATTTCCTTTTATTTATTGAGGATAAGTGTTCCTAGAAAATTCCCATATTTTAATGACTTGATATAAAATTTAAAATTTTAAATGTATATTTTAAGACATCAACTACTTTTATGCTCTGATTTTCAGTAAAAGCAATGAGGACTAGTAACACCTCTGAAATGACCATACGTACAGAGGTCCTGACTTCAATGGTTGACCTTTAGGGGCCAGTGTTGTGGGGCAGTGGGTTAGGCTGCTGCTTGCAACGCTACATGAGCACCGGTTTGAATCCAGGTTGCTCCAATTCTGATCCACCTCCCTGCTAATGTGCCTGAGAAGGCAGCGGAAGATACTTGGGTCCCTTCCCACTCATGTGGGTGACCTGGATGAAGCTCTAGGCTCCTGGCTTCAGCCTGGCCCAGCCCCAGTCGTGTGGTCATTTGGGGAGTGAACCAGCAGAAGGAAGCTCTCTCTCTCTCTCTCCCCCTCTCTTTAACTCTGCCTTTCTAATAAATAAATCTTTAAAAAAAATAGTTTGACTTAGAATTTTGCAATTTTATAATGATGTGAAAGCAGTGTGGATTCAGTAAAAGCACACTTTGAATCTTAATCTTCCCAATGAGAGTAGCATAATACTAGGCAGTGACAGTCAGCTGCCATCAGGAGGGTATATAACAGATACTCTACTGTGTACTGTGTTGCTAAGCTATGATGTTTAGTAGGATAGTATATTAAATGCATTTTTAACTTATTTCCAACTTAGTATTTCCAACTTAGAATGGGCTTATTGGGCTGTAACCTCATCATAACTGGGGGAGCATTCCTACACTGCCTGCTCTCAAGCATGTCTCATTCGTGGTGGTACCAAAGGTGTCATGGGAATCATGATAGTGGAATAAGTTGTACAATGCAAGCATGAACAAGGTATTATAATTTGTAAAAATTAAACTTTTTTTTAAAGGAATTCAAAGCTAAGTTTATTTTGGAGGAGGAATAGTGAAATCCATGACTAGTCTTTTTTTTTCATAATATGCATTTTCCACTAACTTTAGGAAAACTCATCATTTCTGATCCAAATTAAAAAAACTCTCATTGTTTATCAAAGAAAATTGCTTCCAACGAACATAAAAACATTATAGTACAACACTGCAGTTTCTTGATACCAAAGACAATATATTATAACTATTCACTATCCTGATATGTATTGTCTACCCTACTTCCTTTGTTCATCACCTATCCAAATCAGATTCATGTGGGGTGTATAAATAGAAACTAACAGAAACCTTGTAAGGCTGTATTTTTTTTCTTATTAAAATTAGCAATTAACATAATACTATCAGGATACTTTCTTTACCATGTGGAATCAACAAATGTCATTTTATTTAAACAGTCTAACTTACATAACTATTGTTACTATTCCATTGCTTAAGTAAAGATTTGCATTCATTAGGATACCTGGCACTGTCAACTTTTTCTTAATTTTTAAAACTATTTGAGGGGGAAAAACAGCTAACTCCCATCCCCTGGCTCATTTCCCAAAAGCCTGCAATGCCTCTCAGCTGGGGCTGAAGCCAGAGCTGGGAATCCAACCACTTGATTCGTCGTAGCTGCCTCCGCAGTCTGCACAGGCAGGAAGCTGGAGTCAGGAGCCAGAGCTGGGCACAGGCACCGGTGTGGAATGCTGGCATCCCAAGGAGCACCTAACTCCCAGGCCAAATGCCGCCATAAAGCACCTTATTTTATAAAATGAGTGACGGGCTAAGCTATTCAACCCCAGGTCATACAACAGCTTTCTTTACCAACAGTTGAAGACTAAATTATGATCAGGTTATTCTTAAGAATGTCCTAAAGAATATTTCACAAAGATGTCCATGAGACACAGTTCAAGTCTGGAGTACAGAAGGCCCAATGCTGCTTTATCTAGAAACCCTGGGAATCTGACTGCATGAACCTACCATGTTAGCTTTACCAAGCTGGTACTACGAGTTCATTTACATAGAGCACATACCTTTCTTTTTTATACAATTTTGCAGCATCTTTAACTTCTCTAAAAACATGGTCTACCTGACGGGTCAGCATATCATGCTTCAGGCGCTCTAAGAGGTTAATCATGTCATCAAAGACAGAGCTCTCCATAGAGGCAAGCTGTCCCAGCTGCAATTTACTGAGAGTATTATTCTCTGCAAAGACTTCCAGTGCTGCCTGTTGCAGTTGTAGAAAGAACTGAAAGCAAAAACATGTTAGCAGGTTTAGTAGCATTCTTTTTTAACAGCTTGAAACAGAATTCATATGACATACAATCCACCATTTAAAGTGCACATCTCAGTGGCTTTTAGTATATTCAGAGCTGTGTATCTGTCACCATAAGTTTAGAACACTGTCATTACCCTCCCCCAAAAGACTTATCTCTCAGGCCCAGTAGCTTCCCCATTCCCCCCATTCCCAGGCAACCACTAATCTACTTTCTGTCTCTATGGATTTGGCTATTCTAGGCATTTCATGTAAATGGAATCCTACAACATGTGGTTCTTTGTGATTGGCTTCTTTTACTTAGTATATTTTCAGGATCTGTCCACATTTTATCATGTAGTACTTAACTTCTTCTTATTGTCAAATAATATCCCATTATTTGGAAATACCACTCTTTATCCAATCAACAGCTTAGAGACATTAGGGTTAGTTCTACGTTTTGTCTACTATAAATAATGAAAGCTGCTATGAATATTTATTACAAGTTCTTATGTGGACATGTTTTCATTTCTCTTGATATATACCTAGGAACAGAACTGCTGGATCATATGTTGGAGGAACTGCTAGACTGTTTTCCATTGCAACTGCACAACCTTATATCCTCACAGGCTATATATGAGCATTCAAATTTCTCTATCCATGTTAAAGTTTGTAGTATCATTTTTTAATCCAGGTCTCACAGAGGGGTCAGGAACCCAAGTACTTAGATCATTATCTGCTGTCTCCCGGGTGCAGTAGCAGAAAGCTGGATCAGAACTGGAGGCAGGGGGCCAGCACTGTGGCATAGCAGGTAAAGCCCCTGCCTGCCGTGTAGGCATCCCATTGTGCACCAAATCAAGTCCCAGCTTCTCCTCTTCTGATCCACCTCTCTGCTGTAGCCTTGGAAAGCAGTAAGAAAATGGCCCAAGGACTTGGGCCCCTTCACCCACATGGGAGACCTGGAAGAAGCTCCTGGTTACTGGCTTTGGATTGGCCCAGCTCCAGCCGTCGTGGCCATTTAGGATGGAAGACTTCTCTCTCTTTGCCTCTGCCTCCTTCTAACTCTTTCAAATAAATAAATAAATTTTCTAAAAAATTTTTTCCAAAATCAATTACAGAGCACTAAATAAATCATCCATCAAGTTTTTTTTTTTTTATCAAAACTGGATAGAATTCAGTAATAAATAGATCACATTAGGCATGTTCAGGGCATTAAACACTTGGTTACTCTTTCTTAGGAATTTTTAGTTGCTTTTGTTTTAAAGTCCTTGGAATGAAATTCATTAAGGAATTAATAACATCTAAAAGCCATCTAGAGTTCTCGCAAAGACTTCACAGATAATGGACAAAATAGGCAAACCCTAGCAACAAGGATTTGGGGCAACAGTTCAGACGTATCCTATATCTGAGTGCCTAGGTCTCAGTCCCAGCTCCCCTTCCTGCTAATACACAGCCTGGGAAGCAGCAAGTAATGGCTCAAGTATTTGGGTTCCTGCCTCCTAGCTTCAGCCTGGCCTAGTGCTTGCTGTTGTGAATATCTGGGCAGTAAAACAGGGGATGGGATATTTCTATCTCTGTCTTTCTGCCTTTCAAATAAAAACATAAATTAAGCCTGGTAGTCAATTTTTTAATACATTTACTACTAAAATTTAGACCACACAATATCAACCTAGACCATATCTGTGTGTCTGTCTCTCTTTTCCTAATCTTTTTGCATGGTGATATGTCATGGGCATCAAACTGCTTTAAAAAAATGTATGTATTTATTTGAAAGGATGAGAAAGAGAGTGAGGGAGATTGATCTTCCATCCACTGTTCATCCCAGCAAATGAACCCAGGAACCAAGTGTGGGACGGGCTGAAGCCAGGAGCCAGGAACTCTATTCTGGTCTCCCACATGGGTGGCAGGGGCTGAACTACTTGGGCCATCTTCTACTGCCTTCCCAGGTGCATTAGAAGAAAAGCTGGGGCTGAAACTGGCACTCCGGTATGGGATGCCCACATCACAAGCAGCGCTTAACCTGCTCCACACCAGTCCCCTTCAGGCTGCTTTTAACTGACATGCTTCTCCCCATTTTTGGAACAGTACTACTAACTGTCCTTTGGGGAACCACCTCTTCCCTACTCCAGTGGTGTGACCCTACCCTTTGGGGCCAAGGATGCACACCTAACTTGGTAATGCTGTATCTTGGCCACACTAGTGATTGTGCAGGGACGGACATGTGAGAGACCACGTTGGTATTCCTGCTGAAATGACCACTGAGGGGAAGAAGCACTGCCTTTCGAGACTGTGGATCGACCACATAAACCCGGAGCCCGTTATGGCCACACCCAGAACCAGCCTGAGACTGACACCGAAATAATCAACTTTAGAGCAGTCAATCTAATGCCGAATCCTTTCTGTGACGTAATCAAACCCTTCAACCACCCCTGCTCTCCAACTTAGGCCAGTCTGCTACCTACAACTAAAAAACTCCTCATTCTGAATTATGGGCTTGGTACAATATGGCAATGGACAACAGTTAACAGTGGAGAATCTGAAATGTGCAGAAGCTGATCTGTGTCCTTTCCTTCCTTCTTTTCCTAACTACATGATACTCAAGAGCTTTAAGGATTTCTAATTAAAGCATTCACAGGCTGAAGGACCACGATGAAAGGACTTTTGACATTAGGACAGAAATTGTACTATAATTAATGCTAGGACACAGAATTCATTCACCACTTGAAAAGTCAACTCTGAAATCTGGTTATTTCTCTGTTGACAGAAAGACTAAGTTAATTCAGCATCAGATGATAAGTTTTCTAAGGATAAGGCTGATGCTAATTCATCTTTGTTAAGAGACTGCAGCACCAAGTAAAGTAGTTAATGATGCTCCACAAATAATTTCATTGAAGCTAAAAATCTGGCCCTGAATGAGTCTCTTATTATATCATCTGGCACAAGAATCAAGAATGATAATTTTCGTTTGATGCCATTGAAAAAGCCTAGCAGAAAATGGAGCACTATGGGGGCTGTGAGAATAAAATACTTAACTAAAATTAGAAACACCACACAGAAAAATACAAAATGAATGTATGCTGATTAGTAGACTTCATAAAGATAAATGCATTCATCATTACACTGCATACTATATTCCTTCTATGAAATATTTTCCTTGCTCAGCAGAAGGACATTATACACATGGATTTCAGTTAGCATTCTTAAAAAAGCTTTAAATAGGGGCCAGTGTCATGGCTCACTTGGTTAATCCTCCGCCTGTGGCGCCAGCATCCCATATAGGCACCAGTTCTAGTCCCAGTTGCTCCTCTTCCAGTCCAGCTCTCTGCTGTGGCCCGGGAGTGCAGTGGAGGATGGCCCAAGTGCTTGGGTCCCTATACCCACATGGGAGGCCAGGAAGAAGTACCTGGCTCCTGGCTTTGGACTGGCGCAGCGCACCAGCCATAGCAGCCATTTGGGGGTGAACCAACGGAAGGAAGACCTTTCTCTCTGTCTCTCTCTCTGTCTAACTCTGTCAAAAAAAAAAAAAATTATATGCATATAATGTGTTAGCACTATACTATAAATTTTGTCTTCAACTATAATTTAAAATATATTCTTGAGGCAAGATTCCAGCATTATATATAGGAGTACCTGGGTGCGAGTCCCAGACCCACTTTTTTTTTTTTTTAAAGATTTATTTATTTGTCCAGACCCACTTCTGATTCCAGCTTCCTGCTAATGTACACATTCAAAGGTTGTAGGTAATGGCTCAAGTACTTAGGTCCCTACCACCCAAGTGAGAGAGCCAAATTGAGTTCTGAGCTCCTAGCTTTGGCTTGGCCCACCCCTAGTTATTGTAGGCTTTTGGGAAGTAAATCCAGAGATGAAGATATCCATTTCTGTGTGTGTGTGTGTTGATCTCTCTCTCTCTCATTTCAAATGAATAAAAATTAGGGGCAGGCAATGCAGTGTAGCAATTAAGTCACCATTTGGGACACCCACCCAGTCCAGCTATTTGAGTCTTGCACATGGTATCAGGGACCCAAAGATTTGGGCCACCATCTGCTGCCTTCCCAGCTGCGTTACCAGGAAGCTGGACTGGAAGTGGAGCTGGGACTCCAACTGGCGCTTTGACATGGATGCAGGCATCCCAAGCAACTCAGAGTTCCAGGCTTCCAACTTCAGCTTGACCTTGCACTGGCTGTTGTGGGCATTTGGGGAGTGAACCAGAGGATAATATATCTGTCTTTCCTTCTCTCTGTCACTCTACTTTTTACCTAAATAATCTTTTTAAAATGTTTGATACTGCGCAAAAATTTTAATACTTGTTTAATGTTTGACTCACATGGCCACATTTGGAAACTCTTTTTGCTTAGTATACTGCAATTTTATGACCAGTCCTCAGCTATAATTTTTAAATATTGACTTTATCATGTTTTAAGAGTGATTATATATATTATAAATATTTAACATATAATTTTATATATTTATTATTTATATATCTATTATATAATATATATTTATGTGTTTATTTGATAAAGTCAGAGTTACACAGAGAGAGGAGAGGCAGAGAGAGAAATCCTCCACCTGCTGTTCACTCCCCAATTGGCTGCAACGAGCTGCGCAGATCCGAAGCCAGGAGCCAGGAGCTTCCTCTGGGTCTCCCACATGGATGCAGGGGCCAAGGACTGGGGCCATCTCCTACTGCTTTCCCAGGCCATAGCAGAGAGCTGGGTCAGAAGAGGAGCAGCCAGGACTAGAACCAGCGCCCATATGAGATGCTGGCACTTCAGGCCAGGGCATTAACCTGCTCCGCCACAGTGCCAGCCCCAAGAATGGTTCTATTTTAAGTCTTTGGTTAAATTAAAATCTGTTCTGCTGTTGTACTTTACTATTTTTATTTTGTGACAGAATTCTATAACATTTTATATTTATAATGTAGACTCATATGCATTATCCCATTTATTCAACATTGTCAGGTTTTTCACTGTTTAATGTGTATTTCACCATTCTGTGGTCATCATTGTTCTATTAATGCTTTCTGTCATCAAATCTACTTTATGGATTGGAGTGATATAACCCAAGCTGATTTTTTCTTTTTTCTATTTGAAAGGATAAGAGAGAAGGATAGAGAGACAGAGACCGACAGAATCTCTCCTCTGTTGGTTCACTGCCTAAATGTTCACAACGGCAGGAGCTGGGCCAGGCCAAAGCCAAGAGTCTGTTGTCACGGTATTGTGGTTATATTTACTTATTTTTTAAAAAATTTATTTATTTATTTACTTGAGAGGTAAAGTTACAGACAGACAGAAAGAGGGAGAGACAGAGAGAAAGGTCTTCCATCCTCTGGTTCACTGCCCAAATGGCTGCAAAGGCAGGAGCTGGGCCAATCCGAAGCCAGGAGTCAGGAGCTTCTTCCAGGTCTCCCACACAGGTGCAGGGGCCCAAGCATGTGAGCCATCTTCTGCTGCTTTCCCAGGCCATAGCAGAGAGCTGGATTGGAAGAGGAACATCCTGAAGATGAACTGGCACCCATATGGGATGCCAGCACCACAGGTAGAAGCTTAGCCCACTACACCACAGTGCCAGCCCCTGTGGTTTTATTTTTTTAAAAAAGGAGTTACTGGGGCTGGTGTTGTGATATAGAGGGTAAAATCACTGCCTATAATGCCAGCATCCCATATGGGTGCCAGTTTGTCTCCTAGCCACTCCACTTCCAGTCAAGGTCCCTGCTAATGGCCTGGGAAGAGCAGTGGAAGATGGTCACCCATGTGGGAGGCCCAGATGAAGCTTCTGGCCCCTGGCCCAGTGCTGGCCATTTCAGCTATATGGAAAACAAGCCAGAAGATGGAAGATCCCTGTCTTCCTCTGTCACTCCCTCTCTTGCTATAACTCTTTCAAAATAAATTAGTAAATCTTGAAAAAAAAGTTAAAAGGAGTTATTCATTCATTCTTGGTCTCCCACATGGGTGACAAGAACCCAAGTACTTACTTGTGCCATCCCAGCTGCCTTCTAGAGTGGTGCACATTTGCAGGAAGCTGGAATCAGAAGCAGAGCTGGAATTCAAACCCAAACAGTCTGACATGGGCTGTGGGCATCCCAAGTAGCTTTTTAACCACTGCACCAAACACCCACCCCATCAAGCTATTTGTATCCTCCCAGTGGAACTTAGATCAGTGATCCCAAACCTGAGTACGACCTGTCCAAGAGGATGGTCCTGGAGGCATTTTGTGGGTGTTATCACAGTACCGTGCTTATGATTTTTTAAAAAGGAATTATCTGTTAGAGATAGAAACTAAAATGCTACTATGGGATATCATGCCTCAGATCTGCTTCAAAGTAATCAAGTTTAGGTGGTGGAAGAGAGATTCAAAGAAACAAACTTGGGGGCTGACATTTTGGTGCAGTGGGTTAAGCTGCCACCTGGGACCATATGGGTGTTGATTTAAGTCTTGGCTGTTCCACTTCTG
This sequence comes from Sylvilagus floridanus, assembly GCA_949820135.1. Lineage (NCBI taxonomy): Eukaryota > Metazoa > Chordata > Mammalia > Lagomorpha > Leporidae > Sylvilagus > Sylvilagus floridanus. Next base: position 43,937,605 of record OX463236.1, on the reverse strand, counting down.
ATCCATCTCCCTGCTAACAAGCCTGGAAAAGCAGTGGAAGATGACCTAAGTGCTTGAGCCCTTGCCGCCCATGTGGGAGACCTGGATGCAGTTCCTGGCTCCTGGCCTCAGCCTGGCCCAGCCTGGGCTGTTGTGGCCATTTGAAGAGCACACCAGCAGATACAGATCTTTCTTTCTCTCTCTCTCTCTCTTACCTTGCTCCTGTAACTCTGCCTTTCAAGTAAATAAATAATGTTAAAAAAAAATACAAAATTTTTATAAGAAGCTAGGTAATAGCCAAATGGGTTCATTTTCCTATTCTATCTATATTTGTATATATTTGAATATAAGATACATAAATTAATATATTTTGATTCTTCATAATTTGCTATATTTTGAACACATCCAAGAGGTATCAAGTATTATTCTTCTATTTTCCTTAAAGTTTTGAACTTTATTGACTTTGACATCATGATTTAATCAGCCTTGTCAGTGATTGCCATGCATGAATATTTCCCACATGTAAAGTCCACAGAGGCAAAAGGTTCATTGTATAAAGTTTTTCATGAACGGCTTCTGCTTTTTTACAGTGATGAAGTACTCTAACATTTTAGGATTGTTTAACTATTTGAGATTGGATTAAGCAAAATAATGTACTTCAATCATACTTCTTAAGTTTGGCATCATTGTGACTGTAACATATTTTGCTTTCAAGATTCAACATTTGAAAGGGAAAACAGTTCAAATTACTAACGTATTACTTAATAAAGCACATTAACTCACAACATTGTCAGCCCAGTCTGCCAGTACAGTTGAGATGTAGTTCACGGCATTAAGAATCGCACAGTATCGAAAGCCAAGGGAAGCTCTAGTCTCTTCTTTCATCACCTGTGTTAACCGTATCCTAAAATCATCTACTAAGTCCTTCTGTAACTCCAAGAACTCCAGCTTACGGGAAGCCATGGGAAGATTTTTATACCTGTCTGTGGAGAAAGTTACGACTTATGAAGACTTTTGAGCCAAGGCACAGTTACAGATTTTTCCTATTGACCTGCGTTAATGCCTAACCAAAAAAAAAAAAAAAAAGTCATTCAAGTATGGGCCCATTTCTGACTCTCTAAGAATATGGGTTTCACAAGTACATATATCTGTTAAAACTCATTGAAGAGTATACTTAATTTCTGTGCATTTCACCTTATATAAGTTAAACCTCATTTTTTAATTTTTAAAATAATTTTTACTGATTTTTCTTTAAAGATTTATTTATTCATTTGAAAGTCAGAGTTACACAAAGAGAGGAGAGAGAGAGAGAGAGAGAGGTCTTCCATCCACTGATTCACTCCCCAAATGGCCCCAACAGCCAGAGCTGTGCTGATCCGAATCCAGAAGCCAGGAGCGTTTTACGAGTCTCCCACGTGGGTGCAGGGGCCATCTTCTACTGTTTTCCCAGGCCACAGCAGAGAGCGGGATTTTAAGTGGAGCAGCCAGGACTCAAACCAGTGCCCATATGGGATGCTGACACTGCAGGCAGCGGTTTTACCCACTATGCCACAGTGCCAGCCCCTAAACCTTATTTTTTTTAAAGATACATGAAAAATTATATAGAATATTTAAGAAACAATTTAAAAGAGGGTTGGCACTCTGGTGCAGCAGGTTAAACCACTGCTTGTGATTCCAACTGCTTGTTGGAACACTGCTTGTGATTCCCCATATGGGATGCCAGTATGAATCCCAGCTGTCCTGCTTCTGATCCAGTTCCCTGTTATCATACCTGGGAAAGCAGCTGAAAATGACCCAAGTACAGACCCAGGTGGAGTTCCAGACTCCTCATTTCAGCCTGGCCCAGACCTAGCTGCCGTGTCCATTTGGGAAGTGAACCACTGAATGGAAGATCTTTCTCTCTCCCTCCCTCCTCTCTGTCATTTTGTCTTTCAAATAAATGAATTTTTAAAAAATTATGTAAGCTTGGCGCTGTGGCGTAGTGAGTAAAGCCACTGCCTGCGGTGCTGTCATCTCATATGGGTGCCGGTTTGATTCCTGGCTGTTCCACTTCTGATCCAGCTCCCTGCTAATGTGCCTGGGAAAGCAGTGGATGATAGCCCAAGTGCTTGGGCCCCTGCACCCATATGGGAAACCCAGAAGCTCCTGGCTTCAGACTAGCCTAGCTCCGGCCATTGCAGCCATGTGTGGAATGAACCAGAAGATGGAAGATATCGCTCTCTCTCTCTCTCTCTCTCTCTGTCTTCCTCTCTGTAACTCTGCCTTTCAAATAAAAAATAAATAAATCTTTAAAAACAAAAAAAGGTTGAGCGGTGGGTATTTGACTCAGCCATTGAGTGTCCAGTTCAGGCACCTGCATCCCATAATAAAGTATTGGGGTTTGATATTCAGCTCTGATTCCTGACTCCAGCTTCCTGCTAAAGAAGTTCCTGGAGGGTGGCACTGTGGCATAGTTGGTGAAGCCCCCACCCACAGTGCCGGCATCCCATATGGGTGCCGGTTCACGTCCTGGCTGCTCCACTTACAATTCAACTCTCTGCTGTGGCCTGGGAAAGCAGCAGCAGACGACCCAAGTCCTTGGGCCTCTGCACCTGTATGAGAGACCCAGAAAAAGCTCCAGGCTCCTGGTTTTAGATCGGCCCAGCTCCAGCCGTTGTTGCCATTTGGGGAGTGAACTAATAGAAGACTTTTCTCTCTCTCTTGCCTTTGCCTTTCAAATAAATAAATAAATAAATCTTAAAAAAAAAAAAAAAAAAAAAGTAGTTCCTGGGAGGCAACAACAATGGCTCAAGCGGATTCCTGCTACAATCCCAGTGACCTGGATTTCGTTCCCGGCTTTTGGCTTTGTCCTTGGCCTAATCCCAGCCATTGAGGGCATTTGAGAAGTAATCATCACATGAGAACACTTTCTCTGTCCCTCCACCTATCCAAATTTTTTAAAAATAAAAATGTATGCTTACCAGTTATAACCAGGAGTAGAGTCATAAAAGTTTCTGCACAGTCTGGAACTTTCATTTCATCCACATCAGTGATATCCTTATACTGGGATACCCAGGCAGCTTCGGATGAAAGCATTGAGTCCATTTTTTGAAGAGCAACTGACATGAAGAAAAAAAGATTACGCTAAATAGGTAGTTGCAGGAATTCCTAATTTTTCAGCTCACAATGTCTTAATCAATGATAACTTTCTACAATCTCACATTAATTGGAGTATATTTATCATGCTGTGTTTTAAACAGATATTTTACTCCTCCTAACCCCCAAACTCCAAAGTGTTATGCTGACTAGACAAACTATGGTACAGGCTGAGTAGGACTTGTCTCCCCAAAACTCAGCAGATGTTTAAACACTGATGTCTTACTGCTAACAGCTGACAGGTTGAGTGGAGACTTGATCTAATTGTGGCATCTGAGGGGTGGGAAGTGTTTAGACAGGGATGCGATGTCCTCAAAGTGAGTTCAAGTTTTGCTTAGCATTCTGTCTCTGTTCCCTGGCTCACTATGCGATCACTCCACCACACCTGTCATCAGACACCAGGCTATGGGACTGCCTCAGCTGTAACTTCCAAACTGTATACTAAAATAAACCTTCTCTTTGCCAGGAAGCTCCTCTCAGGTATTTTAGTTAATGTAACAAAAAGTGGACTAATAAAAACTTCAACCAGAAAGATCTTACCAACAGCAGAAATACCATGTGGTGAAACCTACAACACAGTAATACACCTCATTGGCTTGATTAGTCCACTCTAGAAACATGAAGCGTACAATTCCAGGAAAAACTGAAGTTTCATGAGAAGAAAAAAAGGAAACCCTGGCCAAACAAAATTTCGGTGGCTATAGTTCCTCCCCAGAATTGGAGGAGGAAAACACCAAAAGTTATGTGCACAATAACAGACATTTCTTGCTACCCTATGGCCACGTTAGCACTTACATTTTCTCTCCACAGTCAACCACCTCTGAAAACAGGTTTCCTCTGACAGAATATGCATACAGTTAGCAAAGGTGCCAGGATAGCCATGAACACTGTGTAGCTCCCTTTCAAACAAGAGCACTTCATCCACCAAATGGCAGAAGAGATTGTCATCATAGAGCAGACAAGGAATGTCGGCGGCTAACTTCTCAAGAACAAGCATCATCAGACCCCGTGAAAATTCAAGCTGAAAGAAACATATAAACATGAAGTAGATAAATAACGTGTTATTTAGCTATACATGTAACTCCAAAACTGAAACACTTAAGACTGAGTTCTCTTACCCTCGCATTTACTGAACAGCCTGCTTTGTCTAATATTGGCTGAATCTTCTCATCCAGGAATTGAGTATGGTTTCCAATCCACATAAGTACCTGAGCCAAGTACCATTCAGGCTAGGGAAGGAGGTGAAATGGTTTGTATTCTTTAGTTATTTCAACTAGAAAGTTAGGATTAAATTGCTTGCTTTAATTACATGCACAAAATATTATATCAATTAGTTGAAGATTCCTACATCTAAGACTATAAACTCATACAAAGTTTAACAATCAAAAGTTTCCAAATACACTCCCAACAAATTTCAAAAATGTAACTTCAGTCAACAATCATAAATGTACAATGCCATAAATATTTAAAACCTAGCACTTTATAGTAATATATAAAATGATGAGTATTACAAAGAACCAATGACTTTTAAATTGTTTTTTGAAACAGCATTCCAAAATAAATTTTAAGCACCATGCTGGTCTGTATTACAAACAACAGCAGGTATACTTCTAGGTACAGAAAAGGAAATGGGGGTACACAACATTTTAAATTGTCATTGCAGATGATTCTGCGAGCATTCCAAGTTTTGACAGGGATTCAAAAGCATTTTTTGAGTGGCTAATCCCTGTTGTATGTTAGATGCTGGAAATAAAAAAATGAATAAGGGCAGCCTCTAATCTTTTTTTTATTTGAAAAAGTCTTTTTTAAAAAATTTATTTGAAAGGCTTAGTTACAGAGAGAGGGAGATCTTCCATCCACTGGTTCACTCCTCAAATTCCCACAACAGCCGGAGCTGGGTTGATCCGAAGCTAGGAGCCAGGAGCTTCCTCCAGGGCTCTCACATGGGTGCAGGGTCCCAAGCACTTGGGCCATCTGCTGCTGCTTTTCCAGGTGCATTAGCAGGGACTCAAATGGGCACCCATATGGGATGCCGGCACTTCAGACAGTGGCTTAACCTGCTACACCACAGCGCTGGTCTCAGCCTCTAATCTTAAGGGCTGCAAAGTTGCGGCTTGATGGCAGAATGCCAGTTTCACTGCCATTACATGTCAAAAAGCTGGCAACATAACTCAAAATATTCTTACGTCAAATCATTACTGCATGACACAACTCTAGGCTTACTGCTTTGTCTCAGTAACTACTAAGTGCTGCTATTCTCTACCAAAACCCAATCTAAAAAAGGAGACCCATAAAGTAAAATCCAACTAGAAATCCTTGGTACTCTGCTCCTTTCTGTGTAAACAGTTGCCTATCCCTTGATTTCTTTAAAATTCTATAAACCCTCTAAGTTCCTTAATATATGACACATGCAATGCTTGGTATAACATGGTATTTAAAAACACTGAATTGAATATACTTACTGAATCCCTGTTCCACGCACTATGTTAGCTGTGGCAAACCAAAGGATACATAAGGTAGTACCACCTCTTAGCAATTCCCAAGATTATAATTTTCAACAAATTCTATCAAATTTCATTGAAAACAGATGCCTCTAATTGTTTTCCAAGTCAAATTAAAGACAAATCTCAATAATATGCCCAATAAACTCTGTATAGTGCTTCAATTAAAATGTGATAACTTCCTCACAGCTATTCCATCATTTATTCACATAATCGCTTGCAAAGCTATAAATCATTTTAGTATCAGCACCTCTATTCAAAAGCTAATGTTTTCCTATCTCTTGACTTTCCTTTTTTTCTCTTTTTTAAAGATTTATTTTATTTACTTGAAAGGCACAGAGCAGAACGATAGAGCGTCCATGTGCTCATTCACTCTCCAAATTGCCCTAACAGCTAGGAGCCAGGAGCTTCTTCTTGATTCCTGCATCAGTGCAGAGGCACAGGCACTTGGGCCATCTTCTCCTGCCATCCCAGGCACATTAGCAGAGAGCTGGATTGGAAGCGACGCAGCCAGAACTCACACTGATGCCCATATGGAATGCTGGTACTGCAGGAAGCAGCTTTGCCTGCTATGCCACAATGCCAGCCTCCTGACTGCCTCTAGCTTCGGATCAACCCAGCTCCGGCTGTTGTGGGAATGTGAGGACTGAACCAGTGGATGGAAGATCTCCCTCTCTCTGTAACTAAGCCTTTCAAATAAATTTTTTAAAAAAGACTTTTTCAAATAAAACTTTTTCAAATAAAATATTCATATATGAATATGTTTATCCCTTGATATATGCCAGAATTTGGTTCCAAGACCCTCAGGGATACCAAAATCTGTGGATGCTCAGGTTCCTTATTTAAAATGGCCTTGTACTTGTGTTCAATCTATGCACATCTTATATAATTTAAGTCATCTCTCTATTACTTATAATGTCTAATGTAACACAAATGTTATATAAAGTGTTGTATTACTTAGAGAATAACAACAACAAAAGAAGTCTACATTTCATGACAGATGCAAATGTTGTATGTATATTCAGCTACATTGTACATGTAGCAGCAGTGAAACATTTTGAATCCACAGTTGGATAATTCACAGATGCAGAACTCATGGAATATGGAGGAGCCATCTGCATAAATCTAAGAAGTGATCTGGATGTGAAACACATGTGGACTCAGTTGTAGACAAAACTGCCATAGCCAATGCTCCAGCACACCCAAAGGCAAACTTTAGAAACAGGCCAGATGAAGTTCTAAGGAGTAGGCTGATTCCTACAACATTTCAACACACAAGTCCCCAGTTACATCTATAAGGCAGTGACAAAACAGGAAAGAATAGAAATATGAACAGAGAAAAAAGAAATGCAAACAGAGCCAGACTTTAACTTAAAACAGCAAAAGTATAGAAATCTTTACTATTTGCTACTAATAAAAACCAAGGACAAGAGTTGGCAAAGCTCACCTTGCTCATGACATTAGTCTGCCGGTTGCCTCTGAAGTGATACCTGAACCTCTTCTGAAGGGGTGTCAGCATGATCTGGATGGGCAGGACAATAGAAGGGGAGGCAGGAAGGGCATACTTCTCTGGGAGTTGTTTTGGCTCTGTAAGTAATTCATCTCTGACATAGTCAAGTCACGGAAAAGGAACCAGAGACATGAACACTACATGCACACACACACATTTATGCGTACACACACAACAAATTTTTCCAACAAATGTACCAGACACTAAGTTAATTATAATGCTACTAAGTAGTCTAAATTAAATGAGTCCAGTAAAATACTAAAAAAATTGTTATTAATTTATAAATCTTTCTTAAGATGAAGAATAGCAATAAGGAAATAAACTTAAGTAATCATTTGATAAAATTAACACTGCATTGCTAAGTTTTCCTCCCAACTGCCCATTTGTTCTGTTGTCTCAAGACACCTACATGGGATTTGAACATGTGTCAGTCATGTATCTCGGCACTCTTCCTCACAGCCCGCCCAACCTGCACAGTGTACTCCGCAAGACAACAGTGTACCACTCAATAGGCATTTACAGATCAAATCCAAAGCTAGGACTCCCAGGTGGCTCCCTGGCCACTTTCAAAACCTTTTACTCTGTAGCCAAAAAATATACTCTAGCAAGAAGTGTTGTCAAGTTTCCAAATCTGACAAAGATACGAGGTTTGTAGTTTCAGAAGCTGACAGAAGAGTGTCTCCAGGTTGCTGTAAGTTTCAGGGGCACTAGCAGGTCGATTTAAGCCAACAGCTTGAGACTGGGGGGGTACAATGAATGGCCAATTAAGCTGTGCTAAAACTTCTTCAAAATCACTGGAACATAAAAAAAACACATGTCAGTATACTACCGTCAAATATCCACCTGAAAGCAATTATGATGAAATAAGGATAAATTCTCCACCTTGTAAGCTTGTCCTTGAGAATTTTATGCCAGAATTTAACGGTGGCTCTCATGAAACTAAGAAGATGAGAACAGGATGATTCCTTAAGCTTGATGTCAAGTTCTGCCATAGACACCAAAGTAGAGGCTGCCTCTGGCACATTATTGGTCATTAGATATTGCTGAATGTTATCACTGCAAAACAAAACCAACGTTAAGAACAGTTCAGAATCATTTCAAATTCAGATTTTCAGAAAAATTGCTTCTCAGCCATGTTTTATATAAAGGTACATCCAAGCAGGAAGCACCACCCCGAGGTGGCTTTTCTGCTGATGCCCAAGTCTCTCTGTTTAGCAGCCTTCGGAGAGCAGCAGCCCATGTTCAAGATGCTTCCCTCCATCCTTTACCAGTCTTCCCAATACAACAGACGTCCTATGTCACATTCCCTCAGGCCCCACCCATGTCTGATAAGTCTGCCCTTTGCAGAAGCTTTCAGTATCTTAATCGAAGGGAATAACTGGTAGCATCTGGTCAAGTGTGATGGTCTTCAGCTTGTCCAGATTTGCCCAGCTGAACTTGACTTCCAACTTCAAAGAAACAAAATTCCAAACCAAGAGTTGTATTATGTGAAAACAAAGACTACCACATCTAGGAAATGTACAAATGTTACAAAAGAATTTAAAATGTAAAAGTAACCACAGAATACTTTTTAAGAGAGGAAATGGCCGGTGCCACAGCTCAATAGGCTAATCCTCCGCCTTGTGGCGCTGGCACACCGGGTTCTAGTCCCGGTCGGGGCACCAGATTCTGTCCCAGCTGCCCCTCTTCCAGGCCAGCCCTCTGCTGTGGCCCGGGAGTGCAGTGGAGGATGGCCCAAGTGCTTGGGCCCTGCACCCCATGGGAGACCAGGAGAAGCACCTGGCTCCTGGCTCCTGCCATCGGACGAGCGCGGTGCGCCGGCCGCAGCGCGCCGACCGCGGCGGCCATTGGAGGGTGAACCAACGGCAAAAGGAAGACCTTTCTCTCTGTCTCTCTCTCTCACTGTCCACTCTGCCTGTAAAAAAAAAAAAAAAAAAAAAAAAAATTAAAAAAAAAGAGAGAGCGAGGAAGTACTACCAAATTAAAAACAGGCCATTGGAGGGAAATTTGGAAATGAGGAAAATCCCAGCAGTTAGAAATAGAGATGTTATTACAAAAGACCTAAGGGGAAGAACATATTATTAAACAGAGAGAAATGATTGTGCTCTGGTTGACTATGAATTTGATTCCTATTTCTGAAATGACTCCCTGGGCATATTTCCCTTTTAAACAATTGAGATGTTAGAAAAGATTATTAGTAACTATAGCCCTAATCTAGTTAACCTATTACCTTGGCTACCATAAGAGGCTTTTTGAAACAATTTATTGAGGTTAGCATTTGGCATAGTACTTTTAAGCTGCTGCCTAGAATGTCCACATTCTATTTTTTATTTTTAAATGTCTTGTGACTTGTTTCATTTTCTTTTTTTTTTGACAGGCAGAGTGGACAGTGAGAGAGAGAGAGACAGAGAGAAAGGTCTTCCTTTGGCCATTGGTTCACCCTCCAATGGCCGCTGCGCTGATCCGATGGCAGGAGCCAGGTGCTTCTCCTGGTCTCCCATGGGGTGCAGGGCCCAAGGACCTGGGCCATCCTCCACTGCACTCCCTGGCCACAGCAGAGAGCTGGCCTGGAAGAGGGGCAACCGGCACAGAATCTGGTGCCCCAACCGGGACTAGAACCCGGTGTGCCGGCACCGCAAGGCAGAGGATTAGCCTGTTGAGCCACGGTGCTGGCCTTTGTTTCATTTTTTAAAAAATATTTATTTATTTATTTATTTGAATGGCAGAATTGTGGAGAGGCAGAGGCAGAGAGAGACAAAGTTCTTCCATCCACTGGTTCACTCTTCGAATGGCCCCAATGGCCAGAGCTATGCCAATCCAAAGCCAGAGCCAAGAGCTTCTGCCCAGTCTCCCACACAGGTGCAGGGGCCCAAGGACTTGGGCCATCTTCTACTGCTTTCCCAGGCCATAGCAGAGAGCTAGAGCAGAAGTGGAACAGCTGGGACTTGAACCAGCACCCATATGGGATGACGGCACTTTAGGCAGCGGCTTTACCGGTGCCAGCCCCCACATCCCATTTGAAGTACCTGGTTCTAGTTCCAGATTCTCACGGCTGATCCAAATTCCTGCTAATAAACATCCTGGAAGGCAGGAGATGATGGCTCAAGTACTTGGGTCCCTGCCACCCTCATGAGAGACCTGGATGGAGGTCTAGGCTCCTGGCTTTGACCTGCTCACCTTTGGCTAGTATGGGCATTTGGGGGATAAACCAGCAGATAAAAGATCTGTTTCTCTCTCTCTGCCTTTCAAATAAATTAATTAAAATTCCTTCAAATTTTTTTTTTCCTTCAAATTTTATAAATAAGAATGGGATGTTCTAAAAAGCTGATGTCAATTTCTAGAATCACTGGTAACACTACAATTTTAAGCATATAACTATAAATGTAAAACTACTCATATATGTAAAATACAAATTTTCTTACTGTACTGATGTACAATTCTTTAAAATTCTGGAAACATTTACCAGACAAAGGTATATGTAGCATATGCATAATGTAACATTAAATGTGTTAACTATGATAAACTTAATTTATCAGACTGTATGACTCCTGGATGATATTTCTCTCTCAGGTTTTCCAAGCAACATTAATGGTTGCTGAGAGTTTTGCAGCAAGAAGGGTTAAAACAAAGCAAAGATGGGACATTTTAATTTGGAGAGGCTGCCGTACCATAGAATGAAGCCAAATAATCTGCCAATCTAGGTGGAAATTTAGTTTGTTTCAAAGGCCATCCTACTAGATACTAACCATAAATGTTATATGTGCAACTCAAAAGGAACTATGGGCAGGGGATGGGCCTAGTGGAGAAGACACTGGCTAAGATACCCACATTCAGCCGGCGCCGTGGCTCAACAGGCTAATCCTCCGCCTTGCGGGTGCCGGCACACCGGGTTCTAGTCCCGGTCGGGGCACCGGATTCTGTCCCGGTTGCCCCTCTTCCAGGCCAGCCCTCTGCTGTGGCCCAGGAGTGCAGTGGAGGATGGCCCAGGTGCTTGGGCCCTGCACCCCATGGGGAGACCAGGAAAAGCACCTGGCTCCTGGCTCCTGCCATCGGACGAGCACGGTGCGCCGGCCGCAGCGCGCCGACCGCGGCGGCCATTGGAGGGTGAACCAACGGCAAAGGAAGACCTTTCTCTCTGTCTCTCTCTCTCACTGTCCACTCTGCCTGTAAAAAAAAAAAAAAAAGATACCCACATTCCATCATGGAGTGCCTGGATTTAATTCCCAGCTCCGACTCCTGATTCCAGCTTCCTGCCACAGTGGGCCCTGAGAGGCAGCATGTAGAACACCTGGATTGAGTTCTTAGCTTCTGGCTTCAGCCCAGCCCAGTTCTAGCCATTGTGGGCATTACGGGAGTGAACCAGTAGATAGGAGCTTTCTGACCTGTCTCTCTCTCAAATAAATTTTTTGTTTTTTAAGATTTATTTATTTATTTGGGGTCAGCGCTGTAGCACAGTAGATTAAAGCCCTGACCTGAAATGCCAGCATCCCATATGGGCGCTGGTTCTAGTCCCAGCTGCTCCTCTTCTGATCCAGCTCTCTGCTATGGCCTGAGAAAGCAGTAGAAGATGGCCCAAGTCCCTGGGCCCCTGCATCTGTGTGGGAGACCCAAAGAAGCTCCTGGCTCCTGCCTTCAGATCAGTGCAGCTCCGGCCATTGTGGCCAATTGGGGAGTGAACCAGCGGATGAAAGACCTCTCTCTCTGCCTCTCCTCTCTCTGTAACTCTTTCAAGTAAATAAAATAAATCTTTAAAAAAAAAAAAAAAACTACATTCAAATCTTAGGGACAGGCATTCTGGTGCAGCAAGTTGTACCACCTCTTGGGATGCCTATATCCCATGTCCAGAGTGCATGTTTGAGTTGCAGCCACTCCACTTCAGATCCAGCTTCCTGCTAATGCATCCTGGGAGGCAGAGGAAAAGGCTCAAGTGCTAGGGCCCCTGCTACCCACATGGGAGACTTGGATGGAGTTCTGGGCTCCTGGCTTCAGTCTGGCCCAGTCCTGACTTTTAATCACATTTGGGGAGTGAATCAGCAGATGGATGATCTCTCCATGTCTCCCTTCTCTGTCATTCTGACTTTCAAATAAATAAATAAATCTTTAAAAAAAAAAAAAAATCAAATGATAGGGGCTGACAGTATAGCATAGCAGGTTTAGTCACCACCTGTGATACCAGCATCCCATATCATAGCAGGTTTGAGTCCTGGCTGTTCCACTTCCAATCCAGCTCCTTGATAATGTGCCTGAGAAAGCAGAAGTATTAGGACCCCTACCACCATGTGAAAGACCTGAATGAAGTTTTGGGCTTCTGGTTTCCACAGTGGCCTAGTCCTGGCTCTTGCAGCCATGTGGGGAGTGAACCAATGGATGAAAGATTTCAGGGGCCGGTGCTATGGCACAGCGGGTTAAAGCCCCAGCCTGCAGTGCCGGCATCCCATATGGGCACTGGTTCTAGTCCCAGCTGTTCCATTTCCAATCCAACTCTCTGGTATGGCCTGGAAAGGTGGTAGAAGATGGCCCAAGTCTTTGGGCCCCTGCACCTGCATGGGAAACCTGGAAGAAGCTCCTGACTCTTGGCTTCGGATCAGCTCAGCTCTGGCCATTGTGGTCATTTGGGGAGTGAACCTTTCTCTGGCTCTACCTCTCTCTGTAACTCTTTCAAAGAAATAAAATAATAATAATAATAATTCTTTAAAAAAAAGTAGAAAGACTTTCATTCTCTCTGTTTCTCCTTCCCCATTACTCTGTCTTTCAAATAAAGTAAATCTTAGAAAAAATTTCTAAAAAATCAAATGATAAAGAAACCAATCCATTTCATTAATTTTCATTTCTAACACTTAAAGTATTCAGGAATACCTATTATTACAACTGAGAGTTTATTACTTAGCATTATAAATAACAGTTTTTATCATGTGTTTAACTATGAGACTTAAAATTTTAACTTACTTAGATTACTTTCTTTCAAATGCAAATTAAGCTCCCTGAAAAGTTTATGTTCATTCACAGTAAAGGAGAAGAATCATTATCATAATGCTATTTTCATAACAACTAGTAAAACTACATTATTATAATCCTTAATTAACTCAATTATTTAATGGCGCACGTGCACTTTCTAAGACAGATACCTCAAAGGAAAATAATAATTATGAGAACAAAGAGGCCTATTTTACCTTAGTTCTTCAATTTGTGAAATCCACTTAAGGTAAGCAAGATGCCGTTCAATCTCTTCAATTTGGTTAATCATGGCCCCAAGCCCGTCCATCCAGGGCTGAGAGGCCAGTAAATGGCTGTTGATGGAGTGCAAGAGATGCATTTCTTGCTCCAGAAACTGATTGAGGAATTGCTTCGACTCTTTTGCATTTTCTAAGGCACTTTGAATTCGTTTAGGTATTTCGGATGAAATTGTAAGTACCTGGCCATACCAAAAACAAAACGAAACAAAATCTAGCAGCAATCAGATACAATTTTCATAGCCTTTTTTCTTAGTTCGTTCCCTTTAAAATATTTGTTTGTTCCAACAGAACTGAAAATTGTCCATTAAAAACTTCAGAGGAAAGGTTTGATTTCTCCAGTTTTGTGCCAAAACCAAACATAAATGGCGTTATGTGAAGCACACATACATATATATATACATACATGTGTAGCGAGGGGCCTACCATACCAGTCCCCAGCAAGCATCCAAGGATCCTGGGTTCGGCCCTCCCAAAGGGTCCACTAAACATTTTCCTTCAAAAGCAGATGAGGGGCCAGCGCCACGGCTCACTTGGTTAATCTTCTGCCTACGGTGCCAGAATCCCATATGGGGGTCGGGGTTCTAGTCCCGGTTGCTCCTCTTCTAGTCCAGCTCTCTGTTGTGGCCCAGGAAGGCTGTGGAGGATGGCCCAAGTGCTTGGGCCCCTGTACCTGCATGGGAGACCAGGAGGAGGCACCTGGCTCCTGGCTTCAGATCTGAGCAGCTCTGGCCGTGGCAGCCATTTGGGGGGTGAACCAATGGAAGGAAGACCTTTCTCTCTGTCTCTGTCTCTGTCTCTCTCTCTCACTAACTCTATCTGTCAAATAAAAAAAAAAAAAAAAAAGCAGATGAAGCTCTGATTCTAAAAGGCTCAGTATCTGTATTTTGTTCAAATTCCAAGGTGATTCTGATGTAAGCCCAGGCTGAAAACCACTGACTTTAGCAGGATAATATCCAGATAATGCCTTTAGATATGGCATTTATTAAATGGATTTTTCTTAAGATAAATGGGAAAGCATAGAGGAATATTATATTGTGCATCAGGATAGTACACAGAGTATTAGAGGAATTTCAATTCCGTCAGATCACATTGGTTACTTACTCTGAACGCTGGGCTGGGTCAGGGACATAAAGGTAAATAAGACACACTATGCATCCTTAAGCTGTCTGGTACAGAAGGGAGATGAATGCAAGCAATTCTGATAGTTGGGATCCAGGCACTAAGAGAGACTCTAGGTATAATGGTGTACCAAGGGAGTGCTTCCCAAACTTGAATGTGTGTGGGAAACACCTAGACATTTTGATACAATGCAAATTTGACTCAGTCAGTCTGAGGTGAGCACTGAGAGTCTGCATTTTCATCAAGCTCCCAATCTGTACTCTATGGCCTGCATTTCTAACCCTCATTCTCTAAAAGTAAGGTTCTGAAGTCCAAGTCAATTCAGCTAGCATGGCTCATACACAGACCACTCATCTAGGATGAGAGGGAATTTTCTAGGAAACTCTGAAAGGAAAGGATTTTCCAAGGAGGAGGAACAGCTCAGACATGATCGGAGAACAGCAGAGAGAGCTGAGCAATACAACACAGATCAAAGCATTGCAGAGAAGAGCCCGGACAGGTAGGGAGGAACAGATTACAGTTGGCGTCTGTGCCCTAGAAGAATATGGGCCTTATCCAGGAGGCAATAGGGAGCTACTATATGATAAACAATGGTGTTTATTCTCATATTATTTATAATAAAAAACTAGAAATAGCAAAAATATCCATCAATAAGGACCTGGTTAAATAAATTACAGCCCAGCCATAATTCAGCACCATAAAGAGATAGGCCTACATATACTGATAGGGAAACAAGTATCATATATTAATGGCAAAAATTTCAGCTCTGCAAATTTTAAGCATGAGGGACCTTCAAAAAGTTCATGGAAAATGTATATTTTCAAAAAGAATTATGATGGATTTCAAAATGGTTTTGCACCAAAGTAAGCTATCTTTTAATTCAATTTTCCATAAGCCTTTTGAAGTGTGCTTGGATGTGCATAGAAAAAACTGTAAATGGGGCTGGTGCTGGTACTGTAGCATAGTAGGTTAAGCCTCCACCTACGGTACCGGCATTCCCTAAGGGCACCAGTTCATGTCCTGGCTGCTCCTCTTCCAATCCAGCTCTCTGCTAATAGCCTGGGAAAGCAGTGAAGATGGCCCCAGTCCTTGGCCCCTGCACCCACATTGGAGACCCAGAAAAAGCTCCTGGCTCCTGATCAGCCCAGCTCCAGCCATTGCAGCCATTTGGGGAATGAACCAGTGGATGGAAGACCTCTTTGTCTCTCCTTCTCTCTCTCTCTGTAACTCTACCTCTCAAATTATTAAAGCTTTAAAAACAAACAAACAAACAAACAAAAAAACCTGGGGCCTGCACTGTGGCACAGTGGGTTAAAGTCCCAGTTGCAGCTCCGGCATCCCAGATAGGTGCCAGTTTGAGTTCTGGCTGTTCCATTTCCTATCCAGCTCCCTGCTAATGCATCTGGGAAACCAGCGGAGAATGACCCAAGTCTTTGGGCCCCTGTAGCCATGTGGGAGACCCAGAAGAAGCTCCTGGCTTCACATTGGCTCCAATGGTTAGCAAGCCTTTGGAAAGTGAACCAGCACATGGAAGACCTCTCTCTCTCTCCACCTCTCTCTGTAACTCTTTCAAATAAGTAACATAAATCTTAAAAAAAAAAAAAAAACTATATGCCTTTTTTAAAAAATTATTTATTTGAAAGAGTTACAAAGAGAAGTAGAGACATACAGAGGGAGAGGTCTTCCATCCGCTGGTTCACTCTCCAAATGGCCTCAATGGTCGAAGCAGAGACGATTCCAAGCCAGAACCAAGAGTTTCTTCCATGTCTCCAACATGGGTGCAGGGGCACAAGCACTTGGGCCATTTTCTACTGCTTTCTCAGGCTATTAGCAGAGAGCTGGATCGGAAGTGGGAGCAGCCAGGACTCAAACCAGTGTCCATATGAGATGCTGGTGCTGCAGTCTGGGGTTTTAACCTGCTGTGCCACAGTGCCAGTCCCTATATGCCTATTTTATATAAATGTAATATATATATATATATATATATATATATATATATATATCTTTTGCTATATATATATATATATAGCAGAAAATTTCTATAAGGAATAAAAAAGATAGCTCTTGTGGCAAAATAAAGAAAACAGAAGATCAGTAAACTATCATCAAACACGAGACAGAATGAGGGCCTATGCTGAGGTGGTAGTAGCAGGCGTGGGAAAGTGGGGAAGGATCCCAGAGATGGAAAGGAGGCAGGACTCAGATGACTTGGTGACAGCAGTAGGGAGTGAGGAGGAGGAATCTAGGAGGTTGCAGAGTGACAGGCAGATAAATGGAGGTGCCATTATCCAGGGCAGAGAAGCCTTTCTGAAATGACTCCGCGGTTGTGTACAAGCTGGATTACAGGTTCAATAAGGGACTTCAGCATAAGTTTCTGTGGTCTGTAGGGAAACAAGCCTGATTACAGGGAGTCGAAGACCGAATGGCAAATCAGAAAGCGAAGGCAGACACATGCCGACTCTTCAAAGACTGACAGTCAAAGGAAAGCGCCAGCGCCCACTAAAAGATGAGAGGAAAGTTTTGTTTGTTGGTTTGGGTTGTATGAAAAAGACATGCGTGTGTCCATATGCAGAGGGAACAGGACTAGCTGAGGAGTGATGTTAAGTCCACTGAGGTGGCAGGCATGAGCTGAGACACAAAGACAGCTTTAGGTTGATTCTTCCACTGAATTAAGAGGTAAAAATGTTTACAAACAGGTTTGTGGCATGTAGTGGGGAGACCGATTCATGCTAGATGCCTCAGTATTTTCTGTGTGGGAAAGGGAAAGGGCAGAATGGCCAGCTCTAGTGTCTCCGGGAAAATCTGGAAGCACAGCTGAGGGGAGCAGCAGAGGGCCCACATTCCTACGGAAGGACCACTAGGTGGGGCTGCAGACTCAGCCAGGAAGGCAACTGGGCATTTGGGTGGCATCCCTCCCTCTGCATGGGTGACCTCCTCCCACGGGGCTCACAACAGCCTGCCTGCAGGTGCAGAAAAGGCCATCAGGGCCTAGCTAAATCTTGAAACTAGCAGTGGAGTAGATGTGGTAAAAAGACAGGAAGATGTGGAGGGCCGAGGTGACTGGATAGGAGAACACAAGAGGACTGACAACCTGGAGAAATCACACCCACTTCCCACAGAGCTTACTTTAACTTATTTTGGTGGTTACACAATAACAATCTTTTTTTTTTTTTTTTTTTGGGTTGCAAGTATAGGGACTTACTTGTTTAAGATTACATTCATTGGGTTTTTAAAAAAATTATTTTAAGTAATATGTAATAAAACATAAGAAAAAAATCACCTGTCAACCGACCACCTACATGAAACCATTATAATGTTACACTTTTCATGTTTCTCCTATTTGTGTGCATTTATAAAAATTTGGGATGATGGTGTTTAAACTTTTTTTGTTTACCATAAATTCACTTGTAAAAGCAGTTTCTGGGGTCGGCGCTGTGGCAAAGCCACCACCAGCAGTGCCAGCATCCCACATGGATGCCGGTTTGAGACCCAGCTGCTCCACTTCCAATCCAGCTCTCTGCTATGGCCTGGGAAAGCAGTGGAAGATGGCCCAAGTGCTTGGGCCCCTGACCCATGTGGGAGATCTGAAAGAAGCTCCTGGCTCCTGGTCTCAGATCGGCTCAGCTCCAACCGTTGCGGCCATCTGGGGAATGAGCCAGCGGATGGAAGACCCCTCTCTCTTTCTGTCTGCCTCTCTTTCTCTGTCTGTGTAACTCTTCAAAGTAAATAAATAAATCTTTTTTTTTTTAAAAAAAGCAGTCTCTAAGTCTGTATAAAAAGCCATGAAAAAATTTTATCATTGTTTTTAAAGACATAAATCACACAGTAAGAACCCTTTTATATAGTTTATAAAATACATAGCACACTGTAAATCCTTAAAGCTTATTAAGCAAAAAAAAAAAACTTATTAAGCAGTTTAAAATGATTACACTATTTGTCACAATCTATACCGTCACAATTTTATACACAATATTGGCAATGTTTATATTAATAATGATGAGTATATATTATACTTGCCTGTTCTTCTAACTGCATTTTATTTTTTGTCATTTGTTCTATGAGTTTATCAAGTTTCTTCAAAGACTGAAGGTCATTTCCAACTTCCTTTTCTATGAATGCAGACACGTAGGCCGAAAGCTCACTATTATCTATATTTTCACTGACCTGTTCACTTTCAACAAGAGCTACATTATTTATGTCACCTAAAATAAAAGAATAACAATTACTCAACACCATTAAGGACTGGGGAATTACATGAATTATAAAAACATACAAAAGTTAATAATGGAAGAACATACTGTACACACATACAGGTATATGAAAATTTCCTGGAAAAATGGAATGAAAAGTCTCTTAAGTGCAACAAAACCTTTGAGGGTAAGTGTGTAGCCTGGGAGTTTAGCAGCTGCGTCCTACGCTGCAATACCTGGGTTCGATTCCCGGCTCTGGCACTTCTGGAGAGCACCCGTGTTTTACAATTGTAGACAAACACACACACATAAGACCAGTTAATACTTGGTACTACATAAGCATAGTGCGCAGAGACAGCTCATCTCAAAGCTAACAGGCTAAGATCGCCTTTCTCCGCCGCCTACCCTGGAAGGCTGAGTTTGGGAGAGACGCCTGGGCACAAAGCGCTACGGCGGATGCAGCCTGCTCGCTCTCCTCCACGATGCTCTCCGTTTCTGCGCCACTTCCAGGGCAGCACTGGAAGAACAAGGTGACAGAAACACCAACGTTAAAGGAGCAGATGGAACTTAACACAGGGCTCCCAAAGGAACCGACAGGGGTCTGCCCGAAGTCCCGGGGCGGTGGGATACAGGTTTCCAAAAAGGGCTACCTCCCTGGTGCCACCCCGGCCACCCCTCCCAAGTCTGTGCCACCCTCGCCCGGCCAGCGGAGCCACCTCCCCGGAGAGATCAGTCATCTCACTGGGACTACGACCCCTGGGAGTGCCGCGAGGGACTCGAACCTGCGCCGCGGGAACCACCCTCACAAGCCTCCAGCGCCACCTCACCAAGACAACCGGGAGGTTTGTGTCACCTCCCCGGGTCGCCAGAGACGACTCACCGGAGCTCCCGGCGCATCGCCGATCGGGGGCATCCCGCCTCCGCGCGAGTCCTCGGCTCCATTCGCAGCCAGCGTGGCTGGTGGAGTCCCGCTCCGGTCAGCGACAGAAACCGGCCCCGCCTCAGCGGCTAAGGGACTTAGTGACACCGCGACTTCCTCTCGCCTCTCTCGGGTTCCTTCCTCTTGGCCAGAGCGGTCCTTCCCGCGAGCAGCCTGCCGAGCGCCGTCTCCCCCTGCAGGCCGGAGGTTGGAACTGCGGCCCAGGAAGAGAGCCCCCGCCCCCAAGGCAGCCCAGAGAAGGCTGGACCCGTACCCCCTCTCTCTTCATTGTGGATCTTGAAGGTACTCCTTCTTTCACGCCATAAATTCAGCGTGAATCATTTACATTTATACTTCAGACGACATCCAGATGTTCTGAAAATGAGTGCGCTTGGTGAGAGGCAGTGGCTAGGTAGGCGTATTTTATCGCCTATTTGATTGGGGGATTGCCAATGAATGTAACCATCTCTAGATCTTTAACGCTGGTCAGTTCCCTAGGGATCCCTCTCCAATGTCCTGGCTGGACGGTCAGCGTTCTGGTTGCTGAATGAAGAAGACGACTCAGCGCCCACCAAGCCCCGTGCTCAGTCCAGACTCCCTAAATAAGCCCTGTCTTCAGCTAAGGAGGAGGAACCAGAGTTAGCGGGAAGTAAAGCATAGGCCCCTGTATTTGACAATCTCAGAAACAAACTGCCAAGTAAAGTGGTACCATAAAGAACGAAACAGACAACGAAACAGACAAGAAACGAAAAAGGAGGGGTGGGAGAATAAGTAAGACAGAAAACAGAAAGCCTAGGAAAACAGAAGCCATTCAGTGAGAATAAAACTAAATATTCTCAAACAGGAGGAATCCCCCCCCCAAAAAAAAAAAAAAAAAACTCGTGGAAAATTAATGGTATTTTTAAATGTGTGCATAGACTTCAAAACTTTTTTCCATCAAAATGCAACTTTTTTTTTTTTTAATTTAGTTATTTGAAAGGTAGAGTAGCAGAATCTTCCATCTGCTAGGTTACTTCCCTTTTGACCTCCACAGTCTTGGGAGAATAAGGCCAAAGCCAGGAGGCAGGAACTCCATTCTGCTTTCCCACATAGGTGGCAGGGGCTCAAGGACGTCGGGTGTCTTCCACTGCTTTTCCAGGGCATATTAGCAAGGAGCTGGATGGGAAGCCAGCAGCCAGGACTGCAACCTGAAATGGGGATGCCAGTACTGCTGGTGGAGGCATCACCTACTGTGCCACAATACCAGTCCCAAAATAAACCTAGCTTTTAATCCAAGTTTTCCACGACTGTTCTTTTCCTTTTTCTTTAATTTTTTGCTTATTTGAGAACCAGAGAGAGATAAAGGACAAAGACAAAGAGAGCGTGATCTCCTATGGCTGGTTCATTCCCTAAATCCCTGCAAAGACTGGGCTTGTGCAGGTGCCAGAGCCAGAAACTCAATACAGGTCTCCACACAGGTAGCAGGAACCAGTTACTGAAGCCATCACGGTTGCCTCCTAGGGTCTATGTCAGCAGGAAGCTGGGGTTAGGGGCCAGAGCTGGGAATCAAACCCAGCCACTCCGGTGTAAGACATGACCATCTAAACTAGCCTCTAGGCCAAACACCTGCCACACTATGAACTTTTTCAAGCATCCTCCCAACGAAAGATGGTGGAAAGTGCCAAAATAGTCAATTGAAACAAGTGAAATGACTGTGTGAAGTTGAAGGGGCAGGCATTTGGCACAACGGTTATGATAGAGAAGCTGCTTGGGATACCTACATGCCATCTCAGAATGCCTGGGTTTGAGACCAGCTCCCTACTCCAGTTTCCTGCTAACGTGCACTCCGGGAGGTAGCAGGTGACAGCTTGGGTAGCTGAGTTCCTGCCAACTATGTGGGAGATGTGGATGGAATTCCAGGCTCCTGGCTTCAGCTTGGCCTAGGCTCAGCTGTTGGGGGAGGGAACCAGCAAATGGAAGACCTTACTGTCTCTGTCTCTTTCTCTCTATGCCTTTCAAATAAATTTCTAAAAAAATTAAAATTTCAAGCAAAAGAAATACAGAGAAGGTGGAAACAGCTAAATGGAAGGGTGATTATAAAACCCCTGCTGTTTCATGACAAACCTTATGAAGTTTCTACAGAATTACTGACGGGTACAAATCTGATAAAGATTTAAAAGTAAAATCAAAGGAGAAAAAAAGATTATCTTAAACCCAAGCTTTTTCCTCTGAAAAATTCACTGTTTGGTAAAAAAATATGTATAAAAATAAATAATTTAAGATTCAATGATTCAATATATAGGTTCAATAACAGAAATGTTTGCAATGACCAAAGCAGCACAGAGAACAATGAATTACTGTCAGGGAGTGTGGAGAAAGGCATCTAAGATGGACACATTATTATTTTTTTAAGATTTATTTATTTATTTGAAAGTCAGAGTTACACAGAGAGAGGAGAAGCAGAGAGAGAGAGAGGACTTCCATCTGCTGGCTCACTCCCCAATTGACCGCAATGGCTGGAGCTGCCCTGATCTGAAGCCAGGATCCAGGAGCTTCTTCTGGGTCTCCCATGTAGGTGCAGAGGCTCAAGCAGTTGGGCCATCTTCTACTGCTTATTTGGACACATTAGAGACATTTGGTCTTTTTTTTTTTTTTTTTGACAGCCAGAGTGGACAGTGAGAGAAAGAGAGAGACAGAGAGAAAGGTCTTCCTTTGCTATAAATGGATGTGTTGGTTTTCACTTAAACCTTGTTTTCAGATCTTTTGGGTAAATACCAGGGAACATGATTGCTGGATAGTATAGTAAAAGTATATATAGTTCTGTAAAAAAAAAAAAAAAAAAGCCACCAAACTGTCTTCCAAAGTGGCTGTACAATTTGCATTCCTATAAGTAATGAAAGACAGCTCCTGTTGCTCCCCACCCTTGCCAGCACTTGGTGTTTGCAAATTGAAACAAAAAGATACCACTGCACATCTATTAGATTGGCCCAAATTCAGGACACTGAGAAAATACTTTTGCAAAGTATAGTACAGGTGCCTGGCTCAGTGGGTTAAATCCCTGGCCTACAGTGCTGGCACCCCATATGGGTGCCAAGTTCCAGTCCCAGCTGCACCACTTCCAATCTAGCTCTGTGTTATGGCCTGGGAAAGCAGTAAAAGACAGCCCAAGGCCTTGGGCCCCTGCACCTGCATGGGAGACCTGGAAGAAGCTCCTGACTTCTGGCTTCAGATCAGCACAGCTCTGGCTGTTGCGGTCATTTGGGGAGTGAACCAGCAGATGGAAGGCATTTCTCTCTCTCTGGCTCTACCTCTCTCTGTAACTCTTCCAAATAAATAAAATAAATATTTTTATAAAAAAAATAGCATATTGACATGCCTGGGCAGGAAAGATCATTCTTAAAAAGAACAAAAAAGAAAATACAGTAGATAAAAATTGAGGGGCCCACACTGCCATGCAGCAAGTGAGCTGCCTCTTGCAATGCTGGCATCATCCCATATTGCAGGCCGATTTGAGTCCTGGCTCCTCCACTTTCAATCCAGTTTCCTGTAAATGTACCTAGGAAGACAGCAGAGGATGGTCCAAGTACTTGGACCCATCTCACCCATGTGGGAGACCCAAATGGAGTTCCAGGCTCCTGGCTTCAGCCTGGCCCTGCCCTGGCTGTTGTGGGCATTTGGGGCATGAACCAGCAGATGAGAGATCTCTTTCTGTGTCTCCCTTTCTCTATGTGACTCTGACTTTCAAATAAATACAGAAATAATTTTTTTAAAAAAATAAAGATTTTAGAATTGAATAATTACTGCATGGAAGTGGTAAAATTTTTTGCACTTGCTGTCACTGGAACACTAACTATAGCCCAAGGACAAGTGATTGTGCAATGATTAGGACAAAAATGTTTGAGGTACCTAGGTGAATAATCTTTAGAGGAAAGCAGTATAGAACTTCAACAGTCTGAACAAATTATGTCTCACTCAGTTGATCTCACATGATAACCACATATCAAAAATAAATCTAGGGCCAGGTCCGGCACTGTGGCGTAGTGGGTAAAGCTGCCCCCTGCAGTGCTGGCATCCCATATGGGCACCAGTTGCTCTTCCAATCCAGCTCTCTGCTAAGGTCTGGGAAAGCAATAGACGATGGCCCAAGTCCTTGGGCCCCAGCACTGACCTGGAAGACCCAGAAGAAGCTTCTGGCTCCTGATCAGTCCAGCTCTGGCCATTGTGGCCATTTGGGGAGTGGATCAGCAGATGGTAGATCTCTCTCTGTATCTCTCTGTAACTCTGCCTTTCCAATAAATAAATAAATCTTTAAAAAATAATAAATCTAGCACCAACTTAAGGACTTGAAACATCATACTGGTTTTTCACTCAGGGTTGAAATTCAGCAAAATATTAGATTTGAAAACTATTAGGAGCTCGGAGTTGGTCAATAAATATCTGCTACGTGAAGAGCATTAGAAAGGGGAATGAATAATTTTTCTTTACACAGAAGCATAGATCAATCTTTGCATCAGGTTTCTTGATGCAGATCCTCTTGGGAAGTCGCCCAATGATAGGAAAGAGGAAAACGATGCTCTTGGATCCACGACATGGAAGGAATCCCAGGTAGAATAGTACATTCCCAAAGCGCTTTCTCTTTTCACCATAGTAACCTGCAGGGTACAGCGCAAGGAGACAAGGCCGCAACCAGGTGTTCGAGGTATTTACCAGAATACAGCTAACAAACTAGGGAGCAATCACTTTCCCACGCAGGCCTCTAGGTCATTCTGCGCATGCGCAGGCCCGGTGGCAGCGCCCGGAAGCGCCGGGAGATTCGGGGCGGAGCGGCGGCCTCGGCGGGTTCCAGCCTGTTCCCGCCTCCGAGGCGCCAGTGGGCGTGCCCTCCTCCGCGTCGGGCTCCTCCCCGGGGCGGGGCCAGCCGGGCTGCGGCGCGTCGCTGCGCCGCACGTGTGCGAGCCCGGCGGCGGGGAGTCGGCCCGCGCGCAGCGCGCTGCTTATGTCCGGCCCAGCTCGCGGCAGCTTCCTCGGCGTGCTCCGCGTCGGCGCCACCCTCCTGCTCCCTGAGCGGAGCGCCGGCTTCCTAGCCTGCCGGCTCGCTCCACGCCCAAGCTCCCAGGCTCTGGGTAAGTACTGCGGCCCAGAGCTCCGGCCTCAGGGGCCCCACCCGGGGTGGTTGTGCAGACTGAGCCCGCGGGGCCTCCATTACGGCCGGGCCGGTGGGTCCCGCTCTGGAGCCGGGCCGGGCGTCTGGGGGCGCAGCGCCCCGCGTGCTCTCCCTTGTCCGCCTGCGGCGCTGTCAGCCCGAGGCTCCTCGTCCCACGCCCGCGTTTCTTCGCCTGGCCCTAGACGTCCGTTGAGCCCTTCTCCCTTCCTGAGAGAGAAAACCAGCTTTTTTTTTGCCCTAAGCACTTCACGGCCGGGCCCCGGGCTCGGCCCGCGGGCTCTCGTCTGCTGCGTGCGGGGCAGGCGTGCGGGGACAGATCCCCGAGGGGCAGCGAGCGGGTCGGAGCTCGAAGCTTTCCACGCTCCCGAGCGCCGTGCGTGGTTCGCGAGTGGCACGGGGATCCTGAACTCCAGCCCTGCACGCGAGGTTCGAAAACCTAGTGCCTGATGAGAATAGGGTCGGGGAAAAGTTGCCTTTTTCAGATACTCGGTCCCATTATCAGATTACTTTTTTGCGTTCTGAACATACAGGGTTACTAAGGGTTAACACCTCCCCCCAACTGCTAATCGTTTTTGAAATAATGGAGACGATCTGTCAGAAATCAGCGTGTACAGCAGTATTGAAAAAAGAGATGCATAGGCAGTCATATCCAGTTATGAGAAAAACGTCCAACAACTTGGATTTATTAATTTAAAAATAAAGGCTTTATTTTACAGAGTGGCACAGAGTGGGAAGACACACACAAACACACACCATTGGAACTCTGTCTGGGTCTCCCACGTGGGTGGCAGGAGCCCAAGCACTTAGGCCATCATCTGCTTTCCCAGGCACATTCGCCGGAAGCTGCTGTGATGGGGAACGTTGGTATTTGCAGCACCAAGGTGCGAGCTCCTGTGTTTATTATTTGACAAGTCCTTTTGAACTTGTCTTTTGCTGGAGGCTGGGACAGTTCAGGTATTAATTTGAGACACAGCTTTTGCTCCCGAGTTGGAGAAATCACAGTACAGCCTTTAGGGTTGACTCAGGTGTTCTGGGACCATAAGCCCTTTGCATGCGCCCTTGGGAGTGCCTGGCTCTCTCACATACATCTTTCACGTCTAGTTCTTCCTTCAGATCTTTGCTCCAGATCTTCTTACAGAGGCATCTCTGAAGAGCACCCCTCCTACTCTCAGCCCTCTTACTCTGCTTTGTTTCTTTGGAGCTTGATTCTGATATCATCAGTTTTTATTTTGTTCTTGGATAGACACTCAAATTAGAATGTAAACTGTGTGAGAGTAGGGGATACTCCATTTTTCCCCAGGACTATCACAGCGCCAGACAAATATTTGCTCAATAAGTATTTGTGGAAGGAACAACTCTGATAGACTTAACTGTTTTACATATTGGAATGTAGCGTGCACTAGAGATTGTTGGCAGCTGACAGGTGATGACAGACACATTATAAAAGTGGCAGTTGTTGGCGGTGCGGTGGTTCACTTCGTTAATCCTCCGCCTGCGGTGCCGGAATCCCATATGGGCACCGAGTTCTAGTCCCGGTTGCTCCTCTTCCAGTCCAGCTGTCTGCTGTGGCCTGGGAGGGCAGTGGTCGATGGCCCAGGTGCTTTGGCCCTGCACTCACATGGGAGACCAGAAGGAAGCACTTGGCTTCTGGCTTTGGATCAGTGCAGCGCCGGCCGTAGTGGCCATTTGGGGGGTGAACCAATGGAAGGAAGACCTTTCTCTCTGTCTCTCTCTCTTTCACTGTCTACAATTCTACCTGTCAAATTTTAAAAAAGTGGCAGTTGTTGATGATTCTGAAATACAACTATTAAGCTCTTTCAGATAATCATTTTGGAGGAAATAATGTTACAGGACTATTATCAATGTATTAACATTTTGAAAATATTAAACTTCATTTTGAGTGTAAATGTTAAATTATTTTTTTAAAGATTTATTTATTTGTTTGAAAGTCAGAGTGACACAGAGAAGGAAAGGCAGAGAGAGAGAGAGGTCTTCCATCCTCTGGTTCACTTCCCAGTTGGCTGCTACGGTCGGAGCTGTGCCCATCCGAAGCCAGGAGCCTCCTCCAGGCCTACCACGCAGGTGCAGGGTCCCAAGGACTTGAACCATCTTCTACTGCTTTCCCAGGCCATAGCCAGGGAACTGGATTGGGAGTGGAGCAGCCGGGACTTGAACTGGTGCCCATGGGGGATGTCAGCCCTGCAGGTGACAGCTTTACCCACTACACCACAGTGCCAGCCCCTAAACTATGTTTTGAGTAAAAGTGTCAAACTTTGTTTTGAGTGTAAAGTATTATAAATATTTTCTAATATTTATTTACAAAATTTTTATTTACTTGAAAGAGACAGGTCACCCATCTGCTGGTTCACTACCCAAATGCCCACAACAGCTGGGGCTGGGCCAGGCCAAAGCCAGAAGCCCAGAACTCAATCCAGGTCTCTCATGTGAGTAGGAGGGACCCAGCTACTTGATCCATCACCTGTCACCTCTCAGGGTGTACATTAGCAGGATGTAGAATCAGAAGCTGAGCTGGGGCTTGAACCCAGACGCTGTAATAGAGAATGTAGGCATCCCAAGTGGTGTCTTGACCAAGGTACCAAAAACCTGTTTTAAGTATAGAGGATTTTAAAAACTTAGGTGGGGGCAGGCATTGGCCTAGTGAATAAACCTCATATGAGATGCCTGTCTGTGTCCCACATCAGTATGTCTGGGTTCAAATCCCAGCACTGGCTCCCTGCTAAATGCGGACCCTGGAGGCAGCACTGATGGCTCGAGTACCTGGGCCTGCCACACCCCCTGTAAGAGATCTGGATTGATTCTTTGGTTCCACCTTCCTGGCCCAGTCCTGGCTGTGTTGGGAATTTGGGCAGATACGAGCTCTCTGTCTCTCAAATTAAAAAAAAAAAAAAAAAAAATGTATTTGTAGTGGAGCTAATGAAAAAGATTTTTAAATAGAGTTAAAAATTTAGTAACATTTCTGTTCTCAGTTGGCTCGTTTGGAATGCAGAGGGAATAAAACCCATTATTTTACTATACCCCCCAAAATCATTAGGACTTTTAAGTTCAAGGGAAAGTATCAATGGTGTTCATTCTCTTTCTGGCAGTCAGGATCTGGCTTCTGTCCTATGGAGATTTTTATTTGACAGTTAATAATTTATTTAATTTTTGTCATTCAGAGGAAATTATTGTAATGACTTTTCTCGTATATTTTTTGTATTCATAATACTTGAGCCTTTTTCTGTCATTACTGTTGAAAGTAGAAATATGACATTTCTTTAAAAAAAATACAACAAAAGTTCATAAAGCTTCTTAAACCCATCATTTTACATCTTCAGGTCAGAGTGCTTGCATATATATTTTTGGATTTTCCTGAATGTAAAACTGGTTTCCCTAAGCCTCTCAACTTGGGTCAGTCTGGATTGTTTTATGTTTCTGATTGAATTATTTTGGGCTTGTTTCATTTTCACAAGATCGCTTCTCCTCTCCTCCCATCCTAAAAATTGCATTTCATGTCAGTCTTCCTTTTCATATAGTCCTTGCTTATGAAGACACTAATTTGAGTTCTGTCTCCCATGGTCTAGAAGTTTGCAGAGCTGTTTTAGTAAACATGTTCTCTCAGCTTCTAGGCATAAAGGGCAAAAGTGAGCAAAACGTAGTAACTGATTAATAATTTATACTCCAATAATTGTAAATTATAGGTGCTATGTATGTTAAAAGCAATCATTTTATGTTTTAAAATTATTTATCTTCATTATTTTTTTTTGAAAGAGATCATCCTTCTGCTGGCTCATTCCTCAAATGCCCGCAGTAGCTGGGGCTGGGCCAGGGCCAGTTTGAAGCTGAAAGTTCAGAACTCACTCCACGTCTCTCACATGGGTGGCAGGGACCCATGTACTTGAACCATTGCCCACTGCCTAGTTAATATATAGTATAGGGCCATTGACTTAAAAATATAAAATTTCATTGGAAATACTAAAGTGAGATTAGTTAATATGCTTGTCTTGGAATTAGATATATCAAGAAAAGAGATCTAATTAGTGTCCACAAATATTAAGAAAAAGACTGTCAACCTAAAGGCCTGTTTATTATTAAAACTTTAGAAGTATTTAAAAGAGAAAAGCGGCCGGCGCCGTGGCTCAACAGGCCACTCCTCCGCCTTGCGGCGCCGGCACACCGGGTTCTAGTCCCAGTCAGGGCGCCGGATTCTGTCCCGGTTGCCCCTCTTCCAGGCCAGCCCTCTGCTGTGGCCCGGGAGTGCAGTGGAGGATGGCCCAGGTGCTTGGGCCCTGCACCCCATGGGGAGACCAGGAAAAGCACCTGGCTCCTGGCTCCTGCCATCGGACGAGCGCGGTGCGCCGGCTGCGGCGCGCCGGCTGCGGCGGCCATTGGAGGGTGAACCAACGGCAACGGAAGACCTTTCTCTCTGTCTCTCTCTCTCACTGTCCACTCTGCCTGTCAAAAAAAAAAAAAAAAAAAAAAGAGAAAAGCATGATTAGTCATTAGCTCAGAAAACAAGACAGGCATAAGGAGTGTTTTTGTTTTTACTTTCCCAGATTCAGCAATAGAGTTCTATTGTGTAAGCCATCAATAATAAATATTAATGACCAACAGTTGAAGAGAAGGAGCTGTAATAGACCTCTGACCAAGTCATCATATTTCAGCTTTACAGAGAAAGAAACTGAGCCAGGAGAGGATGAGTGACCCACCTGGTAAATGGCAAAGCTAGATCTGGCTCCGAGGTTGTTGAGGATGTTTTCTGTGCATCGGGCACAGAGGTAGATACTCTGCTGGGCCTGAAGTTCCTGAGCCGAGCTGCACGTGTGGCTCTAGGTAGCCAGCCTTTCCTTCCTGGTGTGGGTTCTGGTCCCTGAAAAGGAAGGATGATCTCCTGGTAGACTCTAATGCCAGCCAAGAGCCTTGTGGGTTTTGGGCAAGAGTATATGTGACACAGTTGACAGCTGCCTACAGGACGTCATTTGGTTGTCCTCAGGGACCTGTAACACTGCAGGACCATAGCTTGTCTTCTCCCAGCACCCACTCCTCTCATAGCAGGAAGATCTCTGCAGACCTCTCAGCTGCCCAAGGCAGAAAACCTGAGTCATGCTGGCGTATTTCCTCTTTGCTCCACGTTTGTCACCCAAATCTGTCCCCACCACTTACTAAATGTTTTTTAATGTTCTCCCTGTTCTGTCTCGCTTGCTTTAACCTTAGATCAGGGTATGCTAATTTCTTGCCTAGACTACAGCTGAACCCCACTTTCTCTTTAATGAGGTGCCATGATATCTTTCAAACTCTAGAATCCAGTTGTGATTTGGTTTTTAGGATGCAATTCCTTCTCTTTAGCCTGATGTGGCTTCTGCCTGCCTTCCTAACTTTACCTGCAGGCTTATTCTTTGTGTGTTTTACTAAAGCTGCACAATGAGCGATGTGCATTATGGGGTTCACCCAGTGCCTGTGCTTTCCCATACCCTTGCACACGCTGTGCCCTTGGCCCCAGACACCCTTCTCCCACTTTTCCATGCTCTTTCTCTTCCCTGAGCTTCAAAACTGGCTCAGGTATCCATTTTTAATCTTCCATTAAGCTTTTCTCTGATACTCTTGCTCTGTCGTCTCTTTTGTCTTCTGTATTCCAATAGTACCTGTCTAATGCTTGGTCCTTTTGCTTAGTACATTGTGTATGGGCTAGTTAAATGATCAACTGTTGGGTTTTGGTGGTGGTTTTTCTTTTTGAGAGAGCTCTTATTCACTGTTTCACTCCTCAAAGCTGAGAACTCAATCCAGGTTTCCCATGTGGGTGGTATGGTGGCAGGTATTGAGCCATGACTGGTGTCTTACAGATTCTGCATTATCAGAAAGATGGAGTCAGGAGCCAGAGCTGGGACTTGAATGCAGATATTCCAGCATGGAACATGGGTATTTTATATATATATATATATATATATATATATATATATATATATATATTTTTTTTTTTTTAAGTTTTTAGACAGAGAGAGAAAGGTCTTCCT
This sequence comes from Sylvilagus floridanus, assembly GCA_949820135.1. Classification (NCBI taxonomy): domain Eukaryota; kingdom Metazoa; phylum Chordata; class Mammalia; order Lagomorpha; family Leporidae; genus Sylvilagus; species Sylvilagus floridanus. The sequence continues at coordinate 43,906,868 of OX463236.1, read as the reverse complement.
TCCTTTGGTTCACCCCCCCAAATGCCACTACGGCTGGCACTGCGCCGATCCGAAGCCAGGAGCCAGGTGGTTCCTCCCGGTCTCCCATGCAGGTGCAGGGACCCAAGCACTTGGGCCATCCTCTGCTGCCCTCCTGGACTGGAAGAGGAGCAACTGGGACTAGAACCCGGCGCCCCAACAGGGACTAGAACCCAGGGTGCCGGCACCGCAGGCGGAGGATTAGCCAAGTGAGCCATGGCGCCAGCCCCCGTGCTTATTATTATTTTTTAAAGATTTATGTGAAAGGCAGAGTGACAGAGGGAGTGATCCATTGGTTCACTCACCAATGGCCGAAACAGTGAGGCCTGGGCCAGGCTGAAACCAGGAGCCAAAAACTCCATCCGTGTCTACCACATGGGTTGCAGGGACCCAAACACTTGTGTCATCTTCCACTGCTTTCCAGGTGTATTGGCAGGGAGCTGGATCAGAAGTGTAGTAAATAGGACTTGAACCTCTGTTCTCAAATGTGATTTAGAATGCCGACATCACACGAGGAAGCTTAACCCATTCTGCTCCACAGTGCTGGCCCTTGAGTGTGCGTCAGTAAATGTGCTTACACACTATTTTATTTCATCAGTTTTTGAGAAGATAATTACATAGGCATGAAACAAAATCCAGCTGCTGCAATTGGTATTCAGTGAATGCAGCAAGTCTCCTGCTGGATCCAGACCCTCTCCTAGAAGTATATGCCATTGTCAGGAAGAATTATGTACATGAATTTTAGCATCCTATCAACAGAATTAACTGTGCTTCTCTGTGCTGAAAGCCGCTTCTTTTTCAGTGATTGTTACTTTGTACTCTCCTCTCTTCCTAAAGGTTCTCTTAAATGTTTTCTTGGAGCTTTAAAGATGGAGATAACAGAGATGAGTGGAATGTCCCTGAAACGTGGGTGCGTGGTTGTTGAGGATAATGCGACCCCAGCTGAGGAGGCCAAAAAACAGAAAATCTCGGAGTGCTGCCTGCCTGCAGGTGCAGATGGGCCAGAGAGTGAGGGTCTCCCCAGCAGTGGAAACACGCCTGGGCCCCCGGAAGCTGTCAGTGCTGGAACAGAGAACAAGAATTCTGACACTCAGTTGGAAGAAGAGGAAGAGGAGGAAGAAGATGGCCTTTCAGAGGAAGAGGAGGAGGAGGAAGCAGAAAGTTTTGCAGACATGATGAAACATGGACTCACTGAGCTTGATGTAGGCATTACCAAGTTTGTAAGTTCTCATCAAGGATTCTCAGGAATCTTAAAAGAAAGGTATGTGTAATTTATGTGTAGTTGTTTCAGTTGTACTGGTTGGTTTCTCTTTTTGTCTATTTGAAAGAGAAAGAGGGGCTGGCACTGTGGTGTAGTGAGTAAAGCCACCACCTGCAGTGCTGGCATCCCATATGGGCACTGGTTTGTATCCTGGCTGCTCCACTTCAATCCAGTTCTCTGCTATGGCCTGAGGAAGCAGTAGAACATGGCCCAAGTCCTTGGGCCCCTGCACCCACATGGGAGACCTGGAAGAAACTTCTGCTCCTGGCTTCAGATCAGCACAGCTCTGGCCATTGTGGCCAACTGGTGAGTGAACCAATGGATGGAAGACCTCTCTCTCTCTCTCTGCCTCTCCTTCTCTCTCTGTGTAACTCTTTCAAAAAAGTAAATAAATAAATCTTTAAAAAAAGAAAGAGAGAAGGAGGGAGGGAGGGAGAGACACAGACACAGAGAGAGACTTTCTCTTTGCTGATTCACTCTCTAAACACCCACAATAGCTGTTGCTGGGCCAGAACAAAGTTGGGAGCTGGGAGCTCCACGTGGGTCTCCCAGGTACTTGAGCCATTGACATTGCTTTCCAGCAGGGGCATTAGCAGGAAGCTGGATCAGAAGTGGAGGTGGGACTCAGTCCCAGCTCTCCAGTTGGGATGCTGGCTTAGCAAGCAGTGACTTAACCTGCTGTGCACCAACACCTGCCCCACAGTTGATCAAGGGAAGATCCTTCCCAAAGTTGTTGGAGTAAGTAAAAATAATTTCCTGGTGGCCTGCATTGTCACTGTGTGGTTGGGTGTTTTTCATTTTATGAAGGTAAATTCTTTGAGAAGGTTTCCAGTTTTCTCCTGAATTTCTTTTATAACCTTGAGTGCTTTCATCCAAACGTGTCACATGTACAGTAGAAGCAAAGTGGTCTTTGAAGCCAGATGGGTCTGGGTATGAGTGTTTCAGCCACTTAGTACTTTCCTCCCCTGAACCTGAGTTTCCTCATTTGAGAAATGGCTTGAGCATCACACTGGGGTTGTTGAGAGGATTTCAGAATACCTCATGACTTTTGGGTTCTGATCCAATTAACCAGTTAATCTGTTATGGTTTAATTTAGTATGGGCTGTCTGTATGATCAGAGGGTTACAGAAACTTTTATTTATTAATGCATTTCTCTGGAAAAAAAATTCTGGTATGAAACATGAGCCAGGGTATGGCTTAGCATTCATTAAGATACCAGAAAACATAACTTCATATGAATTTATGCTGAAGATTAAAAAAAATCCCTTGTTTTACACAGTAATTGGGTTTTATTATTGGTAAACTTTATCCTTTAATTAATAGAAAATATTAAAATTAATAGAAAATAAAATTTTCTCTGAAAATTCCTGTTTTCTTTCAATCAGGTACTCCGACTTTGTTGTTCATGAAATAGGAAAAGACGGGCGCATCAGCCATTTGGATGATTTATCGGTCCCTGTGGATGAGGAGGTAGCAGTGCTCTCAGTCACCTTCTATAAAAAAAATCACGCCTCATAGAGATCATGGCAATACAGAGCTTGAGTAGCTGTGAGTTCTGTGTGTGACTCATTGTGTGTTCTCTTTGTTTTAAAGGATCCTTCAGAAGATGTATGTACAGTTCTGACAGCTGAAGATAAGCAGCGATTAGAAGAGCTCCAGCTTTTTAAAAATAAGGAAGCCAGTGTTGCCATCGAGGTACTTAGAGCAAAAGAGGAGGTTTTTTGGTAGGGGAAGTAGGTGGGGGGCAGGAGGGTTTTAGGGATTTGGGGATTTGGCTGCCTCTTTCTGGGTGAATGCCATGAAGTCTATTAAAGAAATTGTAATGGTTAACCAAAGGTTAACAAGGGTGACCTTGCCCCATTTGGTTTAGAAGAGCAGTACATTAAGAAATTTTTTTGTTTGTTTTAAAGATTTATTTTATTTATTTGAAAGGCAGAGTTACAGAGAAGCAGAGAGAGAGAGAGATCTTCCATCCACTGACTGGTTCACTCCCTAAATGGCTGCAATGGCTAGAGCTGTGCTGATCCAAAGCCAGGAGCCAGGAGCTGCTTCTGGGTCTCCCAGACCTGGGCCATCATCTACTCCTTTCCCTGTTGTGAAGAACTCAGGAATGACAGAGAACTCGAGTGACAGTTACATAGTGCCTGCTGCTGCCTGTTAATCAGATGTGTAGCCCACAGGGGGCAGTAGTGAAGGCTTAAGTGATTGGTTTCCTGTTATCCATGTGGCAGACCTACATCGAGTTCTTGGCTCCCAGTTTTGCCCAGCACCTTTGTGGGCATTTGGGGAGTGAATCAGTGGATGGGAACTCTTTATCTGTCTCTCAAATAAATAAGTATCAAATAAATAAATTTGTATGCTATATTTATTTACTTGTTAACTTTTTAAAATTTATTTGAAGGTACTGTGACAGAGAGGGAGAGAAAGAGAGTGAAAGAGCTATCTGTTGTCTTGCTGGTTCTACAAATGGCTGAGCCAGACCAAGATCTGGAGCCTAGAACTTTGTCCAGGTCTCCCACTTTGGGGGACAGGAAATGAAGCACTTGGAGCCATTATCCGCCGCTTTCTCAGGCACATTCACAGGGAGCTGGATCAGAAGTGGAATAGCCAGGATTCAAACTGGCACTCATGGGATGTCAGCCTCACAGCTTTCTACTTAACGTTCAGCACCATAGTGCTAGTCCTTATATTTTTAAGACAGTATTAGGGAAAAAAAAAAAAAAAAAGAGGAGGAGGGCATTTGAGCAGAATGGGGCGAGTCGCTGCTTAGTTCACACAAGATACATCAGAATGTTTGGTTCTACTCTGTTCCCCAGCCAGGTTACTGCTGATGTACTCTGGGGAGGCAGCACATAATGGCCAAAGTCCTGGAGTCCTTTCCGCTCATGAGAGAGACCTGGATGGAGCTCCTGGCTTTTGAGTTTGGCCAGGCCCAGCCCCAGGTGTTGCAGGCATTTGTGGAGTGAATCAGCGGATGGGAGGTCTTTCTGTCTCTGATTTTGTTCTGTTCTTTTTCTCTCTTCTCTTTCTTACATGCTGTGTTTCAAATAAAGAAACATAAAAAAGAGAATCATTTATTACCTTTGTCTTAGATCATTATGGTATACAAATTGAAAGGAAATTCTGCGCTCAGTCCAACCCACAACTACCTCATACTGAAATTTATTCTATATGAAATAAATGTATAATGAAATTCTACAACGTTGTTCACAATAAAGGAAAAATCGCCATAAAAACGATGTAAACCTGCCTGTGGTTTATGTACACCGAAGAGTTAAAAAACTTTTCACAGATGGCATAACCGTGGTTTTTAAGATCAGGCTTGTTATAGCATGTGCACATGCCCCAATACTGTTTTTGAAAGGGAGATACCTTTCACCCACTGTTCACCCCCCAAATGCCCACACCAGTTAGGGTAAGCCAGGCTGAAGCCAGAAGTCTGGAACTGAACCTGGGTCTCCCACGTGGGAGGCAGAGACCCAAGTTACTGCTGCCTCCTAGGGTGTGCATTAGGAAGCAAGAATTGGGAGCAGAGCTGGGACTCAAATCCAAGCACTGTAATAATGGATGCAGGTGTCCCAAGTGACTACTTAACCACTGCACTAATGTTCCCCCATCCCCAGAATTTTCTGTGAAGATTTTGTCTGTGGATATTTAGTAATTGAAAAAACCTGAAATTGTAATGCCGTATACTTTGGGGAAGTTTTGGTGGAGATGGTGAGATTGGGTGAGGCTAGGTGAGGTTTGGAGGCTGACAGTGAACTCAGTTTCTCTCAGCCTCGGTCACCTCGTGATCCAGAGTGAGTGCCTGGTAGGTGGATAGGCTCTTGGGCTTGCTGTACTGGGAAGCTCCAGGGTATTGCTGAAATCATACACAGACACTTATTTTGCCTGGTCAGTAAGATGAGCATTATTTTTACTGGTTCACTGTATTGTTCCGCAGCTTATTGTTTGTTAAATTTGTGGTGTTGCTATCTTTTTTTTTTTTTTTTTTAAATAGGTTGTTGAGGACACCAAAGAAAAAAGAACTGTCATCCACCAAGCTATCAAATCTCTGTTTCCAGGATTAGAGACCAAAACAGAGGACAGAGAGGGGAAGAAGTACATTGTGGCCTACCACGCAGCCGGGAAAAAGGCCTTGGCAAGTAAGTGTGTGGCCTGCTTTCACCTGCCTGGCAGTTCTCATCTGTCTTGCCTGTTCACGTTCAAGGCCTGCATTGCTGTTGTTCAGGGAAGGATGCTGATCACATCAGTCCTTCAGAGAGGTTGGATGCTGTCACTTCATGTGCCAGAACAATCCTGTAGTCTGTCTGATAGGGGGCATCTGGTCTTTTATGTGAGTTAGGATTTGCTGAAGTTAAAGTGGTGCCTGAGAGTGCCTTGGGAACTTGGTATGTTTCTGACAAGCAGAACAGGCTTTGGCAGTTCAAGAAGAAAATGGAAGGATTATTGCCCAACCCATGTTCACAGTGGGGTTGAACAGAGAATATTTGTTTCCTATTTGAAGTGGGTGTGCTGTCAGTGAAGACTGATAGGTATGTTCTCAAGTGTTCCCTGTAGCATGAAAATTTCTGTTGCATATAATCTTCAAGAAAATTGAGGTAACTTTTCTTTTACCTATCAAATCAGCAGATAAAATTTTAATGACATTGACAAGAGGCAAAAGTGATTTCCATACCCTCCTCTTCTGCAAGTGATCAGCCCTGTTAGTGAGTAAAAGACTATTGAGGTCATTGAGGCTTTATTGGTATTCTCTTAGGTTAATTTAAAAGATAACAGTGTGAATACAGGAGGCTTTGTGTATAGGACATGGTTCTAGTAAAATGAGAGGGCCTAGTAAAAAAGGATGCAGAAGTTGTTTTAGCTGTGTTTCAGAAAATGACCTAGTCAAGTCAGCAAGTCTGCAGAGTTGGGGAGGAGAAGGCAGAGGTCACAGGTGACCTCGCAGTGGACCCTGAAAAGGAGAGGTGCAGTGGTGTCTGGAACTGTTTCGAGCTTGAGTTGCTCACTCTTCAGTCCACAGACCACAGCAGCACCTGGTTGCTGTGTGTTCTTCAGCATCTGGGTCGCAATATCAAATACCATCCTAGCTGCCTTTCTCCAGCACAGGTGGCTTGGGAGAAGCCAGCCCAGTGGAAAGTGACTTGTTTGGTTGTTGCCACCATTCTCCCAAGGGTGGTAAAGAGCCAGCTCCAGGCTGAGGAGAGAAGGTGGCTTCCCACATGCGAGGCCTTCAACTCTAGGGCATTTGGCCTTCGTCCTCTCTATAGGAGGGCCACTAGGGAGATGTACCTGGCAGAGGCAGCCCACGTTGATGAGCAGCATGGTGCCAGCAGCACTAAGGGATCACAAGGCGAAGTCTCGTGCTTGGTGTGGTTAGGAGGAAGCAGACTGGAAAAGGCAAGCCCTGGCTTTCGTGAAGGGATGCTTCTTGGGGCGTCATTTCTTGGGGGCTGCTGGGTTTGAGGGGAGGGAGCTGTTTGCAGGCCAACGTTGTCCTGACAGCCTGTCCCACCTCGCCCTTCGCTGAGTGGCCAGGCCTGAATTTCTCTTTCATTTTTGGACTGAAAATTTCCTTGAGATTTTCCAGGTGAGATGCTGAGCTATGGGCCATGTGACCCAGTCTTCTCCACCTCCCTTTGAAGATCTGCAATAAAACAGGAATTTCTCCCTTTAAAAGAAGCAGGGGGGCTGGTCAGATTGGAGTGACCTTCACCTAGAGACCTAACCCTGTTGGGCTCAGGTTTTGTGGCCTTTTGGGAAAGGTGGGGTAATCTACATCTGAGCTGCTGTTATTGTCTGCTCCTGGGCACTCGGGAGCCTGTGTTTGGGGAAGGGGAGCTGGTATCTGAGGCTACTGTTTCTGGCCATATACATGGATACTGGTAGCAGTGCCAGCTTGTCCTCCTGGGCCGCCCTGCCTGGTATTTGGGTGAATTAGCTTTTAAAGCTTTGTTGCAGAGCTTTAAGCTTCCTTACTCTCAGCTCCTGACACACGTTGTTGGTGTGTTCTGTATTACCTAGCAGATTAGCAATATTCTTAACCTAAATAGAGCCATGTATCAGAAAACATAGATGTGGAAGATTCTAAATTATGACTCCAAACATCAGGAATTGCCAACCATTTAAACTTTGACATTATTTTGTGTGTGTGTGAAGCCAGTCTGAAAGGACACAGTGCTTTACCTCCCAATGTGTATGTATGATATCTTCCTGAAAATACCATATAAGTATGATAGCATTCCATATTCAAGTAAATTAATGTATGTTCTGAAGTAGATAGTGTTTATTCCAAAGAACTTATTTTTAAAAGTACTCTAAGTAAAAAAAAAAAGAAAAGAAAAGCTTTGCCGTGTATAGTGGGTAGCTTCTCTGTACTTTCTGAATTGAATGGCTCCCAGGAGGGAGTCCTGGATCTAAGAATTCATGGAGACCCAGGAAGAAGAGCCACACAGGTACAAGGAGCTGTCTGGGAGAGAACAGTACTGTGGAGTCACAGGACTAGGGAATTCCAGTAATCAGCAGTGAGAAAATCTACACATAGCTCCAGCAACATAAGAACTTTGCAGTGCACTCATCCCCATAGCAATGTGGAAATCGCTGGTGTCTTTTTGCCAGAGCATTTTCAGTGGAATGAGAAGGCGGGAACCAGTTTAGCCAGTAGACTGAGATGAGTCAGTCTGTACAAATGACTGTTTCATGTAAGCTCTAAAAAGAGGAGAAAGGAAGGGAATGTGGTTAAGGAGAGGAAACATAGGTTTGGTTTTTAAGCTGAAAGAGCTGTAAGTGTATTTACACACTGAAGGGAAGGACCCAAAGAGAGAGGGTGCAAGTCCAGAGAGGAGGGTAATAAAGCAGTGAACAGAGCAGGACTCCCAAGGAAGCCGAAAGCTTGGTGTACAGGAAACAGTGGTGAGAGTGGCCTTGAAGTCATGGGGACAGAATGCTCGGCATGCTACCCCAGCTCATCGTTCTTTGTGAGCTACATGCGTTTTTCCTTCCTCACTCATGGGAATCTCTGTGTCCAGTACCTGCAGCTTCCTGACTGTTGTCCCCTTTTGTCTGGTGTCCATCTGGTTCTTTAGCTTGGGGCTGCCAGGTCAGACCCTACAAAGGTGGCAGGAACTATCTGGAAATAGGAAGCAGATTTCCCCGCTTCAGAATCTTTGCATTTGTATCACAAAGCATAGTGTCTCAAAAATGAAAGTCATTTTATTATTATTTTTTTTTACGATCTTTTAGTTTATTTGAAAGGCAGAGTTACAGAGAGAGAGAGAGGGAGAGATCTATCCGCTCTTCACTCCACAAATGGCCACAACAGCCGGAGCTGGGCCAACCTAAAGCCAGGAGCCATAAGATCCCTCATGTGGGTGCAGGGGCTCAAGCACTTGGGCTTTCTTCCGCTGCCTTTCCAGGCACATTAGCAGGGAACATGACCAGAAGTGGAGCAACCAGGGCTCGAACCAGTACACACATAGGATGTCAGCATTGCAGGCTATGCCATAGTGCCAATTGCCTGAAAGTCACTTTAAATTCACATAAATTTAAAGCTAAGTATATGCTACTTATTCAAAAGGGTTAGAGTTTATAAAGCCAAGCAAATTGCCCAAAGTAAGTCAAGGCTCAGTGATTTTCTGTTATTGAAAATATCCCTGATTAACTGATGCATATACTTGCTTAGAGCGCTTGCATCTGTTACTTGCAGAGGGGACAGTTGTATGCATTCACAGTGCTTGGGTTTGCTCACAGGATGTGCATGCTTGTGAGCCAAAACTCATAGGCAGCTGTCTTGGCTTCTCTAGTTCTTAGGTCTGTGGCTTCTCTTGTTCTTTGCCATTATACTCATAAGTGCACTGAAAGGGTAGTTAAGGAAAACTGTAGCCACACTGTGCAGCATTTATCAGGAATGTTTTCTTAACCTTTTCATCGTGGAGATTTTCAGATGTGCACATAATGGGACAGTAGCACGGGGAAGCCTGTGTGTGCCCGGCAGCCCTCTTCAGGATCAGCGTTCTGCTGCTGCTGCTCTTTGACCTGTCCCTCCCTCTTTCTTCGTGTGTGTGTGTGTGTGTGTGTGTGTGTGTGTGTTTAAGATTTATTTATTTATTTGAAAGTCAGAGTTACACAGAGAGAGGAGAGGCAGAGAGAGACAGAGAGAGGTAATCCATCTGATGGTTCACTCCCCAGTTGGCCGCAAAGGCCGGAGCTAGGCCGATCCGAAGCCAGGAGCTAGGAGCGTCCTCCAGGTCTCCCATATGGGTGCAGGGGCCCAAGGACTTGGGCCGTCCTCTACTGCTTTCCCAGGCCATAGCAGAGAGCTGATCGGAAGTGGAGCAGCCGGGTCTTGAACTGACGCCCATATGGGATGCCGGCGCCTCAGGCCAGGGCGTTAATCTGCTGTGCCACAGCACTGGCCCCTCTTTCTTCTTGTTGCAGTGTGTAAAGCAAACTCCACAGCACGTGGTTTCCCCCATAACTGTTTCTGAATGTATTTAATATAACAAGTGAAATCCCAAACCATTTTCACATTGAACAAAAAGAAAAACAGTAATTCCCTAATATCTAATACCAACTGCTTGTTCAGTTTTTCCCCGACCACCTTAGATACCTTATGTACAGTTGGCTTCTTTAGATAATGATAAAAATAAGGTCAGAACTTTGCACTGAGTTGATGAGTTTCTAAAATAACCCTGGAGCTCTTGCTCAGTAAACTAGAGAACTGTTTTCTATAATAATCATTTAACATTTTTCAAATTAAAAAGTCTGTATATGGGCCAGCATTGTGACATAGCTGGCTAAGCTGCTGCCTGTGACACAATTATCCCATCTGGGGCTGGTTTGTGTCCCTGGTGCCCCACTTCCTATCCAGTTCTTGGCTAATGGGCCTGTGAAGGCGGCCGAGGATGTGACGTGGTGCTTATGCTCCTGCTACCTACTTGGAAGAAGCTTCTGGCTCCTGGCTTCAGCCTGGCTGAGCCTTGGCTGTTGCAGTCATCTGGGGAGTGAACAAGCAGATGGAAGGTCTCTCTGTCTCTGTCTCTCACTGTAACTTAGCCTTTCAAATAAGTAAATAAATCTAAAAAAAAAAAAAATCCGTATAATCCAATGTAGAAAACCCGTAAACCACAGAACACACAGCAAAGCAGTAATTACTTGCAGCCTCACTACTGAAAGAGAATCAGAAATAGCATTTAGGCGCATGTGCTGCCATATTTTAAGGAAAACAGCTCTCTGGTGGGAAAGCACTTGGTCTCCAGTCTGAACCGTTTGCTGCATCTCGTGGTGCAGACAGTGCAGTTTGCAGGAAGAACTGACAGTGGCCATTGCTAAAGGACTGAGACAGGAGGCTGCACCTCTAGGTGAGTTTTCTCCGTGTTCACCGTTTACCTCCGCAACATTCCATCATTAATGTCTGGCTGTTAACCCACCACATAACTACCAGGTGCTATGAAGTCCTCACTGTTAACTTACCATGCGGTCATGTGCATGTTCACCTCTAAGCACTTGGATATTATTATAAATTAAACATTGCTCTCTTGTGCTCTTTATGCTGTGCGTTTGGACAGAGGTCAGAACTGCAGCAGGTAAGAGCGGTTGGCGTTTCCTGTAGATGAAATGAAATGCCAGTGATTTTGTCAACGATACCAACGTAGATAGCTTTGCCCACCTGGTGGTGAGCTGGAAGGAAAGCCAGAAAGTATATTCCCACTCACCATTTTCCAGGGGGAGCATGAGAAATTCAGATCAGTGCCAAAAGAAATACTTGTAATTCTTTCTATGACAGAAAAGACACATGTATAATTCAAGAAGGAAAAGTGGCTCACTAGGTACATGTGCTGTGGTGGTTTCCTGAGCTGATTTGTTAAGTCTTGTTATTAACACTGTAGCTTAAATCACTAACCCATCAAACAGGTGTCCAAGTAACTGATCCCAGGAGCTTAAGCCTCAGGAGGTGGAGAATTCGTGAGTTCATTCAGGATGATTTTAGGAACAAAGACAAAGGAACATTTTTGAAAGAAGGGAACTCTTTCTAGGAATTGCGTGGCATATCTCTTCACACTTTTTCTTTCATGGAGTTCCAGAACTCAGATGCGGTAGAGGCGTTTTCAGCTCACGGCAGCAGCTCTGACACAGACTCACAAATATTCTGAAATGTCTGTGAGGTGCGCTTGCGCTTACAGAGTCATTTTCCCCAAAGTACTGATTTTTCAAAATACTCTGAGCAGCTTAAACCTAATTTATATATGTTTTAGACATGTATTTATAAATTGCAGTATAATTGAAATATTCAATTAAGATAATACTTTTTAAACTTGGTTTTTCTGCAGGTTTGAAGAGTTGAACAAAGTAGCACTAGCTCAGAAGCCAGCGTTTAAACTTTTCTGTTTCCCAGGAGTGACAAGGCTGGAATGCGGGCTTCTGTCTGTCAGGTCAACGTTTGTAGGCCATTTGTAGCTAAATTTTTGTGATGGAAGTGGACTTTGGAAATCCTGAATGTGGCATCGTGGCCACTCCTCCCAGGCTTTGCCTCATGCCTCTGCCCTGGTGCCCCCAGCCTGAAGATGGGTAGAAGCTGAGTAGGAGGCCAGGCTTGTGGGTTCTGACCTAGCTGCCAGAAAGCCAGGCCCCAACCATCAGGGGATCCCTGGTTAGTGCCAGTCATCGGTCACACCACCTAAATGTCAGCTTTGGTTGTCAGTGTGGACATATCCAATCACAGAACGTTTACTATTGTGTAAACTTAACCTGTTAGGCTAGAACTGATTTCTCAAAGGTTCTGTAGCAAAATGAACCCTACAGGGTTCTGTAAGAATACCTTTTATTGTGTATATAACATTTAATTTTCTGTTTTTAAGATCCAAGAAAGCATTATTGGCCAAAATCCAGGGGAAGTTACTGCCACTTTGTGCTATACAAGGAAAATAAAGACACCATGGATGCTATTAACGTATTGTCCAAATATCTAAGGTTAGTAGCTTGTTCTTGTGCCTGTATAAAACCAAGGTGACAGGATTGTGTTTTCCTCTCTCCTTGCTAGTGGAAAGGAGCACAGATCAGCAGAGAGCTAGCACAACCATTTCTTTAGGCAGTAGGTAAATTATTACTATGCCTTTTGTCCATTCATACTGGCAGTAATTCAAGGTGAAACTCCTGGAAGTCAGTAGTACCAGAGTTACCAGTCTATCCAGAGAAACAAAAATTCACTTTCTCCCTTGAAAGCCTACCCTTTGATGTGGTTGCAGAGCTTGGCTTTAGTAAGCTGGGAGCCCCAGTTGGTGGAGACCTGCCATCTGGAAACCTGAAACCAGACAGATTTTCTCACGGGAGTGCAGTACCAGTTGCAGTTGTGGTCTCTGAGGGTGGGCTGGGTGCTCAGGGTTTGTTTGTTTGTTTGTTTGTTTTCAAAATTGGATTTATTTGAGAGGCAGAGCTACAGAGAAAGGGAGAGATAGAGAGAAAGGTCTACCATCTGCTGGTTCACTCCCCAAATGGCTGCAGTGGCCATAACTGGGCCGATCTGAAGCCAGGAGCTAGGAGCTTCCTGATCTCCCATTGCAGGTAAAGGGCCCAAGTGCTTGCGCCACTTTCCGCTGCTTTCCCAGACCATATGTAGAGAGCTGGATCGGAAGTGGAGCAGCTGGGACATGAACCAGTGCCCATATGGGATGCGGCCCTGCAGGTGGAAACTTAGCCTACCACTCCACAGCACCAGCCTGTTTGAACAGAAACAGCTTCAGGCACCATTGCAAATCTGGATGCTGTGGAAATTTTTCATCTAAATTAACTCAATTTACACATGGTGACAGTGTATTAACTCAGGCTGCGTAACAAAATGCCACAGCCTGGGGCAAGTCCAAGGTCAGGGACTCAGCACATTTGGTCCTTTCCTGAGGCCTCTTTTCTTGACTTGCAGATGGCGACTTTTCTCACCGTAACTCCAAATTCCCTATGTTCTCTCATTTTAACTTGGTAATGTCTATAAAGCCCATATTTTCAGATAGGTCATACCCTGAGGTACTGGGGGTCAGAGATTGAACAGATGAAGAGGGGAGGGCATAATTTCACCCCTCACAACACAGTGCTCAATTAAATAGCTCCCTGGGAGAGAGTCCATGGTATGGCATGAGGACCTGAGTCCCAGGGGGCAGACAGTTGCTGATGGAAATAGATCCTTGGTGAAGGAATTCACCTGGAGTTTGGTGAACTCCTTCCTAGTTCACAAGCTTACCTTTGCCTTCATGCCAAAGTTGTTCAGAACCCTCTGTAATGCGTGTCTTTTTTAAACAGACATGTATTTAAGAAAAATTCACATCATCAACTTGTAAAAAATTGAGAATACACAATTTTCAGAGAGCTGTTTTATGTGTGCAGAATGCGTCTTCACTGCCACAGCTCCGTGTAACATAATGAATTGCCTGTGGTCAACACAGGGGACCTTGTTTACTTTTCTGCTACTGGCTGGCCGGGTCTCAGCTGCATCGGTTATTTGCTGCTAGCTGTGAATGCTGGAAGGCAGGCAGCGCTAAAAGGAATTGTTTGGACATCACATACTTTCCTAGTGTTCATATTAATTTATGTTTTCCTATATAAATATTTAAATAGTTTCTGTTTAATTTCCTTCTGTTACAATTTTCAGTGTGTTTATTTTGAAACTGAAATGATGAGAAATGGGATTTCCCTAAGATATATGATTTCAGATGGTTTTTGTCTCACCAGAGTCAAGCCGAACATATTCTCCTACATGGGAACCAAGGATAAAAGGGCTATCACCGTTCAGGAGATAGCTGTTCTCAAGTAAGTGGAGTCCACAGTGGGACGGGGAGGGTCAAAGCCTGGCACTGCCCTTTAGAGCTTTCTGATGTACTTTGCAGGATTTACTTCTCTCTTTAGAAGGTGCTTCTGTCAATCTTCAAAAATTAGTTTTGTATTTGTCTTGTTTATCTGTATTGCCTTCTGTTTATATAGCAAACTGTAACTTTTATGTAACAGTTGAAATATTTTTATGACATATCTAAAAAATGTTTCTTTTTATCTTCTCCTATTTGTTATTAAACTTATGTATATATTATTTAAAATGTAATGACAAAACAGTGACTGAGCTTTTTTTGTAACATACCAGAAATATTTAGGTATAAACAATGGTCTCTGCTTTTGAAGCAAATACAATTCTTTTTTTATTTTAATTTGAAGACAAACATCTCCCACTTTTCTGTTTACTCTCCAAATATCCTCAATGGCCAGGGCTGAGCCAGGCCAAAGCTGGAAGCCAGGAACTCAGTCCATGCCTTTCTTGTATGTAGGTGGCAGGGGCCCAACGACTTGAGCCAATCACTGCTGTCATCCATGGTCTGCATTAGCAGGAAGTTGGAATCAGGAGGTAGAGCTGGATACTGAACTTAGGCACTCCAACATGGGATGCAGAAATCTCAACTGGCCTCTTAACTGCTAGACCGTAAGACCACCCCTGTAGTAATGATAGTTTAATGGGACCAAGAGACAAGTGAATCTGAACTTAGTCCACAGTGAAGAAGTTGCTGGAATGGAGGCATGCTTTAGGTCTGGGTGGCAAGAAGCATGGGCCTTGCTGTGAAGAGAAAGCAAGGAAAGCTTTTGCATGAAGTGCAGTGCTGGTGTTTTACTTTAAATCAGGGCTCTCAACCTCTGCGCTATTGACTTTTTGGGTTGGAAAGTTCCTTATCATGAGGATTATCCTGTACATTTTAGATTTTTGTTTCTTTATTTTCATTTTACTTTGAAAGACAGGCAAAGGGAGATCTTCTGTTTGCTAGTTTACTCTCCAAAAACCCAGAACAGCCAGGGCTGGGCCAGAACAATGCCAGGAGTGCAGATCTCAATCCAGGTGTCCCATGTAGGGGCGCAGGGACCCAAGCACCTGAGCCATCACCTGCTGCTTTCTGGGGCATGCATTAGCAGAAAACTGGATCCGAAGCAGAGGGGCTGGGACTTGAACCAGGAACTCCAGTATGCAGTGTATATTAACCACTGTACCAGACACCTGCCCCATCCTGTGCATTGTAGGATGTTTGGCAAGATCCAGGTGTCTCCCTACATTGTGACAGGAGAAGCATCTCCTCCTTACCCACTGATGATGATAAAAAAACATCTGCAGACATTGTCAGATATCCCCTGAGTGGCAGTATCACCTCTGGCTTATGAACACTGTCTAGATTCTAGCAGGTGAATAGGTATCTATTGGAGTGGAGAGGGTCTGGGGTGGTGTCTTCCAAACTGAACAACAGCTATGAAAAGGTTTTGGAAAGCTTTTGGGTGGCATCACACATTTTGTACCTAGCAGGTACATAAGAAGCAAGGCTCAAGCAGGCAAGATCTGGTCCTGAACAGCTCTGTTGGACATGTTTAGTATCGTTGACTTGACTTTAGTGTAAGCAGGGAAATTGTATGTAGAGGCTGCCTTAAGGGGATTGTAGGTAGAGAAAGATGAGACTGGAGAACAGGCCTGTTGCCATATTATGCAGCTAACAAATAGGGATCTGAATTCAGCTAGTCACAGTGAAGGGAAGGAGAGGATGAATTCAGTGACTGTGTGGAATCAGACAAGCTTAGGGTTCTCCCCTCCCTTCCCCTCCCCACCCTTTCCCTCCCTTCCCCTCTTCTCCCCTCTTCTCCCCTCTTCTCCCCTCTTCTCTCCTCCCTTCTTTCCTTCTTTCCTTCCAACTCCCATCCGCTGGTTTGTATCCCTAGAGCTGGGCTGAGGCCAAAGCCAGGAACTCATTCCAGTTTCCCGTGTGGCGGGCAGTAGCCCGAACACTTGAGCCACCATGGCTGCTTCCCAGCATCTGCATTAGCAGGAAGCTGAAGTCCAGAGCTGGAAACAGGTCTTGAACCCAGGCAGACACTGATAGGGGCCACGGGCATTTTAACTGCTGGGCCAAATGCCTATCCTTAGGCTTTCATTTTATGCAGTCCCTGAAGTAAGGAGTGATGGGAGGAAGACATAATAAAGGGACAGAAGGAAACATTTGATGGTTATAAATTCATTTTCTTGCATGTGGTGATAGTGTCATGGGCTTGTACATATCTTAAAACTTACATGGTTTAAATATGTGCAATTTACTATATGTTGATTACTCTGCAACTAAAAATAAAGTCATCTGGGCTGGTGTTTAGCCTAGCAGTAAAGATACCAGTTAGAATGCCTGCATCCAATTTTGGAGTGCTGGGGTTCGATACTTAGTTCCAGCTCCTGGCTCCAACTTCCTGCTGACTCAGACGCTGGAAAGCAGCAGTGATGGCTCAAGTGACTGGGTTCTTGCCACCCATGTGGAGTTCCTGGCTCCCAGCTGCCGTTTGGGGCATTTATAAACCACTGGATGGATGTTCTGTCTTTGTCCCTGTCTGTCTCTCTTCTCCCCTTTGTCCATCCCCTTACCTTCTGCTTCAAATAAATATTTTTTTAAAAGATTTATTTTATTTATTTGAAAGAGTTACAGAGAGAGGTAGAGCCAGAGAAGGAGATCATCCATCTGCTGAAACACTCCCCAAATGACTGTAATGGCCAGAGCTGAGCTGATTTGAAGCCAGGAGCCAGGAGCATCTTCCAGGTCTCCGACGCCGGTACAGGGGCCCAAGGACCTGGACCATTTTCTGCTGCTTTCCCAAGCCATAGAAGAGAGCTGGATCAGAAGTAGAGCAGCCGAGTCTTAAACCAGCATCCATATGAGTTGCAGGAGCTGCCGGCCAAGGCTTTAACCCGCTGTTGCCACAGTGCTGGCCACTCAAATAAATACTTTTTTTTTTTTTTTTTTTTTGGACAGGCAGAGTTAGAGAGACAGAGAGAAAGGTCTTCCTTCCATTGGTTCACCCCCCCAAATGGCCGCTACAGCTGGCGTGCTATGCCGATCCGAAGCCAGGAGCCAGGTGCTTCCTGCTGATCTCCCATGCGGGTGTAGGGCCCAAGCACTTGGGCCATCCTCCACTGCACTCCTGGGCCACAGCAGAGAGCTGAACTTGAAGAGGAGCAACCGGGGCAGAATCTGATGCCCCAACCAGGACTAGAACCTGGGGTGCCGGTGCTATATATCAGCAAGTGAGCTGCAGCACTGGCCCAATAAATACATTTTTAAAAATCCAAAAATGAAGTAAAAAAGTCATCTATGTTTACTGTGTCTACTTAAATATTTACATATCTTCTCTTAACCTGACAGTCTGGCTTATTTCCCCACTTTCTTTTTTTTTAAACCTTAGAAAGATTTATCTATTTGAAAGACTTACAGAGAGAGGTGGAGAGAGGTCCTCCATCTGCTGGCTTATTCTCCAGAAGGTGGCAGCAGCCAGGGTTAGGCCAGGCCGAAGCCAAGAGCCAGGAGATTGATCTGGGTTTCCCATGTGGATGGCAGGTGCCCAAACATTGGGGCCATCTTCCACTGCTTTTCCCTGGACATTAGCAGGGAGCTTGATCAGAAGTGGAGTGGTTGGGACCCAAACCAGCACCCATATGGGATGCTGGCATCCCAAGCAGCAACTTAACCCACTGCACTGTGATGCCAGCCCTTCCCTACCCTTCTAATTCATTTGTAATAGATTGGCTGAGCCCCTGGTCATGTCCTAGTGTATAACTGCAGGCCTTTTCTTCCTTGACCTTGGGACAGTGATGTGTAGTCATAACAGCAAAGTAAAAGAGCCCTCCCTCAGCCACTCTTCTGTGTAAACGTGGGTGTGTTGGAAAGTGTGGAAGACACATGAAGGTGGTGTTGTTCCTACCTGATGTCCTGGTCTCTCTGTCTCTCTGTTATGCATAGGATGCACAGTCATCTGCTGAAAGTGAAGGGGCAGGAGTAGGGAGGGATTGGAAAAGAGAGGGAAGATTTGAAATGGGGCTGTGGTCAGGGGCCGGGGAGCAGACCAGATACTCCAAAGAATGGCAGGATCCAGGGGCTTACAGAATATTCTTCTCTTTGTTTTTAAAATCTTATAGTCAGTTCCTGTGATTTCTCGCTAGTCTCTAATGATAAAGATAATTCTTTTACATGTTGATTTAATTTCCTTTGGGTAAATTCCCAGGAGTGGGATTGCTGGGTCATATGGTGAATCTATTTTCATCTTTCTGAGGTATCTCCCTGCTCTCTTCTACAAGGGCTGTACTAGTGTACATTCCCACCAGCAGTGGACTAGGGTGCATTTTTCCCCACACCTTTGCCAGCATTTATTTTATTTTTTTAAAGATTTTTTTTTTGTTTGACAGACGGAGTTAGAGAGATAGAGTGACAGAGAGAGGTTTTCTGTTCACTGGTTCACTCCCCAAATGGCTGCAACGGTTGGAGCCGAACCATTCAGAAGTCAGGAGCCAGGAATTTTCTCCAGGTCTCCCACATGCTTGCAGGAGCCCAAGACTTGGGCCATTTCCCATGCCACAGCAGGGAGCTGGATCAGAAGTGGAACAGCTGGGACTGAACTGGCCCCTATATGGGATGCCAGCACTGCAGCCTGGGGTTTTAACCCACTGTGCCATAGTGCCAATCCCTCCGGCATTTATGCATTTATTATTTCATGAGTTCTGTATGAAAGCCATTCTGACTGGGGTGAGGTGAATCCTCATTTTGGTTTTTATTTGCATTTCCCTGATGGCTAGTGATCCTAAACATTTTTTCATGTCTGTTAGCCATTTGTATTTCTTTTTTTCTATTTTCTTTGCCTTTTTTTTTTTTTTTAAGATTTATTTATTTGAAAGGCAGAGATACATATAGGGGAGAGAGAGAGAGGTCTTCCATCCTCTGGGTCAGTTCCCAAATGGCCACTAAAGGATATGTCGTACTTTCCTTCCCCTTCTTCTCTTCCTCCTTTCCCCTTGCCCCATTTCCTCCCTTTTCTTGAGTCTTGGTGCCGAACCAGACCCTTCCAGACTCATTGCAAAGCAAATAAGCTGCACAGGGCCTCTTGTGAAACAGATAACAGGAAAGATCCCAGAGGCTTCAAAGAGCCCTCTACTCTTACCAGCTGCCTTCTACCTACTGCCCGCCCCCATAGTGGCAAATTTCCTCCTTAACTGGATAAAAAGTTCTGAGTGCACCCTGCTTACAGTCTTTTGGTAAGAATAGACTGCCACCCCTCTTTTCTTTTAATAAAGTAATCTGTCTCTGTTGGTCAGTCTGTCTTCTTTCTGTCTCATCCTTGGAGGTACAAAAGGTCAGAGCCCTGAGCTATTCCAAACCTAACAGCCGCAATGGTCTGAGCTGGGCTGATCTGAAGCCAGGAGCTTCTTCTGGGTCTCGCACGTGGGTGCAGGGGTCCAAGGACTTGGGCCATCTTCCGGCACATTATCAGGAAGCTGGATGGAAAGTGGAGCACCCAAGACTTGAACTGTGCACATATGGGATGCCAGCACTGCTCATGGAGGCTTAACCTGCTACACTGCAGCACCAGCTACAAGGCCATTTGAATTTCATCCTTTGTAAAATGCCTGTTCAAGTCCTTTGCTCGTTTCTTAAATGGATTGTTTGTTTTGTTGAGTTTCTTGAGCTCATTATAAATTCTGGATGTTAATCCTTTATCAGATACATAGTTTGCAGATATTTTCTCCCATTCTGTTGGTTGCCTCTTCACTTTGCTGAGTGTTTATTTTCTTTGCAGTACAGAAGTTCCATAGGTTGATGTAATCCCATTTGTCTATTTTTTGCTTTGATCTGTTTGTTTGGTCTTTCCCAGGAGGTCCTCACCTATGCCAATGTTTTGCTGAATTTCCCCATTTTATCTTAGCGTGGGATATCTTTTTCCATCCTTTCACTTTAGTCAGAGTGTATCTTGGTCGGTGAGATCTGTTTCTTTTAGGCAGCAAATAAATGGGTCTTGTTTTTTACTCCATTTCTTTTAATTGGATAATTTAGGCCATTTACATTCAAAGGTATTATTGATAAGTACTGACTTGGCTCTGCCATTTTCCTATAAATATTCTTATTGTTTGCTTTAGATTGATTTCCTTTGTATTGTTACTGGGAGATTTTCTGTCTTCACATTCTTTCATAATGATGACTATATTTCTGTGTTTATTTATCAAATACTTAAGCACATTTGTAAGGCTGGATGAGTGATGACACATTTTTTCAATTTCTGTTTGTTATAGAAGGCCTTTATTTCACCTTCATTCTATGTTTCTCTGTTCTCTCCTGGCCTGTAGGGTTTCTGATGAGAAGTCAGCTGTGAGACCAATTGGAGATCCTCTGGGAGTAATCTGGGGGTTCTCTTGTGCACATTTTAGACTATTTTATTTTTTACTTATTTTTTTAAGATTTATTTATTTATTTGAAAGGCACCCTTGTGGGGAGATGTTGAGAATACAGATTAAAGAAAGAGTTATCTGTAACTCCAAGTTCATTGCAGCTCAGTTCACAATAGCTAAGGTGTAGATGTCCATCTCTAAATTTTTGCACCTAAATTTAAAAATGTTTGCCTTGAAAGCTGGAAGAGCTAGGTAGAAATGGAAGCCGTGCCGTAATTGTGTGCTTCCTCAGAGATCGCTTGTTCATAGCTTGGTATCTATTTTGGGGAGGCTTTTCCCACTTTTAAACCAAAATGTTTATATAAGAAGTTATTTTCTTGTGATCAATAAGTGATATACTGATTCTCTGTTTAGTGCATAATAAAATACATGTATGAACCCTATTTTATTAACCGTTAACTGTATTTTTTAATGTTTACATTGCTTCCTGTTTTTTTGTTACAAGAAGCAATTGTATAACAGGCATATTTTTAGCTAAATCTTGGCCTGCATTTCTGATAACTTTTTTTTTTTTTAAGATTTTATTTATTTATTTGAGAGGTAGAGTTACAGACAGTGAGAGGGAGAAACAGAGAGAAAGTTCTGTCCGTTGGTTGACTCCCCAAATGGCTGCAACGGCTGGAGCTGCACTGATCTGAAGCCAGGAGCCACATGCTTCTTCCTCATCTCCCATGTGGGTGCAGGGGCCCAAGGACTTGGTCCATTTTCTGCTGCTTTCCTAGGCCACAGCAGAGAGCTGGATTGGAAGAGGAGCAGACAAGACTAGAACCGGTACCCATATGGGATGCTGGCGCCACAGGCAGAGGATTGACTTACTGCGCCACAGCGCCTACACCAATAACTTAAGATAAAACTTAACAGTGGAATTCTGACTTCATCACATATGAAATTCTAGTGATTATTGATAGCCAGACCTAATGGGCCTGCAGAAAAGTGGCCCCTGCCTGCCATCTTTATTTTTTGATTTCTCCAGAACCTCCTCACCCACTAACAGGGTTGTGGTTGAAAAACTCATTTGCTACTTTGAGGCCCAAAAGTCCTATCTCATGGTTTTATCCTGTGTAGAGACTGAAGGCATTTCTGTCTTCTCCACCAGCCAGCAGGTGTCCTCCTTGGCCAAGATGCTCTCTACTCACAGGCACTCACTGCCTTTATCCTCTTCCTGTTGACTTAGAAAGGAACCACATTAGACACATGAATGTTGGCCTTTGCAAGCACTTAGCACTTATCTCACGGATACAGGCTACACCCTTAGTTTGCTCAATGGAAGCACAGGCTGGGCAGGTTGGCCTTTCCCGTGAGAACTGGGGAACAGGATGAACCTACTCTGCCATGGAAGGATTTTGATTATTGCTGAATTGTTCAAACTGAGGATAAGCAGCATTTCTTATCAGCTTCTGTAATTCTGAAGCCACCTAGCAGTTTTAACAGGCTCTGAAGCAGGAGCAGTCTTATTCAGAATGATTTGTTTTCTTTTCCTGCCTGTTCCTGCCAGCCTCCTATCTGAACTTGGGCCAGTATTTCCCTGGCTTTGTTAATAAAGAGTTTTGTGCAACAAGCTGCTTAGGTTAGCGCTTGATACCTGAAAGTGAGATTTTCCTATTTCCTATCATTCACTGTATTTTCTGTGCTTGATGTAAGATCAGAATTAGAACAATGAATAGTATCATGAAGATGTTGTCAACACCATTCCCTCATTTCTCAGAGAGCACCCTCACCATGAACTGAGTTCTGTAGCTTCGCCCCCTTATATATGGCCTTACCTTCTGAGCTTTCAGTTACCTGCAGTCAACCATGGTCCAAATTCATATATGCACTTAAAGATTTATTTATTTTATTTGAAAGAGATACAGAGAGAGAGGGAGGGGTATCTTCTATCTGCTGATTCACTTCCCTGGTGGCTGCAATAGCCAGGGCTGGGGCAAGCTGGAGTCAGGAGCTGGAAACTTCATCTGGATCCCCGATGTGGGTGGCGGGGTTCCAAATACTTGGGCCATCTTCTGTTTATCCCAGGCTATTAGCAAGGAGCTGGGTCAGAAGTAGAGCAGCCAGGACTTGAATTGGTGCCCATTTGGGATGCTGGCATCACAAGTGGTGGCTTCAACCTGCTACACGACAATGCTGACCCCCATGGTCCAAAATTAAATGGAAAATTCCAGTAATAAATCATCCCTAAGTTTCACATTGTGTGCCATTCTGAGCAGTGTGATGAAATCTTGCCCAGGATGTAAATCGTCCTTTGTGCAGCACACACCATTCACGTCACTTAGTAGCCAGTGTAGTGGTCAGATCATGGCATTGCAGTGTTTGATAAGATATGGTACTGTCCGTGGTTTCAGGTGTCTCCCGGAATTCTTGGTACACATTCTCCAAGGATAAGGGGACTGCAGTACAGCTCTGGCTTTTTTCCATGCCAGTGGGATTCAGAAATAGATGTCTGTTGTACCGTCAAGAAGGCATTACTCGGTGCCGGTGCTGTGGCGCAGTAGGTTAATCCTCTGTCTGCAGCACTGGCATCCCATATGGGCATTGGTTCTAGTCCTGGCTGCTCCACTTCCAGTCCAGCTCTCTGTTATCGCCTGGGAAAGCAGTAGAAGATGGCCCAGACATTTGGGCCCCTGCACCCACATGGGTGACCTGGAAGAAGCTCCTGGCTCCTGGCTTCCAATCGGCACAGCTCCAGC
Organism: Sylvilagus floridanus; assembly: GCA_949820135.1. Lineage (NCBI taxonomy): Eukaryota > Metazoa > Chordata > Mammalia > Lagomorpha > Leporidae > Sylvilagus > Sylvilagus floridanus. The sequence continues at coordinate 43,883,650 of OX463236.1, read as the reverse complement.
CATAGCGGCTATTTGGGGAGTGAACCAACGAAAGAAAGACCTTTCTCTGTCTCTTCCTTTCACTGTCTGTACTTTACCTCTCAAATAAATAAAAATTAAATCTTTTTTTTTTTTAAAGATGATATTACTCATTGTATAAAGGAATGGTGTGCTGATGCATACTCCATGGATAAACCTTTAAAACATTATAGTAAGTGAAGAGGCAAGGTCACATATTGTGTGATTCCATTTGTATGAAATGTCCCAAAACAGGGAAATCTGGAGAGGAATTAGTATTCATGGTTGCCAGGAGTGAGAATGTTGACAGTTGCACATTGCTAGTTTTCTGGAAACCAAGTGATGTGGAGCCTGAGCCTTTCTGTGGTTTCAGCGGTGAACTTTCTGAAAGCAGAGGAGTCGCGTGGTCAGACACATGCGGGGAGCAGTCCTTGGAGTGCTCCTAGGACAGCCAGGTTGCCCTTTGCTTCTTTGCCCTTGACTCCCAGGTACCCTGTCAGTTTCTACAGCCATAGTGATTTCTGTCCACTTGTTCCTTACTCCGTTCTTAGCCTCTTTCAGGATACTGCTCCTGGATTCATTTATGCCCTTAGGCTCGCCCACTGTCTCCATAAATCTGAAGTCAGGGACTCAATGACCTTTATCTTCTGGTCTTGCTGCCTCTTGTCAGCTGGTCTATATCTGGACTGTACTTGCCTGATGCCGTTTGAATTTGTTCTGAGCAGTGTGTAGCCTGGGGCTGGACAGGTGTTGGAGGACCTGGGGGAGTAGGAACTTTGTCTCTGTCTAGCTACCTGTGTTTTATTATTTTTGTTAATTAACAGGGTAGTGACAATGTTTTCTTCTTTTAGAAGCATTGTTAGGCTGCTTATATGTAGATAAAGGTAGGAAACAAATAGGCTGATGTATGGGACATAAGGGAATTGATTGTGTTCAGGAAGAGTGGTGAAATTTTCATCAAAGAAAGAATTCTGTGAGATCAGGTGTCAGGCCAGTATTACATAGGTAGAGTGTAAGTAGTTTATTTAACTCAGCAAGAACATATGTGAGACTGGGGAATAGAATTAAGTTTTTACATCGTTTGTGCCACCACCACTCCCACTCTGGTGGGCTGCTTTGGCGTGGAGCTCAACCTTTCTTGCAGGCCCTGTCCTGAGATCCATATCCAGTCCCTGTTATATTCCCATGCAAAGGTGGGTTCTGGCTGCTGGTGGCACAGGTGAGCTCCAAGACCAACCCTGGAAACAGCTGACAGAGTCGGCAGAGTGAAGCATGCACACTGTTCTGGTAGTTCTCAGACCCGGTGTCTTGTCAGAGGAAATCTGAATTCAGAGAAAATCAAAGCCTCTGTCTTATACACAATGATGTACTGTGTGGCATTATTTCTAATACTAAAATTGGAAGCAACCCTCATGGGGTTATCTTAAATGAATAGTTAAGTAAATAAATCCTATTTGATGTGTTGTTTTTTACTATATTTGGTTATTTATTAGGAATAAACGTTTTACCAAGGTAGAGATAGATTAGTCTTAAGCTGACAAAAAATATATGAATCTCAGAAGACAAATGAGTGTCTATCTTAATGCATTGAGACATACTGAAAAATTTTCATTTAGAGCCAACAACAAGACAAAGATAGGCACATTATTACCACTGTTACGAGTGAGCACTGTGAGCACACTTGCTAATGCAAATGTGGTTACACAAAGAGGCAGCCCAGAAGTGCAATATGGGTGAGAATACCTGTAGCTTGCATTTCAAGTAAAAAAAAAAGCAAGGTGCTGAACAATTTATAATGTACCAAAATTTGTTTTCTTTAAAATTTTTTTTTTAATTTACTTGAACAACAGAAAGACAGATCTCCCACCCAACTGTTCACTTCCCAAATGCCCACAATAGCTGAGGCTAGGCCAAGCTGAAGACAGAAACTGAGAACTTGTCTGCATGTCTCTCACATGGGTGGCAGGGACCAACCACTTGAGCCATTACCTGCTGCTTCTCAGAGTGCACATTAGCAGGAAGCTGGAATCAGGAGCGGACTTGGGACTGTAACCCAGTCCACTATGGGATACAGGTATCCCAAGCACTGTCTTAACCATTGTGCCAAATGGCTGCCCCCAAATTTGTCTTTTTAAAAGGGAAAACCTGGGTTTATACCCTTGTTACATGGGTATGTTCACTTTGTAAGAAATCATCAAGCTGAGTATTTATGATTTGTATAATGTTCTGTATATTTATAACATGTATTAAAATATATCAAGAAAATTCCAAAATGGGAATAGATAATATGTATGTAGAAAGTAGGTATACAGCAGGATGGTGGAGGATTGAGATAGGACAGAGACTACTTAGTGCTTTACTTGGTTATTTTTCAAATCTGAAAATATTTCAAAAACTTTATTGAGAGTCAAATGATTGGGGTAGTAAGTAAGACATTGCTTGGGACCTCGGCATCCCATTTCGGAGGGTCTGGGTTTCAGTCCCGAATCTACTTCCGATTCCAACTTCCTGCTAATGCAGACCTTGGGAGGTGTCCTTGCCACCCACCTGAGAGACCTGGATTGAGTTCCCAGCCTCAGGCTGCCTTAGTCCTGGCTTTTGCAGGCATTTGAAGAATAAGCCAATGTGCGATTTCTCTCTATGTCTGTCTTCCTCTCAAATGAACACATAGTTTGTAGAAAAATGGAATTAAATCAGTTCACTTTGGCGCAAATTTTATTTTAAAGATTTATTTATTTATTTATTTGAAAGGCAGAGCTCAGAGAGGCAGAGAGAGAGAGAAGAGAGAGGAGAAAGAGGTCTTCCATTTGCTGGTTCACTCCCTAGACAGCCGCAACGGTTGGAGTTGCTCCAATCCAAAGCCAGGAGCTTCTTCCCGGTCTCTCACATGGGCACAGGGTGCCAAGCACTTGGACCATCTTCTACTGCTTTCTCAGGCCATAGCAAAGAGCTGGATCAGAAGTGGAGCAGGGTCGGTGCCGGGTTCTAGTCCCAGTTGTTCCTCTTCCAGTCCAGCTTTCTGCTGTGGCCTGGGAAGGCAGTGGAGGATGGCCCAAGTGCTTGGGCACCTGCACCTGCGTGGGAGACCAGGAGGAAGCACCTGGCTTCTGGCTTCAGATCGGCACAGCGCCGGTCATAGTGGCCATTTGGGGGGTGAACCAATGGAAGGAAGACCTTTCTCTTTGTCTCTGTCTCTCACTGTCTAACTCTTATCTGTCCAAAAAAAAAAAAAAAAAGTGGAGCAGCCAGGACAAGAACCAGCACCCATATGGGATGCTTGCACTGCAGACAGCAGCTTTACCCGATACACCACAGCACCAGCCCCTGGTGCAAATTTTTAAAAAAAAATCCTTATATATGAAGATCTTCAAAGCATTCACAGAAAATATGTGAAAAAACTACATAGATTTCGAAATTTTTTGTCACCAAAATAAACTTATCTTTTAATTCCTTTGCCCATGAACTTTGTGGAGTAGTCTAATACTACCTATGAAGAGGATGAGGAATTTAAAAAAAAAAAAAAAACTTCTTAATAGCATGGTAAATATTCATGTTAAAATATAGCTGCAGTGTACAGATTCGTGGTAAGATTATATCTGTATCTATTCCTAATAGGTGCTTAAGAAAGAAAAGAAATACAAAATTAAATGTTAACAGCTTCTCCTTGCCAGGAAATGAAACTAAATTTTCTACTTTTCTGTATTTTCCAAGCTTTTTATACTAAGTTGACAATATTTTTCTGACAGTTAATAATATGGCTTACACCTGTTTTTTCCAAATCTTTAAAAAATGTATTTATTTGAAAGGCAGCAAGATAGTGACACAGCTTGTAACAGCTGGGGGCTGACCCAGGCCAAAGCTTGGTCTCCCATGTTGGGGGCAGGGACCCAACTCCTTGAGCCACCTCCTTCCGCCTCCCAAGGGGCATGTTAGTAGGAAGCTGGAATCAGGAGTGGATCTGGAACCAATGCATTCCCATGTGGGTGCATGAGCCCCAAGCAGTGTGGGTGTTTTTGATTTTTAGATTTTTTTTAATTATCTGAAAGGCAGAGAGTGACAGCTAGAGAAAGAGATCTATCTTCCATCTGATAATTTGTTCCCCAGTGGCTGTAGCAGCAGGGGCTGGGCCACGCTGAAGCCATGAGCCAGAAACTCCATCTGGGTTTCCCACATGTGTGGCATGTGCCCAAGCACTTGAGCCATCTTCCACTGCTCTTATAGGCGTATTAGCAGAGAGCTAGATCTGAAGCAGAGCAGCCAGGACCCAAACCAGCATCACATGAGATGGCGGCACCTTAACCTGCTGCTCCGCAATGCCAGCCCCCATCTTAACTACTGCCTACCCCCAGATAGCCATTCTTTATAGTTATGCAGGGTTGTTCTCTTCCACAGTGCCTTTTCTCACACCTCTTCCCCACAAAAAGTGAAAAATTCAGCATTTGATATTGCATCCCTGGTCAGCGCATAAATAATAAGAAGCTTTAATTACATAACACATGGCCCAGGTCACATCGTCCCACCAGGGGCAGTTACTGAAGGAACAATCCAGAGGGAAAGAGAGAGTTTGCCGGCCTTGCACCATGGTGCCTTGCCTTTCCTGTGCCCACAGCTGTGGGGTCGCGTTGTTTTCTGTAGTGAGCTGTCCTCGACCTTTCAGCTCGCTACTTCATGATCCTCTTCTCTCTCTCTCTCTCTTTTTTTTTTTTTTTGAAGAATATCTGCACAAAGACTTGCCCACCTGAATAAGTGCTTGATGAACTTTAAGCTGGGGAATTTCAGCTATCAGAAAAACCCGCTGAAATTGGGAGAGCTTCAAGGAAATCACTTCACTGTTGTTCTCAGGTAAGGGCTGCAGGCCGCATGCAGAGCAGAGAGGGGCCTGCTGGGTCTCCTTCAGTCTGTTGGGAACAGTTACAAGGTCCAGGCTGGCTGGTACTACCAGGAGTGACTCCAGGGGAAGCCAGAGCAGGGCCCGACAGCTGGGGGAGCAAAGACACCACACAGCCCTCCCCAGCACAGCCTTTGGGAAGTTACGGTATCCTCCAGTACTGTGCTAAGAGACAGAGCCCAGGTACCCGAACTAGGTAGACTGAAAGGCACTGCAAGGAAGAAGGAGATCACTAGGGCCATGGGAAGTGTGGGGAGTGCTTCTTCTCTGGGTCCGGAGTTTGAGTGGGGAAAGAAGAGGGCTGGGAAGCAGCAAGGGACCAAGGTTGTGCAGCACTGTGAATGTACTAAATGCTACCATTTAACATTTGCGTGTATTTTACCTCAAAAGAGAAAAAGGGTGGACCCTCAGGAGGTAGAGAGAAAGCTGCAGGGAGCCAAGGAGTGATATGGGAAGCCAAGCCGTAGTCGTTTATGGGACTCGTCTCTGAATATGTCTGACTGCACATTTGTTTCTCTGGATGATTTGGGCCTGTGCAGAAATATAACAGGAACTGATGAGCAAGTACAGCATGCCATGAACTCTCTCAAGGAGATTGGATTTATTAACTACTATGGGATGCAAAGATTTGGAACAACAGCTGTCCCCACGTATCAAGTTGGAAGGTATGAATTTAATGGCTTAGTACCTAAAAGAACTCTGGAAAAGATGTAGGGGTATTTGTTGGTGGTATTTTTAATTATTTCTGGGTTTCCTAATGTCTGAAACAAATGAATCACTTGTCTTTCTTTTGGGCAATCAAATGATCCATATGCTGTTGGGCTTGTTTTGTTTTGTTTTGTTTTGTTTTTGGTAAAGATTCATTTGTTTGAAAGGCAGAGATAGAGAGAAGGAGGGGGAGGTTTGGCACATAAAGATTTAACCTTGATCCATATAGATAATACTGTATATAACAGTATAGAGCATGAATATGTAGTTTTTATAATGTTACAGCATTTTAAAACTGAAATGGTATTAAATGTTTGGAGTAAGCATTATGTTACTAATTTTTAAAAGGTTTTTTTGGTATTTCCATTTGTAATGTAGAACGTTAGTTTATCTGTCTACTTTTAAGTTCAATATAAAGTGAATATGGTTTGCTGGCTGTTCAGTGACATGAGCGTTTAACCATCTTAAATCAAAACGAACTGAAGGGCCGGCGCCGTGGCTCAACAGGCTAATCCTCCGCCTTGCGGCGCCGGCACACCGGGTTCTAGTCCCGGTCGGGGCACCGATTCTGTCCCGGTTGCCCCTCTTCCAGGCCAGCCTTCTGCTGTGGCCCGGGAGTGCAGTGGAGGATGGCCCAGGTGCTTGGGCCCTGCACCCCATGGGGAGACCAGGAAAAGCACCTGGCTCCTGGCTCCTGCCATCGGACGAACGCGGTGCGCCGGCCGCAGCGCACAGTCAGTGGCGGCCATTGGAGGGTGAACCAACGGCAACGGAAGACCTTTCTCTCTGTATCTCTCTCTCTCACTGTCCACTCTGCCTGTCACAAAAAAAAAAAAAAAAAAAAAACGAACTGAAATAAATGCTATTTAATTTTAGAGCTATACTACAAAATTCCTGGGCAGAAGTCATGGATTTAATATTGAAACCTCGTTCTGGAGGTAAGAATAAAATAATAAAATGCATGGCTGTGTATTTAAGAAATTGCTTTGACTAAAAGTGTATATGCAAATTGGGGTAGTTATTTCAGAATTGTCTTTGTTTACAGTAAAATTAAAAAGCTAGTTTGTATTTTTCAGAAGTTTATATAAATATATGAGATTTACCATTTATTTCATGTTTTTAGCTCTTTAGCTCAACCTAATTCATTAATTCACAAATGAGTAAGTTTATTTCCCTTTCTTTCTACACTATTAAATCTCTTAAATAGGGCAATCCAAAACAGATTTCAGCTTTGGCTGTTGTTATGTACAGTATGGTGGAGTGGGGTATAAGGACTTGGCAAAAAGCCTTCACGATTTCTAGTTTGTAGAGTTCACTAAAAACTTTACAGGGAATATCTCTAAAACCAATCTGTATGAGAAAGGATTTAACTACTGCTTTACAAGTTGTCAAAATAGTTATGCTCACTTTGGGCAGTCGTGCATTTCTAAACTAAAAAACTACAAGATTATTTTAAGAAAAGTCATCCGGCCGGCGCCGTGGCTCAACAGGCTAATCCTCCGCCTTGCGGCGCCGGCACACCGGGTTCTAGTCCCGGTCGGGGCGCCGGATTCTGTCCCGGTTGCCCCTCTTCCAGGCCAGCCCTCTGCTGTGGCCTGGGAGTGCAGTGGAGGATGGCCCAGGTGCTTGGGCCCTGCACCCCATGGGGAGACCAGGAAAAGCACCTAGCACCTGGCTCCTGCCATCGGACGAGCGCGGTGCGCCGGCCGCAGCGCGCCGTCAGCGGCGGCCATTGGAGGGTGAACCAACGGCAAAGGAAGACCTTTCTCTCTGTCTCTCTCTCTCACTGTCCACTCTGCCTGTCCAAAAAAAAAAAAAAAAAAAAAAGAAAAGTCATCCATTAAACTTGACAAGACAGTGGAAAAAGAAGACAAACTACGGTTTTTGTTTTTTATTTTAAAAATTTATTTATTGACAGTTACAGAGAGAGGTAGAGACAGAGACACTCCCTAGATGGCCGCAATGGCCGGAGCTCTGTTGATCCAAAGCTAGGAGCCAGGAGTGTCTTTTGGGTTTTCCATGTGGGTGCAGGGGCCTACGGACTTGGACCATCTTCTACTGCTTATCCAGGCCGTAGCAGAGAGCTGGATCAGAAGTGGAGCAGCTGGGACTCAAACCGGCGCCCATATGGGATGCTGGCACTTCAGGCCAGGGCTTTAACCCACTGTGCCATAGCGCCAGCCCCAGAACTACAGGTTTTTTTTCAAAGGTTGAATGATGATAATGGACAGTGAGTGGCTCTTTCCTTTGACTGGGACAGTGGCGTGTTGATCAGCCACAGAGTCGGGTAGCCTTTCTGCATTACCCAGCCTTTCCCTGAGACCTGCTCTCCGGTGAGGGAAGCTCCTCATGGCACCCGTACCATCAATAGCGTTTTCTAATTTTGTGTACTCTGAAAACTTAAGAATGAAACTCTGAAACTTATGAAAGTTTCAATATAGGAAACATCGTTTAATCATAGCCTTTTCTCCCCACAGCCGAAAAAGGGTACTTGGTTAAATGCAGGGAAGAATGGGCGAAGACCAAAGACCCAGCTGCTGCCCTCAGAAAACTGCCTGTGAAAAGGTGTGTGGAAGGGCAGCTGCTTCGAGGACTTTCAAAGTATGGAATGAAGAATATAGTTTCTGCGTTTGGCATAGTGAGTGCGACTCGTGAAGTCAGGCGATGGCCTGAAGTGGCTTCATGCTCTGTTAATTTTGCCTTGAGAGATTTTACTAGATTTTGAAGGAGCAGAAGGGAAATAAGGATCCTTTGGTGGCCCCCGAGACGTGATTTACCTAGAGACCCTCGTCCAGACCTTGAGTCGAGTTGAGAGGGTGCATCGGGGCAGTGCTGGGGTGAGGAAGCGCTCATGTGTATGCTAGGGTGGCCAATGGGAAGTGAAGTGTCTAGTCATCTGAGACTCTCAGAATCCAGTACATGGTGGTTTCTGGCTCACTTCCATTCTCAGAACTGTAAAAGGACTGGACCGTAGGCAGCGTAAATGGTTGCTTTTTAGTTTGGCTTCGTTGCGGTGGCTCCAGTGTGGGTACTACGTTGGCCAGCATAGCTTATA